>CAOKZL010000197.1:0-600000 GCA_948472985.1 Iguana delicatissima | reverse complement strand
TTTAAACATCCTCCCTCCCATTTTTAGTATCTTGTATTCCATCTGGAAGAGTTTCTTTCATTCATTGGAGGAACTTTGATCCAGTGGAGGATCGTGTTGGCAGAAGGTGTGGTGACCCTTGCAAGCTCTCTCTCTTCCATACAACCTCACAGTGATTTGGTGGGTCCTGACACTGACTGAAGTAGATTTTCCATACAGCTAACATTTACCAAAGTTGAGCAAAGAATGCATGTTGATATTATCATGTAATCTGATTGGTGCAGAGTGGTCTTAGGGCCCTTAGCTAAACTGAAAGGGAAATATTTTATTTGTATAGTTAGAATTTTAACACCTGATATTTAATTATCCTTCCCCATTTTGTGCCTTCCAGATGTGCTGGAGTACAAATCCCATCCCCCACAGCCAGATAGCCACTGAGCATATCAGGTGGAAGACAGAAAGAGATGACAAAAATGGTGAAGTATTTGTTCCTCTTTTGGAATTAAACATTTTGCTGACAATGTGCTTTCCAAGATAGAAGAAGTATCTGGAAAACAAAGAAAATGGAACCATCACTAGGACAAATCCCACTACTTCTTTCAGAGTGGCTTTTGGCCTGAAATCATGCATCTACTGTTTGATTTCATGAATATGTTGATCATAAAACTGAATGTATCACATATTGCAAGGTATGATCACAAATTACCCACAGTGCTTCTGCTCCAGAGGGCTTCCTAGAGGTCCAGGAACTCTCTGAATTGAACTGAACTGAACCGAACCCAAAAAGAGACAGTTCAAACTGGTTATGCTTCTTTACACAAAACTACATCTCTAGAAGATGATCATGCTCAGTGAACAACGGGGTCACTATCACTGCCTGTTCTTTTCAGACACTGACCAAAGTGCACTCAAGGCTGTTCACTGCTGCTTTGAAAGTTATCTTTAAAGTATGATATGGGTGGAGACATAAACAATATAGATATAATAATATATAACAATCCATAACAGCTGCATGGGTATATTTCAGCTCTGTATAATCACAAAACTAAAACTGTTCAGCAGAAAACACATTTTATTATTTAATGGTTACTTTTCCTTTTGTCTCCCTATAGGAAGTACATTTTTAGTAACAATTTCACTGAACAGTAATGAAGGCACAAGATGACTTCTGGGTCACTTATTGTCTCTTAATCTAACCTAGATCTTTGATGACAAAATTAGTAGAGAAAAACTGTGTACAATACTTGGAGGAAAAGCAACCTAGAAAATGTAATAAACTAAAAAACCACTTTACGCAAGCTTATCGGTTTGGCATATTTTTTGGCAATCTAACCCCCATGCCATGTTACAAGCAGTTTTTGAATCTGCCCCTGTCTGGGCTGTACAAAGGATTGCTGTGACTCTGTCCAGAAAGGTGCCTCTAAACTGGTTAACAAAGTGCTCCTTCATCCACTGCTCTTTATTTCTTTCTTGCTACACTTCTTCAGCCTTGGTTTATATTTATGTTGGCTCAAAAGGAAGGAGAAAACCTTAAATCCCTGTGATTGTGCCAATGCATGGCCTATATATTTATGAATACACACAGACACACATATGTTTCTATATATAAAGATTTCAGGGCAGTGTATAATAAAATCAACTTGACCAATTAAAATATTAAAAATAATATTGTAAGCGACTAAAAACATATTAAACATTCTAAAAAGTTAAAACAAGATAGTTTAAAACCAGTTAAAACAGTTCAAAACCATTTTAAAGCATGTACCAAATCAGTTTGGCTCCAAAGAATCATAGAATCATAGAGTTGGAAGAGACCCTAGGGGCCACTGAGTCCAACCCCCTGCTATGCAGGAACACCCATCATAGCATTCCCAACAGATGGCCATCCAGCCTCTGCTTAAAAACCTCCAAAGAAGGAGACTCCACCACACTCCACTGTTTTACTGGGCACCAGAATGACACCAGTATTAGTGCCACTTGGGCCTCTTAGGAGAGGGTGTTCCACAAGATGGCTGCCACAGCAAAGAAAGCCCTCTTCCATATCCACTCACAGTGTATTGCCCAAACTAGTGGGACACAGAGGAGGGTCCCTCTAGTAGACCTTGAACTTCAGGCTGTCATATATGAAGCAGCCATGCTCCTCCAAATGTCAAATTCCCAAGCCATTTGGTGTTTCGAATGTCATCACTGTCACCTAGAATTTAGACCAGAACTGTACTGCCAGCCAACGCAAATGGTTTCTGTGCAATGTTCTAGTCAACAGTCTATCTGCTGTGTTATGCACTACCTGTAGCTTCCAGGTTGTCTTCATCTTCCATGTACAGAAAGAATCTAATCAGAAATTTACAAGTTTTGGGAATCATAATGCATAAGAAGAGCCTTGCTGGTGTCTTACTAATGCCCTGTCTAGACCAGCACCATGCTTCTTATAGTGACCAAACAGATACTTTATGGGAAGTACAGCAACCACTTGTTTATGTCCCTCCCCAAAGAAATGCATAATTTTAAAAAGAGGACAACTTGTATGCAATCTGCACTTGTTAATTTATATGTATGGAAATAACTTTAGAAATTATCACTGGAAATTAAACAGATATAAGAGCTCACCATAGTGAATAAATTGAATATTCTGACTTTGATAAATTGAATATGCTTACTTTGATTTGAAACCAGTTAAGTTTATTCTGAATTCTCCATCCTGCTATCCCCCAGACTTGAGCTGTTCTGTTTAAAGTACTGATTATTCTTAGCTCAGTTGCCATGGAATAAAGCCTAGCTAAATCCTTGTGTTGAATTAAACACAAACTCTCTTTCTAATCCTGTTGCCTTACTCTTTTATCAAACTGCTGAACCAGCACTTACACATACTATGGAAGGCACAAGATTTACAGGGAGTTGTCATTTTACAAGAGCTGAGAAGCCCATGTTCTATTCTCACTGTTTGTCTATTAAAGTCTATATCACAGTGCAACAACCATTTTGAATGAAGCACTGTTAACACATTTCCCAATCAAACTCTGCTTTCTTTAACTTTTAAAAATATGTAGCTTTCTAAATAAGTTTTTTGGCGTCTCATAGGATAAAAGCACGCAGTTAAAATTTGTTTACTCTTGTTATGTGCCTCCAAGTTGACTCCAGCAACGGTGACCCTATCATAGGATTTTGTTGGCAAGATTTTTTCAGAGGAGGTTTGCCACTGCCTTCTTGTAAGGCTGAGAGAATGTGACTTGCTCAAGATCACCCAGTGGGTTTTCATGGCTCAGTAGGAATCTGACCTGGTCTCCAGTAGTCCTAGTGTTCAGTATGCAAACTACTAAACCACACTGGATCAGTTAAGAAAAATACAATAAAATACCATGGATTGGATCCAAACTTCACTGTCCAGAAACAGAAGGATTCCTTCCATCCTATGTTGGAGGGGAGAGGGGTATAGCCTTCTCCATCTGCTTGCAGCTCCTTATTCACCCTACTAAGCAGTCCCTCCAACCCTCTGAAACAGGTTTTTAGAGGGTACAAAAAGGGAAAGGGGCAACACTGGCAGGATTCTGCTCAGGGCCTGAATTCAAGCTGGTAAAAATTCAACATAAAAACAAAGCAAAACAAAACAAAATAACCAAAACAACCATTTATGTCTATGATGACTGTGAAGTAAAGCAATAATTGACTAAGCCAATTTAAGACTGTGAATTAAGGGAAACTGTGCTTATTTTTCCTGTCTTGGGCTACTCTCTACATCTTGCTTGTATTTATTTCAGATATTATACTTTAATTTAGCCTTCTTTCAGATTTACAAACTGCATTTTCTATTAAAATTTTGGCAACATACAAATGTGTGTTAACAAAGCATTATTCTGTCAGGAAAGCTTCTTGACACCCCTGTTTATTGTGAATCTATCCAACTATTTCCAAAACGTCAGAGTTCACAGATGGCTTGTGTAGTGAAAAACTAATGGGCAAGGTAGAAGAGTCTTCAGCAATCACCAAAGGTTGCCCACATCCATGCTTTCGCCATGCTACCAGGCAATACCAAGCCATCTACTTGGGCAGAAAACTATTATGATGAAACTGAGAACTGGATGTGTACTTTGAGGATGTGTCCATTGTATTACGTGCCTTCAGAGTCCAGTGTGGTCTCCAAAACGACCCCTTCAGCAGAGAAGAGGACCTGTTCCTTTGCCGCTAATTAGCAGAGGGGATGCTGTGGTTTAAGGGTGCTTCTGTCACAGTGCCTCCTTTTCACAATGTCTCTTTTGAATCACATGAACAAAAGACAAAGGCTACAGGTTATTACGAGGTTAGGAGATGGTAAAAGTTGGCACCAATTACTATGGTGAATATACTCATAATGATCTCAGCTACAAATTGAGGTTAACAGAAGAAGCTGTTGAAGTGTCAAATGTCCAAGGTAGTATTTTAAGAAATGTTGGATGAAAATATGGTATATCAGAAGGAGGGGGTCTGATTTGTAAAGCACTGTGGAGCACTTGGGGACAAGCAGAGACTGCTTGTCCCCAAATGCTCCCCAGTGCTTTACAAATGTGAACAATAGTGGAATCAGAATGGCACATGATAACATGCTCTCCAACATTTCACAAATGTAAACTAGGATACATGTTGCCAAGCAACATCAGTGTGTGCTTAAGATGGTACAATTTATTAGTGAGGAACAATATGCAAGAAGGGAGAAACTACAGCAGTTTGCTTTTGCCTGAGTCTACCGGGAAAGGCAAGATTCCTCCCCTCCTCTCCCCTCCTAACTTCTGAACTAACTGAGTGCAAATTACTTTTGTACTTTGAACTCAGTTTGCAGCAGTTGAAGTAAGCTGAAGACAAAGAGGAGGAGGACAGAAAAACTAGGACATCTTAAAAACAGCTGAAAAAGTGAGATGACAGAGGATTAATCAGGACTATCCCTGCCAAATCAGGACAGTTGTAGGATAAGTAATAACATCAAGTATTTTTATTAAACTGATTTCTGGAGACAAGCCAACAGGAGCTAGGGAGCTTCAGACAAATTATGCTTTAGGGATGGGCATGGTATCAATGTTCAGATCTTCAAAATGAAGATAAGGGTAAAACTTGCCAGCAACCATACCTGAAACTGACAGCTGTTTAAAGAGACAAAAGGGTCTAAAGAAAATTTGCACATGAAAGAGATATTTGAAGAGGAATTTAATGTATTAAGTATGTTTATATGCTAAATGACAGATGTTTCAAAAACTAAGATTGGGGGACTCCAATGCTTTGTCCAAAAAGAGACAGTAAAATAAGCATGTCAGAAATCTGATGAAATGGAAAGAATCTGTTATTCTCAGTGTAAAATCTATAGGAAGTATAGAGGACAGAATATTAGGCATGGTGTTGCTCTACAATGTCAAAGAAGAAATAGAGTCATCCTATCCCCAACCGCAGACAGCCTCTGGGCCTTATCCAGCAGGATCATCATGCAATCTTACTGGAAGAAATGAGAGACAAGATATTATAATTTCTCCCTGCTGCTATTGCATTTGCCCCTCATTCACATCAAAAATCCAAGCTAAAATGTTTTTGGCAGATAGGTAGACATATTGAAGTTTATGGCACAGTGGAGGTGATTTAGTTACCAAATGCTGCTTTAAAATGTCTGCCTTTTTTCCTGGTAAGGTTCTGTGCCTTTAATAGCTGCTAGAGTCACCAGCCAAGCCAATTTTGCTTTGCTATATTGTTTAGTTCTAAACAAATCCTAAAGCAGAGACACTGTATGTGTCAGAATGGGATATGTCAGAAACTTCTCAGAAGCACCACATATACTCCTCCTTTGCTTTAGAAATGAAGTTTAATTCAGTACCTTGTACCAGGAACAGGGAGACTTTACACATAAAAGATCTACTAAGCTGATCTTACTTAAATTCTGAGACTCACCTACAGCAGTATGATGCAAAAGCAATAATTGACTAAGCCAATTTAAGACTGTGAATTAAGGGATTTAAAATTGAAAAATGTCAACCCTAGGAATTTGTTTCTCATCATTATGGACATTCCTCTTGTGATAAATGGGACTGCTTCCCAAAACAACTGCTTTAAACAAGGTTTAAATAACAGATTGTTTACCATTGCTTTCAATTAATTTCTTGTTGCTACCTTCAACAATTTCAAATATTTTGATTGAATTGTATAACATTAATTCTTGTGAATTTGTATTCTTATTTTTCAATCGTTGTTTAATTGTATGAACTGCCTTGAGAGGGCTGTATAGCTATGAATGCACCGTATTTATTAAGGAAATAATCAAATAAGGCCAGTATGTTTGATCATTAGAGCAGCTTTTTATACACAACTGTCAAAACACCTGTCCTTAGGATGGTTTTGTATACGGTACAGATGCCAAGGGAAATGAATTTTTTTTGCACTAAAACACATCATACGTATATATGCAGATGTGTATGTACACATGCATACTCAGAGTGAGTACCCATCAGTGTCATTTGAGTAATATAGTGTTAAAAGTAAGTATTTATTTAACCAATTTATTTGGGAGGAAATAAAAAGATATACACAAAGATACTAGTGGCTTTGGGATCAAACTGGCTCCTTGCTGCTGGTGTCCTAAATCTACATAAAACCCCATCCTCATCTCCTGATCACGCTACAGCATGCCAGAATCCTACAGAATGGATTTGTTGTAATTTAGATCATTTGAAGAGAACAAAAGTTGACATTCATGTCTCTCCTTCATTAACACTCTTAAATCTTTCATTATAAACCATATCTGGGCTGAAAATGTCAGATGTTGAATTAACATTTAGGTCCTGCTTAGTAACAGAAAACTAAAACATTCCACAGATGCTCTGTTTTAAAAATGTTTATTGGACCACAAAAATGAAATCAGCTCATTTGGAAAAGCCTAAGAATCACTAACTCCTTTAGATAAGAGTGTTAGAAATAGAGAGGAGCTGGTGATGGCAGGAGTAGAAGCCAAACATTTGTAAGTGTTCTGGCATTGTCTGAGCAGAAATTCCTTTGCAACAAACTCCCACATTCTGGCAAAAAGCTAACTTATCTTGCACTTCAGTACATAGAAAAAAGCAACATTTAAATGGCAACAAAAGAGGAAACTTCTGTGTTTACAAAGAGTAGTTCTTAGGCCCTTTTCACACGCGGGGGGGAGAAACGGGGCAGGGCACGTGGAAATGGAGCTTACCTGAATCCGGGTAACTCTGTCGCTGCGAGGAGCAGCACGTGTTCGCCGCTCCAAACTCCAGCGGTGCCCAAAATGGCGGCTTCCGGTGGCTCTCCGCCAGCCGGAGAAGCTCGCCAGCCGGAAGCCCACCCCCCGGCAGCTTACAGGCACGCACTTGCGCACACCTGCAAATCTACATGGGGCGCTGCGACGGGGTAGAACGCTCGTGTTTAATAAAAACCACATGAAATGTGGTTTTTAAAAAACACGTAGCACCACCCCTTACGGCTGCGTCAGGGCGGTTTGAGGTGTGGAACCTCAAATTTTAAACCGACCCTGTGCACTCCAAGGTGTAGATGACCTCCGGTCAAGGTCGTGCTATGCCATGTTATTTACCCCGTGTGGAAAGGGCCTTATACTGTCATCTAACTCAGCCAACTGATTCAACACTAGCACTTGAGAAGTTAAAGACTTCTCATCTGTGATAAAATTTTTGCAGCCTTTTAATACAGGCAGATTATTACATACCAAACTGGAAAAAAACATTGGTTGCAAATCCTAGGTTGTTAAGATCCATTACTTGCAAGTGTAACAGGATGCATATCTGTAAGAATCATAGTTATATTTTCAACTCTGTGGAAACATAATGGTGCTATGTTAATAAATGGATGTATTTCAAAGAGAAAACAGCTGTGTCACTTCAGTAATCCCAGAATTTACAGGGTTTGAAATTTATGAAATGAAAATGCAACACTACCCCTTCTGACACTGTATTTCTACATAGTTAATGACATGCGTGATAAAGTTCTGATGATGTGGCTATTTGGGGAGCCTGTGCAGCCTGGAAACAGGTTGCTAGGCAACCAGAATAACACCTCAGGAGAGAAACCCAACCCAGTAGGGTGTGGGAGGAGCTTATAGCTGAGAGAAAAAGTTATATAAAGCAAAGTAGCTATGGATATTTTGATTCTTTCAGTGAGAGCCCAGCAAGGAGCTGGGGAATAGAGTCTCTCAGTCAGCCAGAGAGTGTGGCTGTGTTTGGAGGTTTAGTTCTCAGTGGAAGCCTAGTGAGAGGCAGAAGAGTAATTGAACCCTAGTAGGATTTGGTCAGAGAGTGTGACCTAGATTGGAGGTTAAGCCTTTGGTGGGAGTTTAGCTAAAGGGCTGTTGTTTGACAACTGTGTCTTTAATGAAAGTCAAAAGATATAATTGAACTGTTTTGCAGCCGCGAGTCAACTGCACTGAACAAACATATCAACACTGAACTGCATATGTACTATAAGATGCTACTTTACTCTTATTGTTATTATCACCGATGGGTGCACTGTGTGTATTAGGAGTGGGTAAGGAAAGGAAGGTTTGAGATTGACCAGGGCACAGACAAACCAGGCCTGCTTTCTTTTCTCCCTCACTGGAATAGCAGCACCCTTCTTAATCTTATCATCACACCCTGGCTCCCTCCTCACACTTAATCACAACTCTCCTTTTCCTAAAACCCACAACCTTTGTGGATAAAGGGCTAAGTTTATTAATGGTTACACCAAAAAGGAATGGACAACCTGTGGTATCATGCTATTAAAATAAAACTGAAGAAAATACTCTGTTGAGGCAGTACTTATAGAAAAATAGAATGACATCTTTATTAGGATAACAAACTAGGAAAAGGCTACTGAGAAATCAAAATTCAACAAAGATCACAATTTCTTAAAGATATTTAACTATTTCCTTCAAAACACCACAGTGTTCACCAATAGAGCCTTCACACACACCCCTTTGGCTCTCCCAGCAAAAAAGTCTGTTTCCTTACTCAGCTTTCCACTCTCTGACCCTTTCAGAGGTGGCTTGGATACTTCTCTGCCCCCACGCTAAGCCTCTAAGAAGCTAACCCTCTCCCAGAAAACCCTCTTTGGTTAACCGGATGCTCTGACTTAAGTTCTCTCTGTGAATCTTACTGAAGGAGCCCAATTCTAAACCATGTTTCCAGTATATATGCTTTCAGCTGTCTCACCCACAGCCCCTCCCTCTGGCTAAGTCTGGGTGCTTCTCCATCAGAGAGCCAATTTGACTACACCATCCTCTGTCACTAGGCCTGCTCTGCTAGCCACACCCCCAGGCCCTGTCACAGTTATCTTAATAAATGTTACAGTTTATCTTGGAAACACTGACTCGGCTTTAGTTGTCTACAGTGATAAGAAACACAGAAAACATGCTACTATAAAATTATCTAGTGGTTCTAAACATTGAAAACCCTAATCCTTTTACACCAGAGCTTTCCAAACTTTTCATGTGGGTGACACACCTTTTAGACATGCATCATTTCGCGACACAGTAATTCAGTAAGAAATTCAGTAAGTGGAGGCAGCTCCTCTGCCCGAGCCTGGCCTGCTGCCGCCGCTGCCCTCACCAGAGTCTTCCTCAATCTGGGGTGGTGGCAGGAGAGGCAGCCCCTCCACTTGGGCCTGGCTCACTGTGACAGCGGCGGGAGAGGCAGCCCCTCCACCTGTTATATTTGCATGACACACCTACACGCTGCAACCCACACACAGCTTGGGAAGCTCTGTTTTACACAAAGGTGACGTTATAAGGGGGAAGGCAGAGCTGTGTGGTATAGACAAGGCACCTTATCCGATTGGGAACTGCCACATCAATCTGGGAGAAGCAAGGGCCTGTCACAACATGCATCCCATGTAATAATACATTTGTTTTGCCTTTTAAAGTGCCTGTGAAGCTGTCACAGCTCCACTTTCCTAAAAGTGACCTGCCAAAACAAAGCAGGGGCAGAGGGACATCGACAAAATATATTAACATGTGCATGTGTAGGAAGACTGTATGCCTTTTTAATTTAATATTGAAATGTCACCATTAGCAGAACCACAAAAAAATTATCTAAGACCTAATATGGCAGAATACCATCTCACAGTAGCAAGCTAAATGACCCAAAGGATAGCTGATACTTATGTTAAAGGATAGTGAATACCAGCATTAATCACGTCGGGAGGTCTGCTTCTGTCAAGAGGCAATCACAGATAATTTTGATAAATGTCCCACTTTAAACAAAGTCTGTTTGATTGGAGCCTGCCTAGCAGATAAGAGTGACCAGATGATGCGCATATAAACATAACCAGGTATCTACTTTGTATCACTGGTTTGGCTTCTAGTAACAATGTATCAAATTTTCCTTATTAATTTTACAGGAAATGTGAGAAGGCAACTCAGTGCAAATCAACTGCTAAATAATACTGCCATCTAGCAGAGCAAAGTAGCTATCATGCTAGAATGTAGTAACCTTTTTTCTTTTGCTCCAAGACCATAGGACCAAAATTAATAGAGTCTAATTACAAGAAGAAATTCTGACTAAACACTAAATTAACAGTGGTTTGACAGTCAAACAGAATTCTCTTGGAATCTGATGGACTCTATTTTGATGAAGGTCTTTAAACAGTAATTCCCATGACTGTCTGTTGGAAGTGCCTTGTGCTGTGGGTTTCCTGCACTGGAACAGAAGTGGATTATATGATGGTTGGGGTAACTTCCAATTCTATAGTTCCACAAGACAGCCTTAGCATCATATTTATGTAACTCTTGGAAAGAGTTACATAAATCAAATCCACATATATATAATTGCAAGAGAGTTAATCTCTTTTATAAGGATATTCACACAAGATCTAAAAATTTACCAGTACACACAACCCAATTGTGAATCTATCTATTGAGCAGTTCTATTGAACCAACTCAGGCTTTAGACTTCCAAACCTTTAATTAAGATGATTGGTCTTCCAGATGCTGTTGAACTCCAGTTCCTATTGTCCCCAGTCAGCCTGGCAAATGAGAGATGATGGGAGGAGCAGTTTGTAAACATCTGGAAGGCCACAAGTTTCTGAACCCTTTACCAAAGTTCAGGATTTCTTTAAAAATATTCCCCTTGACCTTGTGCTCCATTTTTCTGAGAGCACTTCACACAGTTACAAAGTGTTGTGACTTCACAATGTATTGTGGGATATAGAACATACCAAACATAATGAAAAGAGCTCCAAAACTCCAAAAGAGCACTGAGTTCATTAATGCAAATGTTTACCACTGCATTGCTAAGGAGTTATCAGCTTGGCTCTGAATATCAGTAAAGCATGAGCAGGAAGGAGCTGAAGTTCTCATATCCAGCTTGTATACTGCTTATTGTGGGTCCAGACCATCTGAAAGACTACATCTCCTTACACTGGCCAGCTCACGTTGTGCAATCTACAGGGCAGAACTTTCTCTCAGTCCCACCAACCCTCACAGGCATGTTAGGTGGGGACATGAGAGCCTTCCTTGTGCTTCCATGGCTGCTCCCACAACTCCCTTCTATGGGAGTTCCAGTTGGCCCCCTTCCTGCTCTATTTCCACTGGCAGGTAACACTTTTTTTATTTAGGCAGGCCTTTGAAATGTGAGTAGTGTCAGCAGTAGCATGTGTGAAGCAGTGTGCTATATTTTATTTTTCACTTTATTAAATAAGTTTCCACTGTTTTAATCATGGTTTTAATAGCACTGACATTTAATCCTTTTTTATTTTTGTAGAATAGGAATTTTAATGTATTATTGTTTTATACTTTTGTAAGCTTCTTTGGATCCCATTTCAGGAAACAGATGGAGTATAAATTCAACAAATAATCAATCAATCAATCTTGGGAGCATTGTGAAAACAGGATACTTGACTAGATGTCTAGGTTGAACCAGAAATTTCTCTTATGTGCTATAAGAAAGTACTCATAAATTTTTAACCCAGATTGATCCTGTATGCTGGAAATGATACAGCTGGAACAGTGGCTAGCTTGGTAATGAAATAGCCATTCAGCCCATGAAGTTCCTTTTACAGCTCTGAGAAAGTCTCTAATCGATCTCAACACTATTCTCAAAACACAAAATCTCTATGGGGATGATAAATGTAACCCAACCTTCCCCTCCCCCCCAAAAATGCTAATGTAATCTGGTCTATATTCCCATGTTCTGGGACAGAGCTTTTAGATGGAAAAAAAACTCTGAATGTTTCTGCTGTTAGTAAGAGGTTAGACTCTATGAACTGATATTTTTGTGTTGATTCTTCTTGTGAGACCCAGCATTATGCAGTGGTTTGAACATTGGGCTACAACCTTGAAGACCAGGGTTTGATTCCCCATTTGACCATGGAAACCAAAGGGGCGACCTCGGGCATGTCACACACTCTTAGCCCAAGAAAACCCCCAGGGTTTGCCTCAGGGTTGCCATAAGTGAGAAACAACTTGAAGGGACACAGCAACAAAGTCCTCGTATTCAAGTCACTTCCAGCTTCTGGCTACCTATTATAAGGGGGTTTTTTGGCAAGATTTGTTCAAAGGGGCATTGTCATTGCCTTCTTCTCAGGTAAACAGAATCTGACTTGCCCAAGATCAACAAGATTATGGCTGAACAGGAATTTGAATCTGGGTCTGCCAAAGTCTTAGTCCAACATTCAAATCAGACTGGGTTTCATAAGCAGTCCTGAAGGTTTAAAAAACAAACAAACAAACAATGCCCAAGTAAATGCTTATCTGCATACCATTTCATTTTCTCTGTCTACCCAGCCTCCTACTGCCTTACAGCACAATATATCTACATGTAATTTATTAACATATTTTCATGCTATAAGAAACAGGGGGAAAATGTGGCTTTGGTGGTTTTTTACTCCCCAAGGACAAATGTCTGTACATCCTAGAGCATAACTAATTTACAAAGAAAACAAAACACATATCAGGTGCTATTATTATATAAGAGATCACTATGTCCCTTCTAGAAATTCAAGTTCCGTAAAATGTTTGTGTTCAGACAATAGTTCCTTTCTTTCACTTAAATATATTTCAGGTCTAATTTAATGGTTCTGTCTCTTGACTACAATGTAAACTGACATGAGTTTCTCCAGTGATTTCTAATTTAAAGCACATAACATATTTCATGCAAGAAACATTTTTGATGTTCAACCATGGAATAAAGAGACCAGACACAAAGTTGAGTTAACTAAGGGCCACTTTATTTTGACCTGTTTTATTTAAATTGAGTTAACCTGCAAGATACAAGGTGGCGGGGGAGCAACCAGAGTCACAACATGACAACCTGCTCAGCATATCCATGGCCGATAAGACCTCAGCCCCAGGGGCAATCCAAATTGCTCTGGTTGCTCCCGGTCCAGCATCTTGGAAGGTATCCTAGAGACTCCCACCCAAGCCGCAGGGCTTATTCCCAGGTTAACCTCAAGGGTAGCCTCCTTCACCGAACCCGCTGGGACACAGGGCCCTAAAAAGGTGGTTCCAGAGCCCTACTCTACACCAAATGGGTGCCAATAAGTGATTACTGATGTTTCATTAACCCCCATTATCTGTCAAACAACAACCTATTTAACAACATCACCCAGAGCCAATTTTCCCAATACCATCAAATACAGTATGAGATAGGCAAAAAACCTCCTGAGAAGAGGGGGGGAATTCCTATCCGGCCCCAAAGCAACGAGATTAACTCACACTGCATTGAAGGTATGAGAGTGCATCAACGTTGAGCACCAAATGACACATATAGGGGGTAAACTGTTTCACTGTCTCTTTTGCCCCTATCACCTGCCTTGACTTGGTGCTCAGCCCCAATCAAAACTAACACTCTGGTCTCGCTCCATGGAGATCAAAAGCTCCATCAAAAGCTCACCTTCCCCCACGTTCATCATGCTAGTCTAGGTAGGTATTAGCACTGCTCTAAGAGCAGCTGTAACTACTGTTCTTGAAATACAGGTGAAAAATTTCAACTCTGATTGCATGTACTGTCCTGGTGGAGACTCAAGATATAATTTAAGGAGGTAGTTCATTCCTCTCTTCAGCAGTTTTAAGCAGCCATGAAAACTTCTGTGAAACCAGTCTCCTGCTGTATACAGTATGGTATCTCAACATACTACAGATTGGAAAAGCATCCCAAAGTCCTCCAAGTCTTCCTTTTGTTTTGTGGTTCCCAAGATCTCCCAAAATTGCTTTAAAAAAAAAACAAAAAAAAACCCCACAAACTCAAAAGCAATCCAGTCCTCTATGGGAGGACCATGTTGCCATGTCCCTCCACATCTTTTAGGCATAGAGAAAATGTCTTTTTAAAAATTCCTATTCAACTGCTGGTACACTTCCTAGTTCAAAAAAGCCTTCTCCAGGGTCTAAACTGCCAAAGGAAGGAATCTGGCAAAATTGCCTCCATGCATTCAAAGGAGATGGGGACATTTGATTAAAAAAAAAAGGCTGGGGGAAGGATACAGCCCTCCTAGTTCAGTGAGGTTATGTCCAGCCTAGACCTATACCTTAGGCTGTTGCATACTCCTGCTATACACAAACAGGACCACCATCACCACCCTGCCGTTCCATGTAGCCATTCCTTTCACCGATTTCAACAGGGTTAAACAATGCTTATCTTTCATTGGACTGTGTTGATGGTATCTTTAGGGCAGAATCCTTGAACTCAAACCTCAGATGACTCATCCCACCAATCAATCAATCAAATCAATCAATATAAATTTAAAAAATCCATGTATTTTTGCAACCTCTGAAAAAATCCATTACAATAGGATGGATCCAAAAGCTAAGATTCTAGAACTTTGCCCCTGCACTCTTCTGCAAACATATTAGGGCTTACTCAGTACAATAAAAGGTACCTTCTATAACAGTTCTCTTGCCCTGCTTGTCGAAGGGATTGCACCAGCAGGAACAGTATCTTTGAAGTATTATTTTCCACACATTACTGCAGCATGAAGGGCGCTCCTGTGAATGGGAAGGGCAGATTTTGACGTAATTCAGTATGCTCACAACTGAAGCAGGCAGTATGGAAGTTTCTGCCACCAGAGAATCTAAGGTGTGCTGCTAAGATGTGACACCTTCATGTCTTATAACACAGCACTTCACGTTTCTATATATACTTAGAGATTCCCAAGCATTGTGAAGAGACAAACATTATGAGTTAATTTATTTACTAGAATGGCATGTTTGTCACTGCTTCTTTCACCACTTTGCTAACATCTAAATCATGTAATCCATGTAAGGCAGTTAATTCATGTTTAAGAAAACCATAAATAGCACTGTATTTGGATTGGCAGTTTCATCTTTGTTTTTTAATCTCATCCATCAGGATTTTCTTTTTTAAAAAAACTGGAGTGCATTTTGGTGTATTTTCTGACGCTGATGATAATTTTATGTGCTGTAGGGTTGTACAAAATGACTCATGTCTAAAACTTTGTAGATACAGAATACAAAGGACCTACAGATCAGAGAAGACAAGTAGGACATATTCAGCATCAATCTTCTCCTGTCCACTCCCCAAAATGTAACCAAAACAAGTTTTAGCTCATTAAAAAACCCTTACCTCTCATATTTCCAATGTGAAACAAGAAAAAAACAAAAACAACAAAAAACCCACTTATTTTGACACTACTGACAATAGGAAGTGAACGAAAACTCTTATGGAAAACAGCTGTCATTTATTTACAGGAAGAACTAATGTTAATATTATAGGACAATTTTCTATTCCAATAACAATACAGTTTCTGCTTAGGGTTATCTCCCCAATGGAAGTGAATTCCATGTTTTAGATGTCAGTTCAATGCTGCAGCACCTCTTGCAAGCAAATTATCTATACCTGGTGCATGTTCTCTGCAGGGCTGAGCATCCTTTACAGCCCAGAGGACCCCACACACTGCCATTGTGGGTCCTCTGAAGCTCCCCATTATAGGTGCCATTTTGGTAGGTTACAAATGGCATTTCTTCATCTCCCTCCACCCTTACTACTTTTGGCCAAAACATACTGCTGAGCATCAAAGCTGGCACCTACTTAGAGGGTCCACATGATTCCAATTCCTGTTCTGCTAGTTTCTTTCCCTACTGCAGAAGTAACAGTGTCCTCCTGATGTAAGCGTTTGTTCAGGGAAGGCAGCCCTTTTGATGATCTGGATGAGATTTGGCTCACTGTGAAGCCTTCTGCTGCATTTCAAAATGGATTCGTTCATTTCCAAGAACTATCAGAGAGAAGCATCTATTCCACCAAAGAGTGGTAGTTATCCACTCAGGATGGCTGTGGACCTGCAAAATGTGGCGCACTACCCAAACACTCACATTCAGAAAATGTAAGGTGGAACGACAATGAAATAAACTGAGATAAAAGAACACTTCTTGAATTATGGGGCATTTCCGGTTCCAAATTAATTCCAATGTTCCCTCAATGGAAGAAACTGTTCTCCTAAATGGAGCCAACCTACTGATAATCAAAAAATGTCTTTCTTCTTTGCTATACCACACTTGTGACCTGTTTTGTCTCAATTCATTACACCCTAGTGAAAAAATGCAACTTATATGGACATAACACACACAACAGTTCCAAATGCACTATTTTTTATTGTGAGAAGGATACAAAACAATCCTTAAAATCAATTTTTTTAAATATAAATGGCAATTATACAAGGCAGGACATAAGCATTTCTACTATACTTGTCATTATACTGGCTGCTTCCCACACATGTGCTTCAAATATAGTAACAAAGGAAGCACAATTACTTCAATAACCTAAGCATGTATGTGGGAGCTGTAGTCTAAATCCAAAGACTAGAGCAGACCCACTGAATTAATGAGATTTATATATGTTCAAGCTTACCATTTAGCATTTTGTTCAATGATTTTACATCAGGAGAGGCTAACAACTGGATTTAGGCTGTTAATTTCTTCTCCCAATACACTTAAAAAGATAACAACACAGTTCCAAACAGCTACACTACTGCATGCAAGATTTAACACAATTTGCTTTTGTTGACGACTCCACCATTGGGTGCTTCTTCAAATATAGAATTGGACTCATACAGTTAAACTGGTCAGACTAGTTGTCAGACTTCTGATATTCTACCTAAATGTTTTAAATTCTTGTTAAAAATTCTTGTTTAATTCTTCTTTAAAAAATGACATCTTTTTATTTGGCATTTATGTGTTACCATTTCTTTAAACTAAGTAAAACAATCACAAACAACAAATTTAAGAATATTCATATCCATTTAGATCAATGGCTTAAATGTACTTAATTTTGCATTGGATTTACGGCCGCACACTTACTGTGGCATGTCAACATAGTCAAATATGGAGACCCAGTAATTTAACTACTTCACTGACAGCAAAACATAACTTTACAGAGAACTTCCAAAACAAAAATCACTGAGTTTGTGGTTCCCCAAGTGATTCATTCAGTGCTTCTGTACTTTCCACTGGTATCTTAACAGCCTCTTCACTTGGTTGGCTCTGACTGTGTGGCTCAGTATTGGTATCCAACAGTTTCTTATTGGCCTCATCGTTATGACGGCTCTGACAATGAGTTAGATGTTTCTTAAAGCCTCTAGGAAAGTTTGTCTCAAAACTGCAACGTGGGCATTTAAGCAAACTTTGGCCATGAGCAGCAACATGGTTTTTAAGATGAGATTCCAAAAGAAAAGCCTTTCCACATACGTCACATTTGTATGGACTATGAACATTATGCTTGTTAACCAAATGATGCAATACAGCACCTTTTTTCATAGCTCGGCAGCAACAAATTTTACAGTAATATTTGCCTTTGCCACGCTTCATATATTTTGCTATTTCTTCTTCTGAGATAAAAGCCTCTTTCTCTTCTGTAAATTGCAGAACACACTTAGCCTGAGTGGGAGTAGCTGTTTCATTTTTACTATCTTTATTGTGATCTGAAGATTCTGTATCAAGCTGCTCCTGATCACTGTTGGACTCCTGTTCCTTCACATCTGATGTCTCCATTTCAGTATTTCCACCTTCACTGCTATTTGGGTCTGTACTAGAAGTCTCCTGGTTTTCTTTCCTGGGCTTCTTCTTTGGACAAGGGTATAATACCTCTTCTGTAGGTTCCTTCACTTGTGTAGGCTGTTCCTTTGGAGCTAGCAGATTACCAAATGGATTCTCAATTTCTGGATGCTCAGCAAAGTAATCTTTACTGTCAGATTCAGTACGTGCCTGCAAGTCTGACAAAACAGATACAGCAGGTTGGCTGAAGTCAGAGATGGCAGTTTTGTGGACGTCCATGCCTGCTGTTTCCACTGGTTTATGGACATCAGAACCAAAGATCTGCTTCTGATCAGAAAGTGGTTTTTGAAGTTCAGGTGAAAGAGAATGCTTTGGAGGCTCAGCGAAGAAACTCTGCCTTTGTTTCTCAGGAGAGCCAGGGGGTGGCTTCTGAAATTCTGCAAAGGATGCCTGTTTCTGTATTTCAGGAGAAACGGCAGGAGATTTGAGCACTTCATGAGAAACAACAGGTGACCTTTGAGGCTCTGAGAAAAGAACATGTTCCTGAACTTCAGGAGAAACAGTAACATGCTTTGGGGGTTCTGGAAAAAAAGGGTGTTTTGGAGCCTCTGGAGATACAGGAGGAGGTCTGTGAGAGTCAGAGAACAGAGCATGCTTTGGGACTTCAGGAAAAGTCATGTGGGCTTCATGGAAGAATGAACGTTTCTGTAGCTCAGCAGAAACAGATTTTTTAGTTTCAGGAAACAGAGCCCGTTTTCGGGTTTCAGAAAATAATGCACGTTTTTGGAGTTCAGAAGAAACAAAAGGAGTAGGCTTCTGTGTCTCAGAAAAGAAAGGAGACTTTCGGGAATCAGAAGGAAATTTCCAAGGATCAGGAGACACAGAAGGAGCTGGCTTGCGCTGCTCAGGAAAGAAGGAGGGTTTCCAAAGATCTGGTGACATTGGAGGGCAAGGCTTTCGAAGTTCTGCTGGCATAGGAGGTGGAGCAGGGGATGGAACTGATGGTGATGGCCTCCACGTGTCAGGAGACAAAACTGGTTTCCAGCCTTCAGGATATACAGAAGAAATAGGTTTCCAGGGCTCTGAGGAAGCAAGACTAGATTTCTGAGAATCAGGTAAGGAGGTAGATTTCCAAGGCTCTGGCATAAACTTCTGAGATTCTGGGGACATCAAACTGCCTGGCCTTCTGGGTTCTGAGGCAGGCCTTCTGGGTTCTATGGGCATAGACTGTGGAGGTTTGGGAGACCAAGGTGAGATAGTAATACATTTCTGTTGCTCGTGAGAAATAGAAGCAGGAGGCCTCCAAGGTTCTGGAGCAATACTGGGACCAGGCCTCCAAGGATCTGGGGAGATTGGTGGCTCAGGCTTCCGTGGCTCAGGAGAAAGTGCTGAGGCTGGCCTCCGCATCTGAGGAATATGCCTGCGAGGTTCTGAAGACAGGGCAGCAGGAGGAAGTTTCTTTAATTCAGGAGATACAGCCGGAGAATGCCTGCGTGGCTCAGGAGACACTGCTGGAGAGTGCCTGCGAGGTTCAGGTGATACTGCTGGAGAGTGCCTGCGAGGCTCGGGAGACACTGCTGGAGAGTGCTTGCGGGGCTCAGGAGACACTGCTGGAGAGTGCCTGCGGGGCTCAGGAGACACTGCTGGAGCAAATTTCTGCGGTTCAGACACAGATACAGGTGGCGATGCAGGCAGAGCAGTTTTGTGAGGCTCTGGGGATGCAGGTGGCATGGCTTTTTGTGGTTCTAGAGGTACAAGTGGGGCAGGTTTTTCTGGTTCCAGGACTGGGACAAGCAGTTCTGGATGTACCATGGGGAGAGGTTTTTGTGGTTCGACATATGTGGCTGCAGCAGGTTTCTGTGGTTCAGGAGACAGAACAGAGATAGCCTTGGGTAGTTCTGGGGATTCTACTGAGGCAGGCTTCATTGGTTCTGGAGTCACAGAAGGGGTTGGTTTCAGTGGTTCTGACAACACTGTTGGAATAGGTTTTGGAAGCTCTGACACTACAGAGACAGGCTTCTGTAGCTCTGGACAAGCAAGTGGAGAAATCTTGTGTTGCTCCACAGGTGCAACTGTGGTAGGCTTTTGTGTCTTGGAGGATAACCCTACATCAGATTTTGGAGGTTCTGAAGGAACAGGTTTCTGACACTCTGAAGATACAGGAGGTTTCTGAGACTCAGGAGAAAGAGAAGGTTTCTGAGGTTCCACAAAATAAGGTTTCTTTATGGGTTCTGTTTCTGTGTCCAACAAATCTTTCTGCTCTTCATTCCACTTGTCAGACATTGCATGGTGAGCTGTGATGTGATAATAAACATTACAAAACATCTTGCTGGTAAAAAAGCATTTGTGGCAGTGGAACAGCTTTGCACTTTTCTGGTAAAAGATAAGTTTCCCCAATCCTGCAGTGTCCATTTCATCACAAAATTCAGGGTGGATAGTACCCATGTGAATCTGTATGTTTTCATAGTCAGAACCTTTGAAATTACAGTGATCACACTCTAACCGCTCTGTTGTTTTATGTAGGATGTTCAACATGTCAATTTTTCTACTGTCAGCTGGCATAACACTACACATGTTTCAAAACTGTATGCGCCAGTATTCCTGAAATAAAAATTTAAAAATTAAGTCCAGAATACATAAAACTTTGTTATTAAAATAAAATTCTAAAATAATTTTTAGAACATGAATGACAGCTCAGTCGATTAATTATATGTGCATTAAGAAAAATAGAATTTTATTATTTCAAAACACAAACCCAACAAATAAAGAATCTGCAGATTCTTCAGCCACTGCCTATACTGGCCAACAGGATTACAACCAAGATGTTATGAGTAGGCCAACCTACTGACACCAGTGCAATGAAAATGGGTACGAGTTGTGATTTAGGATCAAAATGGATATTTTATTTTTAAACTATTTTTTCCTCTCTTGTTCAGTTATGCAGACTAAAGAACATGCATTTTGCACTCTAAAATCTGTTTAGATCAGTTTTGAGGCTGAGCAAAGTTGAATGGATCATGCAAAATCCTAGTTGGCTAATGCAAAATAAACTTGAATTGAACTGAATGCCTCTTGTATTCTATTTATTATTCAGAATTCTTCAGCATGTTTTGTTATGACCTAGTGAGTCCTTTTCAAATTCACTAATCTTATTTAAAGTATGCAATTTTGTCTGTCTATTAATAAAGAATCTGTCAACCAAATTCATTCCCTGCTCAGCCATGGAAACCCACTAGGTGACCCTGGACAGGTCACATTCTCTCAGACTTAGAGAAGGGCAAAGGCAAACCCCCTCAGAACAAACCTTGCCAAGAAAATCCCAAGAGAGGTTCACCTTAGGATTGCCATAAGTCAGAAATGACTTGAAGGCACACGACAATCACCACTAAAATCAATGGAACTTTTTCCTCACCACTTACGTAAGTCCCGCTGATTTAAAATGTACTACTGTAGTTGAGACCAACACAGCCTGAAGTTAATGATCTGAACTTGCAATATATGCATTAATGCATGACTCCCTCTCTTTAAGAAATTGTCAAAAGAGAAACATTAACTGAGCAACATTTACTTCAAAGTGACACAGATAGTCAGAGAGTTAAAATAATAAATTTACTAAATATAAAACCAATATTATTAAGTAGAGCTGGACAACATGTCCACATTCAGAAACTTGTTTCTGAGTTGACTGTTCATGCTATTTCACCTTATAACAGAAACTTACAAAACAACTATCATTTCATCTCTGAAGACACTTCGGCCGTATCTTTCTCTTTGTCTTACATTTGTAGAGAAAAAAAACCCAACAAAAACCTTATTTCCATGCCCACTGCTACAAGATGACACAGTTTTAAGTTTATTTCTTAAGCATGATACACACTTGATTCATTTTGATCAGCTGACATTCAAATCACTAACTATGCAGAAGCCACGCTGAATTTGTAGTTTATATTTTTCAAGGAGTTAATGTAATCAGGCCTTTATCTCTCAGCCCACTATCTGGAAATGGGAATAATACTAGCCTGGTTTGCATGATTGTTCTAAGGATTATTTAAATAATTCACAAAAAGTACTCCAAACATTTAGGAAAAGCACTATACGCAGAACATAAGAGCATTAAGTATTTTAAAACAGAAAATTCTCTTTATCACTAATGAGTTTATTCATAGCAAATGGACATACTTTCCCTCATTTCTAATTGCTGCTATGTGTATGCATGCATAGCGCGCAGTAACAGTGGAGCTGATAAGCTGAAACTGCTTGCCCTTGGGAATTTACACACGTTGTTCCTTAAATACAAATATATTCCCTTTGACATTGAATTCTTAATCCAGACTTATTTGAGAAATCAAATCACTTGTCTGTGACCTTTAGAAGAAAGGTTATTTAACTGTATCCTATATGTTTTTATTATACTTTTATTACTACTTCCTTAGACTACCTGTATCCAATTTTATAGTCTCCAGGAGCTCTCAAGTGTTTTACAAAACACTTCTCCCCATTAATCATACTAAAAACTAGCATAAGAAGGTATAATGATTGCAGGATGACAGTGAGGGAGAGTTAAAGCCTCATATTAGTTTAATTCAGTGGTTCTCAACCTTCCTAATGCCACGACCCT
The DNA here is from genome assembly GCA_948472985.1 of Iguana delicatissima. Lineage (NCBI taxonomy): Eukaryota > Metazoa > Chordata > Lepidosauria > Squamata > Iguanidae > Iguana > Iguana delicatissima. The sequence goes on along the minus strand of CAOKZL010000197.1, from coordinate 577,450 downwards.
TTAATACAGTTCCTCATGTTGTGGTGACCCCCAACCATAAAATTATTTTTGTTGCTACTTCATAACTGTAATTTTGCCACTGTTATGACTCGTAATGTAAATATCTGATATTTAGCCCACCATAAATGATATAAAGTTTGAAGATTTGGTTTCACTGCATCCAGACTGAATTAAATCCAAAAATAAATCTGGCATGGGAATAACACTAGATTTTGTAGGCTTATTCCTTACAATTGATGCAGCATTCTTGTTTTTATCAATATCTGAAGTGGCACTCTCCAGACTGTCCAGTCCCAGAGTTACCAACACCTTTTTCAGCAAATTTTTAAAAGAATCTGAGGAAAATAATCTTATTTTATTATCATCTTCTGCATCCTCCTCCTCAGAAATAGAACCATCTGATTTAGAGTCATTATCGCCATCAGTATCTGCCAAATTTGGTTCCTCATCACTTTCAGATTCAGTGTTGATTTGTTCAGTGTGACAAAGCAGATTCCTCAACTCTAGTCACTTTGGACCTACAGGTAGACTTTTTTGGTAAACACACACCAGCATCATTTGATTCAGCTTGAATAACTTTTGTATCATCAGGAAAATCACGTGAAAATGAAGGATTCATTGAAGTAGTTTGTTGACTGCTTAATAATGACATTACATTCAAATTCAATGAATTGTCCAACTTGCAATACATTTTTTAAACTTGTTATGTATTTTGTGAAATCATTTCACTAAGATTGTTTGCCTATTAACATGCACCTCCATTTCTTCAGCAGTCATTTGTCTTATCACCTCCCTGCTACACTCAGACACATTCCCCTGGGAAGACATTGAGGACAGAGGAGGTTCAAATCTTACTTCTTTACGTTCCACAGGCGCTGCAGTTTGACTCCTAGTGAATAATGACACCATACACAATGCTAAATTGCCCTGCGCTACTGTATTCGCGAACACAGAAGGGCAAGGAACTGCTGACTGAGAGGCTGCCATTTCTCCTGGCAGAGGCTGCTCGCGGGCTTGAGTGTGACTGGTTGTGTTGCTGGCGAGCTTGGATTGCTCAGGAGAGCTCCTTCCTCTCATAGCCCCCTCCCTTGCTTTCTGAACGCCTCTTTTCAAGATGGCGACCAGAAGTTAAAGGAGCGGTTGGGAGCCCTTCCCCACCCTTAACAGACTTAACTGCATTACCAGGTAATTTTCCTTTCACCTTCTTTTTAATTCTTGCCTTCTCAGACTTCCTTATACTAGATGTTTTTAGCTTTGTTTGAGCCTCGGAGTGGCTGGTCGGAGATTGCCCTTCCAACTCACTCTCGCTCGATGCCAAGAAAATTTTCTTTAGTAAGAGACTTCAAAGGGGGCAGGAGGACGCGAGCGCGTGGCTCGCGCTTGCGCACCACCACCGAGGAGGGAATGGAGCCTAAGACCATCGGAAATACGTATTTTCCGATGGTCTTAGGCAACCCCTGTGATAGGGTCATTCGACCCCCAAAGGAGTCGCGACCCACAGGTTGAGAACCGCTGGTTTAACTGATATTATTACTGTCACTATTGTTGCTGTTGCTATTACAATGATTAGCCACTTCAAATACTTGGAAGGGGCAGTACAGAAAATGTTAAATAATCCTACCTGATGAAAGAACAGCCTAGATAGTAGTATCATTTATCCCACAAGCATCAAAGATGGCTCTTCTATGTAAGGACAAATCTGCCTCTTGAAATAGGCTTAAATTTGCTCTAGGACCCATTGATTTGTCTTTTTAGCAGTCCACAGTATCTGCAGAACTCTTCTTCAGCACCACATTCCAAATGAATTGATTTTCTATTAACTTTCTTCACTGTCGGATTAATGACTGAGTCAAGATATCACAAATATTTCACCATTTGAAGATCTTCCTTGTCTGCTTTAAAGTTAGGTAAATCATCTGTGGGCATTAATTTTGTTTTCTTAATGTTCAACTGTAAACCTGCCCTTGCACTTTGTTCCTTGATTTTCTTCAGTAACTGTTCCAACCCTTTGCTATTTTCTGCTAGTCGTATGGTGTCCTCTTCTCTGCTTATTTTAAACTTTTGATGGTCCTTCCTCCAATTTTCACACCACATTCCTCCACGTCTAATCCTGCTTTTCCTATGATGCATTCAGTGTACAAGTTAAACAGACAGAGTTGCAAAATGCAGCCTTGCCTAACCTCTTTGCAACTGGAAACCACTCTATTTTTCCATATTCAGTCCTGATAGTAGCATCTTGTCCTAAGGACAGGTTATGCATCAAGAAAATTAAATGTTGTGGCACACCCATTTCTTTAAGGGTGATCCAAAGTTTCCCATGATCTACACAAGCAAAGGCTTTGCTATAATCTATTAAGCACAGACTGATTTCTTCTAAATCTCTTTGATGAACTCCATTATCCAATATATGTTTGCAATATGACTGCTAGTGCCTCTTCTTTTCTTAAACTCAGTTTGCACATATGCATTTCTTGCTCCATATGTAGTAAAAATCTTCATTTTATAATTTTGAGCATCACTTTGCTTGCACGGGAGGGTAATGCAGTGGTTCTGTGGTTACTGCAATCCCTGGTGACCCCTTTCTTAGGGGTTAGAATGTATTTGGAGTTTCCATCTGTGAGCCATTCGTTTGTTTTCCATATTTGTTGATCGATTTTAGTTTGAACTAGAGAACATTACGTTTCTGTAGCCTGAAGCAGCTCTACTGATATGGCATCCGTTCCTGGTGATTTCTTTCTCCCAAGTTCTCTAAGTGCAACTTTCACTTCACTTTCTAAAATTGTAGATTCATCTTCAAATGGTTCTTCCTTGAATGAATCTGTCATTCTTACATCTCTTTTATATAGTTCTTCAGTGTATAGTAGGTTCCCTATAACCACCAGGGAAATGTTCTGGGACTTACCATGGATAATGAAAAATGTGGATAACACCTAACACTATTTTTTAAAATGAGACTGAATGATACATTCTCTCATGCTTATCAAGACTGTAGAACACTATTCCTGCATTTTCGGGACATTACAAACAACACAAGAACTCAAGCAGAAGTACTTTACGAGAGACTGCACTGGATAAGGACAAGTACTTTACTGTGCAAGCACAAGAATTCTGCAAAAAGACACTGTGTATGCTCAGATCACAAAGAGTAACCGAGAGCCCTACTAAGGGACTGGGTAGCATTAGACTACATGTAGTACGTATACAACAAGGAAACAAAAGACAGCATGGAGAAAGCAAGACAATGCAAAACTGAAAGTGAATGGGGCACCATTTGCTTCTATTCTACACTCTCTGCCATTTTCCATGTAATACCATATGTATTGTACTGTATTTTGCTTTATTGTTTTCTACTGTATTACTATAAAATACAAACTACATATTTTTGGCCGCATCTCATCAAAGGTAACTGCAATAGCATATACCAATCACACAGTTATGGGAGACTTACTATATTATTTCCATCAGCGTTACTCCATGCCTTTTATGCTATGGGAGTCCACAAAGCTCTATGACATCCCCATGCTTTTTAACAACTGCATTAAACTGCTGAGAGAGCGCATCTTTACAGTGCATTTTACAGTGCAGACAGATGACACCCAGTTCTATTTTTCTCTTTCTTTTGATTCTGGTGTGATGGTAGAAGTGTCGAGCCTTGAATCTGTACTGGATGGATAAGGACCAATAAAATTAAACCTGACAAGAGGAATGATCTGGGGCTGGGTGGTTTATTTGTTCAGACAGATATATTCTACCTTACCCTGGAAAGGGCTGTACACCTCCAAAAAGATCAAGTTCATAATTCATTCCTGGATGCAGTCTTTTCAATGGAAGCCCAGAACAGCTTCTCTGCTTTTCATCGGCTTAGGCTATCCAAGTCTGTTCATAGCTACCTAAGCTCCTGTAACATCTAGGGCAGTTATACTGTAATTTCAGCAGGGCTGTCTTTGAAGAGTGTTTGAAAATTTCAGTTACAGCCATCAGGCTACTCACTGGTAACAGTCAACAGGGATATATCTTGCCAGGCACTTCACTCATTTCTACTCTATTTCTGAACTCAGTTCAATTCAATATATTTCATAACCTGTTATGTTTTGTGTTTTCTTTTGTTTTTGTAAACTACCTTAAAAGCTCTGGTAAACAACACTACAGAAGATACTTTGAAGTCACTACCTCAACTCTACAACAAAATAGCCCAACACTATCCATGCTCCATCAGTCCCACTGAATTGAGTCATCTGCAAACAAGAGTGCTCCCAAAGACTGAAGAATGAGGGAACATAGTCCACTTTCTACTGTTATAACCACAATTTTTTTTAAAAAAAAGGAATAATGGATGTGTGCTTTGAAAATGATATAAAGAAATTATACTAGAAAATCAGAAAGGAGCAATGCAATGCTATACATCCAGTCAGAGGAAAACTTCACTGAGATCAAAGAAAGAATGGATTAGAGTTGCAATGCCAGCTTGCCAGATCAAGCTAGGGATAGCAAATTGCAATCTCTTTTCAATTAAGAGGCCCAGGAATCTAGCACACAGGATCCTAAAATATTGACTGGTAGTCCTTTCAGTCACAGAGAAAGTGTGCAGTGAAACTGAGGCTGCATCCACAGTGCACAATTACAGCAATTTGATACCATTTTTAAGTGACACAACTCCACCTATGGAATCCTGGGATCTGTAGTTTGTTTGGCAAAGCACTTGGAATTCTCTGCCAGAGAGCACTAGCTTACTACCCCACACTACAAATCCCAAGGAACTCTGAGTGCTGCCTCTACTACTGAATTAAATTTATTAATCCTCAATCCCCCCCTTTTCAGGGTACCCTGGCGCCTTCTGAATAGCTCACTACATTATAAAATATATATATTACAAAAGGGTCTGGAAACCATGCCCTATGAGGAGTGGCATAGGGAGCTAGGTATGTTTAGCCCTGATGAAAAGGTTGAGATGACATGATAGCTATGTTTAAATATTTGAAAGGATGTCATGTTGAAGATGAACCAAGGTTGTTTTCTGCTGGTCCAGAGACTAAGGAACGGAGTACTGGATTCAAGCTACAGGAAAAGAGATTTCCCCTGAACATCAGGAAGAACTTCCAGACGGTAAGAACCACTGGACAGTGGAATATGCTGCCCCGGAGTGTGGTAGAGTCTGCTTCTTTGGAGGTTTTTAAGCAGACGCTGGGTGGCTATTTGCTGGGGGTGCGTTCCTGCACGGCAGAGGGTTGGACTCGATGGCCGTTGTGGTCGCTTCCAACTCCAGCATTCTATGATTCTACGAAACTCCAGGATTCCATATGATGAACCAATGGCAATCAAAGTGGTATCAAACTGCTTTGACTGTGCAGTGTGGATACACCCCAAGAAACTGCAAAACCCTAGGAACGGAACGCGCAGGCGCAGAAATGCCCCGCAGACGGAAAGGGACAAAACAAGCGTTCTCTCGGCTCTGAAAATGGGAGGGGAGGAGGGAATTTTACACAAGAGGTAAACAGACTAGCCGCAGCTACATTCTATTTTCTTTATTTATTAATGAGCTACGCGGCAGAGTTCCGGGGGGAAGTTAAGAAGGGGTAAAAATACGTACCCGGGAGAAAAACGACGACGACGAATGAAACGCTGCCCCTTAAGCGCTTTCCCGATAATGGCGGCGGTTTCCACAAAGAGGGTCGAGCGGAACGCCGAACAGGGAGAGGGGAAAAACGTTAGGTGGGACAAAAGAGGAGGCTCGCGAGCCCAGCAAGCCGCCCTTCTATTGGCTCACGGCTCCCAAGGGCTGCTCAGGACTGGGCCCGCCCCCGCCGTAGAATTTGGCGCAGGCGCGTGGTGGGCGGAGGCGGAGAGTTGGGTTGCAGGAGGAGGACCTCGGCGAGACGGGGGAGGCTGTTGGAAGTCGTGAGACGCCCCTCCCTCCTCTAAAGGAGGGCGGGCGCTGGCTGCCAGGCGGAAAGAGCCTCGATGGGCGAGGGGTCTTGTGGTGATTTGGCTGTGGCCGAGTTCTCAGGTGTGCAAGCTGGGCAAGGGCTGGGCTGGAGATGTCAGCCGTACAGTGTTCATTTAAAAAAAAAAAAAGTTACATGCTTTCCCCAGAGAGCTGAGCGTTTTGGACTGCAGCTAGCAGAATCCCCTGAGACGATGCTCCTACAGTTGGTAGTCCCTGGACCAGAACTGGTGACTCCGCCATCAGCTGCTGTTTACTGGCGGCTTTCTAGGGCCATTTCCGCGCTGGACCGTCACAGTGCTGTTCTTCCACTTACAACATCCTATGGAATCCTGGGGTTTGCAGTTTAGGGAGGGGCCGAAACACGGTATGGTAGCCAACGGGCTCAGAAATGCTGCTAGTCCGTGGCATCTTGAAAAGCTAATGATTGCCAGTCCTCCACATGAAACAGTTTGGGAGGCACTGCCTGAGAGAATGAGGGAATTGTCCAGAAAAGGTAACTTTCCCAAGCGCTGGGTGATGTATACCTACCTCTTGTCAGGCCTATTTTAGCGTCACAACAATTTTGTGATCTGTATCACTGCTTCCTAAGCTACCAGGACTCCAGGTTGACTCAGCCTTCCCGCCTTCCCTATATAGGTCAGTAAAATGAGTACCCAGCTTGTTGGGGGCAATTAGCTTAGAGAGTGCTTGCACTGGTAAGTGGTATAGAAATGTACATGGTATTGCTATAATGTCCTTGCCCCTGATTGTATAGGCCATTGTTGTTCCGCCCTTTGGTGCAAAGGGTGTTATAAATACACATATTATTATTATTATTATTATTATTATTATTATTAATTACCTGATGTCTAGGGGAGGTGCACTTTTTTCTAATGTTGCAGGAACTAGTGCCATATTTGTGCCTCAGTTGTTTCTTTCTTTCCTGAGGACTTGGTGCAGACCGGGATGTGTCAATGGAGTGCCAGTGTGAGTAGCACTGATACATGGCTGTCAATGCCGTGAGTTTCATGGTTCACAAGAGACTTTATCCTAGATCTCCCAAGGCCCAGTCCTGCCCTCTTACCACTACACTTTCAGGGATGGAATGACAGGGGAGGGAAATGATGGCATTGTCCCTGGTAAGAATTCTGTTCATGCCATTTTCCTTCATTCTCCACATTTCTAACAGTGCCGTAACTTAAAACACCAATTAAACATGGAGAAGTTGACATTAGTTGTTAACTGTCATCAACTTGACTTGGACTTTTGGTGACCCCATGAATGAGAGAACTCCAAGTCACAGTATCATTAACAGCCGTGCTCAGGTCTTGTAGATTTAGGGATGTAGCTTCATTGACTGAGTGTATCTACCTGCAATGCAGTCTTTTTTTTTTTCATTATGCTTTCTACCTTCCCAAACATGTCTTTTCTAGTGAGTCATGTCTTCTCATGATATGTTGAACGTATGACAATCTCAGTTTAGTCATCTTAGCTTCTAGAGTTCAGGTTTGATTTGTTCTAGGACCCATTGATTTGTCTTTTTAGCAGTCCACAGTGTCCGTACTACTCTTCTCCAGCACCCCATTTCAAATGAGTTGATATTCTTTCCATCAGCTTTCTTCATTGTTCAGCTTTCACAACTATGTCTAGAAACTCGAAAGATGATGACATAAGCAATCCTAACTTTAATATTCCATGATCTGTCTTGACACTATCTAATTCCTTCATAGCTGCCCTTCCGAGTCCTAGTCTTCTGATTTCTTGCCTGCATTCTGATTAATGACTGAGCCACAATATGGAAAATCTTGAACTATTTCAATGTCTTCTCATCTATTTTAAAGTTAGATAAATCATCTGCGGTTGTTATTTTTGTTTTCTTAATGTTCAGCTGTAAACCTGTCTTTTGCACTTTCTTTTAGAATCATTCCAAGACTTCGTTATTTTCTGCTAGTAGGATGGTGTCTTCTACATACCTTAAATTGTTGATATTCCTTCCTCCAGTTTTCACACCTCCTTTCTCCAAGTCAAATCCTGCTTTACGTATGATATGTTCAGTGTATCATATGTTCAGTGTACAATTTAAACAGACAATGCTGCAAAATGCAGTCTTGCCTGACCCCCATGCCAGTTGGAAACCATTCTTTTTCTACATATTGTGTCTTCTTGGTAGTGTCTTGTCCTGAGTACAGGTTACAAATCAGGACAAATGTGGCACATCCATTTCTTTAAGAGCAGTCCATAGCTTCTCATGATCTACACAATCAAAGGCTTTGCTATATTCTATAAAACACAGGCTGCTTTTCATTTAAATTCTTTGATGCACCCATTATCCAATACATTTGCAGTATAATCCTTAGTGTCTCTTCCTTCATTTTTTTGTTGCCATCTTCTATTTCTCTGTATTAATTAATATAGTAATTCTCTTTGTACCTGTGCACCACTCACTGACCATTGCACTCAGGGTTATGACACTATTTTTGTCACCTTTTACTTTTGTTTCTCATATATCCTTAACTGCTTGAAGAGTTTCATCTGTCATCCATTGACACTTTTCTTCCTTTAGGTTGCAGATAGTATCTTTTTACATTCCTCCTTGATAATGTCCCTGGCTTCAGTCCAGAGTTCTTCTGGCTTCTGATCTATTAGGCTGAATAGTGCAAATCTGTTTTTTAGATTATCTTTAAATTCTTCGGGTTCTTCTTTGGGTTGCATTTTGGCACAATAGTTGATTTAGTGTTCTTCTTTAGTTATACACATTTTTTTATATATCAGCAGTTCAAGGTCTGTGCCACAATCTGCTCCTGGGCTTGTTTTTACAAAGAGAATGGAGCTTCTCTATCTTCTTCTTCCGATTATATAGTTTATTTGATTAAGTATTCTGTTATAAATTGGCTTTCAATTGATGTCCAGGTACAGTGGTCCCTCCACATTCGTAGTGGTTAGGAGTGCAGGACCCGCGTGAAAGTAGAAAAACTGTGAATATTTTTAAGCTTCACCCAACCGTATTTAATACAAAAAAGTAAAGTACAATCTGCATATTCAACTAACCATAGACTCAGATGTACTGTACACAATGCATTTGAATCTGTGGTGGGTAGCATGCCAACCACTTGGTTCTGCCTTTGAAGAGGCATGGTTCCTTGGAAAGGCAGAAGTGGGCAACTGGCAGTGGCTGCTGGTGCCTGTTTTGCTGCCTGATGCCTACAAGACTCACTTCACATTCATAGTCTCTCCCAGTCTTGCGAGGCTGTCAGAGAGGCTGCAAATGCAAGGCAAGACTTGTAAGTCTTTATTAAAAATATCATAAGGCAGCAGCAGAGGTGAGGGAAAATAATCCACAAACAATCAAATCTGCAAATGTTAGAACTGTGGATGTGGAGGGCTGACTGTATACAGTCGCCTCTTTGGTTGCCTGAAGAATGTGTTTGCAATGAACAAACTGTTGGCCTTGCAAAACTCAGTCAGTCACTCCCCTGCTTCATTTAATGATCCAAGACCAATTTTTCTTACAGTCTTTGATTCTGTTCTGCTTCCTACTTTTGCATGCCAATCGCCTATGATTAACAAAAAGTCCTGTTTGGTGTGTGGTTAATTTCCTCTTGAACTCCAACACAGAATCGTCCAGTTTCTTCTTCTTCTGCCTCTGTAGTTGGAGCATAAACTTGGATTATGATTATGCTGAGTATTTACAAATGGATAGATAGTGTTCCCTGAAATCTCACTGATACGATCTGGTCAGACTTATATCCTTTGTCTACTTTTGCTACATGTCTCTTCACTATTAATGCCACCCCATTTCTTCTTAGATTTTCATTTCCTGAATAAAAGCTGTCTAATTATCTGACTCAAACTGTTCCGTTCTTTTCCACTTTAGCTTGTTCATGCCAAGAATTGCAAAATTTATGTGTTCCATTGCTTGTTATACTATGTCTATTTTCTCCTGAGTCATTCTTCTCACATTTCAATGTTCTTATAATATGTGTTTTGCAGTTTTGGACTTTCCTTTCACTTCTGAGCACATCAACAGCTGAACGTCCATAGAAATTAAGTCAGTTCCATTGTTAGCCACAGCACTACTTGTAGTCATCCTGTAGCTCGTTGAGAGTGCCTCACAACTTGGAAGTGTCATCTTCTGGCATTATCTCTTATTTCATTTTGGGTTGTCTCATCATAGAGCTTTGATAGTAAAAGACAGTCAAAAGGGGTTTACCATGGCTGTTTCAGTACAATACTGAAAAGTGGCATTATGGTGGCATTGGCATTGTCTCTGAGAGATCCTTCACTAGGGTTCCCCCCCACTGTTGCTGCCGCTGCCCCATAGCTCTTTGGCATATTTAGTTTGGATCCTCAGCAAAAACCTGTCTGACATGGGGGAAGTTTACCAGGAGCACTGCTACTGTCAGCATAGCCTCTTGCTTCACAGGAGCATGCAATCCCACCACTATGGAAAGATAGTGCCATGGTGGGTTAGCATTAATAGAAACCTGCACAACCCCAACCCTAACACTTCTTGAACTTCATAAAATGTTGTATTGAGCAAGGAACTCTTTCTATACATGTATAGTTTATATGCTACAAGATTCACTTTTGATGCATCTACAGCTGTGTGTGAAAATTCATTCTCAGCTTTGACACATCTGCTGACACCGCATAGCATTCGGTGCTTCAGCAAAGAAAAGCAAATTTAGTAATCTTGGCTTTTGAAAGAAACGTATTCAAAAGAATTTCAAATTGATAGTTTCTGTCCAAGTTTGCAGAGAAATCATGGCACATTAGGCTGTATTATCCGTTCAGGTCGTTACAGTAAGATGACTTGCACAATATACATTTCACTCCTAGTCACTGTTGCTTAGTTTACACAACTGTTTTGCAAAGGGAAAATATATTTTAAATTTGTTTGCTTCTTTGGAAGCTTCACAGTGTATTTTTTTAAATTCAGATGCATTAATTGAGGGTTATGTTTATCATTACTTCTGAAAACTATTTTCCTCATAAACTTCTTTTAGAGTGACGAATACCCAAACCTTTCTGCACCCCTTTCCTTCTTGAAAACTACCTTGCTACACCCTGCTATAATGTTTACTGTAAACCTGCAGGTGGGGACTATACATTGTTGAATACTTCTTCCCTCCAATTTTTTTTTAAATATATTTTTGATTGATGTTTTAAAAATTGAAAAATGAAGAAATTGCTGCCAAGTAATGGTGAAATCTTTGGGAGCAAGAGTATCAAAAGCATTGGTCCAATTCAAAGATTAATATACTGGTGTGCTGTGGGACCAACAATAAAGGTATACCCAACTGAACAACCTGCTGACATCAGCTGCCATCTTGAATGGCCACTCTGCATTCAGGCTTGTGGGAGACATCTTGCATTTCAGGATTCTTCTGTCCCCATAGCTTACTTTTCTTTCATGAACTTCACAGACTCTAATGTGTGAACCCTTGTACCACAATAAACCTCTCAATATTTAAGGTGCCCCAAGTCTCATTCATTAACTAAAAGTTCTTAAATTGATTATCTGAAGTCTTATGTTTGAAGACCTCTAGTGGCTGATAATTTTAAAACATCAGTACAGGATGTCATGTGGCACCTTCAAGGCTAAACACATTTATTACAGCAGGAGCTTTTGTGGATGATAGCCCATTTTGTTGAATGCATCTGACGAAGTGGGCTCTGCTCCCCCAAAACTCATGCTATAATCAGTTTGTTAGTCTTTAAGGGGCATTTAAAGAGTTATTTAATGTTAATGATTAAACGTAAGTTATTTTTCCTGTGACAAGGTCTCATTGTTCCCACTTTGCAAATAGTAAAAATGTTAAGCCTATGCAATGCAGCATTTTTTTAAAAAAATTAAGGTCTGTAGATCTTATTTCTTTGAGAAAAAACACATCTATAGTAGACTCTTGATATGAACTATGATTTGGTTCCAGAACCGCTCATAGATACCAACATTTGTGGATGTTCAAGGCCCATTATGTGCAATAGTGTAGTAAAATGGCATCCCTTATATAAAATGACAAAATCAAAGTTCGCTTTTGAATTTTTTGGGGGAGGATGATATTTTCAAGCTGTGGTTGGCTTGGTGAATATGGACAGCCAACTGTACCTGCAAAGAAAATAACATTTTATATTAAAAGTAAGAGAAAAGTGATGATTACACAAGAGTCCTTGGTCCAGTGTATTCGTTGCCTTCTAATGCAGCTTGCGTAGCATGTGCCCCTCCAAACAATGAAGTACAATTCCCATGGCGTACAATTCCCATGGATAGGGCTGAGGGGAGTTGTAGTCCAGCAACATCTGGTGGTCCACATGTTCTGAAGAGCTCAGATTGAAAAGCAGAAGACAGCCTGTGCTACAGTTGCTGCATACTAGCATGCAGTTGCTTGAACATAAGGATTTTCTTGTTCTGCTGCTGTTACTTGTTTCTTCACATACTTTGATGTATTTTTCAAAAACTGAAGTGAGTGTGGTACATAAAATGCCTTGCAGAATTATTCATTTCCCTTTGAGTTTTCCACATTTTGTTGCATGACAACCTGGAATTAAAATGGATTTGATTGGGATTGTTACCAAAGATCTTTCCACTATTCAGCAGTGATACCATCTTTTTAAAAGTTGTGCTTATTCTGCCAGGAAAAAGTAGAAGTGATCCCAGTAGAGGAATGCATTTTATTCAGATTGTTTGGTACTAAATTAATTCCTTTAAAGATCCTAACCATGGTCTTACATTTGAAATCCTACTAAATCTAAGGATATTGCATATCACACACACACCTTAAACTCTACTACAGTTGTCAATTGATTAAACAAAAATTAATTAGTGAACATGGAAGAGCTGAACTGATGATGCTTGCTGATAACAATGTAGGTTTTGAAAAGGCTGACTGTCAAGAGAGACCAGGATTGAAGTCATGATTTGTAAAGGTGCATATAAAGTTATGGCATACTCCACTTATAGTGCCACGACATGGTTGGCACACCCTCAGAAAAAGCTGACCAGGTCTGGTTCTTTGTCTTTAAGAATAATTTTTAAAATGCATTCATCAGCAGGTAAGGTTTTTCAACAAATGGAAATAAATGTTCCCCTTGTTATGTTTACAGATTAAACATCTGTTTTAAAAAATGTTGGTAATCATATCAAGTTAAAGAAATTTTTGATTCAAAATGAGTATGTCAAATGAAATCAGAATTCAGAAGGGATATTTTCAAACTGAGCATGCCCAGAGGAGGGCGAACAAAATGGTAGAAGCCCTGGAAGCCATGTCCCGTGAGGAGCAGCTTAGGGGGCTGGGTGTATTTAGAATCATAGAAATGTAAAGTTGGAAGAGACCACAAGGGCCATCCAGTCCAACCCCCTGCCATGCAGGAAAACCCTCAAAGCACTCCCGACAAGTGGCCATCCAGCCTCCACTTAAAAACCTCCAAAGAAAGAGACTCCACCACACTCCGTGGCAGCACATTCCACTGCCGGACAGCCCTGACCGTCAGGAAGTTCTTCCTGAGGTTCAGGTGGAATCTCCCTTCCTGCAGCTTGTATCCATTGCTCCTTGTCCTGGTCTCAAGAGCAGGAGAAAACAAGCCCACTCCCTCCTCGACATGACATCCCTTCAAATATTTAAACATGGCTATCATGTCCCCTCTCAACCTTCTCTTCTGCAGACTAAACATACCCAGCTCTCTAAGTCTGTCCTCATAGGGCATGGCTTCCAGGCCCCTCACCATTTTGATTGCCCTCCTCTGGACCTGCTCCATCTTATCCATATCCTTCTTGAATTGGGGTGCCCAGAACTGGACGCAGTATTCCAGATGAGGTCTAACCAAAGCAGAATAGAGTGGTACCAATACCTCTTTTGATCTAGACACCATACTCTTATTGATGCAACCAAGAATTGCGTTGGCTTTCTTGGCCGTCGCATCACACTGCTGACTCGTGTTCAGCTTGTAGTCTATTAAGACTCCTAGATCCCTTTCACACGTACTGTTAGCCAGCCACGTGTCCCCCATCCTATATTTCTGCATACCATTTTTTCTGCCTAAGTGTAGGACCTTACATTTCTCTTTGTTGAAATTCGTTTTGTTAGCCTTGGCCCAGCAATCCAATCTGTCCAGGTCCTTTTGAATTTTGATCCTGTCCTCTGGCGTATAAGCAACCCCTCCCAATTTGGTGTCATCTGCAAATTTGATCAGCGTGCCCTCTATTCCTTCATCCAAGTCATTAATGAAGATATTGAACAGCACCGGGCCCAGGACAGAACCCTGTGGCACCCCGCTAGTCACTTCTCTCCAGGATGAGAATCTGCCATTGGTGACCACCCTTTGGGTACGGTCAGTCAACCAGTTACAAATCCACCTGACAGTAGCCCTGTCCAGCCCACATCTTACTAGCTTCTTTGCAAGAATGTCATGGGGAACTTTGTCAAAGACCTTACTGAAATCAAGATATACTATGTCCACAGCATTCCCTTTATCTATCAAGCAAGTAACTCTATCATAAAAAGAGATAAGATTAGTCTGGCATGACCTATTTTTGAGAAATCCATGTTGACTTTTCGTAATTACGGCATTGTTTTCTAAGTGATTAGAAACTGACTGTTTGATGATCTGCTCCAGGATCTTTCCAGGTACTGATGTCAGGCTGACTGAGCGATAATTATTTGGGTCCTCTTTTTTTCCCTTCTTGAAGATGGGGACAACATTTGCCCTCCTCCAGTCTGCCGGAACTTCTCCTGTCCGCCAAGAGTTTTCAAAGATTATAGCAAGAGGTTCCGCAATGACCTCTGCTAGTTCTTTTAAAATCCTAGGATGCAATTCATCTGGCCCTGGAGACTTGAATTCATCCAGAGTAGCCAGATATTCCTGTACTACCTCTCTACCTATTCTGTGCTGCATTTCCCCCACTTCTTCACCTGCTCCCCAACCGCCAGGCTGAGTTTTTATCCTTTTGGGAAAAAACTGAGGTGAAGAAGGTGTTGAGGAGTTCTGCCTTTTCTCTTCTTCCTGTTATTAATTCACCATCTTCCCTGTGCAGTGACTCTATCATCTCCTTCTTTTTCCTTTTGCTGCGGACATATTTAAAAAAGCCCTTTTTATTGTTTTTAATGTCTCTGGCCAGCCTAAGTTCGTTCTGTGCTTTAGCCTTTCTGACCTTCTCCCTACATCTCCTGGCTACTTGCTTATAATCTTCTTTGATGGTTTCCCCCTTCTTCCATTTCCTGTACATGTTTTTCTTAATACTTAGCTCAGCTGAGAGCTCTTTAGTCAACCATTCTGGTTTGTTCAGATGCCTTCCATTTTTCCTCCTTAATGGCACAGTTTTAGCCTGTGCCTTCAGTACCTCCCTTTTAAAGAACTCCCATGCATCCTGAACTCCTTTCTCATTGACTATTCTTGACCACGGGATTTCAGCCAGCAGCTCCTTCAGTTTACAGAAGTCTGCTTTTTTAAAATCTAAGACAAGTGCCTGGCTACACTTGTCTTCTCCTCCCCACTGAATGCCAAATTTTAATAGGGCATGGTCACTCTCTCCTAAAGATCCAACCACTTCTACGTCATTAACAAGGTCTTCCCTGTTGGTCAGGATCAGATCCAGAATATTTGATCCCTTTGTGGCCTCTTCCACCTTCTGGACCATGAAGTTGTCTGCAAGACAAGCAAGAAACTTGTCATTTATGTCATTTAGCCTGGAGAAGAAATGGTTAAGAGGCAACATGATAGCTGTTTTTAAATATTTGAAGGAATGTCATATCGAAGATGGAGCAAGCCTGTTTTTCTGCTGCTTCAGAGACTAGGACATGGAGCAAAGGCTTCAAACTTCAGGAGAAGAGCTTCCATCTAAACTTTAGGAAGAACTTCCTGACAGTAAGAATAGTTTGACAGTGGAATAGACTGCCTTGGAGTGTAGTGGACTCTCCTCCTTTGGAGGTTTTTAACCAGAGGCTGAATGGCCATCTGTGGGGAATGCTTTGATGGTGTATTCCTGCGTGGCAGGGCTTAAACTTGATGTCACTTGTGATCTCTTCCAGTTCTACAATTCTATGACTCTGATTTTTGGGGGGCATAGCTCCCTACTTATCTACTTAGATAGCTGGAGCTACAACAAGGTCAAAGGAGTGTAATTGCAATATCTGAAAGCTGTTTCATTTGAAAATGTTTTTGTTGCTTCTCTCTATAAATCTTTTCTTAAAATACCCTAGTATATGAGGGAAACACCCAGTATAGAGAGAGCAAAGGGTTGCCTTTTCATAAATTATATTAAATGTGCTTCTTGTGGCAAACCATACTGGGTGAATAAAGGCATACCCTCCAACTGTCCTGATTTGGCAGGAACAGTCGCAATTAATCATTGCTGTCCCAGTTTTTCAGTTGTTTTAAAA
Organism: Iguana delicatissima; assembly: GCA_948472985.1. NCBI lineage: Eukaryota > Metazoa > Chordata > Lepidosauria > Squamata > Iguanidae > Iguana > Iguana delicatissima. Next base: position 561,151 of record CAOKZL010000197.1, on the reverse strand, counting down.
ATGTCCCAGGTTCTCTCTCCACTTTCCACATTTCCCCTTCATCTTTGGCTTAATCTCCATTAGTGCACACATAAGCTAGGAGAGGCTGCAGCAGTTTGCTTTTGCCTGAGTCTACTGGGAAGAGCAGGACTGTCCCCTCTTCTCCTCTCCCTCTACTAAGTTAATTGAATGTAAACACATGTGACCAACATAAGAGTGCGGATTAAATGGCAAAAGTTATTAATGAGGAAACACACATAAGTTAGAAGAGGCTGCTGCAGTTTGCTTTTACCTGAGCCTGCCAGGAAAGGCAGGACTTGCCCCTTTTCTCCTCTCCCTCTTCTGGTGCATCCCAGTTTTCATTGGTGAAATTTGGATAGACTATTTTTCAGAATGCTAGGCTCTGTTTCTTTACTTCCTTAGTGGTAGAAAATCTTAAACCTTTTCCCCCAATAGAATGAGAAATGCATGCAGAACTACAAGTTGAACATATTTCTAACCTTATTGTTAAAATTCAGAAGGAAATTTAACCATGAGAAATTAGCATATTTACCATCTAATTAGAGCAAACGTGTTACCCGAAAGGCACGGTAACAGAGTTCCAGGGGTGTGGCTATCTGGAGTGCCAGAGCAGCCTAGCAACAGGTTGCCAGGCTGTTAACCATGGCAATGAAAGTGGCACATAATGTTGTAATTGTCTAGTGTGAAGGGTCACGAAGATTGTATAGCATGTGGCAAGGCTTCAACAATGGGGAAGCCTTGAATCTGCACTGGATGGATCATTATGGTGCTTCACCCTGAAACAGCAAGGTGAGGCCCCTCTTGGGATTACAAGTCAATGGTGTTCATTGATATTCTTTCTTTTTTTTTCTCCTTTTTTGGAGTGAGGATGCCTTAAAACTTTGTATTGTTTGGTGAAATGGGGGATGTGAAACAGGTTGCTGCAAAATCAGTAAGACCAAAACAAAACCATGCAAAGGATCAAGATGTTAGTGTTTTATGAAATGATCTTGTTATTGAGTTACCAAGCTATTATGTCAACTCTGTATACTTGAACCCTCCCTGGGTAAATTAAAAACTGACCTCAGGAATGCAAACGCTAGCCAGCCATGTATTTATGGAGCATCTGAAGTGGGCTGAGCTGAAGTTTTCCTCAAAGTGCCTACGGAAACGGGCTTGGTTCCCTGATTCTAATTGCAAACTTCAAGCAAGCAGTTAGACATCCTCATCAAAATGACCTCTCTACTGCAAGAAAAACTGTGTGAAGTTCACACGCAGGCACCTCCTCCCAGCAAAGACTTCCACCACTTGACTGTCACAAAAAATGAGGTAAGAAGAGAAATAAGTTATCTATTGGCTGGAGTATTTTATTAAATGTTTTCTGAAGAGAGGGCATCAATGTGAGGAAGCTACACCTGTTCAATATTTAGACCCATCAAAGGCATGGAGTCTTTGTAAGGAAAAAAAGTGGCAAACACAAGCTGTCATGAACCACTTTGAGAAATTTGCCTCTCCCTTACTCTATCTAGAAACCTGCCAAGGAAAAGAAACAAATACTGTAGTGATAAACTTATTATACTGTGCTTCTTTTTTTGTAAGCAATGCAGTTAATTCCAACACATATCATGGCTGCGAGTGAAACCATCAGTTTCTAACTGTTGGCAAAACAAAGAAGAATTGATGCCCAAACTAAATCATTCTTTTAAACCCTGATCTTGTAGGTTATGTGGAAAATGTGGAGGATTTCATTTCGACCTAATCAAGAAAAGATTTTCCCAAAGGAAGTGAAAAAGTTCCATAAAGATTTCCTCTTGGATGGACAATTACACAGCAAGTATTGAGTGGGCAAAGAAATAATTCAGTATTGACTTCCAAAAGGTTATAATTTTGCCTTGTGGTTCTGCTTTAATTATCACATTGCTACATTTAGCTATAGATCCTCTGCAAGTTTACTCAAAAGTGCAACCTACTAAGTTCATTAAGACTTCCTACTAACAGACTGAAACTGTGCATCTTTGCTTGGAAGTAGGTCACACAGTTTTGAAAAGAGTTTACTTTAAATTTAATGTGCAGTTGAATTGCAGCCTTGAGGTAATATTTGGGCTGCAACTTTGTGCATGCTTGCTGTGATGGAAGTCAGTGTTGGGCCCGAGGCCCTCTGGGCAGGCCCTGTGTTACATACTTACACATTTCAGTTCAGCCTGCTTTTACACTAACGAACATATTTTGGGGGTTAGTTCATGCTGTTGCGTTGCTAGGTCAGGCTGCCCTGTATGCTGCAGTCCTGTGAGAATAGCCAAGGAATGTTAACGATGGGTGCTTCACTCCGCGCACCGTCCGGTACGGTGGGGGAGAGCGAAGCCTGATTAGAGACCATCCGCTGTCATTCCGGGCAGGTAATGGGATTTGGCCCTGAACCTATCATGCACCTGGCCTATGGGTGCCTCAATAATTGGCGTCTGAAGTGGGATAGCCCCCCCACCCCGTTTCGGCACAGTGGATTGATGGATTGGCAGCCTGTTTTGCCACTCACATACGAAAAGCCTATATAATCTGTTGGAACAAAGAGAACCCTGCTGTGTCATCCGCTTTGCCTTTCTGACGGAGTCAGAGTGTATGTATGCTTATGTGCCTTTTGTTTTTCTTTTTGCTTCTTCGCTTAATAAACTGCATCCTCAAAGACCAGAACTGGCTTGGTTCTTGCCTCCCAGCATCTCGCAGTTTGAACCTTGCACAGCCGCCCAATCCAGGGAGGGTTGTGTGCGCTCCACTTGGTACCAGGAGTGCGGTGCGAGTGCTGGTGTGAGGCCATGCTCAGGCACTGGGAGAAGAGGGCTGCTGGAAAGCTTGGTGCAGGTCAGCAGCTACCAGGGTGGGGGCCCCAAGCCCCATGGGGCACGGAAGCTCAGAAATTGGCTATGGAGCAGAGTTGGGGAATATTTGGTCATCCAGATGTTCTGGGACAGAACTCCCATAATCCCTTACCATTGGCCATGATAGCAGGGTTTTCTGAGAATTAAACTCCAAAACATATGTTCTCTATTCCGGCTACTGAGAAAAGTGAAGACTTTAAGCATATGTAAGTTATTTCAGCATCAATATTTCAGTGTAATTTCCAGGCAGAGGTTTCTCTTGTCTACTCCCAGACCCAATTGGTTTTGTTTTTCCTCTTCTTTTTTTGCATTTTGGAGAGTATGGAGCACCTTCAGTGGGTAGCAGGAGCAAAAGCATGGGTCTTTGGACCCGCTGAGATTGCCACACGGTGCCGTACAACATTCCCATGCCCCAAAGAAAATCTTTACCATTGAAGTTGCTTTTTGAAGGGCCCAGGGAGGTATTGAAGGAGAAAAACAAGGGGAAAATTACATTTTTCCAGCTTCTTTCTGCACACGTTTCTCTGGATCCAATGAGGAATGAGGCATAAATAGGTTCTAGGAGCTCCAGACTATTATGGGAGAAGCAAAAAACCCAGGAGCTTCCCATACTCTGCCCTTTTTATAACTGATACCACTTTGCTGAAACATTGATTTATTACAAACCATCAGGAAATTAAGTCAAACAAGATACTAAAATATATATTTTTATGATGGTGTTTAGATTTGAGATTTGTCAATAATTTTACTTTTCTCATAGGGTTGGAAATTTAAAGTACACATCATGGCTTGAATAGCCACAGTGCAAACTTATCTCTGCTACAGAATCTGAACTTCAAATCAGTATTAGATTTTTACATACATAAATTAACATGAATTGGGACAAATTTGAGTGATTCCCAGGACTCTCAAAATATGGGACAAGTGTTTAAAATTGTGTTAATTAAAATACAGAAGCACAGAAATGCATAATAAGGCAAATGTGGCGTAGTGGTATTGGACTAGGACTCCAGGAGATCAGGATTCAAATAAGCTTGGTCAAGGAAACCCATTTGGTGACTTTGGACAGGTGATATTCTCTCAGCCTCAGAGGAAGTCAACCCCCTCTGTACATGAAAACCACATTATAGGGTTGTCTACCCCATCGCAGAGAACAAAAGGAGCTTTAATAGTCAAATTTTCATGTCAGTTCTCACAACTGCCTCTGTCATACTATCGTACTTTCATGGGACAGTTTCCATGTCATTCAAAAATGGTGTGAAGACTGATACCACATGCGTAATATAGAAATCAGTTTTATTGAGTGCCACAATAAACACTCAAAAAAGCAACTCTTTCAGCAGTATGTGGAAAGCCAGATCATGCAAAGTTCTGTGAGTGGCTCCGGACTTCATACAATCAGGTGATTATATACGTGACATTACACCTGACCTGTACCTGAATGTTAAGGAAGAGTTAAAAAGAACAGCTGGAAAGTTTGGCTTGAACTACCCCGGTGTCCAAGTGGATGAGTGTAGGATATCTCCTTGGAAAGTAAGATATCTCCTTGAAAGTTAAAAGGAGCAATCCGTATTTCCACTGTAATGGTAGTTCCTATACAAAGGAAATGCTGGAACATACACTTATGAAACTTGCAAAGAATGCTCTGCAGCCTCTGCAATAAAACCACAACATTTGGAAGTTAAAAATGCTTGTGTTTGATGGGAAAAGCTAAGAAAAGAAAATGCTGAACCTGCCCTATATAGAACCTGGGAGCTGTCCGTTTATAGCAGAATGGATAGTGTTTGTCTCTCCAGATTTCTTAGGCTGCAGTTTCAGTGCATTTTAGCCACTCTAGACAATGAAGAGGAATTATGGACTTGCAGTCTGTCAACATCTGAGGGCAACAATTCACTCACCTGTGATTTATATTATCCAGTTATTTTGTATTTGCTCAATATATAATAATAGTATCTATATTGAAATTTCAGTAGTATATTGAAATTTCAGTCATATGTAAATATATTTAACTTTTAATTCATCAGCTAAAATTACTGAATTAGTGGGAATCTTTCATTTTGATAGGCTGTGCAAGGCAGGATTAAGATGTGTTGGGGCCCTTAGCTATCTCAAGTATAAGAGGCCCCATAGTGCTACCCAAAGCACATATGCAGTATTTTAAGACTCCTCATTACCTGAAGACCTAAACTGTAACATACTTAGCATGTGCATAAATCAAGCGCTGATCCTGTGTCATACCGTGACTGTTGATTGTATAGCTAAGATGTGAACAACTGTTAAAAAATAGATAAAACGCCCACTTTCTCAATATACACATTTGCTAGTGGAATTTACCAACATTAACTATCCTATTAGCATGTTGATCCTTATGAGTTGTTGGAGGGAAACGAATGACTTTAGCACAATCCATATGCTTTCTTTATATCCTATCGCTTCTTAGGTCACCCTCCTCTGCTCTCACAAGTGTCCATTACATGTGATTCTTTCATGCAACATGGGGCTTAACTATTACCTTAGCTACCTTTAGAGCAGCAGAAGGCAACTACATTCTGTATGTATGCAAGTCTAATATTGTAATGTCAGCCACTCAGTAAATTCACTCCATAGGGTTAGTTTAATTTCTTTCAGTCTACTTTGTTTTTAAAGCATTCATTTGTTTCTTCTATAGAATGAGCTGTTTGTTCTGGTTGTGTACTTATGAATAGGGTTAGAGTCACTATGGTACAGTCACTATGGAGAAATCCATTCATATGCGTTCTTTATATCCTATTGCTTCTTAGGTACACACAGCAAGCCCTCATGTCTTTTTTGTAGTTATTACAATTATTAAAAGGCCAATTTTATTTATACTGGAAAACTAAAAAAACTTTCAGACTGCGAAGGGCTGTAGTGTATGCATTGTGCATATGAAGAAGGGAAGCTCTGTACATAAGTGGCCAATAAAAACAGTACACTTGTCATATGACATGCCCAGGCAATGCAGAATTAGTATAAATAATTTTGATGATGGCTTGCCCTTTATTTTATGCTAAATAATCCATTCTACAATTCACTGGTGTAACTTTAATTTCTTACATATCTGGCTATTCAGAGGAGGAAGTGAAGCAGACAATAGCAAACTTTTGCATGAGGAATTCACATGAGCATGTTCCCAACCATAATTTTATAGTTTTGCAACCAGCCTTTACAATGAGCCATCTGGTGGTAGTCACTGAATTCTGCATTGATGCTCATTGCAGGAACAATGATGGATGTACTCTTTACTACCAGTGTATGTTGGCTTGTCTGTGCAGTTTCAGTCGTGAGCAGGATGTACCTCAACCAATGCTACTGTTCTTCCACAGCCACTGGGGGCACAGAAAGACAGAGGGGCACAGAAAGACAGAGGATAAGTAGGATAGAAATGGTGTGTCTGTGGCTGATGTTCTTAGTAGGACAGACAGATAAAGTTGAGCTTCTACCCAGCAAAAGGACAATGGTGGGCAATGGTAGAATGGAAGTAAATGAAGTGGCCACATCAAGAATATGAGCAGGATTGGTATCTGGAAAGTAACGGTACATAAGGCCGTTGCAAAAGTCAGAAGTCATCATATGTCTTGTGCTGTTCTAGCAACATAGCTGTATTCTTGTTTCCTCCCACCATTTTCCCTTCTCCTTGCCACTGCCATTCTCTTGTGCAATCCATAGTTTTTTTTCCCCCTGCAGCTGGAGGAGATGACACTAAAATGACCACTAAAGCTAAGAAAGTATACTGTAGATATGAAGAAACATAGAAGGAGGATCTGGGATAGGTAGGAGACACCCACAGTCACCATGTCACTGGATATCAGAGCATATACATCCACTGAAAACATGAAAGATACCACTGCTGAAAGAAAGAAATAGCAGGGACCGATATTTGTTGTTATGGGGGGGGGGGGGTTGTGGGTGAGCAAACACTAAATAAGATGCTTCATATCCAGAAATAAGCTGGGACAAGATATGTGCAGTATGGATCCCTAAAAGCATCTCAGAGTCCTGCATCCAGCCCCACTGAACTTGGGAAAACATTCATTTTGGTAGTTCTTAGGTAATTTTCTCTTCCTCTATGAATGGTAGTTTGGAGCAGACAAAGGGAGATAAAGATACAGAGACTAGGAAGAGGAGGAAAGGAGATGCACGTAATTCTTTATGTGAACATGGCCATAAGAGCGGAAAGTACCTTGTGTCTGAAGTATTAGCACAAGTCTCATGGTTTTGGAGTAACAGAAGATATCTTCAGTCTTCATTGTCAAGTCAACTCTGACTTATGGCAACCCTATCCTAGGTTTTTGTTTTGTTTTATTCAGAGGAGGTTTGCCATTGCCTTTCTTTTGAGGCTGAGAGAACATGACCTATCCAAGGTCACCCAGTTGGTTTCATGGCTGAACAGAGATTCAGACCCTGGTCTTCCAGAGTCCCAGCCGAACACTCAAACCACTATACCACAGTGTTCCATCCATTTTCAGTCCACAGGCTGTAAGAGTTCTTACCTCCATTTTCACACTGGGTTAGGTCTGCTGACAACACTATGTGCCATAGTATGCAGATGGCCAATCTTCTAGTTGCTATTTACTTATTTATATTTATATGTTGTTCAAAATAAAAGTTCTCAGAGCAACAGTAAAGCCAAAACAGAAATATGAAATACAAAACAAAGATATACAGGTGAAACACTAAAATCAAAAACAAACAACTATTCTTATTTCAGTGCAACAGAACTATAGCGTGGGAACAGTTACCTGAGGCTAAAGCACTGTCTAAATAGATGTTCCTTACAGTGAATGGGACCAAATTGGTAGAGATGGGGTTTGATTATATCGGAATCGGGAAAAAAAGGTTGTATGGTAAATATGGTGGCAATTATTACATGAGGAATTAGTAGGGCATTACCTATTGCCATTTGTTCAGCATCAGGTAAGCACTGCTTTATTCTTTTTAGCTAAGTCTTTATTGATTTAACAGTTATACTGTTTTACCTCAATACTGGAGTAATGAGAATGTTCTATTACTAGTGTGTTCCCAGCTCTATCTTTTGTTATAAGTAGTAGTATAGTTGTATCTCGAGTTTGTCTACAAATGCTACCGGAAAATAATGATGAACCTTCATCTGTGCCCTTTCAGTTGTAGCTGGGTTTCTGTGTACATTTACTGTTTTCTCTTAAACATAGGAAGAATTAATTATATATATCTTTTATGTTAAAGCATCCCAGAAGTTCTGGGACAGTATCCAACATATAAAGAGTCATTAACAATGGGAAGCATACATTTCCAGGATTTTTTGGTACATCTGATTCATGAGCCTTGTTAGTGCATTAACCTTTTTCTTCCATTTATATGTGATTTTCAGGATGCTGCATATATATGCAAAGTGCACACATGCAAACTCAGGTGGCTAAATGGTGATTTATATTTTTAGAACTTATGCTTTATTACCTTCTTTGAAGCATATATGTGCAGATCATTCACAATGGAAGTCAGAAGTCCCTGTACTACACATTGCTACTGGCCACTAGCTATATGCTGAGTTCAGACAGTGAGGCTATACTTCAGCACTGCTTACATCTGGAGAGCATTGTCTGTGTTTGTCTAATGCCCTTGCATGTTTCAGAGCTGGGAAGAGCAACATTTTTGTCCCAAGGGCCACAGATAGTGGTGGGTGGCATGCTGCCAGTGGGTCTAGCCAGAATCAGCCGTGGGCAAGGCTGATGGCCTCCTGATCATGAATCCTCTCCTCCTTGCTCCACCTCTCCCTGGGAAGAGAAGGTTTTTCTGTCCCTGCTCAGAGAGGAGTGTACATTATGTGCTCTTTGTGAGAGAAAAAGCCGAGAAGGGTAAACCATCTTTTGCTTCCTGCACCAGAAGTCATAGGCCTCTGTTCTACACATTGCTACTGGCCACTGCTGTATATTGAGTCAAGATAGGCTATACCTCAGCACTGAACGAGAGGCACGCAACTGGAAAACACAGGTGGCATGCCGGCAGTAGGTATAGGCTGTTGGGCAAGGCTGTTGGTTTCCTGATCACCTCTCTTTATAAGGAGGAGGTTTTCCTCTCAGTGCTCAGGGAGCACTGTGGCTTATGTGCTCTTTGACACTTAAGATTCCTGACGAAACAGGCCCAAGGGGTACAAAGTCTTCCTCCTCCTCATCAGAAGTCATAGGCTTCTGCTGTATGCATCGCTGCTGGCCACCACTATACTGTACATTGAGTCAAGATCTTTGTTCTTTGGTATCATAGCACAGGAGCTGATGCTTTTCATTCCATCTTTTCTTTCTTGGAGGATGTTATAGCTCATTCCTATTTAAGTATACTAGGCAATGTATCATGCTGAAATAAATCAGACCTATTTTCAAATATTTGAATAGAACTGCTGGCTAATATTTGGATTTCTCATTTATTAGGAAACCTAGAGTAAACTCATATACAGTTCTCCTTCCACATTCGCGGGTTTCACTTTTGCAGTTTTGATTATTTGCGGTGCCTTGGCTCCCCTCATTCTCCTCCTTCCATTTCCTGGCAGGGACGGGGGTACGGGAGAGTGAAGGGGAGGAAAGATGGTTTGCGATCTCTGCCAGCCGCTGTGGGTGCGACTGCCCCGACAGGTGGGGGTGGGTGAAGGGGAGGACAAATCTTTTCCTCCTGGTGGCCACCTCCCATCCTCCACTGCAGACGCAATCACCCCAGTGGCAGTGAGAGGGAGATGGCGAGCAGACTGCTTGCCATCTGCCCACCTGGAACGATTGCCCCAGTGGCGGCGGGGAGATGGCAGATGGGGAGGAAAAGATCTTTTCCTCTCCACTCACTATCTGGCCTGCCCACAGCTCCCAGAGCAATCGCCCCAGCAGCAGCAGCGGGAGCGGGGAATGGCGAACGGGAAGAAAAGGGCTTTTCTTCCCCACTTGCCATCTATCCGCCCACAGCTCCCAGAGTGATCGTCCCAGCAGCAGCAGGGAGGAGAATGGCGATCTTTTCCTCCCTGTTTGCCACCTGCCTGCCCAAGGGATCTTTCCAGTGGTGGCGGGGGGGGGAGATGGCGAGTGGAGAGGAAAATATCTTTTTCTCCTTGCTTGCTGTCTGCCCATCTGGAGCTACTGCCCCAGTGGCAGTGGGGAGGGAGATGGTGAGGCCCACTTGCCATCTGCCTGGCCGAGCCTACCCCTAGTGGTGGCAAGGAGGGAGATAGCAGGCAGGGAGGAAAAGTTCTTTTCATTCTGCCTGCCCACAGCTCCAGAGCAATCATCCCAGCAGTGGGGTGAGGGGGGGGTGAAAAGGAGGAAAGATTTTTTTTCTCCCCTTCCCATCTCCTGCCCACTGACAGTGATGGCCGGCGTGGGCATGTGGGCAGCAGAGTGCAGGGAAGGAGGAGTGCTGGGGCAGAGAGTTATTTGCAGTAATTTCACTTTTGTGGGGGTTCTCTGCACCTAGCCCCTGAGAATGTGAAGGGCCTACTGTGCTGTATATCTACTCAGAAGTAAATCTAGTTTTCCATGAGGCATAGGGTTAAACACATATAGGATTATAGATTTATTCACTCTCATTCAAGTTCATCTAACCAACCACTTTGAGAAGACAAAAATAATAGCAAATATGCCAAACATCTCAAATGTTTCCAAATACTGTGAATTTTCGTGTGAAGACTGAAGTCCACATGAAGGGTGCTGACATTATGCCTTTGTCAAAATCAGGTGTGGAAATTGTGTGGCCCTCCAGTTGGTACTGAGCTGCAATTCCCAGTATTCCACACCATTCATTATGCTTGCAAGGTCTGCTGGAAGTTGCAGTTCAACAACATGTGAAAGGCTGCACAATGGCAACCAAAGTCCTAAAACATTATCCTTGGAAATTCAGAACAAGAAGTTAGTGCTTCAGGAAATAATTGGAATTTCCATTCAGCCACCATAACAAGCATGGCATTGATGAAGGATAATAGATTTTCAGATTACTTACAGTTTGTATTCAACATACAGGCTTTCCTCACTTCTCTGACAGGTTAGAGACCAGAGTACTATCAGAAAACAGAACTGGTTACAAAGCTACTGTACTGTACTGTAGGGAACATGAGGGACTTACAGACAGTTGTTACTGACTGCACACGTGCTGTTTGCAAAGTCTCTCAGCTGGCTTGACGCCTTCTCCCCCAGCTCACTTTGCAAACAGCACTCATGTGCAGGCAATTCCAAATTATCCTCCATAGGCAAGAAGAACTGATGGAAGAGCAGAACCCCTGGTCAAATTAATGGAACTTTTCCTTAATTTGGAAGCGTTTGTTTGTCTTGTTTTGTTCTCCCAGAACTGGGAAGCATCAAAAGAGCAAGTCTTCAGATAACAGGACCTTGAAAAGAAGGGGCATCCTCTACACATTTTAAACTGGCTTTTTTTAGTCTTTATGTTTAAAATCTTACCTGTGTATTTATTTTTTTACTCAGAGCAAATGCAAAGCGTTTTTGGAAAGCCAGCACTGGACTATGTTCTGAACTTGTGCCAAGAACACTATGATTTCCTAATTCGGATGCCTGAGAGTTTGATCATACGCATCATGTCATTTCTTAACACAGAGGATATTAGACAGTTGTCAAAAACATGTAAAAGATTTTGGAAGGTAATAATTATTACAACTATTTTAAGGCAGGTACTAATTTTCTAAACAATTTTAATAATTCTATAGTTTAAATGAAGCTTTGCAGAACTAATATGTATATCATGTTTCTAGTCGCAGTTACCATATACAACTAAAATAATATTAAATTTAAAACTGGATCAAAAGTAATAGACTGAAGTACTATATACTGGCTAAAGGGTAAACAAATGTATTTTAAATGAGAGTCTGGCCTCCCTATATGTATCATGTAATATGCAATGCAAATATTTATCTTTCAGTTGTGTAACACTGAAGAATTTTGGGAAAGAATACAGAAGTTGCAAGATAAATACACATTAGATGTACAAATAGCCAGATTGCCAGCTTACAAGAAGCCAATTAAGGTCAGCCAAAGACCAGGTTATCTGGCACCAATGCAGAGAAGACAGACCACATTCTTCTGAAATTCTTGGTAAACAGGTGATCATCTTGATAAATGTCTATATTCTGAGCTGGTCAAATCAATCCATGTACAAAACTTCTCTTGCAAGGACAGCCATGTTATTAGAAAAATGCACCAGGCTGGAATACAGGAGGAAAAAACCTACATCTTGCGCTTGGTGTAACACATGCAGAAGAAATAGCCAAAGCTGCAGATGCTGAATTGCTCTTACTCCATTTTATTGTGTGTGTGTTTGCAATAAATATATCACATCATCAGTGAGCTTGGGCTCTTTCTTCAACACTCTTAAATACTGCAGAAGCACATGGCACTTAAGAGTCAGGGTGTTATAGTGAACATTGTATTGTGATTCTAGAGAGCAGGGTCTAGAGAGCAGCCATGGGAACCCACTGGTAACTATGGGCAAGTCAAACTCTCTCAGCATCAGTGGAAAGCAAAGGCAAAGGCAAACTCTCTCTCAACAATTCTTCCTAAATCACCATAAGTCAAAAATGACTTGAAGGTGCTCAGTGACAATGTGGCACCTCCATCTTTCTGCTATATACCTGAAAATACTCAGCTCCCTAATCTAGCTTTCTCTGATCTGATGTGTTGGACCACAACTTTCCCCATTCCCAGCCAGGAGGACCAGTTCCTGGGGATCTGGTGGCAACAGTGGCAGGTTTCTATGTATACTGGTAGCTACCTGACAATGAGGCACCGATACTCAAGTGCTGATGCACATATCCATCTTGTCTGTATTGGATACACGGACATGAATGCCTACCTCGGTAGACAAGTTGAGGCAATGGATTAAAACCAAGTACTGCATCAGTCAAGAAGGAAGAACAACTGAAACTGAAGACTTGCTCTGGAAATCTGAGACTTTGTGGATAGCTGAATATGTATTCAAATATACACGTGTCAAATTAGCACACTACTTTTGAACTTGCTACTTGACACTGATCATTGATTATATAACCATTTTGGTATAGCACATCAAGCATTCCTCAAATGATCATGTTTTAGTTTAATCTTCCAGTGGCTGATATTCTAGAAGATCACCTTTATTTACATTAGAACAATCAAATGCTGATAGTATGATTAGTAATAAAAGATCAAGACATGATGTAAAAAAGTAGTAAAATAAGTTATGTGTTAGACAAATAAAATGTCAGCACTATCAAAGTGATGCTCTGTCCTCAAGGCATGTTCAGTTGCTTACTAGAGATACTAGAAAAACACAAATGTGTATAATAGAAGTATTTTCAGTTATCACAGTAAATAGAGAGAACAGCCATAGTGGGTTCTCCCTCAGACATATTCTGCTCTATTGCTCATTTACATACCAACATTTCCATTTCCATTGATGAAATGTAAAAACATGTTTTATGAAACACTAACATACAAAACATTGCTAAAATCACATATTAGAAAGTGACAAAAACATTTAAAAATGCTGTTTCTTGAAAGGTAGCTACAACATTAATCTTTAGGCTTTTTTCTGGTTTAAACATGGGCATCCTTTATAAGCAGAAGCAGTTCAGAAACCAAAATAAAATAAAATAAATAAAAAATAAATCTACTGACACTTACCTGATGGACTCCCAAACTGAAGACCAAATTGGGTATGATAGTAGAAAACCCATGGTAGGCATAAGCTGCCTTTGAATTCCTAACAAGAATGTGATACTGACCATTCACTTGCCCACACTCTCCCCTCTGAAATGTCTACCCAAGCTCTCTGGGGCAGCAAAACTGATGGATCTGACTAGGATAAAAACTGTTGCTACAACTAGCAAGGGTCAAGCATACCCCTTCTATGTCCACATGTATGCTTTAAATGAGGGGTGGGGAATAACCTGTGCGCTGCATGCAGCCTTCCCAAGCTGTTTTGACTAAGCCCAGGACCCCAAAATGTTTTTTGCCTCAAAATGCCTCCCGACACCCCCCCTAGTGAGTGTATGGGACAATTTTGCCATGTTTTTGTCTCCCTGAATATTTTAGGTCCAGTAAACCAAATACTTATTTCCAAGGTACTTCTTGTTTAAAAAAGGCCTTTTGCAGACCTAAAATGACCCTGGAAGCTCAAAATATAAGAAAATCCTCCTATGTCCTCAGCAACATAAGAAGAAATTTTGGACTATATATGTACATATACAGAGTGGGGGTGCAGTCCTGCAAGGTCTTGTGGAGGGGGGAACCTATGTAATTATAACAAGTTACTAAAATGTGCAGACAGTGGACATAGATGTACAAATTATGAACCTCATTCTGTAAATATCTTTTACTCACTCATGATCCTATAGTACGTTGAGTAGAACCCTGCTGTAATAATTGAAATATTATCTTAACCACAAGCATGTGAATCAGTCCAACAGAAAGATGGTCTCATTATGTAGTGATGCATTTACTAATGCGGGGCTGAAATATGCAATCCTTACTGGACCAGGGAAAACGTAATCTGTGTCCTTCCCCCCACCTTACTGATATAAGAACAGCTAGCCTCTGTATAATGCCATGTCCACATGGTCGTACCAAAATGGAACCTCTGTAGTTAATGCAATTTATAGAACATGTTAAAAATGGCTCAGAACTGATAGAAGTAAACTTAAAAATATTTTTTCTCATTTAACCAAGTGGAAGAGCTGTAATATTTTCTGGACTGTTTTATACAAAACACAAGCATTAAAATATGCCAGGAGCTATCAGAAATCAAATTCTGCATTCTGTATATATCAGTAGGTTAGGTTACTCATACTCTTTCTGCATCTCAAGCCTATGCATTTAGACACATGACCTCTATTATGCATTGAGGAACCTATTTGATTGTGTAACATGTCAGTGACAATGCTTATAAAATTTTCCATAATGGATGATAGTTATTATTATCATAACATACAATCAAATATGCACCTGTTTGCATGGTGGAAATGAAAAATGTTTTCACATTCATAGAGAATATTCACAGCTGAAAACAGAACGAAGGTACTTCTTATTTTGAATTACACCTAACAAATCTTTTCCATATCACATAAAGCAAACTGCATTTGGGCACGTGGGCCAAATTACCACTTAAAATTATAATAATGATGCTAGTCCTGTCCGAGAACATAGAATTTGGGGGGGAAAGGGGCTAGATCTTATTACTGAAGTTTCTGTCCATGTTGTTTTATTCTGCATCTTCACTCTTCTCAGAACCACCTCCAGGTGAATTGTCTGCATCATACTTTCTGTCATAAGCCTCTTCAGAACATTTCTCAGCACAGTCATAGGACCTACTTGAAGACCCCGTATGTGTTCGAATGCGAACTCCTGGCTGGTATAGCTGCATGGCTGGCCGATCCTGTGGAAGAAAAAACAAAGAAAAGATTGAGACTTTCAGAAATACATTTATCCACACAGGAGATCTCAACAATGTCTTCTCTGAGTGTAATAGACAACAGTACCTTTTGACAAACAGTTTTTACATTAAAGAAGAAATGGGGGCAGGAGGGAATCTTAGATTATGATGCTCTGATATTTATGGTTTCACTTTTGGCTCCTGGGAACCAGGTACTTGAAGCAAGTTAGAGAGATTCTGGCTAAATGAATAAAACAGGTCCAACAGTTCTCAGACTGAAAGAAAAATTGTGGCAGAACAATGTAGTATTTTGCTAGTGAAGCAAAGTCTATGACACTATGGCATGGGCAATACCCATATGTAGGCAAGAGGCAACACTTAGTTGCAGTCCTAACGGCTTTTACAGCTGAGAGAACATATTGTAAACTGTGCTAGCCAAAGGCTATCGTTGCAATTTTCAATACACTTATTGAGTAGTTAGCCTCACAGAAACTAGTGGGATGTGCTTAGATAGAATTGTCCATCTATGGTAAACTGTATTGTCTTTACAAGAGAGTTCCAACTGGGAAGCAGCAAAGTAGAATTGTTTACCCCACAAAAGATATTGTTATGCAAGCCACTTTTTGTACCTATATAGGATCAAGAGCAAGAATGGCACCTATGGAAAATAACAATCTCCAGGACTATGTATATATTACCAGCAGCTAAACTGTCATCAAATTGTCTTTTGGAAGTCTTCAGAGGC
Organism: Iguana delicatissima; assembly: GCA_948472985.1. NCBI lineage: Eukaryota > Metazoa > Chordata > Lepidosauria > Squamata > Iguanidae > Iguana > Iguana delicatissima. Next base: position 545,170 of record CAOKZL010000197.1, on the reverse strand, counting down.
CATTTCTACACTCTACTGGTTCCCACGGTGGTCCCTGTGTCATCCCGGCAGCACCTTTGCCAGGAAGGGAGCACAATGCGAACATTCCCCTCTGAGGTCAAGGCTGTATTTTTGGTCCATTATTTGGCCAATACCACATTTTTACAAATTAGACTCTTTTGACTAATGTCTAATGTACTAATGTACTAGGGCATAATATTGGAATCCTTTAGAGTAGATTAAATGAGGATAGCTTACCTATGGGCAGTACAGATATTCTCTTATGTATTTATTAAATTTAAAAAAAACAATTCTATTAAAGATGCTTGATAAAAGCATGTGCTTTAAATATGCAAATACAGATTCAAATCACTGTAACTGCTTTTGCTGCATAAAGTACAGAGATTTTCATATTACTGAAAATCGAACCCTCTAAAAATTTCATGCTGATAAAGCAAATCCTGTGTGACCCTGTAGTACTTTTACTAATGAAAGATTATCCTAAATGAATAAAAGAACCTTATTTCTTATGCGCTCCTTTTTGGATGCCATGTCATCACACTTGTCCTCTTTACCCAGTTTGTCTACTGTGTCCACAGTGAAGCTGTAGTTGTAGTTCACTTTCTTTCCTCGATCTTGGTTGTATCCTTTCCCCCACTTCACCTCATCATCATTCCTTCTCACAAACTTGTCAAATTCATAGTGAGTTCTGTGCTTTCGGCCATCTTCCAACCGATACCTTTGTCTCTCAGGTTCTTTCTCACGAAATCTTCTGTCTGAATCTCTTTGCTCTTTATCACTATCATTTTGTGACCTGTGTTTATAACATTAACAGTCCCAACTTGAAAAAAATTTACTTAAAACTCTGATGTTGAAACATATAATGCCAAACAAAGCTCCCAGATCATAGGTATTAGAGTAGGGCAAACTATATTTACAGACCAATTCTATTCATATGCAACTCTTGTTTACTCCAATGGACTTAATATTTGCTAAGAAGTAAAGGCTGGCATTCTTTCAAATGGGAATTACTTATGTAAAAGCAGGTATAGGTTGTGGTATAATTCTTCTTGCCTTTACAATTAATAATGTCAAGGGAGAAGTTTTGTGTTTTTTAAATACAATGACCTATTTTACATTGAGTTAAGGAAAAAAAAACAGAATGAGATTTACAAAGTAAGATCTCAGGTCCAGAATTTTATCATTTGGTTATAGAATTTCACTGAAATTTGCTTTGTTTTGATTTTGAAACCTTGGTTAATTAGTTCCTAATAGCCTAATATTATGACCTACAAAAAAAGTAGGCAAAAAGCAAAATAAGATATGTTGGTTCATACAGAAGATTCCAAAATCCATGGCCAGGCCATATCTTTATTACAACCAACCAAAACATTACAGAATAGTGAGCAAGCCCTCACTTCAGCCAGCCTGATGAAGAATTCTAGAGAACCTAAAGGTTTCCTCACTCTTTCATGACATCAGTCCTTTATAAACTGAGGAAAAACTAGAGTTTAATTGCCCAAAATATTCCTCATAGTTCTGGCATGGTAGGAAGATTCTCAAAAAAAGGGCTGTACAGTTTGGTTCAGATACACAGAGGAACATGACAAGAAGAAGCAGTATTGAGACAGTGAGGTTATAGCTTAGTCAGCACTAACCAAGCTTCATACATCTGGAGAATACTGTCAATGGTAGCCTGAAGATATCTTGGAGCTGGAGAGGGCAACTTTTTTGCCACTAGGGCAGGCTATCATGCTGGCTGTAGTTCTAGCTAGAGCCAGCAGTGGACAAGGTTGCTAGTCTTCTGGTCATGAACACTCTCCCCCTTACTCTACCTCTCTCCTGGGAAGGCAAAGTTTTCTTCTTGCTGCTGGGAGAGGAGAGTGAGCTACATGCTCTGTGGCACTTGAGATTCTTGAGAGAAGAGGCCTAGAGCAGTGGAACATCTTTTGCCACTGTAGTGTATCCTATCCTCTTAAGATTCGTAAGACAGAAACCACAGCTCAGAGGATGAGTGTCTTTTTTCATCATATCTCACTCAGAAATGAAGAAGCATAAAGGGCTAGAGTGGCAAAAGAAATTCTGGGCTTCTATGCTCTGGAGTATTCTCCCAGAAATCTTTTTACTCAGAAGAAAACCACAGAGTATGGCAGGCTATTGCAGAACAACTTCTATTTTAGCCTACAATAGAAGTTAGAGAAGTATTTTTTAAAAAAAATTAGCAGTGACGGGGATAACTAAAGAGGTGGCCATTGCAACTTTTGGTTGTAGAGAGAGACTCCAAGTCTCTGCATGCAATGCATGGAAAGTTACTTTTAAAGAAAGTCCCGAGACCTCATTGTACTTCTGTCCAGTTACTGATGGCTCCAATATGTCATTACTGTATATTCAGGCTTCTTAAAAGTAGCTTTCCAGTTCTGGTCATGGGCTGCCACATGTGCTAAAGCAATGATGATTCCAATTGTTTAACATAGGTTCACATACGCATACTCATCCCTTGATAGTTTCAACAGCAAGTGGTGACCTGGGTTCAAGAATGAACATCACAGATCGAATATCACAGGCAAAACCGTAAGTATATTTTCAGGGGATTCAGTTCATAAATAGAGGTGCAAGCTAGCACATACACAACAATCAAATAATGAGAATCAAATGGTACATTCTTATCATTCTTACAATCTACACAACTCAAATAAGAACAAGACCATGATTTTAGTTCCAGGCATAGTGACATGCTGTAGGAGTTGATTCCTCAGTATACAGAAGAACGATCAAGGAACTATGCTTTAAATTGCTCCACAATAAGTCAGAGATTCTTTGATTTAAAATGCCTTGAAGATGCAATTCAGGCTTCAAGATAAGCCACTACTTACTTTTCCTTAAGTTCCTTTAGTGAACCTTCCAGTGACTTGGATTTTATACTCCCATGTCCTGGTGACTTCTCCCATTTGCTGTCTTCAATGTCAGCTTTTTCTTTTTCTCTGTGCTTTTCTGTGGCTTGCTCATCTCCTTTCTCTGGCTTCTTGAGAAGCTAAAGCATATTTTGGTTAATTAAAATATAAGTTGCTCTTCTCTGAATAGATACCATGACAATGAACAATCACAAAATACAATAAAAACATCAAGATATACTAATGAAATAAACTCTAACAAGTCAGTAAATATACAGTAAGATCAACTACCTGACTTAGAATGCCTGGGTTAACAGATGTTTTAAGCCAACGCTAAAAAGATTGCAAAGTCAGCATCAGTCACTGCTCTATAGGAACAGTGTCTCACAAATGAAGCACAAAAGAGAAGATGCTGTCTCTCTATCACTAACACACCGTATGCACAGATACTTTGAGAACAGTCTAATCTGCTGATCTTAAGACACAAGGAGACTTATGTGGGAAGAAAACAGTCTTTCAGGAATTTGTGTCCCAAGTCACTCACAGCTTTAAAGAATGAGCTTCAGCTTCTTGAATCAGTCTCAAGAATTAATGTCCTAGAGTTCACAAATAACATATAAGTGACCTCAGCCTGCTCCAAAAGACAGATTGCTGACAGTAGTGGTCAGTATTCCAGAAGAATGTTAATCTGTTTCTCTAGCCCAACACCAGCTACACTCAAATCCAGGACTTAAGGGTACTGGTTTCCTACTCAAGGAGATGGGTTCCTTATATATGGATGGATTCCTCCAAGGTATGCACCTAGCTAAACAAAATTTGGACAGTCCAACTTCATCGAGTCCAGCCACCTGCCTGTCCACATAGATCTCAATGACACCTATCAGCACCTTCATCTACGATTTATAATCACTGATTATACTTTATTGTCATTAAAAAGCAGCATCATTAAACCAGAGCATAGGTTTACAAGATAGCCCAAAAACAACTAGTTGGGGAGTAGTCTGGGGAAAGTGATAAGCTAGAGATATCTCATTGCTCTTTCCTTCAATTGGCTAGTTTAGCCCCTATTTCCATACCTCTCACTGGCTGTAGCTACTATAACTGCAGCATTCCTACAACTTTCCACATCTTTCACAGTACTCAATCCACTAAGGCCATTTCCACACTTAGGCCCTTTTCGCAGCGCCGGCGCTTGTGCGAGGGGGAAGGGCGGCTCGTGCGAGAAGCCTCTCCCGAAATGCCGCCACTCCCCCCGCACTTCCTTACTGCACCTGCCATCTTCCAGCGTGACCGGTGCTCTTCAGCCCCGCCCCCAGCTTCCACAGCGCACTGTGGGAGTTGTAGGCAGCGCTGGGGGAGGAAGCGTGACCCGGCCAGTGTGCCAACACACCGCACGGGAGGTAAGTGCGCAGCGGCACCGGGAGCCTTGAGCGAGTGCAGGTGATTTTCGGTTGAAAGCTGAAAATAAAAAAATCCGCGCGAGCGCTGCTTGAGCCCCATAAGCACCGCAGAAGTGGGAGTGCATCGTGCAGAGCGACACTCCCACTCCCGCGAGGCTCACGGGGCTCTTTCACGAGAGAAAGCCCGTGCGAAAAGGGCCTAAACTGCAAACCCCTGGATTCTGTAGCATGTTGAAAGTGGAATAATAGCACTATAACAGTCTACTGCGGAAATGGCCTAACTTAATCAACTTAAGATACTGAACTTTAAGTAGAGTTCAGTAAAGTGCAATCAAATTAAAATGGACCATTATCTGACTGCACATGCAAATACATCATACAGGGCAAAAGTGATGTGGTACACCCACTATAACATGCCACAAAATCAGGCCCAGAACCTTTCAGCCACTACTTTCTTGCCTCTCAAACAGTTGAGTAACCTTCCTTCAGACTCTCCTGCCCAACAGCAACAACATGAATAGTTTTATCCTGTAAAATTTTGTAATTGCATGTCCCAAAGATGCTCTGCTTGTCCAGAAATAAGTGTAAAGGTCATAACTCCATTACAGTTTCCAGTCTTCTAGGGCAGGGATAGGAACCACGCAGCCTCCAGGCTGCCTGCAGCATTTGACTTCTCATGGATGTTTTTAAAAATACATTCTTCTGAAAAAAGCATCTGTGAGCACAAGTCTGCACTTAAACATAGTTCACTGTTCAATGAGAGGTTCATATTCATCATAAACAGTCATTCTAGGAAGGCTAAAGGAGCAATTTTTTTAATTCTCCTGCTTTGTTAAGCTGGTCCAAGGGGATAAACTCACAGGTAGTGGATTGCTCCTTAGAGCGTTCCTGAGAAAAGAACAGAACAGGCTCTAAAGGTGACTAAGAAAGTGATGGGTTTCTAGCATTGTGACCTGGCCTGCACAGGGATCAGAAATGCTGAAAAATGGGTTTCTGTCTCCCAGTGCTTGCCCATCCTTGTCCTAGGATAGTGAAATTTGACTTGCCAGGGCCAGTCTTTCTCCTATCTCTTTTATTATTACAGTCACTCTGTCTGCTGCCTCTTGAAATTGGTTTCTATAGATTGTTTCTGTACAGCTTTGCAAGTGTCAGTATCTTATGAAATATACTGAAGTACCTGGAAATCCACTTACATCACAGTTGTTTGAAATACCCTGAGCCCCTCCAAAGAAAAACATCCACAGGATATGAGTCTTCTCACACGCTATTAAATGAAAGTAGCCAGCACCCAGCTACAGTTAGGCACTGGTGCATGCCTGATTTCAATGAGACAACTGAGTGAAACCTTAGATCTCTTCCACTGAAAGAAGGACTTTTTTAGAAGAGCTTAGCTTTGGCTAGATGATGCCCAATACATTCTCTGTTTCGCTGCGGTGGGCCTGCACACATACAATCCCAAAAACACATGAGCAAGAACTATACATGTTCATAAAAGTTTAATATAACCACACCCAGGTTTTTAACCATTCTCTAGTAGCTGAAATTGTCAGTCACTTGAGCTTAAAAATACAAAATCAATGAAACATATGATTTTTATACAATCAACGAAAATTACTCCCTGTAATCTTTCAACAGGTCACCGTATTTTTATATTTGATTGTATTCTTTAAAATGTACTGTAATGCACTGTCCAGTGTTTAGAACGCTTTATAAGAGGAATTACTCATTTGGTTTGAAATGCAGTGGAGTCCCAGGGAATTGTCCCTGTTGATGTTAAAGTTAAGAAGGAAGTATCCTTGTTAGTGATTTTAGGTTTTTCTTGTTATTTATAATTTTTTTATTTGATTTGTTATTCTAAGCATATTATATTCTAATCTAAGGATTATATTGTTTATATCCTTTGGCTGGAACGCTGTATGACCTTTCACTAAATGTAAATTTGCGCACACTCAACTAAGCAGCAGAGGAATTAAGAAAACTTGTTATTGAATTGTGAAGATGTATAATGGGACACCAGCAAGAGTACCAAATGTGCACTATGGTTGCCCGATGTGTACTGTGGGCCCGATAAACATTGGGACCACAGTGCATTAGTCCCAATTTGCTTTGATCCCATTGCACACCGCTCCTTTGGCTGGCTTTGCTATGTAGGTATGTAACAGCAACCCTCTACTGGATACAAATGTTGCGCACCTTCACAATTCTATTACTGGCAGACACAAGCCCACTTATGAGCCTGCAATTCCCCAACAGGATTCTGGCCTTTGTTATTTACTGCTGTTTTTTTATTTTCTTTTGTATTTCTTGAATCTTAACATAAGTTCCTTTAATATTCAAAAACGTTCCTTTCTCTTCCTTCAAGGGGACAGGGACCCTCCTGAATAAGGTGGGATGAGAATGCTGAGGCAGCAAATAATAAACTTTCCTTCTACAATAATAATAATAATAAACTTTCCTTCTACAAGCTTCCTTAAGTTAACACACCTTATGTTCCAACCATGATCTGTGGAAATTCATCCCTGCCCCAACATTGCCCTCCTCCATAATATTCCACATTCAGATTTTTCAGAGGTGCAAGTGAATGTAGGAAAGGAGACTGGATAGAAAATTTTACTTTTGTGAACTGCCTCAAATTAACTTATCTTAGGACTCAAGGCACTGTTGTGATATTTTCAGTTTTGTATTACTCTTATCTTTCAACCTGAAAAATAAACGTAGTTTAAGAGTAAGGCATCATCTTGTTATGAGTGTTGCGATCTATACTTCAATACAGCAGATAAAATCTTCCAAATCTTGTTTAATTTGCAGAATTTCTGACAATATTTTAATGGCACAGATAAATACAAGTTACAAATGGCAAGTGTACAGTGCAAGACCTTCAGAAAGCTAATTATTGACTTGCTGCTTTCCATAGGTAGGCGTGTGTAATTTGCATATCTGTTGTACAGTACAAGACACAAGTCTGAAAACTCTGGAAGAAAGAGCTTCAAATAATTATACTCTACAAATCAGGATGTCTTCAAATAGGCTTAGAGTCAGAATCAATGCCAAAGCAAAAATTAAATAAATAAAAAATTGGGGAATTCAAACTCTGTATAGAACTCTATATACAGTCAGCCCTCTTTATCCCTGGATTTTGCATCCAGAGATTCAACCCACCACAGCTTGAAAATATCCAGGAAAAAAAATTCAAAAGGCAAACCTTGATTTTGCCATGTGCCAAGTGCTATACTGATGTGTAGGCACACCCTACTGTAGCCTCCTGTCATTTCACAGATCCTCAGGTTTTCTGTGACACTCATTTGAGTTGCTTGCCATTTTGTGTAAGGGATGCCATTACATATGCCATTGTATATACTGGGACTTAAACATCCATGAATTTTGATGTCCATGGGAGGTCCCGGAACCAACCCAGTGGATAACAAGGGCCCACTGTATTAAAGTAAGCATGGTGTAGTGGTTGGAGTGTTGAACTATGATCCTGGATACTGTGGTTCAGTTTTCCACTCAGCCATGAAAACCCACTGGGTAACATTGGATGCATCAGCCCCAGAAACCCTAGGGTTGCCATAAGTCAGAAACAACCTGAAGGTACACAACAACAATTCTCAATACTGCAATTACTTAGCCACTTATCTGAAAGCAAACTTCATAAAAATAAATGCGACCTGAAGGCACACACAACAATTCTCAATACTGTAATTACTTAGCCACTTATCTGGAAGGAAGCTTCATAAAAATAAATGTGACTTCTTCAATATGTACGCATCTAAGTTGAAGACACACATTAAACCGAAACACTGTGACTTAGTACAGATGAAAAGCTAGTGATAGCTTTAACAAAGGTTACCTTGATCCTTATTTCTTTTTCAGCAATTTTCTTTTGCTTTTCAGCTTCTTTTCTTTTACGTCTTTCTTCCTCTCTGCGCTTCCGTTTCTCATCCTCTCTTAGCCGTTTCTTCTCTGATTCCCTCCTTCTTCGCTCTTCCCTTTTCTCTTCTCGGATTCTCTAAAATTTTGGAGATGTTTAATGTAGATTTATACAAACACTAAAAAGAATTTAAAACACAACATTTAAACTGTAGTTCAAAACAAACATACCTGTTTTTCTAATTTTCTATTTTTAATATATTCCAAAAGTGGTGTTGTTCTTCTAGCTAAAACACAAAAAATGTGATATATTGTGTTCCATTCCTAATATAAGTATATTTTGTCATGTGTTTGCTTTTTTTCATTAAGATTTAACATGGTAATTATTAAGCAATAATGAACACTGTTTCATATGGGCCATTGGTAATAAAGCATTTTCACATCTCTGTCACAGAAAAGTCATTTGTTCTTTTTTGTTAGCCCAGAAATACTAATGCTGGACACATATTTGAGATTATTTAACACAGATATCTGTTCACATTTAATGTATACAGTGAGTACAATGTATACAATTACAACAAAGTGCCAGGGACCACAGCCATATTTGTGACCATTGACTAGAAATGTTTCTTTTTTAGTAACCTGGAACCTTGCTGTGGACTGGCAATCCTTAGCTCATGGACTGGCACCAGTCTATGGATGACCAGTTGAACAGCACTGATGTATACAATAAAATGTACTATTGTGTTTCACATTGTATTTCTCTATGGCTTTGGAGAAGAAAAAGGCGGTGTTGCAAAATGTTTTTGTCTCATCTTCTCTCTGATTGGTGGTTTTACTTTGTTTGTTTTTACTGTTTGAAGCCTCTCAGATTGGCCCTGAAAAGTCCATTGTTGTCTAAAATCAAAAGTTTGTTGTTGCATATTTGCGAAAAAATCATTTGTGCACAACTATGTAATATCACCTGTGCACAACCTCTTAACAAGGCAAAATGGGTGGAGAAATCAGTAAGGAAAAAAAGATAGGATATAGAATCAATGGGAAAAAGTAAGGTAGGATATATCTTGGCCAACACAATAACAACCATGACAGACAACCATGGAATTAAATTGCAATTTCCACACATTCATCCTCATAGTGAAAGGTTTCTTCCTTTTCAGAGACAAACTCATGAAAAACACAGCTTTGTTTTTAACTCTGCACTGAGCTGCAGTTAGCACAGGAAATAGCTATATTCTACATTCTTTTGTGTTAAATTATGGTTCAACGCATAAATCGTCAAAAGATATTTAAAGTATCTTCCTAATTCTAGGAAGACTTAATTCATGCATTACTGGAGCACCACAGAAACCAGTTTTGTGTAATCAGATCATTTAGATAGGCTGGTTGAATGATGCAAACAAAATCTTAGTCTGCAGAATCAATTAAGGCTATGATGCGAAGAAGCCACATAATTTAGCAAGTCACATGAGCCTAAATCTGATTGTTATTCTCAACTAGAGTAGTCCAATTGATTCAACAGTTACTTGGTATGTCAGTGTTTATGTTAGTTCCATAGATTAAATGTGTCTATTATAGTTGGAACTAATAATTGGATTTATGTTATCTATGCTGTCTTTTTAAAGATATGACTGAAGTCTCACAAGCCTGGACCAAGGCTAAAAAACTTTACTGCCAAACCTGTAATTCAGAAGTCTAACTTCTTACAAGTACATTAATTAGAGAGAAACGTAACAGAAACTATTTTTCATCTCTTTGAGTTGTATCTAATTTGTTCCTGTTTAGAACTGCACATTATTAATCATTTAATCATTTAATTGTCCTAATTATTACAGTTTACTGCCTGATTTTAAGAATAATAAAAGTATATAGTACTACATATTGAGGGGAAAAAGATATACCCATCTATGTATGTTTTTAAACAATTGAAATAAGCTAAAAACCAAAGAAAGATTTCTTTTTACTGGTAAGAACAAAAACAACCCCAAAATCAACCAAACTAACCAATACTGAATGGTTAGTAACTCCTTTTCATAGGGGCTGATACTATATAAAACAGCAATGTGCTGTTAAATGGAGGTTTCTATTTGCTGGGATAATTTAGATTCTATCACACCCTGTACCTCAAACATGTAGCATTACTTTTTCTTCCATTTACTTGAATTGGGTTTGATTCAATGCCCAGAGCCCCTTTAGTGAAACTTGAAATGTTAAAAAGCATATCATGGGAAGCAGGGTTAAAATACTAAAGAACAATCTTCTCCTCACTTTAAGAGTATGAAGCAGCACAGATTAGAGCGATATGTATTTTTCATTCTTCCTTGGTATTACTTATGATTGCATACAGATGAAAGCGTTAAAGAGGTCAGAGCAGCATGATGCTAGCACTGAAATAGAACAGATTTGGGCTTCTCCTCTATAATCCCCTACAGAGGTCCACAGACAGAATTTAACTATACAAGATCACTGACAGAATATCTGACCTATCTGATTTCATGCTCTAGCATTGTAGCTGAGCTGCTCAGGTAATATTAAAGAAGGAATAAGAACAATTCTTCTTAAGAACTCCTGCAATGGCACTGGACATAGCCTTAATTTAATATTTATAATTTCAAGAAATCCAACACTGGACAAATAAAATATAATTTGGAAACCATCAATCAAGCAATGGAAAAATCAGCTTAACAGACCAATGAGTTCTCTTGTTTTTGCCTCAATCTCTCCCAGCAGGGTTTCAGGGTTGGTACATATTTTTTCTTCTTCAGCACAATAACTTTCTAAAAATTTTCTATATTCTGGATCTGTGAATGAAAATTTTTGGAAAGAAAATTAAGCACAGCATGTTATATATTACATCAGGTATCACCTAACCACAAGAAATCAAGAAATGTTTCTATGAAAAAGTAGATCTACCATCTTCTATGCTTCCAGCTTTAGCATCTTTCTTCTTCAGCTTCTTTTTAGAAATCTTTTGGAATGGTGCAAACTCAACCACAGCAGGATATTCTAAACCTTGAAGGAATCACAAATGAATTGACTGATTAATGATAAAAGGATATATATTTTGAGACTGAAAGAATCTTGATTCCTTCCTTCTTGATTTATACTCCTCCTGATTACAATTATCAGAATTAAAAGGGATATTTTTTTACTACCTACTGCTAACTAAATCTGTGCAAAATGTTAATACTGCTAATTTTATCTGCAAGCTTCAACTGATTACAAGGCAGAATATTTTTGTTTTCATTTTGATTGATTGATTGATTGATTGATTGCAGAACACAGCCATCTCAAGATAACTTTCAAGGCAACTTACAGCCATATATCAGAGGGTTCCAAGAATGGAAATGAGCATACACGAACTTTTAGCAAAGAAATCTTTAAGTTGAGTTTCTGCTTGTAAGAGAAAACTGGACAATCATCAGTAACACCCCATCCATGTCTATGCATCCTTGAGCCTACTACTGTAACATAATCTATAAGCTGTGTTGCATTTTGGAAGCTGCAAAAAAAAAAAAAAAGCCAACATTTCTTTGGATCTTTGCCTGCACATATATGTGTGTGCACACAAAGAGAATGATGCACAAAATTATGGTGAACCCTTGTCAACACTGAATTATAACTGGAACTTCTGACATATTTATGTATGATTTTTTTCCCCAATTTATTATATGGCAAGGTTAGCTGCTGTTTACCAGAAATGAACCCAATAGCCCTCTGGATGCACGGAAGTTATCATGCACTCTTTGGTTCTTCAGTCCAGTAATTAATGAGTTACCTTTATTGTCAATGAAGACATATCCATCAAAGCGATCTCTAAATAGAAGGATGTCATCAGGATTTCGAAAATTGATATATGCTCTTGAGTAGAGATGAGGATAAAGACTGCAACAAGAGTAATTTTCTGTTGTTTATATTCCAAATGAAAGTATATGTTATTTCAGAGAAATTATAAATCAGATGAAATCATTATGAAATATACATTGCTTAGATAATGGCTGCAATTCAGTATGGGACTAAGGTCTGTGGTCTTGCACCTGCTTCCTTGAGACACCTGGCTATAGATATTCCAGCAATTCACTAAAGGCTTTATTGCTTACAACCATCCATCTTGGTGACTGGCAGTATGGTCAGCTCCCTGTATAGGTGAGTTCTGTTCCCGGAACCCCCACGTAAAAGAAAAAAGTGGACACTCACATCAATAATACCTAAGGGTGGCAAAATGCATGCAGACACTTCAACGTGTCCACGCACACATCGCTATTTTAGGTATAGGATGTGACACAGTTGCGTTTGCTAAAATCTGTGTATCTGGAGACAGCAGGTAAGGAGGACCCGCTGTACTCTTTGGCATTTTCATGTTCCCTGGACTGGCTGCTACTTATGACTCTGTTTTACTCCTTGCTGGTTTTGTTTATTTGGACTATTGGCTTGCTGGACTGACTGTTGACCACCCTCTTACTTCTCCCTTCATCATGTTTGATAACCTGTGACTGACCTGGACTGGCTTAAATAACTGACAGCCCTTGCATTCCAACCACCTGCTTCCAAGGACACCTGCTGACTGGAGCACAGGGCCCTCCTTCTGGCAATCTGTTCCCTTGACCCTCCTCCCAAGCAGCACCTGGAGGTCCCTGCCAGGAGCCCATGCTGCTTTGGGGGCATTGAGGGAGTGGACCATCACAAATCCCTCCTAGAGATCTGCTTGTTGAACCTCTCCCCAAGCAGCACGGGCTCTCTATAAGTCCACTGACTCATGGATAAGCTGACCCAGATTTTTAAGCTTGATTTTTTTGACTATTTTTTTCATTTAATTGAGTATATACGGTGTGTCTGTGGGAAATAGAATTGAGCAGTTTTGCCACATCTTTATTTAGGAAGGGGCTGCTATGAGGTTATACGTAGGGCAGCCAGCAAAATAAATGCTGTGCATCAAGACTGATGTAGAATGGGCACTGAAGTGCATCACGTACTCCTGATGCCCATTCAAACAACAGCTAGAGACCACCAAGGCACTGGCTAGGGAGTATCAATGGGCACTGGTAGAGCCCAATGTACATCAGGATGCTCTTGTCAGTGCCCTGATATGCATCTTTGCAGTTTACTAGGGAGGTTCAATAGTGCCTCTGGTACATAACAAAGTATGCACATAGTTCCATCCTAGACTGCAACATAGAACCATAGTCAATGTCTTTTTAGCAGCTGTTGGCTGCAATGCTGTTCAGATAGAGCAGGGTGTGGAACAACTGGCATGTAAATCCATTGTTACTCTTCAATCCAGTCCAGCTACCAGAGTGTGCTGTGATGTAATCAACCTGTGTATCAGGCAAGACCCTCCTGTAGCTCAGCTTTAAAGATGTATTGTTTCTTATGCTAACTGTGGCAACTATTCCTCCTTTGGATGGGAGTAATCTGAGCACAAATGGGAGACATGGGCTGGCTTCATTGCAGTACACCTAAAAGAGCACAGCCACCAAGAAGGAATGGTGAGGAAAGAGAATGTTTTACTGTTGCCTTATAGAAGTTTCTCTGTGAACACAACATGTAAGAAAATAGACCTAGGGTAAGCAAGAATAAATAACTAAATAACAGAACTTATGGTGTTTTTCTTCCTTTTGTGCCTCTGAACCTTTGTAATAATATGTTATTTAAAATATTTTTTTAAATTTTCTGTGTAAACCACTTTGAGATTAGAAGAAGTATATAAATATCCTAAATTTTTAAAAAATGGAATGGCATTCCTGAGAAGTTAAAAATCCATGTCACTGCTACTCTTACCTTTCTCCACTGTAGACAAGAGTGGCTGTGGATATCTATATAGCCTGTCAAAGCTAATACACAAGGCTAATACACAGGTAGAGAAACACTTGTGAAGGTATACAGAAGCCTTTAATGAAGATTTCATTAGCCCTAAATGTCCACAAACACAATAGAGGCTAAAGTCTTATAACTACAACATACAAAACAGATGTTTAGATATGCCTATTGAAATTGATGGTCATGTATCCATCCCAAGTAATTAATGGAAGTAATTAATACCTATCTCATGCATAACAGTAAGTCAAGCTACACATCACAATGTTCCTTTCTTTAAAATGATTTAATATTATATTTGTCATTTTTTTAGCAACAAGGCATTTTTTAAATTCTCTTTGTATTAAAAAGGTACTACACTAAATTTAGGTGCTGTTGGTATGAATGTAAGCTCAAATATAATGCCTTTTTCATTCACAGAAATGATAAACAAATTCTCCTTACCTGGGATCAGAGGTACAAAATTCAAAATAATCATGAGCAGGAAGTGGATGGAGTTGTTCCTCCAGTTGCTCCTTGGTGAAGCTAGGAGGCAGCCGACGTATAACTACCTAAAGATATCACATGTAAAACTGAGTATACAGAAAACTTAGTAGTATCTCTTCCACTGCACGCAATGCCACCAATATAAACAGTTTTTATGCCTTTTCATATATTACTATAGAGCTGAGCACCTTGTGGAACTCCACATGCTGTTGGATTTCAGCTCCCATGTCAGCTAGAGCTGATGGGAGCTGGAGTCCCAAAACATTTGGAGGGACACAAATTGTTCATCCCTGCCTTATTTCTACACTTTTTTATAAGTCAAAATAATGTCCCATTCTTATGCCACTCACCAATATCTACCCTTAAAACACTGATCCTAAATGAACTCTGATCCTTCACACTGCCTCTCCTCAAGACAACTCTACTTGAAACTGGACAGCATTGTGTCTAATCTACACTTGGATATCTTTCTCCCTCTTTGGGTTCCATTCTAAGGGTGAATGGGATGAAGAAACATTAGGTCCAGACCAAGGCCTTTTGCTGAATGAGCCAGAACGGGAAATGGCACTCCACCTTGCTCACCCAAGCCAAAGTGCATATCATTCAAAGCCAGCCAAATTATTTTGTATTTCAGGCGGACAACCTCACAAGCATTTCCTCCCATCCTAAACAGTAAAATTACAATGGGAATAAAGCACATAAACAAGATAGAGTCAGGGTGGTGTATGTAGTGGTTTGGCTGCTTGACTAGGGATCTGGGGGACCAGGACATGAGTCCCCACTTGGCCGTGGAAACCCACTGGGTGAACTTGGGCAAGTCCTCCTCTGCCGGCCTTAGAGGAAGGCAAGGGCAACCTCCTGAAGAAATTTTGCCAAGAAATACCCCATATTAAGGTCACCTTACGGTCTCCATAAGTCCGAACAACAACAGCCCTCTGCCTTGAGGAGGAAGCCCCACAGTGCGTAAGAGCAGGAGTGTGACCACATGGTTCCTTCCTTCAACAGGTGCTCCAGACCCGAAGACAGCATCCTGGCTAAGGCCATTTCCACGCCAGACTGCTACAGTGCTACTATTCCACTTTCCGCATCCTATGGAATCCTGGGGTTTGCAGTTTAGGGAGGGGGCCGCACTACAGCAGCCTGGCGCAGAAATGGCCAGACCCAAAGCTACTTCCGGCCAGGGTCCTGAGCCCCGCCTAAAGGCCGGCGGGCACCCCCAGCGGCACCCCCGGCCTTTCCACGGGCACACGTAAGCGGGCGGGCCCTCCCTCCCCACGGCTCTCCCGCACGCTCAGCTATCCACGCCTCCTTTCGGACCATGGCCGTATTTCCCTCCCTCCGTCCCCTCCTCCCTCCCCGCTGCGCTGTCCCTGGTGCTGGAAGGGAAAGCTCCCCCGCGCCGCCGCCGCCGCCGCCGCCGCCGCCCCACCAGCTTCTCACTTTACTCAGCGCCGCTCTTTTCTCCTCCCGCTGCTGTTTCCCCGGCAGCCCCGGGTTGGAGGGCGGCGGCGGCGGCGGCGGCGGCGGCGGCGGCGGAGGAGGAGGAGGAGGAGACGGAAGAAGAGGCGGGGACGGCGCCGGAGGCGGCCCCGGGGACGGCGGAGGGGTCTCCGGCACTCGACGCGGGGATTCCCGCAGAAGCGGGGCCTCCATAGCGCTGTTGTTGTCGGGGGCGCGGAGGTTCGGGGGGTGAGGGCGGCTTCTCACAAGCCCTCCTCCCGCTGGCCGCAGGGCCACCGCCGCGCCGCGCCGCCGCTTCCCTTCGCCCTCATCCTCCCGCGGCCAACCGCCAGTCCTCCGCCGCGAAGCATCGCGAGAGCGCGCCCTCGCTCCTTAGAGGGTCTCGCGAGAAGGGAAGGGAGGGGGAGGGGGGAGTTTCGAAGGAGGGGGCCGCGCGGGGACGTTGCTGCCCGCGGCCCGTTATTCGCGGCCGTCTTCCAGGAGCCCGTGAGGCGGCAGGGAGGAGGCTGCTGAGCCCTGTAGTGTCTGGGCCGATAACCCTTTGAGAGGCGCCTGTGGCCCGTTTGAATTATTTGGCCTCCCAGGACACCCGCGGCCTTGGTCTGGGTGACTTTATGCCACCTTCAGAGTCCCTCCCGCAGACCCCACGCTGGACGCGCCACACATGTGCAGCCGTCCTGCCCTCCTTTGGTGTCGGGTTTAGAACGAGCAATAATTATTTATCAGAAGCTGTAGGTATGTAGGGGTGACTTTTAGTCGAGGGAGGTCTTCCAAAAAACACGCGATGGGAAGGAACGGTAGAGTTTCTACCAACGCTCCTCCACTGCCAGCGCGGCTATTCTTCCACTTTTACTACCTGAGAGGCAGAGAAGGATTTTCTGGCGGATTTTCTGCCTCCTAACTTGCTGCGCCTCGCTTATTAGGGACCTTGAGATGTCCATCAGGGTGGGCGACGGCACCGTTTTTCCTCCAAGGCAAGCAGCAAAGCGTCCTGAGCCAATTCTGCCTCATTCTCATTTCTCTCCTCCGCCCTGCGCCCCCCAAGGGAAGTCTGTACTCCACGCCCACTGAAGATGCTCATCATCAGGTTTTTATTTTTCCCAGTGTGAATCTAGATGGCGCCATTTTGGATGCTAAAGCAATGGCACTCATACAATTAATTATCTGTGAACGAGGTCAAAATGTTGCAATAGCTCTACCCTGTTCTCTCCACTCTTCCACTTTTTTTTAAAGGGGACTCTTTCTATAATGTTGTTGTGTATCTTCAAGTCATTTCCAACTCATGGTGACTCTAAGGCAAACTTATCACGAGGTTTTCTGGGGCGGAGAGTGTGTGGCGCACCCAAGGTCCCCCAGTGGATTTCCGTGGCTGACCAAGGAATCAAACCCCAGTCTCCAGGGTTGTAGTCCAACTACCCCAAACTGCCTCTCTACAATACAGTACTGCGATTCTGCCAACTCTGGCTCACAGAGATGATATAAAAATTCAATAGACTAACATGGACATAATCAGGAAAAAGAAAATATTTGCTGATTCCTAGGGCTTCCTAGAACTTGCTGGCAAGCAGGTAAATTAAACTTTGCCTCTCTTTCTTCTCCTGATCAACCCGTTTCAACTTAAGCTTGTCCTTGTCTCACTACTTTTTAGTTTTTCCATAAGGTCCGTTCAGACTTTCTTGTCCCATTATTGATTCTCCTTCAAGGTGGGCTTATTGTCATTTTGCGCAACGGCCAGTATCTAATAACATTTTGATAATGCATGTAATACATTCCTGGGGAAGCCTAGTCAAAGGTCAAGAATGGACCAAGGCCCAGGAGCAATTTTTTTAAAACTGCAAAAGGCTGTAAACACACACATGCCAAAAGAAAAATGGAAGAACAAAATTGGATGTGGCCGGAAATCCATTTCTGATTTTTAAGCAAGGAAGGTTTATGTTTACTTTAAAGAGTATAGGGATGCACCTCAAT
Source organism: Iguana delicatissima (assembly GCA_948472985.1). Taxonomy (NCBI): domain Eukaryota; kingdom Metazoa; phylum Chordata; class Lepidosauria; order Squamata; family Iguanidae; genus Iguana; species Iguana delicatissima. Next base: position 527,301 of record CAOKZL010000197.1, on the reverse strand, counting down.
ATATTTTTAAAAGATTCTGGGCTGCTGGAAGCTTCTAGAAGTAGCAATTCTTTTCTCATCATTTGTTGGTAAGGGTGTTCGTTAGGGTGATGAATCCTGTGATTCTTACCCCTGTTCTAGACTACAGGTAAGAAATTTCCATGGATGCAAATTTTAAACAGTGTTGGGCTTTCTCTTTCTAGCACATACACAAATATAAATATGCACTGAAATTCTTGGTACAATGTGAGTTACACAAAAACAGGTGATTAGGACCTTCTTGTTTAGTAGTACAATATGGTCTACTACATCTTGTACAACTAGAAAATCCACTGGAATTAGGCCATAGGTCACATGATGTTCAAAAGATCTCTGTTGCCATCCCTAGATTTCCCTCATTCCCCCCATAAGGGCTTTACAAAGCTTTAAACCAGAGTTAGCAAAATACAACCCTCCCAGGCTAAATTTAAAAAATAATAAGATTGCCACCAAATGCCCTCTGGGGGCTATGTGGGCATTTCACCACTATTTACCCCCCAGTACATTTTAGACCCAGGAAGGCTTTTTTAAAAAAACAGGCTGTATTGTTTAGAAAATCCTCTGCAAGGCCTAAAATGATCCAAGGGCCCAAAAACATGACAAAAATACCCCCATGCCCCTAGAGAACATTGGTGGGCATTTGGGAGCAACATCTTTCTTTTTTTGCTTGTGGCTGGTGCAGCTTTCAAAGGTTTCCGGGTGAGTTCCTATAGCTCTGTAGCCTCCCACAGTTGCCCACACCATCTTAAACCTGTATAGCACAATAAGAGCAGAATTCTCACTTAACCACTAACTCACACTTGAGAACTGCACCAATAATATCTCAGGAGAAAACTATAAAGAAATAGCAAAGACGTTAAAATAAGTGACAAATATAGGACAGATAGCACATTTACTACTGCACTTAAAAAGACTTGGGCAACAATTCAATGGCACATCATCAAGTTCAACTACTAAAAATTATTTTTCACAATTACATGAAGGGGCGAACAAAGTAATGAAAACTTTAATTTGGAGTTAAACAATAAAATATACCATATCAAAATCCTACATTTTGCAGGTGGTCATGATGACACATATTTCAGATGGGAATATAGAAAATTAGAAAGCCAAAGCAGTAATTTATCAGCTCTAGGGCACAAGATATTAAGATATTGTAAACCAAGCACTTTTTTTTAAACATTCACAGTCTTTTAATAGCAGTCACAGATGCAACAAATAATTAAAAATACACATGACTATTTTCCAGAATAAAATCAGTATAAAGAAATACACTGTCACCATCTTGGACAGTTCTCTGATATCAACACTCCAAGTATGTAATCATATAAAACAGCAGAATCCTAAAGGCATGAGGTGACAAAATTGCTTAGACATGTTGCACAGTTATGAATCTGCACCAGTATTTTAAGGTCATGTGCTGTGATCTGACATTGATGTTTCTAACATCATATCACTTTCATTCATTTCAATTTCAAAAGTTTCATCCAATGGAGGAGGTGCCTCTGTCAGTTTCGTCTGATGTGGTGTTTCCAGTGCCATGATACTATTTTCTTCTAGAGTTTGCCTTTCTATATCTAATTCCAATACATCCCATGCAGGTGAAATGATGTTCTTTAAAGTCTTCATAGTATGCACATCAAAGTCATAGCAGCGTAATTTATCTTTAATGGCAGTTCCTAAAAGAAATTTTCTAGATTAATTTTCTAATGTAATGAATAATTTCTGCCACAGAACGGCTTTCTAAGAATAATTGCTAGATTATTATTTTCTGTCCAGTCTTCTGGATTCTTAAAGAAACAATAGCCACAACTCTCTATTGCAGTCTCTGTTGCATTAACTTTACATATACTAAGCTACATAACAGAGGCACTAAGAAACTCTTTTAGTGAATCATGGAGATATCTATCTGGACACCAGCAAGAGTCCCCAGTGTGCATGACGGTCAAGGCACATCTATTGTGTTGTGCATCAGCACCTGATATGTATCGGTCCCACTGCGCACTGGTCACTTTGCTGGCTCCCCGACATAGTAATATTACAGCAGCTCCATAATATATCTCACCACTAACAAATTGCTCAATTCTATTTCCTGCAGATGTTAAATCCATTTATGAAGATGTTCAGTTCCCAAGTGGATTCCAGCCAGTAAATTTCAATAATTTTAAAGTATTAAAGGTCACTGTTGTTCAACAGTATGCAGCTCTGATGCCATATCTAAACATCACTTCTTTCTTTTTAGTTTCCTCTGCCAATCCATATTATTATCCCTTTCTCTTTGCCAGCTACGATCCCCACCAGAGATTTTAATATTTTGCCACAAGAGCAATAGAGACAACGCAACTCCCTCCACAGCTGTTGTACATTCATTTTAACTTTCCTCTTCACAGCTGATTATCACCCGCCCACTCGGTTGTTTCTTTGAAATTCCAGGAGGCAGCAGGAGTGAGAGAGCTGACTATCAAGCCATTTGTACAAGGTGTTCTTCCAGCTAGCCTTGGAGTGCTCTATCACTCCTGCTTCCTGAATGTAGCTGTGAGCACTCTAAGAAGTGCTACTGTAGGAGTGCAGATTTTAAAAGTGAAGATTCTTGAACTTGTGGAAGAGAAAATGAGACACAGAGGGGGGAAAAAGGGCATATGAACTTAAAATAAATTTAGTGGAGGATACGAAAATGAACCAGAATGAAATGGGAGCACTGAAGAAATCATTAGCATGTAGCTGCACTTTGGTGAGGTAAAGCAGGGCCTGACTAAGGGAATGGAAAATTAATGGCTGTATACCTTTCCAGTAGTTTGCCGCCCCAACATGGCTATTTCCATGTTGCAGGAGAGCATGCTTCCAGCAATCCTCCTGTACCGGAATGCATAGCAACAGGCATCTTCATGGACTCCTTGTATAGTTACATCTTCCACTGCAGGATCTTAGCCAGTGTGTGTGTGTGTGTGTGTGTGTGCACACTGTGCACACATATGTGGCCTCTTCCCCTCTGATGACATATGATGCAGCTCTCAGGACCAAACATTTGTGCACTCTGGCTGTAACCTTAGGTCTTTAACCAACTAATAATGCACACAGTAACTCCCATTCATATTTATAACTTTTCCTTCTTCTTTATCAGCATCATTATTAAACGTTAAGAGTAATTCACTATGGTAAAACAGTTGGATACAATACATACACCTGTGAGAGTAATTACTGAATTGTATTCTCAAACCACAGCAGTATGGGAGGATTGCAGCAATGAACAGATAAGATAATAGATGGCAACATACCAATGTAGGCTTCAGAATCACCTATGTACATTTCTATGCAATGTCCAAGCATAGTAACAGAAAATGTATCATCTCTTCTAAGACCAAGGGCCTGTTAAAAAAAAATGACAAATTGCAAAATCAAGAAAGGAAAAAATGCATTAATACTAACCTCAGTCTTTTGAGTGTCTGTCCCTACATAGTCCAAGCCATCAATGTACAAAGGGGAAAGAGCAGTGTATTTAAAGCAACCTCAAGACTTGCCCCACCACAAGAGCCCTTTATAAAAATCTCTATGGGAGAGAAACTCTCCTCAAAATAATCAAAAGAGGAATGAAAAGGCAACTCAGACAGAGTGTTATAGGGGTGGGTCGGAAACTGAGTGCCTGGAATTCAACTGCAGAGAGAATACTCCGCATTGCAACAATTTGTTTAAGTTCCAATTTTATTATGGAAAACTTGCAATTTAAGATACCTCACTCCAAAGAATGTTTAAATAATATATACACACATACTGTGTGAAAATAATCAATTGCACTTTCGAAGTTTCCCATCAGACTGTGTATGTATCCAATAGCAGAGTAAGTGGAAGCATTTTGAGGTATCAGCACTAGAGCTTGACGATGATATTCAAGAGCTTCTTCATACTTCCTATTAGAGTAAGCAAAGATAAAAATTATAGTTGATACACAAGTACAACAAAATAGCACAGGTTCTATTATTTAAAATGTTGATCAGTTCATTACAGAATTATTATTTCATATTTTTAAACATCCATTATAATTTCCTAGAAACAAAAAGAAAGCCACGTTCAAGGTGGTCAACAACCTAGGTTTTAGGTTTTAAAATCTAGGTCTAGGTTTTAGAGTCTAAGCAGCAGAAGTACCATTAATGTCAAAGTATCACACAACTCAAAAATATCTGACCACCAGACATTGGCAAATAGGCACGGGACCACAGAAAGCCCTACCTGGTCCCTTTGTCTTGAACTTGTCATTGGAAACTGCTCTTTTGCCAAAAGAACAAAAAGCTTGCTTTTAAAAAATTAATCTCTGAAATTTTTTAGGATGTCACATTCTATATCACCTTCCACATACACCTAACAGACTTGTATACATACCAAGCAGTATGAACAAATCAATGCAAATATGACTGCAAAACTGTGACCCTATGCAACTAAGATAAATCTATAATATCACTACTGGTAAAAATGGCATTTTCTTTCACTTACTTGAGTTTTCTGCACACATGTCCCAAATTATTCAATAAAGGTTCCCATTTATCAACTGTAACCTGTAAGATAATCAGTGTTACATCTAAAGACAAAATTTTAAAGCTATGCAAATGGGAAGTCCAGACAAAAATGAACCAGGTAATCCATTACTTTTTTCATATATATATTTGATTTATATCCCCCTTTTCTTCCAATATGATCCAAAATGACCCAAAGATTAAAAATATCTGTCATTCAGTATATGATCATAAACGAAGTGGCAATTACCTCTGTATAAAACTTTTCACAATCAAATATTGTAGATTAAGATCTTGGAAGTTGCAATGTGTCACTGGATTTTAAAATCATTTTTCCTCCCCAGACTTCCTATTATTTCTTCAGAATATGACAGGCAAAAGTGTTAGCCCCTGTTTCAGCAGCAGGAATAGGCTGTACAACAGAGCCTGTCCTACTGAATGCTTCAGAGTGAAAAGCAAAGACTTGACTTATTATGCCATTGTTTGGTTAAGACTATCTTTTGCCTTTACTCTTTTTTTTTTTATAGTTTTTATTGAAAGTTTATCCCAAAAAAAAACAAAAAACCCCACACTTCCATGCTTAAATCTTCCAGTTGAAATTGCTTACTTCCATTCCATTACAAACATAATTTCTATCTTACAGAGAGAACAGTTACATTATTTCTTCTTTCTTATACATTTATATCCTTACCCAATCCAATACTCTTTCCCATTCTTTCTCAAAGTTCTGGATAGATTTATTCTTCAAGGAAAATGCTAACTTTTCCATCTCTATCATATCCAGAACTTTTAACTTCCATTCCACTCTTTATTTTTTAGTGACAACTGAAGTTACCTTGTTTATCTCATGATTCTGTGATTTTGTTTTATACTGTTGTTTCTGATTAACAACTATGAATAAATGTTTTACTACTGTATTTTTACTACATTTAATAGGTATTTCACACTGCTTAGGGTGCCCCAGACATGAGAAGTGCATTCAGAACAGTTCAGCAATTGCAAGAGCAAAACAGAGGTTTGTGTGTCTCACTGCAGTATAGAAAGGATGGTAAGAGTGTTTGTCTCTCTCTCTATATATTCTTTCTGGAAAGCTGGACAGTTTTTAGGCAGAATTCTTAGTGCAAGTGGTGTATTGGCATCTTGCTCCAAAAATATTATTGGAAGGGGCATGGCTATGACCAACTAATTAATTGTAACCAACTAATAACCATGTATAATTGAAATACCTCATTTCCAATGGCCTTGATCTTCTCTAATGCATCAAGAAACCACTTTTCTGCAGTTTTCCAGCTGGAAGACAGAAGATCACTAAGATAAAGCACAGTTATTGATCCATGTCTAGCTGATCAATTTCTTCAGAGTAGCAATTGATATATAAAAGGTCTTGCATGCACAGAATACCACTGATATGCCCATGGTATTAAAAGTATCTATGGTAATTTCTTTTGTAAAAAGGAATAGACGCGTGATTTTCTAATGCAACTTGTTTCTTTAAAATGCTTGCTGTTCCAATGTTAAGACTTCCAAAAGATACAAAAACAGCAAGAAGGACTTAACAGTTTTAAAAACTATTTAAAACTAAAGTAAAAGAATAATGTACTTTCCAACCACAACTATCTGTTGCTGATAAGTCATGTAACATACAATGCAATCAGTATTAAGTGGTATAACTACCAGCACGCATTGTTGGCATTATTTATCAATAAGTTATTTAATAGTAATAGCAGAAGACAGTAATATCAGAATAACAGTAATTCTGCACCAGCAGGCAGTCTACTTGAACATGATCACCACCACTGTAACACTTTAAGCCAAAGAGGAGAGAATGGCTTCTAAATGTTGAAATACCTAGGAAGAGAAATTAGGCCTGGAAATTTTCTATCTATACAGATAATTCAGAGTAGGAAAATGGAAAAGCTTACTCTCCATTTTGAAATGCTACCACGCCAACTTCATGCATTACAAAAGGGTCTTCAGGTGCAATACTTAAAGCTTGACTGAAAAAGCGTTCTGCTAATTTTGAGTTGTTGGTCAAGCCATATTCCAGCCCAATATATAGCATTGGCAAATGACACCTGCCAAAAATAAAAAAAAATGACAACATTTAAAGTGTAAGTAGTAGAAACTCATTTTATGAGCAAGAAGGGAAGGAAAGCGGGGCTTGTTTTGATAAAAGCACGGTGGACTGATTTTACACAAGAATGATAAGTACATCAATAATGCTCTGGTAACACACCTTTGCAGGTTACCATATTTGAGTAACAAAAATACGCCATGACAACCATCAGTTTCATTACAAGGTGCAAGTAAAACACCAAATACATGTCTCAGGGTAGATGCTTCATTTTCAGTGTATGTCAAATTATATTTTATTTCAGTCTTAATACTTTTTCATTAATAAGCTTCTATTGAACTGCGTTCATTATCTCCTTGCAAAATGACTTTGACTTACCCTTTCATCAGCTGGGCTGCTGTGAAGTAAGCAGCCATTGCTTGGTCATGCTCACTTTCAACTGCAAATGAATGCCCATATGCTATCCATGCTGGCCCGTATGTTCTCTCAAGTGTAGTGGCTTTGCTGTAATATAAAAAACAGACTCATAAAAATAAAGGCCAAACAAAACCTGTAGTATTAAAGAAAGTAAGAATGTATCAACCTTCAAAATACTACAGTCATGTATAATACTTGCAATGTACATACTTAATCAAGGCTTATGAAATGATGTTTCTTAAAAACATTAACAGAGGCTGGAATCATACAGCTACCCAGAGATTGTTGGATTCCAACTCCCAGGAACCCTAGACAGCATAGCCAATGACGAGAATGCTGGGAGCTAAAGTTCAACTACATTTGGAGAGCTGTCCAGTTCCCCATCCTTGTCTTGTTGTTACATGCTTTCAAGTCAGCTCTAAGCTATGGTAAGCCTACCCTAGGATCTCCTTGGCAAGATTTCGTCAGATGACATTTGTCATTGCCTTCCTTTAAGGCTAAGCATGTGCCACTTGCCCAGGGTCACCTAGTGGATTTCCATGGCTGAACAGGGATTCAAAACCTGTTTCCTGGAGTCCCAGCTCAACACTCACAAACTGCTACACACATTGGCTTTCACCTCTGCCTATGACTAAATAAAAGAAAGTAAAACTTACCTAAGGTATCTTCTAGCATGTTCATTTTTATGACCAACCATGAGATAATAACATCCTACAGCAAACCAAGATACCTAATCACCAAGTAAAAAATTAGTCACATTAAGCATTAACCAAAGTTGCAATATATGCATTCACAGACACTTACGCATGAATGCACTTTAGAATTCTAGAAACCTGCTGCTTATTGACATTTTTGCCAAGACACAAACAGATGTTTTAAGGCGTACTCTAAAGGCTTATATTCACCCAGCAGGACTGTCTGTCTTTTTGTTTTAAACCAGCATAACCTCCTGTACCAAAAATTTCAAAAGCATATCACTGCATACCATAGAGAGCAGGGGGAGACCACTATCTGAGAAATTTGCAACTAAAGCCTATCTCCACTTGTAGAATTAACTGCATGATTCCAGGATCCTCACCATTTTATCTGTTGTTAATATGAACATTTTGAAAAAAAGTATAAACAGCCATTATAGTATAAAGTATAAAATCTACAAATGTTATTAAAATGCTATGTCTTCCTTGACTTGTTCCTACATTCACTGAAGAAAGGGAGTTATTTTATTATATAAAATTATATAAAAAGAAAAATATACCATTTCTGTTTAAGGGCAGTCATTTGAATTAAATAGTTCCTTGTACAGTATGAGTTTACATTGCTATTTTAAACATATATAAATGTGTTCATTTTTTTACCAGATTTTTAAAAAAGAGTGTTCCAACGGGAAAACATGTGCTTGCTTCTCAGCAAACACAGTATGTGACTGTTAGGACTGAGTGGATTGTTGTTTGTATGATGAAGAACCTGACGACAGTGCTTTGATGTGAGTGGTCATGAGCAATACAAACCTCTTCTCTACTGTGCCTGCTCTCTCTTGTATCTTTTAGCTCAAGTAATTCATCTAACCCATGTGCAAAACCTTTTCCGCATGCTCATGAACACACATACACACAAACAAAATTCTTACCAATCTGGATACTTTCCCACCAAACAGGCAAAGAACTATATAATAGCTTTCAGGCATGCAAACTACAGTTCAATTCTCCTCATTCTCTCCTAATCAGAAATTATAAGGATCTCTAATTTCAACTCCATTTCCTTGTGAGATTAGTTTAAATATCCTGCTCTTTAAATATCATAAATATAGCGGTTCTGAATGAGCTGGGCACTTTAAATTTAGATCACTCTAATCAGTGACGGAAATTATGTTTCCCTTCTTAGCAGTGAATTGAAACCTACACAAGCTCAAACCCCATGAGACCCCATTCTAGCTCTGCTTACCACAGTTCCTTTCCTTGCAGCCTAACTGGGTTACTGGAAAAAGTGGATGGATGACACATTTCGATTGTGGCACTACAGGAAGGCTAACCTTCAGCCTGTGGGCTTTTATGTATCAGCTATCTTTAATTTTATACTTCTGTCAATGACATTCATGCCACATTTATAAAAGAAAGAACAGAAGTGTAACTTACAGGATTGTTTGGGTATAAATCCACTAGTTTATGCGAAAGATAGAAAAGTTCTACAAATAGAAAAGGGATAAAAACAAATTACACATTGAAATATCATCTGCCTCCAATAAAGACTTGACAGAGAATAATTTTACAACACCCTTATTGTATTCAACCTGCTTTTATATTTTTAATGCAATCAGAATAAAGTTTTCAAGTGTTTTTGCTTAAAGTATCATATCTTAGAGAGCAACTGTGGTATAGGGATTTCAGTGTTGGACTAAGACTCAGGAGGACCAGAATTCAAAACCCTGCTCAGCTATGAAAACCCACTGGGTGATCCTGGGTAAATCACGCTCTCTCAGAGTCAGAAGAAGACAACAGCAAATCTTGCCATGAAAACCTTTCATAGCTTTGCCTTAGGGTCATCATAAGTCAGAAATAGCTCTAAGGAACACAATAACGATATTGCTTACAGAGCTATGTTAAAAAACCCTTAAGGACATCATTTATAACAGCTTGATCAGTGTATTTAGGAATTTCAAAATAAAATGCTCCCCAGTTTTGTACCAATATATTCAGAAAGCCCCTTAAAAGTAATACAGCTGCTGGATGTCTGGTGGTGTGCCTCACAGTTTTCTTTTTATTTTATAATAAGATTAACACTTTGTTGCTAGGAGCAAATGTCTCAATGGCCCATATCCCATGGAGTATGCCATTGCTTTTCCAAGATTCCAACCTCACATTTAAGTTCTCCTGCTAACAAGGAGAGTCATTTCTATAGAATTTCGCTGGCTCTGCCTAATCTACTGTAACAGTCAATTATGACAGAAACTGCCCTTGTTTTCCTCACTTGCAAAGGGAAGAACAAATAGTGGCAGGAGTGGCAGCCCCAGGTGGAAGCTGCTCTGAGCTACCTATTTCTGAATGCCTGGCTTTTGAAATGAGGGGAAAGTTGTCAAACATGAAGCATCTGAGACTTAGAAAGTCACCTGTACTGTGGTACAGGCAGATTTCTAAACTACCTACTTGGCTACAAGGACATTCAGCCATGCATTCAGAAATACATGGCTTAGATACATCAGCTGTCTCCTTCTCACCTCTGTCACCTATTTCTTGCATCTGCAGCTTTCCTCATTTTGCCACCACTTCTGTCTTTATCTCTGCTGCCAGTTTCACTACACAAGTAGAGTGAACAGACTTCTAAACTTATGTATTTCAAGCACCAACCTAACAAAAATTTAAATACTGTAAAAATTATGAATATTATGTTAATAGCTTAATAGTTGCTAATTGGAAAGTTCAAAATGCAAATATGTAGTCTTATAGAAGGAATTCTCTGCCTTTAAACAGGAAAATGCATCAGATTTTAATAAAGAACCAGAAGAAATGTACAGCTGTGACTCATCCACTCTGGAAAAAGTTAAATGCAGGTATGAGATCATGCTAGGAAAATCTTTAGGTTGATATTTTTAGTTTAGACCCAACTCATTATATATTGAATATTACATATTTACTCCAGCTTACTTCATCTTTATAACAACCTAACAGTATTTGCCAATAAAATCTCACTATTTATCTATCACATTTATACCCCACCCTTAATTAAGGAGTTGCATACATTGCCATCTATTCCCCATTTTATCCTCACACCAGCCTGTGAAGTAGGTTGGGATGGGAAATTGTGATTGATTGAGGCCACCAACTGAGCTTCATAGCTGAGTAGAGATCTGAATTCAGGTTCCATGACTCCAAGTTCAGAACTACATTACGCTCCCACATTTTCAGCTAAATCTGAGTGAAAAGTCCTGCTCTGGAATTATAGAAAAATACACAGAAGTAAAGGAGGGGGCGTCTGGAGTGGTTAAAGATAATATATTCATTTTCAAGATACATGAAGCAGTTTCTCACCATTTGCTTTATTCAGCTCCACAAGTGTCCCAATATGAACAGGTAAACAACTGGCATGGAATGGATCCTTTTCCATTACTCTAAAAATAAGCCAAAATAAAACCCACAAATATTTATTGAGTTAGTTCAGACACAAATCATTACTGTTGGGACGTCCTGTAGAATTTTTTTTTTCATATCCCTCCTTCCTCCAAAAGAATTCAGAAGAGTACTACATTCAATATATAACTTTATTAAAGCATTGAGCTTCAGATATTAGTTTCACTCCACTTCACTGACTACTTGGCCAGAAGCAAACATTGGGTGGTATCTAGGAAGACAGGCTTATCCAACATAACATGGTGATAGCTGGGGAAAAGCAGTGGCTGGAAATTGAGGAAAATTAACCCTTTTCTTATCTCACATTTTCAACCTAGAATCTACCTTTCAACCTAAGTTATGTGAGTTTTTGTCATAAACACACATGCGTACACATAATTAAACCTGGCTTAAGTGTAAACTTCCAGAGTGAACAAAATACATGAGAAAGAATGTATCAATGATGATGGGTGGGGCTTTTACCTTGCTAGCAACAAGAAGCAAGACAAGTTAATGAATGCTTTCCAGCTGCTAAAACTTGTTTTAGTCCCAGCTACAATGGAGACCGCTATAAGCTATTGTCATACACTATGCCTTTGAAAAGTGCAGCCCTTGAAGAGTGCTTAGAAATTTCAGATAGTCCAGAGAACTGTAGCCAAACTGTTGCCCAGGGTAAATTACAGGGGCGCATGATTCCTTTGTGGCAACAATTCTACCAGTCTATTTCTGGACACAATTCAAAGTCCTCATTATGACCTATAAAGTCCTGTATAATTTGGGTTCAAGCTATCCTAAGGAAAATATTCTCCCCTCTGAGCGTGACTGGGCTTTGAGATATTCAAGGGACACTCTTCTCTCTGTACCATTATCCTCACAGGCATGACTGGTGAGAACATGGAGAGGACCTTCTTGGTGGCTGTTCCTATGCTCTGGAGACTAGAATGCACCCTGCCTTGGTATTTTCCAACAACACGTTTATTTTGACAGGCTTTGGGGAAATTACTATTAAAGGGGTTTTAATAGTGTCCTACATTGTTTTTATATTTTTCTTAAATCCATAGATAGTTTAATTATATTTTAACAATTACATTTTGCATGTTTTATGGATACATGTTACTTGTATTGGTTTAATTTTTGTAAGCTGCACTAATTTTTGTAAGCTGAGCTTTCCAGTTCTGGGAAAAATGGGTGATATAAATAAATAATAAGTGAGTGGAGAAGCACACAATGTGTTATGTTTCAGACTAAACAGGTAGCTCTTTAATGATCACAGTGATATTTCCTCCCTTAGTGTATTGAGTATACAGAACATACTATTAACAAATTACCCATCTACTGAGTTTGTTCCTCTAAGAGTGACACCAAATAAACACCATTTTATGACAACAGTATTTCTGTACTTACACAGAAGTAAGTTTGTAGCACATTTTGAAATCACAGTTATAGTAATGCCTTTCTGCTAAGGACACTACTACATCCAGATTGTCTTGAAGACCGTCAACAGATTCAGGAATCAGCGTTTCACTGGGTTTGTTATACTGAAAAACAGAAGAAATTTTGACAGAGAGCTAAGTTACAGCTTAGATCATATTATGAATGTTGCCACAGCACAGTGATCTGCTCCCATTTTATTGCCACATACTGTCAAGTCTCCATTTTGTCTGTCCAGTTATAACCAGAACAAAATTCATTTGCCAATCCCTGCTGATAATCTCTACTGAGTTGGAGAAGGAAGTATTCTACACTCTATAGGCGTCTCCTGAAATCTCAATATTCAGTTTCTCTGTATTTATAATACACTCAGTTTTTTCTTCTATCAGCTGGTTACTGACATTTTGAATACCGATGGTAAAAGCCACCTAATGTCAGGTGTATACATATATGTCTGTTAAGCAGAAAAAGACAATAATATTAGATTTGTTCATCTAAAGATCATGGTTCCAGAACCATCTTCCACATTGTCTTTGCTTCAAAGGATTGCTTCTGATGGCAGCTTTGCACAACTGCACAGTTGGGTAAATGTTATTGGACTGCAGCTCCCATAGTCAGTGTCAAGGAATGCTGGAAGTAGCAGCCCAACAACATCCAGATGGTTGTAATTTACCCAGCCCTATGCTAGGTAAAAAAAAACCCACTTTGTTCAATTTTTCTTCCCAAACGCTACAACCACTGGTGTTTTCACAACCTGTAATATTTTGCTAACTCTTATGCCGCAATTCTAGTTGTCTCAGTCCATGTGTCAGTTCTATGAACTGAACGGAAAGCTTTTGAAGAGCATACTCTGTTTGATTAACACTATGTAAGGTTGCAGTGATTGATAAACACAAAATAAAACTAGGACATAAAATCTAGCATGTAAAGCACTTAAATATCATGTATATTAAAGCCTTTGTTACAAAATATTATCAAATTTACATATAAACTTCACACCGTGTTTATCCTATGTCAAAAGAAAACTATTACCTTCTTTAGTTTATTCTCAAACAAAAAATGTAGCAATACTTGTTCTTCTTCTGTACACTGTTTTCCAAGAGGTAGAGATTCAAGAAGTTCTTTTTCTGGAAACATGGAAACAAAAGTGAAATCCAGTAAATGGACGGAGTTTAAAGAAAGATGATTAAAATAAATAAGCAATATCTGAATATTCTTAGTTCTCTAGACTGATGTACAGTATACAAATGTACACCATCTCGAAGTCACATTTTATGACATGGAATTAGCACATCATTACCCAACACCACATTTGCTCAAACATCACATTTCATAGAAAAGTCACAGTAATTATACACCATGATCTATTGGATCTTATACAAATTATCCCATGCAAATACAAGGTGTTGCAAAGGATCATTTATCAGACATTTGTTCTATGGCAGAATCTCCTGAACTTTTAAAACTTGGGGCCCCTTCTACACTTTCTCTGCCTTCTGTCTGTTTTGTAATCTGACACCAGTAATCTCCTCCAGCTGTTATCAAGCGGAGGTTCATGAGCACTTGTGTGCAACCTTCTGCTGCTGCATACAAGGCTCTGTGGACTTGAGCAGCAAGCAAATACTGGTGTTAGAAGATGACTAGAAGAACAAGACTATGATACTTTTCCTTAAAAATCACACAGAGTGAATTTCAATTAAACCTTAGCATCCACATTTGGAATAAGGCCTTGGGGATTCAGTTGTCCTTACAAATCTAATATTACCTGGAGAAAGTTCTCTGCCAAAATACCTTTGGTTCCATTAGCAGAGGCATAAATAGATTGAAATCTCAATACACTTCACAGTCCCATCTCTCTCTTTCTACGTATGTGTGAGCATCTGTACAATTTAATTTATTGCTAGAGATTACTACGAGAACACATACTAACATCTATTTGTCACAGTAGTTTGACTGAACAACCAGCAAATTATTTTGATATTACAAATGTCAATATCTGTAGTCTAGAAGCATTTTAATGTTTTATGAAAATATTTTTCACAAAAACTGATCTTTTAAAAAACTTGGAGGAAGAAAAAAATGCTAGCCAGACCTTCTTCTGCTGTCAGCATGTGGTGTGATGTTAAAAGGTCAAATGCTTCAAAGCAGTAGACATCAAGTTTCAAGGCCTCTTTATAGCTGAATGTTGCCAGTGTTCTATTGTCTAGAGCATCATAGATCTTCCCCCGCAAAAGGCAAATAGAGCTCTTGATCTGGTAGGAAAAGATGGCTGGAAGTCAGAGATGGAATCAATATTTGCTCTTTGGTTTTGAGCAGAAATCAAACATGAGAAATAGAAAAAAAAATCCATGTATAATGGATATTGCTAGCTTCCACCAGACATAATGAACTACAAGCCAAAACATTAGTATAATTAGGTGAACCATTATGTCTATACTGTAGGTATCATTTCGGCTTAAGGTGTTGACATACAATGCTTTATACTCTGTGTACATGCACTGTGGCGACTCCTGAAAAATGCAGACATTCTTACTTTTACTTAGTCAAGACTTCAATACATATTGCAGATGATTATCACAAACTGATGTCACCACGAACTATTTCTTAAACAGCTATTAAAGTATTACCATTTTTTTTTACTCACTGAAGACTGAGAAACTTCCCAGTCACTAGAACAGTCTTTCAGCCCACTTTCATCCTTCAAATATTTTTCAAATAGTCTTTTGTTGATTGGTTCTTCCATATCAAGAATGTCAAGAGCCTGCTGATATTCTTTTGCAGCATACTACAAAGAGAAACTCAGAGTATGAGAACTTGTTATTAAAGTGTCAATGTAAAGAAGGTAAAAATTTGTGCTAGTTTATCTATTACCAGGTTTTATGCCTTAACAGATGAGGAATGACAACTAAGCATCAACACACACACACACACCTCTTCCTTGCTTCTGGTAAAGCCATGCCAGATGCAAACTTTGTCTTCCCAACCAACCTTCTCAACCTTTTAATCAACAAATCCATCCAAGTCTCAGTACTAGTTACCTCATCTTAGTTTCTGCCTCTTCCAGTCTCACTCCATTTTTAACTGTTTTCTACTCTGAGTCTCTGGGTCACATGTTCAGGAGCAAAATGAACATCAGCCCTCAAACCTAAATTTTTGTTCCTTTTTTTACCCCATTACTCTGACTGAGTTTTATTTAGAGATGAGTTTTCAAGATATTTATATTTATTAAATAATTGCTGACTCTTGAGCCTTTATTGGTCCCAGATTTAAATTAATTATGGAACTTCAGGATCATCTCGATTGCACTATATTTACATTCAGGAATTACAAAAAGTTCAGATTTCACAAGTCAATTTCAGCTATTTTCTACCATGTGCCTATCAGCAACTTAGTAGAGAATCGATCATATAGAAATAGTATACTTACATGACATCTAGCTGCAAGATATCGACATGCTTCAAATAACTAAAAGAGAAATAGGAATTGTTCAAATTAATTTGCACTTCCGAAACAAGTACTTTTTTTAAAAAAAATAATAGTAGACATTTGACAAGCTGTGAGCTGCTCTGGATATAAATAACAGAAATCAAAATAACTAACTAAATAGCTCTGTGCCCCTATTAAATCATATTTTTCATTCAGTCCCCTGTTATTTTATCTAATTTCTATTATGCATTCTGCAGTCTCTCAAGTAAACTTTTTTATTTCCTTTATTTGCTGTTGTTGTGTGCTTTCAAGTTGCTTCTGAGATATGGCAAGCCTAAAGTGAACCTATCACAGTGTTTTCTTGGCAAGACTTGTTCAGAGGAGGTTTGCAACTGCCTTCTTCTCAGCCTGAGAGAGTGTGACCTGCCCTGTGGGTTTCCACGGCTAAGAGAGGATTCAAACCCTGGTCGCCAAAGTCCTAGTCCAATGCTCACACCACTGCACAACCTTTTCTAAATTTTAAATGAATCCTATTTCTCCTTATACTAAGAGGAAAACTGAAAAGGTGAAGAAAACGGAAAAGTCAGCCCTCCACATTCGCTAGGGTTAGGGGCGCAGGACCCTTGTGAAAATTGATTTCGAATATTCAAAAATATCAAAATGTACGTGTATGTATGTGGGAAGTGGGCTGACGCACGGTGGGGAGAATGGATGGCCAGGGCCCAAACCAGGTCAGGGAAAGAAGAGGGAAGGGGGGCGGGTAAGCATGGTGGGCCTATACTTCCTCTCTCTCACTCATCTCCTTCCTCGGGTGTGGTGGGGCACTGGGAGAGGCTTTGTGGTGCTGAGAAATCAGGTTGCAAGCGGTCCTTAGCTGGCCAGGGAGCAGCTGGTAGAGGAGGAGGAGGAGGATCAGAGGTGGGTTGTTAAAGGGTCACACAGCCTGATCAGAGCGGCCAAGAGGGAAAGATCCCCCAGAAAAAGAGTGCCTGAGTTGTGAGGGCAGGGATTAGAGAAATTCTCAAATAATCAAATCCGTAAAAGTCAAACATGCAAATGTGGAGAGCCAACTTTTAAGTGTTACTTTTTGTACACTGGCTTGCTTTTGTTTTGCTTAATATTTTTATTTAGCTTTGTTTTAAAGTGCCAAAATCTGACACTGCTCTGGGTGGCTGCTGTGATTAAAATCTTCTGCTCTTCTGCACACAACAGACCTGATCCAATTGGACTAGACCCCAGCACATGTTATTCGCAGAAGAAGAAACCTCCCATTGAAGTGAAAATGTACACAGGATGTGAGTGTATGTACATTCTGACTATGAATTAATGGATGGATGCAGAGGTGCAAGGGCATGCAACCGTAGACACACATGAGAATGAGGGTGGCCATAAACAATTTTGTTTCTGGCCTTCTGCACCACTAGAATACAATCCTTGGGGGTGGGGGGAATACAAGAGCCTGATGGAAATATGTTTCCCATACTTGCTATGAAGCAAAATTTTAAGTAACAAGACTTGTGTATACTCTCTTACCTTATCTAGTTTTCTTGATCTAAGAGCATGTGCTGCCCTGTGGTACTGAGCTGTGAGGTAAAGGCATTGAGCCAGCCAATAAATGTCTTGTGGATCTTCTAGAAATAACCACACATCTTTATTAAAGATGGTTTAAGTTACACAAAATTCATGAGTTCCATCTTGTTTGAATCAACATATAAAGAACAGTCTGGCTTAAATGAAACACATAAAGCACAATACTTTAACAATAATGATGACATATCTTATGCAAAGTAAACATGTTTATTAAAAAAAATATAACACAGAACTTGATACAATTTTACACATCAATTTTCACAGTGGTTTATTACTGCAAGTAGAAACAGTGACTATATTGTTGTATTTTTGGAGCGTGATATATACCAGACACAAATATTGCAAACATCTGTTTGGAGAATGAGTGCATTACATTGGGAATTCAGTATCAAAAACTTTTCACATGCCCAGAAATCAGATCAGGGCTGATAATATTATACCTCAGTGGCTATGGTATACTCTAATGTGGGAAACATAGGCAACTACCATATCACCCTGAACACAGTGGTCTCATCTGACTTAAAAACTCAGTGGCACACTAGGAAATAAGCCAGAATTTACCACTGAAACAATATATATGGACCATGTGCACCTTGTTGTTGGCTGTTGTTACTACTATGACTACTATATCTCATCTTTTTCACAGTCTGAGATTCAAGGCATCATAGAGAAATTGAAACGGATACAGCTTCTGGGTACACTATATCACTTTATAAACATGCTTTTTTCCAAATACAAATTGTGTTTGTTTATTTTGGAGCTGCCACTTCATTAAATTTCAGTATCAGGGAGTACCCAGGGCTTTGAAAGACTGCAAAAACAGTTGGGGCTGCACACATTCCTCATATTACACACCACCGCTGAAAATACTTCAGAGTAATCAACTATGGCCTTCCAAGACAGATCAAGTCATGATGAGGGTATATTGAAAAATGAGTATTACAGAGAAACAAGTAGTTCATTAAAAGGAGACTACATCATAGCAGCTCCTAAAAAAAAGTATTGTTATATTATTAAAGATAAATATACAGCTTACCATGAGATAATGATGCTACTTTATCTGCCCAAAATAAAGCACTCTGATACTGTTGCTGTTTTAGAGGTAAAAAAGGAGAGGAACAAACAAATGTTACAATATGTATACAGGAAACAAAAATGTGCATTTATTACAATTATATCCCACGCTGGGCAACATATGTAGCTGCTACCCATCTCACCCTCCCAAGAGTGTTATGAGGTAAAGACATGAAGCTGAAAAAAACCTGACCGGTCCAATATTATGCAGTGGAACTTCATGGCTGACTGGGACATTATCTTAGATGTCTTTAATCTGGAGCTTTAACTATCATACCACACTGAGTATGTGCAGTGATTGTTTTGTTGGGCCCTGAACTTGTAATAGGGCTAACTTTTTTTGTACAATCTTGAAACTCCAGTTTTGAGGGCATTGGGAAAGAACCTCTTTTCTCCGAAGCACAGAGCCTTGGAATACATTTCATCTATTTCCATTGAGATACAACACACAATATCCTGCCATCCACCTGTCAAGAAATTGCTACACTTGTGATTAAAATTTCCTGGTAAGATAACTACATTAAGTGCTGGTAATGTAACATCAGAGGAAATTAAAAGCTAGAAATTATTGGCAAGGGGCTCTAAGACCACACTACTATTTGTCCTATTGCTAAGATGATGTTAAAATAGAATACAATTACAGGAGCACTGTGTGCTTCAACACCTGGCCAAATGACAGAAATCAGACCCAAGGAAAAATGGAGTTTCTTCTATCAGGTTATCTAAAAGGTTCTGTAGCCTAGCATAGCACAGGATTCCCTTTATCTCAAATACTTTTTATGTTATCTTGTTACTAAGACAAGTTAGTAATACTGTCATTCTATAGAATTAAAACGGAAGCTAAGACACAGTGACTTGTCCAGAACTATCAGATGAGCCCAGATCAGATGAGATTTGGGGCCTTTTCACACTACACTGTTACAGTCCTATTATTCCACTTTCAATTTCCTATGGAATTCTAGGGTTTGCAGTTTGCAGTTTAGAGGGGCATTTAGAATTCGCACCCAAAAAGCTCTTTGGCCTCAGTAAACTACAAAACCCAGAATTCCACAGGATGTTTAAAGTGGAATGACGGCACCATAACAGTGTAAAGGCCCTCGGTCTCCCAGTCCACCTACAGTGCTTGATATGGCATAACTAGAAAACCATAATGAATTATATCATTGTATCCCTCCGCTGTGTTCGCATCTGTCAGAAAGCTGATTAATAGGTGCATTAAAGATCGTCAGTGAATATGAATGTTCTTCAATCTATTCCTCTGCTGAATCATATTTAAAAAAATCAAACCTGAAGCCTGAAATAAACCTGAGTAACAGACATCTATCACCTTTTACTGATCTATTTAAAAAACACTACAAGAAGTTTGAGCCATCCAGCTGCTGCTAGAAGAATTGCCACCTCTTCTTGCAGGAGTTCCTGCTCTTTCAAATGCTGATAGAAACTGTACCAACATAACTTTCCAAGTCATGCCACTGCCTATGAGCTTCTGACAGTAAAAGCGGTGGAAGAGATGGCAATCCCAGCCAGGAAACTAGTAGGTGAAATGGTGTACCCGGTTGCAGAGTTCCCCTCACCATGGTATCATTCAGTACTGAGGGTGGTGGACTACAATTTTGAGAGATCCCGTGTCCCGGCATCCCTGAGCCATGAAACTCACTTGATGGCTTTGGGCCAGTCACACCCTCTCAGCCAGATCCACCTCATAACATTGTGAGAATGAAAGCAGGGAGGAGGAGCACCAATTACAGACACACTGAACTCACTGGAAGAAAGGCAGGATATAAATATAACTAGTACATAAACAACCAATACATATAAGTGGTCTGATCAACCCAACACATGCCTTTGAGTCACAAAGCAAATTCCTGACAGCTAATTTTTGCTAGGTGGTTCCAGTTCAAGCAGGCTGAACTTCTTATCCTCTGAGGGGCAATGCCACCATCCTTGACCTGGCCCTCTGAGGTCCTTCCAGCGGTTCTCAACCTGTGGGTCCCCAGATGTTCGTGGACTTCAGCTCCCAGAAGCCCCGAGCATTGACCATAGTGGCTGGGGCTTCTGGGAGCTGAAGTCCACGAACATCTGGGGACCCACAGGTTGAGAACCGCTGGGAGATGCTTGCAAAGTGGCTGCTCCGCTCCTGCGAGCCACGGTCCCCTTAATCCCGGGCTCTCTGACTGACGGAAGCCACCAGCCCTCCCCTGCCACTGGTGCGCTGGGAGGGTCCACAGCGATCATGCCACAACGCTGGCATCTGGCACAATGACTTCACCTTAATTGCCATGGCAACATCTCATGGAATCCTGGGATCTTGGGGAGGGGCATTTTTGAATTCTCAGCCAGAGCAGTCCGGCGCCTCACCAAACTGCAAACCCCAGAATTCCGCGGGGTGCAGCCACGGCACTTAAAGTGGGATCACAGCACTACAGCGGGCACAGCGTGAAAGGGCCGACGAGGCGAAGGCGAGCGGGCTTCCCAGAAAGCCTCCGCTTCGGTTTACCTGATCTATATACTGCCGCACCCGCTTCCGCAGGCGCTCCAAGTTCATGCCCTTCGCAGCACCCGCCCGCGGGAGAAGCCGCTGGGAGGAAGCGGGTTCTGCAACGCACGTGCGCACCGCCCGCTGCGAACGGCCGCGCGCCCGCGGTGGGGTCGGAGGAGGAGGGGGGGTCCCGAGACCCAGCCCTGCCGCGTCTTTAACTCTCTCGCTCTTGCTCCGTAGAATTCTATAGGGCCGTCGACGATTACGCTCCCTCTTCCTCAACAGAACCCTGGTGCAACGTACATAATTGTACCCTTCCCTCCGCCGGAAACCAAGCCCCAGCGCGTGGGGTTCCGAGCATTGCCGAGACTGCAGGGTGTGCAGGCGCGCTCTTTGCGCGGCGGCAATCAGCGTGCAGGAGTTGTTGGGTGGTGTTTTCCGGGGTTTTGCTCTTTGCAAATGGTACTGCAGTTTTTCAAAAAAAGTTTTGAGGTGAGAAAAGAGAGTGAGGGCAACAGTCCATTCCCTCTCTCGGCCGGCAAGGTATTGCCACGTAGTGTGTCGTGCTTTTCTGTTGAGGCTGGATTTTCAGCCTTTTCGACAGGGGAAGAACTGTGACTAATACGCGTACTAGTTAATTAAGCTCTCTAATAATCTAAAAGATGTGTCTTACAGTCTAGCTCGCAGGGTTCCTGTAACAGTTCAGAATAGAAATCCAGCATACATCAACACCTATATAAATATGCATGTAAACTTTTTATGATCTAGCATTGAAGTTTAAGCGTTTAAAGAAGGTTTGGTGCACGTGACAGTTTGAAACTGCCGTATTCCACATAACCCTTTAGCTTTTACGTTATAGTTATGATGTCTTGCTGTGCCTTATATTTTATTCTTACACATTTTTTATAGTTATCAAATTTCATAATATGTCAAATTTCAATGTAATGTGTTGGCTCTTTTTTGTTAACAATGAACTCGTTGTATTTCATAGGGGCTTTTTTTAAAAAAAGAAAAGAAAAACCTTTCTTTTTAAAAGCAACACCCATCAGATCTAAATATTGCTTGGGAGTACTCTGAGAACCGTCTTTGTTACTGGAGACCCAGGTGGAAGCCATGACTCAGATGGGTGTGCAACTACCAGTAGTCCATGCACTGGTAACTTCTTGGGCATTTTCACACTACACTGTTATAGTGCTATTATTCCACTTTCAACATCCTATGGAATGCTAGGGTTTGCAATTTAGGGAGGAGCATTTAGAATTCTCAGCCAGAGAGCTCTTTGGCCTCAGTAAACTACAAACCCCAGAATTCCATAGGATGTTGAAAGTGGAATAATAGCACTATAGCAGTGTAGTGCAGAAAGACCCCTTGCTTACACTACTGTAAGCACTCTACATGGAGCAGCCCTTGAAGATGACCTGGAAACTGCAACCGGTGCAAAATGCAGCAGCTACTCTGCTGACAGAAACATCATATAAAACCCATATAAGACTGGTTTTAAAGGAATTACAGTGGCTGCCAACGCATTTCCAGTCTGAATCCAAGGTGCAGCTAATGATATTTAAAGTCCTAAATCACTTGGGACTTTAATACTTGAAGAAGTTACACAAAGTCTTATTCAGTAGGTCCCCTGTATGCTCAAGGGATACATTCCCAGGCTTACTGTGGATGATGAAAAATGCGGATAATAGCGAATGCCATATTTTGACCTCCAGGCTGGGTGAGGTGGTGAGGGAGGGAAGCAGCGCCACTGCCCAGCTATTCCTGCCTGCTTTCCATCCCTACAGGCTTGGCAAACTCCCCAGTTGTCCCTCTCCATCCTCACTTTTTCTGGATGCTCATCTTGCACAGGAGGTAGAGGATGCACAAGGCTTGTAGGGCTCAACCGCACTGGACTCTTTCAGCCAAGGGAGGAATCTCCCTCCTTCCTTGGCTGAGAGAATCGCAGGAAGCCCAGCTCAACAGAGCCATGCACTTCTGACAGCCAAGGAAGGAGACAGCCAAAAAAGCCTCCTCAGCCAAAAAAGACTCATGGGTTTGTGCAGCTGGGCCTCCCACCAGATTTGGGACTTAGGGAAGGGTCTGCTTTTGGGAGTTCAGTGTGGGCAGCCTTGCCTTTATCCATGGAGTTTTTAGTGTGGTGACTCTGTGGGAACTGATAGCCTGATGTGAGGAAGAAGGCAAAGAAAAGGCAGTGAAGGGTCCCGCCCAGGAATGGTGGCCATGGTCCTGGAGCCCTGGACTTTTTGCTGTGTGGCTCTTCACCTACCAGCTGGCTCGGGAAATCGGGGGGAAAAAAGCTGTGCCTCAACATTTGAGTCCCCCCTTACAACTCTCCTGTCCAGGGGGGAGCGGGTGAGCGGGGGGGAAAATTATTTTTTTGGGATTGCAGCAGTGATGTAGACTTAAGTCAATTGATTTGGGGACCAATAAAACTCAAGGGGATTTTTTTGGGAAGTAAAGGGGACTCAAGTTTTTCAGTAGCTAACATGGACTCAAGTCGGCAATAAATGACACACAGATTCAACTCGTGACTTGTATATTTTTAGTGACCAGCTTGGTCCCCTTTTTTTCAATAACACAATCTTTCACCAAAATTCACAACTTACAACGCTTCGATCTTTTTTTGCCTACAGGTCACGTGAGAATTTTTTCAAACCCAAAGCATGAGCATCATTTTTTGGGAGGGGGAACAGTTTACATTTTTGGGCTACGGGCTTGAGGTAGGCTTGGGGGTCTGTTTGGGATCCCCCTGTCCCCACTGCATATTAAGGATTTCTCAAATTTTTCCTAAGGACAGAAGGCAAGCCTTGCCCTCAGAGCACAGAATGTGTTTCCCACAGGGAAACAAAAAATGAGTTAGGCAACAGGTTTGGGGAGGGGGGCTAAGCTTCAGTGGGAAAGGGGGTCCTTTCCCTACCTTTAAAAAAAAAAACCTCCACTTGAAAGGGGAAAGGTAAGAAAAAATTTTCACCACCACCAAAGTTTGAAGATCCTTTTCCCATGACCCCCCATCCCACCATCACCCCCTTTTTTTCTTCTAAAATTTTTCCCCCAACTTAAAAATTATTTGGGGGGGGTTTTTTGCAAGGACTTGAGACTGAACTTGAGATTTGTTTTTTTTTAATTTTTTTAATTTTTTTAAAATATAAATTTTATTTAATTAAAAAAAGAAAAAAAAAAAAAAAAAGAAAAACATAAAAATAAAAACTCCAAAAAACACATACTACAAAAATTTCCCTTCCTACCAATAACAAAAGAAAAAACTAGTAAAACTAAAAACAAACCAACAAACAAAACAAAACAGAAAAATGCCACAAAATTACATTACATTTAATACCACATTTTACACTAATAATCACATTCATTTTACAAAATTTACTTTCTCTTTTTTTCATCCTTTGACTTATTTAATTGGGGGGGGGCCTTATTTATTTTTTCTATCTATCCTCTCACACATATTTTCACCAAAATTCGCAGAAAAAAAAAACCCCCTTTATTCGGAAAACCCATGTAAATTTCTCCTTCCATAATAATATAAACCTCTTTCCCTTTTTTCTATATCTTTAAAAAAAACATTCTAAATGAATCTAGGGTCTGCACTAACTGAAATATCAACTCCACTTGGACCCATTATTACTTAATGTAATATTATAACTTAGACTATTTTTTACCTATCTACTCGTCTTATCCTTCTTCCTTGTCTTTTTTTTAGTAATTTTTTAGTAATATTTTAAAAACCCCGTCACTAAATCAACATTTCTTTATTTTTTCCCTTCTATATCTGTCTTTATATATAACTCATTGATTATTTCGATTGGAGGAAATTAAGGATTACCTTATCTTTTCATTCGAATTTTCACTTTCTTTCCCTAATCTTATTTATCTTAATATCTTAGTATTATTTAAACTTTATTTTTTTTTTAATTTTTCTTTTGTTCTTTATATCTACTATACCCTTTCTTTAAATCTCTTAACGTATAAAAATTAAAATTCCCCAAACCTGTAGGGCATGTTCACTCCATTTCTTCATCCACCACTGTTTTAAAATTTTCCCCATTCATGTTGAAAACTTTTTTTCGACTTGTTTGCAACATCCATGTTAACTTTTTCCAGCTCAGCCAGTTCTTTAAACTTTATATATAATTTCTTTTTGGGGGGGTATATTTTTCTTTAATATCTTGGTAAACAATTGCTCCTTTATTAATTGAAAAAAAATTTTTTGAATATTTAATTCTAATCTTTAAGTCAATCCCCTCCAAAATATTCAGTAAAATCTTTTCAGGAAGCATACCAAATCTTGTGTTAAACGTTTTTTAAATTAGCTCATGTACTCGCTAAAATATATTTGCTTTTTTAAATCTCCACCACATTTTGGAAAAATTTCCCCACCCCCTAACACTTCCAAATTTTCCCCCCAAGCTTTTTACTTTTATACATTTTAGATATTTGAGCGGGGTTAATCCACCTATAAAACATTTTAAAAAAATTTTTCCCTTTTAAATAATAGCTTCTTGTAAAATCTTGATTTATTTTCCAAGCTTGTTGCCATTGCTCTATTGTTATTGTATGTCCAACATCCTGTGCCCACTTTATCATATTTTCTTTAATACTCTTTTTTTCCTTTTCCCTTTTTCAAAAGCAACTTTTTTTTTTGCTTAAGGTTTTCCACCCCTGGTTTAATTTAACCCCCCAATTTATTTTCTAAAGAAATCCCATTGTTTTTCATGTTTTCCCCTAAATTTCCCCACCAATTGTAAATATAACCCCAAAAGGGAAATAAGGGGCCTTCCCTCTTTAAATTTCTTCTCTTTTTTTAATCTGATATTCCCTTTTCCTTTTTCTAAATACTTTTTATATTTAACCACTCCCTTTTTTAAATTTTTTTAAATTTAAAAAAATGTTTCATCCCACAAGTCCAATGGGTTTTTAAATTTTTTTCTTTAACTCTTAACCAAATTCTTAATATGGCCTTCCTTAAAATAATAAAAATATTTTTTCTTTTGAAATTTTTTCGTACCAAAGGTAGGGATGCCCAACCCCTTTAATATAAATTAAAACCCTTTTCAAAAATTCAATAATTTTTTTTTTGGGTAATTTTTCCCTTTAACCAAATAAACGTTGAGGCTTCATAATAGTTTTTTAAAATTTGGCAATTTTAACCTCCATTTTCCTTTATATCCTTTAAATATTTACTTTTAATTCTTGGTTTTTTCCCATTCCAAATAAACCTATTTTTTCCTTTCCCACTTCTAATCACCCTGTAATTCGGTAATTGGGTGATTTTGAAAAAAAACATTATTTTAAAAAAAGAAATTATTTTTGGGGGAAAATTTTCCCCCCTTTAAAAAGACAGCTGCAAATTCTTCCATTTTTTTAAGTCATCCAATTTTTCTTTCCCTATCCTTTTTAATTTTTTCAAATAAATCCAAGTTGTTTTTATAATTATTATCCCCAAATTTAACCCTTTTTTTCCCCTCTCAAAAACCCCAAACATTTAAATTTAAATTTATTTCTTGGTTTTGAGTTATATTTTTAGTAATCATTAATGTTTTTCTTTTTAAATTTTTAAACCTGCTATTTCCCCCCAAAATTTCTTAATATTTCCATCAAAGGTTTAATTCCGTTTAATGGGTCCTCCAAAATTATACCCAAAATTTATCCGGTATTTTGAATTTTTAATTTTGCCCCTTTAATTCTCATTCCTCTAATTTCATTATTATTTCCTAAATTTTAAAGTTTTTTCCTCTAGACACATTATAAAATAATAGGGGGGAAAAGGAAACCCCCTTGCCTTGTTCCTTTACTAATCTTAAATTGATTCGATTTTTCCCATTTTTTAAATTTAAAAAACTTTAATAATCATAAATTGCCCTAATCCACTGTTTTCCTTTCACCAAAATCTAATTTTTCTTTTTTTTTTCAAACATAAATTTCCAACTAAAAATTATCAAACGCTTTTTCTGCGTTGAAAAAAAATTAGGGCTAATTTTTCTACTCGATTTTTGATCAATTTTTATTGTGTTAAAAATTATTCTAAAATTTTTTTTCAGTTACTTCCTGGGAAAAATATTTTTATCCTCTTTTCCCCAAATTTTCCAATGCCTTTTTTAAACGTTTGCTAAAACTGATGCGAAAATTTTTTAGTTGTTTTAATAAAGATATTGGTATGGGTTTTTCTTATCTAATTTTCCTTCCCTTCTTTAAAATAAAGTTATATTTGACTCTTTCCATGAATTTGGTAACTCCCTAAGCTTAATTGCATTTTCTTGTGTTAGAAATGGGGCTAACTCTTCTTTAAAAATTTTATAATAAAATTTGGGGTAAAGCCATCAGGGCCTGGTGCCTTCCCTACTTTTAATTTTCTGATAGCAGTCTTGATTTCCTCTATTGTAATTGTTTTATCTAATTCCTCACTTTGTGGTTTTGTTAGATATTTTTTATCCACTTGTTCCAAAAAATCTTATTTATTTTTTTGTCCCCATGGGACTGTTTCTCCTTAATAAATTTTGGGGAAAAATTTTTAAATAATATATTATTGATCCTTGATTGTTTATAATGCATCTTCTCCCTTTCCTTTTGGCAAATAATGCTTTTCTTTTTCCCCCTTTTTTTTTCTTTAAATTTTTTCGCTAGCCATCTGCCCGTTTTTATTCATCTGTTCAAAATTTTTCTTTTTTTTAGTAAATTTCAATTTCTTTTCCCCCTTTCTTCTACTGTTAATAATTGTAATTGTTTCCCTAAAAATTTTTATTTCCTTATTTATTTCTGAAATTTCCCCGGGTTTTCCCTTAATTCTTGTTCCTTATTTGTAATAATTTTTTAATTTTTTCTTCTCATCCTTTTTTTTTTTTTGTTACCCCTTTTGGTTTAAAAAAAAAGCCCCCCATAACCGCCTTGCACGTTCCCCTTACTGTATGGGTTGTCCTTTACCCAAATTTACTTTTAAGAACTCACTTTCCCTTTTTTGCATTATTAACCATCGATTCTTTTTGCAATAAACTTCCCGTTAAAATTAACTAGCCTGTTTTTACCAAATTGCATTGGGGGTTTAAAATCAGACAATGATCTGAAAAATTCCTTAAAGTTTTAAAAACTTAAAATTTTTTTTCAAATCCCCCATTATGAAAAACATATCTAACCTCGACCCAAGATTTTTTTCTATTTCCAAAAAATAATATATTTCCCTTTTTTTTTCTTTTTATATTAGTTCCTACTTCTTCCAGGGACATATAATCTAATATTTCAAAAAATATATTTGGTAGTTTTTCCCTTATTTATCTTATTACCTTTTTTTAATTTCACCTAATCTATCAGTTAATGGGTTTAACCCCCATTGATAACCCCTTAAAAACAAGTTTTCCCTTTAAATTTTTAATATTTTTCTAACAATTTTCCATTAAATTTATTTTTTTTAATGGGGCCCTAAACTGAATATTTGAATTTTATACCCCGAATTCTTGCTTCCACTATTACATAATGTCCTGAATCATCACTATATATTTGTTTTGCTTCATGTTTTTTGCTTATATACAGCGCCACTCCTTTTTCTTTTTATTTATTGTTAAGAAAAATTTTACCTAAAATTTTGGATTCTTAATATATTTCAAATCTTTGGTTTTTATATGTTTCTCTTGAACTGCAATCACATCTAAATTTAATTTTTCCAATTTATGAAAAATACATTTTCTTTTATAAGGGGGGGTTTCCCCGAACGTTCCAGGAGAGTAGTTTCTTTTTTATAACGTATAAAAATTTTTTCCGTACTTACTTAATTACTCTTCTATATCCTCTGTTCCTTTTTCTCCCAAAAACTTCTAATTCCAAATCCTGTTTGGGGTTTAAAGTCTTCAGCCTCTTCCTCCTTCTCCCTTCTTCTTTTTCATTCTAGTGTTTCCCTATTTGTCTTCCTACAAACTCTTTCTCTTCTCTTATTTTTCCTGAACATTTCCCCCTGTTCCTCACCACTTTGTATAACATTCATGTCTTGCTTTTTTGCTGGGTTCCCCTTCCCCTTTTCTCTTTCATGTTCTTGTATCATTCCTTCTTTTTATTTAATTCATCCTTATTTCTCTTCCAAAATTCATTTGCTTTCATCATAGTGTTTAAAACAACTTCTTTTGTTTCCATATGGGGATACCCCCCCCTTTTCTCCCCTGTATATCTTTATTTTGTTCTCCCCAATTCTTTGTCAAAAGTTTAAACTCTTCTTTGCTTAAATAAAAATGGATGAAATCCTTTTATACTCTAACTTCTTTCCCCTCCACCACCAACTTCTTTGAATAACTACTCTGTATCACCATCCTTTACCCTTTTTTGGAGAAAATATTCACGTATCCTGTGGTACATTTTTCCTCTTAACCACCCAAACCAATTCACCTTGAAGGCTCTATTTTATTTAAAAAACATTGCTCTGGTGTCCCCAAATGATAAATTGGGCCAACGGTCTTATCAATCTGATGTATAATTTCCCCTTCATTATTTCTTTAACCCCCTTTTTTTACTGACTTGCTTCTATTCCTTATATCTAATAGCACAGTTGTCCCCCTCCCAAATTTTTCATTCTTCTCCTCCGTTTTTATCCCGTGTTTCCATCTTCGTTGTCTTTTCCTCCACTTGCTTCACTTTTTTATTTACTTGTTTTAATTCTTTGGAAATAATATTTAATTTTGTGTTGAAAGTTTCCAGTTCTTTCTTAATATCCGTCTTTTTTCAGATCTCATGTACTTCATTTCTGTTCTTTTTTCTTTCTTTTTTATTTTTAAATCAATGTTTTAAATTCTGTATTTCTTCAGATATGTTGGTCCTGAACTTGTTCCTTTTTATTTTGCATTCCTAAAAGTCCACTTCCAAATTGGCATTTTTAATTCTATTGAGGGCCCTTTTTCTGCAGTGGGGATTGTATTTTTGGGGTTTTAGTTTTCCCGGCGCCTTTCCCTTTTTTTTTTCCTTCTGCCATAATTCTTTTTAAAAGTTGGGCTCTCTTGTTTTTATCTATCTTTATATCTATATCTATTTGTTTTATATATATGTTTTCCCCCCTTTTTTACAATTAATAAAAAATTTTTATTTTTTAATTTACAAATTTTAACTTTCCTAATCTCTCTTTTTTTGTGTTTAATAACATAGTTTAAAAATTCCCCATAATAAGTATCTATCTATTCGTCTTCTTCTTTTTTCCCCTTCTTACTACCACCTTTCTTTTTCCAAATTTCCCTTTTTCTTTTAAAACCCCCACAAAGGATATTTTCCCACAATCTGATTCCTACACTAACTCAATAAACCTCTTGAGTAATTTATTTTTTTCTAAATCCCTCTTTACTTATAACATTCCCCCGTCTAAATATTTTCTTTACTTCTTATTCCTTTTAATTTTTCCTTTTTCCCTTTTTTATTTATCCCTTTATTCCCTAATTTCCCCCAAAAAAATTAGAAAATTAGTTACTATCAATTACAATTCTTTAATAACTTTTTCTGTGACAACCAACAAATCACCCCTGTAATGGAAATTAACCGAGGTAATTGTAGCGACTTCAATTATATAATATAAATTTGTTTCAGTTATAAATTATAAAATCAATTTCAATTTCACCTTCAGCTTCAAATTATGAATTTCAGATTACAAGTTCCACTCTGATTATTCTGACTATCCCCACTAAGTGATTGGGTTATATAAAATATAATTACTGTTTAATTACTTAACCCTTAACTTTTACCCTTTTTATCAATTAACACTCCATTACCCGTTTCCCCCGATATCCTAATTATATCTTCAAAAGACCAGACCAATAATATACCAAATATATATTTCAATTTTCCCACCCACTACCAACAAATCATTCTCTTCTTCCCCCACTTGCTTATAATATCTTAATAGCTTTACGTCTCTGGATAACCCAACCCACAGTCTATAATCTTCTTTCCAATCCTCCCTTTTCTTCTTTCTTCTTTCCTCTTTCTTCCTTCTTCCTTCTCACGTTACAAATTCACAGTTCATCTTTGCTTTTTCTGTTTCTTCTCCCAAATCTGTCTCCTTCACAACCACTAATGTATACTTCACAACAATTTCTTACAGTCACCGCCGCTAAGACACGCTTCTCCCAGCTTCTTGCAATCAAATCGCCATGTTGGAACCACATTTGGTTCTAACAATCAAAGTCACCAATCTACAGTTCCACTACAACTCAGCAGTCACTGTCAGTTAAAAGGCAAGTCCCGATATTCCTCTTCCTGTCTTCCTTCTTCCTTCTTTTAAGAGCCCCGCTTAAAATCTTCTTTGCTCTTAGGGAGTCCTGATTAATAGTCCAGGTAAACAACCTCACAACCTCTCTTCCGTATTTTTTCTCAAAGTCTTATCACCGTTGATTCTTTCCCCCCCCCAACACTAGTTCTTTCCACAGCCTTCCAAATCTTCTAATATTACCACGTCTTTGATATTCTTAAAGCTCTTTTTCTTATTTTGCCATTCAGTCCAAGTATTTAATCTATCCCCGCTCTCCTTATATTAACATACCAACAGTTACAGGTCTTCTTTGAAAATCTAGGGGAAGCGAAACTTTCAAAAACTCCATATTTCTTTCTCTCATTCCCCCCTCTCCTGTCCCGTAGTCCAAATCCTTTTGGACACATTTTCTTTTTTCCCCCGAACAGGGATCTCGTATGCCCTCCAACACAGCCGAAATTCAAAAGGATCTCACTTACCCCCACAGCTTTCTCCAAATATTATATAGAAAAATAAAAAGATCGGTGGTGGCACGGCAAGCCTTTCTGTTGATAAGGTTACCTGGTGCGATAATGGCGACTCCACGATCCTTGCCGTCCATCCCGTGCTTCTTCTTTTTTCCTCCCTTCTCCTTTTGCACACCGGACTAAGCTGGATCCCCTTCAAGCCCCTCCATGTCCTCCTTTTTTCCAGGGGAACAAATTCCTCAAATTTTTTCTGTTAGCAAGGAGAATCCGATTGCGCCAGGATACGGAGTTCGCTGGCTCCGCAAACTCTGTCTTGTCGCCGTGTCGCCTCCACTGGAAGTCCTTGAGATTTGAAGGTAGAGACTTGAGACTTGACTTGAGACTTAGGGCCTTTCTGCACTACACTGTTACATTGCTATTACTCCACTTTCAACATTTTGTGGAATCATCTGGGGTTTGCAGTTTAGGGAGGGGCATTTAGCATTCTTGGCCAGAGAACTCTGGCCTCATTAAACTACAAACCCCACAATTCCACAGGATGTTGAAAGTGGAATAACAGGACTAAAACAGTGAGTGCAGAAAGACCCTTAGAGTGAAAGACTTAAGTACATCACTGGATCATGGGTAAGTGAAACTGTGGATAACAGTCCAGCAGATATGGGGGGACCTACTGTAATTGGCTAACAAAAGAGACCAAGGAGGAAAAAACCCCCAGATAGAATCCCATGTGTGTTCATAGTATACTGGCGTCAGCGCTTCCTCTGGATTTTAAACAGAGCAGAACAGGACATGGGATAAGTTTGTGTCTCTACATTACTGCCTAGGTAGACTATAGAGGAACACTTTAAACTCATTATTTAGGAAAGTTAATCCTTGCCATACTTCAGTATCACTTATTTTCAAGTAATGTAGTTGTTTGTTTATTTTAACATTTTTAATTCTATTCTTCCACTAGCTCTTACTACCCAGGGAACTCAAAATCAGCTAACAGCAGAGACATGCAAATGCTCAAGACAATATCAAACATTATAAATATAATTATGAAATAAACACAACTGCCAATAAATTCAAATTCACCCAAACATTTCTTTAAACAATCCCATTGGATCTCCACCTGAAAGCAAGTAGTAACAGGGCACCATGGCCTTGAAGTTGCAAAGGTGTCTTTTTTCGCCATTGGCTGAATATCCTTTTTAGTCATTTAATCAGTCTCTGTATATTTCAACATAATGATATAGTTTAGCTAATAAATTTTGATAAATTCCTGATGTTCTTTAATGAACTGGAATCTGTATTCATTCCTTTGTGTAACTGAAAATTTATAACCAACATTCTATTGGTAGAATATTATTTTGAATTTCTTCACATCTAAAAATGTCATTAGTATTAAAGATCACAAAAAGGAGAAAGTAAATGGGGAGAAAAAATGTGGCAGCATCTTTAAATGGTTTTTATTTTAGCATAGCTTTTGTGGGTATAAAACCATTTCCTCAGATGCAGTGCTGATCACACTGCCCACTCCCAACCCCATCCCACCACTGAAAAGGAACTGCAGGGGGAGGAATAATTGGAGATGTAGAACAAAACTGTTATATTCCAGAAGTGGGGTTTGAAGCCACATTTTCCCAGTCCATGGCTTAAACCTTTTAGCTACATAAATAAAAGCTTTATTGTTGTGTCTGATGAGATTTGGAGAGAAAAAAGCGAGAAACTGCTAAACTAAGCCCCAAATTTGAACAGTACATTATTGAGGGCAGAGATTTTTAACCGTTCTCTCTGCTGTATGGTAGAACAATAATGGCAAATTTAGGATTGTTTCATAGTATTAAATACTCTAAAGGTGCCAGGTCCTGCTCAATCTTAGAAGCTAAGCAGGGTCAGTCTTGGTTAGTCTTGAATGGGGGACCACCCATAAATATCTGGTGCTGGGGGCTATGTTTCAGAGGAAGAAACTGACAGGACCACTGAATATTTCTTGACTAAAAAACCCTATGAATGTATGGGCTTGCCATAAGTCAACAGGCGACTTAAATGTGCACACACACAGAAAATGAGAGTACTCTGGGATCCTGAATTACATCCTCATTCTAGGAGATTGTAAAATATTAGGGGCTTTGCCTGGTCCCAGTGTAAAGGCTACTTTGATGAGGCAGTGATTAATTAGGATCAGCAGAAGCGCTTTTCCTCCGTTCATAATTAATTCTCTCCCAGGACTCTATTAGCTTCAAAGTGGTCAGAGCTCTTTAAAAGCTTGATACTATGTCCACTGGTGGGGATAGTAAAGTTAGAATCAGAGGATGTATGCTTCAGCCCAATTTTCTTCTTTTCTCCCTCTTCCCTCTGTGTTAATGCCCATCCAGTCTCAGTATCCCATACTGCTCAGAGGAGAGGTAGTATGCCTCATTGAGTAATTTGGTGGTTCTTGTTTTCCCCTCTTAAGCATTAGCTATTTTTCCACTTACCTTGGAAATCCCCTAAGCATGGCAACCCCCCTTCTACTGGTGGGTATATTTACCTGATTCAGCATCTTTGTTCATACGCCAGCACAGAGTCATGAGGCACCCTAAAGACTAATGGGTTTATTATGGCATAGTAAGAGTCATGGATCCAATCCATTTCAACAGACACATGCGGTGTTGTTTTCAGTTTGTTTTGACAGTTCATACACAAATGGTTTGGGGTGTTGGGAAGGTGAAAGCAGTGTCATGTCCTGGATAACTTGCACTCTATAAGCTTCATTCAGAGTTAAATAACAGTGTTTATTTGTAGCAAAGCAACACAGCACACTTTATTCAAATTTGCTGAGACTAAAGCATACATAATGGTTCCAGGATTGACACCTTTCGTAAAATGTAGGTGCACAAAGCTGTAAGCAGGGAGGATCATAAATTCACATCATCTCAACATCCAGGACAGTTCCCAGACCACAGTTGTTTACAGATCTTCTGTCTTCGAGGCTGGAGCAAGTTCCTGCCTTCTTATCTTTGAGCAGTTCCAGTTCTCACAACACCTTTCAATACTTTTGTTTTCCCTCCTCTGATCTTCTCTCCTTTGACCAGATATGTTGTAGCCGCAAGCAATAAAGCCATTAACCGTTTGATATCCTGGATATACTACAAGCTTCAAATGTGCAAAGTTGCAATCAACAATTGGCGATTGATATTTGGTAGCACTCTAACTGATTCTACTTATTCTACCAGTTCTAAGATACATTCTAATATACATTCAGCAGATACTTATGACAGTAGTTATGCATCCTGACAAGCAGGTTGTAGATAATGAATTTGGAGAAGATTGAAATGTAGAAAGTACAGTGATAATTCACGGGTAACGCAGACTTCCTTATATTGGTGAAGTGATTTGCAGGAATGCAAATATGATAATAAATTTGTTTGTTTTTATGGTCCTACAAAACTCATTGTTGCTTGTAATGCAATAAACCAAGCATAGCCAGTCTTCTGGAAACTACTAAATGTATACTTTTTTTTTTAAACTAGGAATATTTGGCATTCAGAGAAGTTTGTCTCTTATTTTTCTGCCAGTATTTTCTTATAAAAATTATTTTAAAAAATAAACTGTGTGAAGTCAGAAATAAACCCATGCGCTCATTTGCTCTGGATGATAGAATCAGAAGTGTATAACAGTTTTTAATGAAAAATGTAGCCTTCCATTAATGAAAATCAATTGCCATAATGAAACTGAACAAACAGTGTAAAGAACTCTTATCTGGTTACCTCATTAATGGCCTATGCAAGCAAGAAAATCTTTATTGGAAAATAACTGAAGAGAAAACTTATTGATGCTTTAAAAATACACACAATGATTGTCGTATGTAGTGAGACGTAAAATGACATGGTCTTTGGTTAATGCTGTCCTTTAACTTTAAAAACCAAATGAAACAGATTACTACATAAATTCTCAACTTTTGTTTTAACAGTTTCCAAGCTGACATGACTCTTCCTTAGGGCAGAAGGGCAGAACAATTTTTATGCTGTTTTCAAAGGCTAGAGCAGGGGTGAACAGTTGCGACCCTCCAGATGTTGTTCATCTGCAATTCCTAGCATCCCTAACCAGCATAGCCAACGATAAGGCGGAATTGGACGATTCAGCACAGCCATTTCAACACTAGACACTTCAACACAGACAGTTCAAAGTATTTTTACACTTTCAATTTACATTTTAGATTTAGATTTTTAGATTTCCCCCTTATGCCTATGCTGCTGCCTTTACATCATCCTTATGGGTGAAAGAGACTGGCAAGGGAGGTAGCACAATGCATCCTGGAAGTTGTAGACTACTCTTTTGAATGGCTTGTTGCAGTTTCTGGGGCACTTTGGGGGCAAGAAGGGGAAAGTGGGGGAAGAAGAGGGAGGGAGAGGAGGAGGTGGCGGCGGCAGCGTAGTCTGGCTGGAGAAACACTGCAACCGCTGTGCTGAAAAGGCCACTTTGGAACATCACCACTGAAGTGGCCATGCTGAACTGGCTGCACTGAATCATTCTAGACCCTAATAAGCAATGAGGGGAGCTTTACTCCTGCTATATATGGACAGCCAAGGCTGCAATGTGTTCAGTTGGATTTATTCCCCTAATATCAATGTGAATTGCAAACTGTCATTTAGTTTATTCAGTGTCATTTTTAAAAAATAAAAATATTTCTATCCATATTTTGTTCTTCCAATTAAGATATGCAAGAGTTGAGGGAGACTACATTTCACTTTTTGGTAGTAATTTCCATCAACAACCATAAACAGCCTTATCTTATGGTACAAATTCAGACAGGACTGAGTGCAAATGTAAGTGTGTTAATGTAACACATTTCATAATGAAAAATGCACAGAATATTGCACTTAAAAACAACAACGACTTCATGATATTCCTGTTGTGCACTTGAAAAAGCTTCAGAAAAGTCAGACACAGGCATGAAAAGCATTGTCACCCTTCTGGCATAACTGTTTTATGTTAATAGGAGCAGAGTTCTGACCCCATACATTGTGACAAGATTACCATAACAAACTAGAAATGGGGAAAATAGTTGAAGTACCAAGGCTCAGAGATAGAACAGTCCTTGCAGAGAGAGAACTGGCACAGAAATACTCATGGGTTTGATCTTCACAAGGAATGTGGTTGCCTCCCCCCACATTTTCCTCCTCCCATCTCTTGCATTCCTCACCCCAGGCTTGCAAGGCTTGTGCTTAACATGGACATTTTTTTCCTTTTGGGTGAACAAAGCCTCCCCATGCTAGGGCCAGAGGCAAAGGAAGGAGAGGGGGGACGTCCAGAGGAGAATGGGAGGGAAATCGCAGGGGGGGAGTTACTTGCAGTTTTTCCAATTTTACAAGGGTTTTGTGCCCCAAACCCTTGTGAATGTGGAATTGCTACTGTATGGTAATCATATTGCATAGTGAGAGACTATGGCAGTGGTTTGTAATCTTTTTGGGGTCATGGACTCTTTTGAATATCTTACGGGAGCTATGGGCTGCATACCTAGAAAAATAGAGCCATGCTTCAGTTAACAAAGCCTCTGACAAAGAAGCTCCTTTTTGCAATCTTTTTCTGCTCACCAGTCTGTCCTCTTTTCCTCCTTGTCCTCTAGCTAGCTAGAACACCACTGGCATCAGGAATGTGGTAAAGGACTAGAAACACACTGACTTTCAATTGCTGAGTTGTAACAGCACGTTCGCAATAAACAGAGCAATAAACCTTGTTACAGATGGGAAAGCATGGGATACTCCTCATCTGATTCTACTCTAGTTGTCTGTGCCTGCCTACAACAGGTAAAATAACAGCAGCTGCCCCTGGAATTCCTTACTGGGCACGAGTGAACAGCAAACAGAAAGAAAGGGGGAAGTGAATTTGCCTGCCTCACCAGCTACTCCAGCATGTTAAAAGAAAGAATAGATCTATGAGTTTGGCCACCGCAATACAAATCATAAGTGAAGGCTAATGAAAGAAAATTATTTCTGGATACATTTGGAATAAGCTCTCAAGTCATCTGTAACAAGGTTCAAAATGTTTTTTGTTTACTTATGCAAGGCTTACCTGACCTGATTGTTTCATTTCACATGTGTATACTATTAGTTGTGAACAAAATAATTCAGTGAAATATATTGAACTGCTCTTCTATTTTTAGTGGTCTAAGAACCTGTCCCTATCCTTTTCACATTATTTCTGCATCTGATACCTTATATTCTGTTAAAGAAGTAATGTCCAGGAACACATCTACTTTGTTCAGTGAAGTATATCTGTATACATGTACATATACACAATGTTTTGCATGAAATTTATTTTATTGTATTGGAAATTTCCTACATATAGAGTACTTTAGAATGAAAAGGTTACAATGAACTCTTGACAAGACTAAATTAAGATTCACCCTCAAAATTCACAATGACAGAAAAAGTTCCATGAAGGAAAAAGAATAGTTTTTGCATCTAGTTCATGGACATCATGGAGCCTGTCCATGGAACCTCTAGGGATCCTTTGGGTCCCAGGATAAGAACCCCTGCAGTAAAGGTTAGACCCAGATTTACCCATGATTAGAACACACTCACTGAAATCAGCGACTGTACTCTAAATATAATTAAGTCTGAATCTAACACTATCACCATGTGAGGATAAAAAAAAAGAACAATCCAAATAGTTATTTGAAAGTAGGTCCCATTTAACAAAGTGGGACTTCTATCCCAGTGAATATGCATGGGATTGTACTGCCAGAGGAACAGGTGAATAGCTAATTCTTGGATCCTAAAGCTGATTAAAACTTTAGAACAAAGATGATGACTCCCTCTACAGATACCACTAAGAGTAGATAGCATCAGAGCATTAAAAATGGTGAAGATGACATATATCACAAAAGAAAGCTGTTTTGATGATACTGAGTGTTGTTTATATCAAGAGATTTC
This sequence comes from Iguana delicatissima, assembly GCA_948472985.1. Taxonomy (NCBI): domain Eukaryota; kingdom Metazoa; phylum Chordata; class Lepidosauria; order Squamata; family Iguanidae; genus Iguana; species Iguana delicatissima. The sequence goes on along the minus strand of CAOKZL010000197.1, from coordinate 488,596 downwards.
CCCTATAAATGATTTTAAAATGACTTCATAACTTTTTGGTATCATTTTTCTGGCAACTTTATGATTAATACTGTAATTTTTGTTTCTGCTTTGACATAAATACTCTGCTTGCTCCTGTGTTATCATATCTAGTAACTAGGAGGAACATTGCTAAAAGACAGAACGCATCTTACTATCTACACTTGGCCTAACTTGGTTAATTGTCTGATGATTATTTCTCTTTCATCAGGACACCATTTAGTGATATCTGCTGTCTTTATTACCTTTATAAGGGTCAACATTACAACTTTTCTATTGATTTTTTTCTTTGATGATCCTCACTTGACTCTCTGCTGTGGTGAATTAGTTCTTTTTTTCCTGGTTCTTCTTTCAGACATTCATCTTTCAGATGCTTCTTTTTCTGTCTCTTTTTTTCTTTTTTGTTGAATCTTTGTTGCTGTGCAGGGATAAATAAATTCATGGGCTCAAAAATACTGTATAGGCATTCTTAAATTTAAAAGTAGTATCTTGTATTATCATTGCAAAAAAAAAAAAAAGTAAAAGTAATTTAACTACTAGTTCCTCTTAATCCTAAGAATCTGATATGTTGTGATTTTAAAATTATAATTTCAATCATATTTTAAAGTTGTGAATACTACTGTTTAGATTCTTAGCACTAAATTCAGTGTTAGCCTTACCTAGTACAGACTCCACTGAAATTAATGGGACTTTAGTTGTAATTACTGTACTATTCATTTTAATCAGTCTACTCTAGTAGATTAAGCCATATCTGTATCTAAACCCAAACAACATTATTCACAATTCTTTAAAAAAACCAAAATAATTAGCACAATTTCTTTTCCAATTTGACTTTCAGATTTCATTTTTGGGGAGCTGTACCCTTGTTTGGTTTTTTAAATTTTTCTTTTTTCTTTTTCTCAGGAATATTCTCAGCACACATGCCAATGCCATCTAAACTGAATGAATGATATTTACACCTAAGGTGTGGGGTTCCTTGACTTAGTTTTCTTGTAAAAGATGTAATCCTGGATTCAGGAATTTAATTCATTCTTGTTTTGAGATTTGTGATAAATGTAAGATAAATAGCTGCTTTACCACTTGAAATTTGTTCTTTATGCGGCACTTATAAATCTCCATTGGCTGCAGGAAGATAACAGACTTAAAATCCTTTTCAGGGGAAGGTGCCTTTCCTTTTCTCCAGCCTCTATGAATGGCTTTGCTTGATGTTTGAAGCAATCCAGGACTTGAAAGGATTAGTCAAGAACATAAAAGCTGACCTTAAAAGAAGTGGCTAGCAAAGATAGTATGAGAGGATTCTTGAAGGGAAAAAAATAAAAACAGTATCTTCCTCGTGAAGGAGTAATTTGCACATCAGTACTACAGCTGTATAATGCATAGTGCAAACATTTTCATGAGAACGCATATTCCCTCCATATTCACAAACACAAATTTCTCCTTGTCCAGATCACTTGCTCAAAACCTTGAGAACAGAACTGCTCCTTGAGCTCCAGAACAAAATTGCAGAAGTCATGTTGGTAAAGCAAGAAGAAAAAAATTCTGGCTTTAGGCAGGGGAAATGTAGGAGCACAATTATTTCTGATTTTTTGCTGCTAATTGTGGTGTGGTCTAATTCATTGCTGTAATAATGTGATTTCTTTTGCAGTTTGCATTACTCAAAATCCCTGACCACGGTGTGAGATTGCTTAGAATTTGACTCAATTTGATGTACATGTAATTCGTGGTCTCTCTCTAAAACACAGCAAGACCCTGGGGGAACAAAACAAATTGGGAATTATTTTTGCCATTCCCTCTGCCCCCAGCATTTCAGACTGAGGAGAGGCTTTTTAATTTTTTTGTTTTAAAGGAGGTAACTTCTCACTTCTTGTTGTTAAAAAAGGCCTCTCCTGGGCCTAACATGGCTGGAGATGGGGCTAAAAGCATAGCAGAAATGCCCCAAATGCTTCCAGACAGCATTTGAGGCAAAAAATAGTTTTTTGAGGGAGAATTCCATGAGGTCAAGTGCAATTCTCCAAGATCTCCTGGGTGACTAGTGTAGATTCCTAGCCTTCCACTGTTGCCCACACTTGCTCTAAAGTTATGTGGATGATGTTCCTATAACTAGCTTAAACACATCTTTTGTACCTTTTCAAAAATAGCTTCAATATTAATTTTAGTAAGATTCTTTAGTGTTTACTAATATTCCCGTGGAGCCAATGTGGTATAGTGGTTTGAGTACTGGACTGGATGTGAGGGCGATCTGGCTGCAACATCTGTCACCCCATTGATCTCCAGGGTTGATTCGGCTGATCTGGCTGGCTAGGTGGGTGTCCCCTTCCTCCCTCACTGCTCCATGTGCGTCCCTCCCGAAGCTGCGCACTCGGTGGAAGAGGACGACCATCCCAGATAGAAGGAGTGATGAGTACTGGACTGCAAATCTGGAGACCACGATTCAAATCTCTCAGCCATGGAAATCCACTGAGTGACCTTGGGCAAATCAAACTCTCTCAGCCTCAGAGGAAGGCCAAGAGAAAACCCATCTGAACAAGAAAAGCCCGTAATAGGTTCACCTTAGTGTTGCTATAAGTTAAAAGGGACTTGAAGGCACACAACAAGGTATTCCTATAGTGCAGGGTTGGGGGAAAATCACAGTCCTCCAGATGATGTTGAACTGGAAGTCCCATCAGCCTTAGCTAGCACAGGCAATGGCAAGGAATTCTGAGAGCTGCAGAATGGCACTTTACACTTTCCTACTACAGTGAGTCAAAGAAAAGCAAGCAAAGTTCAGTTTCAGAGTAGGTCCAAGCCTGCCCATATTTCTCAGGCCATTTCCATACTATACTGCTATAGTGCTATTATTCCACTTTTAATATCCTGTAGAATTCTGGGGTTTGTAGTTTACTGAGGCCAAAGAACTCTCTGGCTGAGAATTCTAAATGCCCCTCCCTAAACTGCAAACCCCAGGCTGCCACAGGATGTTGAAAGTGGAATAATAGCACTAAAGCAGTGTAGTGCGAAAATGGCCTTAGTTACCTTTACATAACTAAGTAGTCAGTGTAGAATATCAGTGAATATTTCAGTGCAGAAATATTATTTTCTGCAAAGAAAATGCTGTTTCTTGTGCAGAAAAGTTTGCTTTCTGTGCAAAACAACCACGTGTGAATTTTCTGTAGAGTAAGGCCATTTCTGCACTACCCTGTTATAGTGCAATTATTCTGCTTTCAACGTCCTATGGAATACCAGGGTTTGCAGTTTAGAATTCTCAGCCACGGAGCTCTTTGGCCTCAGTAAACTACAAACTACAGAATTCCACAGGATGTTGAAAGTGGAATAATAGCACTATAACAGTATAGTGTGGAAATGGCCTCTTTGATAGGCCTGGCCTATGCATCTTGTTTTGTCTGTGTTGCTTCCTTCCCACTAGGAAATGAAAAGACAGAACTTGTATCTGTGTATGAAAGGAACTTTGTCTCTTTTGTGCTTTCCTGTTTGTCTTACACCTTTCTTCTATACTACTATAGGCAGCTTGACCACTACCCCTCCCATCCACCACCTTGCAGGTGTCCTGTTCTCATTTTTACATTCCTGTGAAGTTTGTTTCTTGCCTTGAGCTGTTTACATTTTGCTGTGCTCTGGTGGATTAGAAGCTCAAGTGCTAAGCAAGCTTTCTTGAAATGAGATGTGGTGGCAAAATAGGAAGGACAGGGGAAAATACTTGCTAGAGCCCTGAATCCACAGTCCATCACTCTGAGACAGAAGTACCATTTGGCACTTTATACACACACAACATCATGAAAGTTTAAAAGAGCCCAAGCTTATGGCAGCCTGGAGTCTGCTTTATTAAGACCAGGCTTGGGACAATAAAAATGGAAACTTGAGATTTGGCACCTTGCTATGTTCAGCTGTTCGTTTTTGCAGTACTTATTACAGGAAATTTGAAAGAATTAAGGAATCAGTTACTTACACCCTGTTACCCCACTGGTACACCCTATCCCGGGGTCTACAATTTTAATATTAAATGTGATTCAACATGACAGAGAGGTCACCCGGATGAGCGTGTAGGCAGCAACGGTCGAACGATCGAAAACCAGGTCAGGCCAGTAAAATCCCCCATCGTGGAGCCCCAGGAGACCTCAAGCTGTGCAAACCCACAGTAGATAAAGGGTCAGCAGCCCCTGAGAAGCCAACTTGAGGAGATTAGCATGTTTTCCCCAAGTTGAGCACTGGTAGTAAAATCCTATCAGGCAAGGACCATCTACATAAATTCATACCACAACCCAATGCAACTGAAGATCCTGACACTTTGGCAACACCCTGTAATCCCATCATGCAAAAGCAGTTGCCATTGTGGAGCTTCTTTTCTGTTGCAACACCCATTGTCCTCCCCAGGAGAGGATTTACCCTCAAGGTATGTTTTCCCCTACAAATAGTCCTAGTTTTTGAGAGTTTCTTTGGATAACTCCCGGTTATGCCAGCAGATAGTTTCTCCGTCTGTTGAGTAATCCCCTCAGCCCTCTCTGTGCTGAGCTCCACTTCTTCGCTGTTTTTCCCAGACCAAGGACTTCAGGAATGTTACTGCAGTTTAGACCTCCTTGGGGAAACCCCTAGATATCACTTTGATATCACTAATTCAGCTTTACCTGGCCACCCCACTCCATGTGTTTGCGAGGCCACCGGACGAGCACACAAACAGACACGGCCGATAATTGCTGGACATTCCATTCTTCACCCAGGCAGGCCAGATACCGCCGGTTCATCGCTTCAGGGACCTCTCGGGCAAACACCTCATTCCATATGCGCAATACTAACAAAAGCCTCCTGCCCCGAGCAGGCTACTGGACAAAGGTTGTGCTGTCCACTGGTAAGCGCTGCGCATTTACCTCTTTGTCAATTTGGACTTAACTCCATCATGCAAAGTTGTGACCTTTCCGAGACATTGTCTTGCACCCAAAACTCATTGTTGTTCCCCGAGTAAGGCATAGCCTGCAGTCACAATTCACCTTATAAAAAACCCTGATTCCGAGACCTTCCTCAGATCGCTCGTACCGCTCCAGGGTTCCATCTCGCCTTGCTGCCGTTTCATTTGGCGAGCTCCCCTCAGCTAATCGAGCTGAGCTTCTTTTCTGCATCCCCAGTTTCTCTCACAAACTCCAGGACGACAAGACAGGTGTCGTATCACCCACTTCCCTCTGAAAATCCCTATCCCTAATTCAATCTCTGGTTCCTTAGTTATCTGTGTGACTGTGGTGTCTATAATATTTGTCTGTATTCAATAAAACATCATTTTTATCACTTTAAACCCGTCTGGCTGCTTGACTGACCTGACCCCGTAGACGCTGGGTTGCAAGATCCTGCTAAGTTACCCTGCCTCTCACTAGCTTAAGTGAGTGCTCCAGCTAATTTTCCCCAAGGTTGTGTTTTATTGTTTGGTTATTTAGGCGTCCCTCCTGGGATCCCCAGAGAACAGGGTAACAACAATCCCTTCAATATTTCCTCTATCCAGTTTCCTCTCTTTTGCTTCTTAATAGATCTTGAGTGAGTGCATGAGTGATTGTGTTGATGCGTGAGACTTTCATTCAATAAAATCATTTATTGGACATCTTTGGTTGGTTTTTGGCCTGACCCCGTAAAAACTGGGTAAAAAGACCCCACTAGGTTACCCTGCCTCTTGCATTGCTATTGCTTGTGCTCTGTCGAGTTTCCATTCCCTATCACGTGGAGCACATTAAGGCGTCCCCCACAGGACCCCGGAAATCAGAGTAACAAACCATCTCTTTGGAGAAACTGTTTACAATTTGTGTTGGAACTTTATTTTACAGTATGGTAAGTTATAATTTTTTAAATTATATAGGCAAGGCTGTATAATAAATGTGGCAAATGATATGCTGATAATTTGTCAAAGTCAATATCAAATGATTTATTTGTTCCAATACATTATTTTATTCTAATCTTGGAAATATGTGTCGCCAGTAATAATGTTACTTGCAACATGTTATGTTGGGCAACCATCAGTACATGGGCTCTTTCACCATGCAGTTATGGCATTATGGCAGTGTGATTCCACTTTAACCATCGTGGCAACATCCTATGAAATCCTATGGTTTGTAGTCAGTGACACACTGGAGCTCTCTGGCTGTGAATTCTAAATACCCCTCCCTAAACGGCAGACCCCAGGATTCCATAGGAGAGAACCAGAGCAGTTAAAGTAGAATCATACTGCTATTAATTGTGTAGCGTAAAAGGGCTTCTTGATTATTCTTTTTGTAAGCAACTGGCAGTATTAAGGTTCTCTTGTTTCAGTGTAACAAAAATGTTTATTTCTTACTACTTAAAACACTTTATTTGGGGAGACATTTAGGGAGATTCTGGCCATGTTCAGACTTTAAGTATATTTTTTAAAATCCAAAACCAAAAAAAGTAATGCCTCAGCAACACTTCATGTTTAAATTAAATCAAATGAAATCAGATCCCAGTAACAAGCCAGTGACCATTAACAAATATAGTATATATCAACAAACATGACCATCATGAGTTGTTCTAGTATTAAAACTTTACTCATGGATTTAAAAATGGTAAAGAGGAAGAAGCAGTGTTAAAAGTTAACGAGGGCAGGGGGAGCAACGATTAACAAATTATTGTGCTAAATAACATTCAACACTTGATTTTTCTTCCTATTAAAAGAACTTAATAAGATGGCTATTAGAGTTAAGGTTCATTTTGAAAACGCATGATCTTCTTGTGCTACAACCTATTAAATTGAACCCAGTTATTTGTAATTTTTCACAACTGTGAGGCTGCCATCTCTCTCTGACCTTCACTTCAAGAATACAACCACTGTTATGTGCCAATCACAAGTTGAGAGCCTGCTCAAGAGTCCAAACTGATTTAATCCTTGACTATATGTGTGTTAGGACCGTAAAGTATATGTTCTGTTGGCTTCATTCTTTGTTAAGCCTTAAAAAGCATTTCAGTGGCTTATCAATATCTGCTGTTTGAATTCTGAGACAACAGTAACATGAATGAAACCAAGAAAAAAAGGCAATTTAAAATTAAAGCCGTTTCTGTTTGGCATTACTGTCACACGATGGAGACACACTGGCAGTGGTCCTCGAGTTCTGTTTTCACACAACATTGTCCTGCAGCCAGCATATGTTCACCTCTCACAATCGCGGAATATTGGCTTAATGGAAAAAATCCATTAAGTGCCCGTGATTGTGCACACTCCCATCACCACTGGCCATGTGGAAGGGCCAGAAGCACAATCATGCATTTCCTTTCCCAGCATAGCACCGGAAAGAGGCTGGCTGCACTGCAGAAGGAAGGCGTGTTTTGCTCACGCTCCCTTCCAGAGGGAGTCGGCCGGGTGCAGAGGAGAGCATTCACTTTGCGCTCCCTTCCAGTGAGAGGCACTGCTGGGACTATGATGAGAAGACTACAGAAGGAGGTATGGTGCAGAAATGGCCTAAATATCCGCCGATCTTCCATTATCTCTATAGGACAGTACGTACATCTTAGCAGATAAACTTTTCATGCACATATTGGCTGACTTTTTGCCAGTTGTATTCTTACTGCAGTAGTTCTTAACCTAGGGTCCACGGGACCCGTGGAACCCTCAGTGGGCATCTGTGTAGTTTTATCATTCATTCCAGAAAATGGGAAAAATACCAGACTTAAGGGACTAAAAATGTCCTGGCCAGTTGTTGCTGGTTGATACATCATATCCCAGATTCCTCAAAGGTGGGGCAACAGTGATGGTGCAATGGCAGGCATCTCATTCTGCACTGGAGGCACCAGGCGCTATTGTGCAGATGCACCAGAGAGCCTAGAAGGCAGGAAGGTGAGAGAAGAGCCCAGAAGATGAGGGAAGACACCCAGGCCAGGCCTCATGTGGTGAGTGTGGCAATGCTACTTGAGCCCACTGCCAGGTAGCATGGTGAAGCTTCACTTCCAAGCAGCCATGAAAATAGAAGGGAGTCCCTTTACTCTTGCGGCTACTTAGAAGTAAAGCTGTGAGGGTTTCAATGCTCCTCTGAGGGAAAGCATGAAAGAAATGCCATTTCTTTCTGAAGGAGTACCAAGAGAGTAGAGAAGGTGAGTGCTTTCAAAAGAAGCACTTACCCTCTTTACCTTCTTGGTGCCCTTTTGGATGGAAATGGCATTTCTGTTCTGCTTTCTCCAAAAGCAGCACCAAGACCCTTACTTTCCAGGTACTGCTTTGGGGAAAGGGCAAAATAAATTATTATTTAGGCCTGCCTCCCATTCATAGTCCTCCTTTAGGAAGTTCTGGTTCATTCTATTCTCTTGGCACTTGAAGGATCTCAACATGCTACTATTCCACAGATGATTAACAAGCCTCCTTTCTTTTGCATTGTCTACAGGAAGAGCAAGGGATAAGGATGAGCAGCTGATGAGCAACTTTAAACACATATTTGAATATTTAAATATATATTTGAATGTTTTAATCTAAATTTTACTATTTAAATCTTGAGTTAACAAATTATATTTACATGTGGTCCCCAGTAGAGAAAAAGTTAAGAACCACTGTTCTACTCCTTGAAATTAGGCTGCACAAATCCTGTTTACTTCAGTTGTTAAAGTGAGATAATATAAATTATGGGAAATCTAACATGAGAGAGATTGGTTCTGTCATGCTTTTTACTCACCTCATCTTTACTGTCTTTACTGCTGCTACTTGAAACACCTAGAAAATTTTCCAGCTTTACACTGATAGAGACTTCCCCTACACTTACCAAAAAAGGGCAAGAAGCATAATCAAGAGGTCTGGATGTTCTAAACTATAGGATTATTTTCTTAGAAAGGAGAATTAACCACTGGAGATACCTTTTGATCAGGCAACTTGGGCAGTCCGTGGGGTATCTTGTGATATTGTTAATGTAGTTTTCAGTCTTCTGCCAGTCTTCATTCCACTTCTGGACCTTGTACCAAGGCTTACATTTTGTAATCCTTTCCAGAATGGTACGATTTTCTCGGCTTACTCTCAGTAATTCTTGTTCTCGTATTCTTCTGTTTAAGCTAAAGCAGAAGATACGTATCCATGAAAGAAAACTTTTGAATTCTTATCTCTAGCTAGCTCAGTTGACACTCGCTCTTATGAGATTTCATTTGTTTAGGCAGATATTTATTGGATGGATTCATTTTATCTCATGTTTCCTTTTCATCATCTGTTTGTTTGATTTTTTTTTCCTTTTAGAATTTTATTGTATTGCTACTGTTTTAACTTTCTTTTAATGGTTTTGAATTGAGCCCAAAGGCAAGAGATACATAAATTGTCTAGTCATTCACAGGAAGAAGCAATGCAATGAAGTAAAAGGACAGCTACAACTATATTTACAGATAGCTTTTTCATTTTTATGTACTGGATATGAGAAGCATCAGGAAAATGGAAAATATGCAAAATATATGTTTGTAAAATCTAAAACAGTGTATGACACTATTCTGGAAGTACTAGATCACCACATATTTGTGACATACAAATACTTTAGTTAGCAGATATTTCCAGAAAGAAATACTTTCTTTTGTACTTACCTGCAAAAGTGGTTAGGTTAAATTCTAATTATGTTACAGTCATCTATAAGGTATTCTCATTGTTTTGTGTGTGTGCGTGTTGGTGGGTTTGTTCTTTTCTATAAAGGTAATCATTGCAGAAAAAAAATCTCAGTTATACAACAGGAAAAAAAATCTGCCACATTTAGGTTGCAATTCTATACACACTTGCTTGGGAGCAAATCCTACGAATTTAGTAGGCATATCTTTTGAACAGAGCTCCATAGGTTTGGTATGTTTGAAACAATCTTTCTGTGGAAAACCTTTATGTGTTTATTGATGGAGACTAATTCTTCTTGCTTCTCTGTGTTAAACATTGTCCATGACTGATGTTAAATTACAATTACTAGACTCACAGTGTTGTAATTCAGCCCAAATACTACAGCTTGTCTTTTGGTATTCAACATGAGGTTGTCAATCAGTTGTCCCAAACAAGTGTTCTGAATACCTATAAACCTAATGGTGACCAGTTGATTCTTCCCCTGACTCATAGGTATTCAGATACATCACAGACATTGCTTGAAAAATATTGAAGGAAGTAGTCATATTAGCCTGTTGCAGCAAAAAGAACACAGAGACTTTTGGAACCTGAAAGATTAGCAAGCATTATCTGGCATTCATGGACTATAGACAGTGGAGTTATTGATGGGAAAAGATTCCAAAGCCCTTGTGTATAAATTTCTATGTTTAACTTCCACCAATGTGGCAACTTCCAGATGTGCTGAACTTCAGTTTCCATCACTTAAACCATCAAAACAGCCCACTGGCTGGGGGTGATGGAAGTTATAGATCAACACATCAGTAGAGTGTCAAATTGGGGAAGGCTAAAGGACTCCTAAATTAGTTCCAAGTTAGTCCCAAATCTATTTATGGGTTTCTACAATTTCCTTTCTGCTGTCATCCTGAATTGTCATGAGGCTTTGTACATTTTTAAAAATGTTTAACTGGATAACTTTCTACCATTCTGATTGCAAACCTTACCTTTTGGCTTCATATTCATTTTTGTTATCAATTCTTCCTGTAGTTCTCATAATATGAGACATCTTCTTGAGCAGTAGATGGTTGTCTCTCTCAATGATTGACAAACGTTCCTTATCCAGCTGAAAATATTTAAGAAGACAGAAGAATTCTTGTGGAAACCATTTATGTTCCACACATTTTCATTCACACCCCAGCAAACGACAGCTATGATAGCCATGATTGGGGGACAGGGACAAGTAATGTGTGGATCTCCAACTGAACTGAAATCTCCATCATCCATCACTATTAGCTGGATAGGGCTAAGAGGAGTTGCAGTCCACCAACCTGATATTCTCATCCTTATCCTAGGCGCTTATTCTTTCAGAATGAAATCCACAGTAGACATTTTGTAAACCTTAGGAGACTTCTGAAGCTCTTAGAACTTACTGAAATTACATCTTAATTAGTGCACAATATTCTCAATTATTAAAATTAATGAGAACCAGAAGCCCTTGCTACATCATACCAAAGGTCCAAGTGGATGTCCTGCTTGGAGCATTGGGGATCCAGATGGTTTAGGGAAACCCACAAACAGGATTTTAAGGCAATACCTTTCCCCAATAGGATTATTCCCCAACAACTGAAATTGTTTCTCAGGCCATTTCCACACGCGGTGAGGGAATCGCTCCCTGCCGCTACTCGCCAGATCTTCTTTGGGTCCGGTCCGGTCCGGGGCGAGGAGCAGTGCGTGATCGCAGATCTGCACTGCTCCGGTGTCCAAAATGGCGGCTTCCGGTTGGTCGTGCGTCACGACCAACTGCTGAAGCTCGCCAGCCTAAAGCCCGCCCTCCGCAGATCGCAGGCTCACATAGGTGCAAGCCTGCGAATCTGCATTGGAGAGCAGGCACACAGTGGCGTGCGCCGGCATTTTGAAAAACCTGAAAAATCAGGTTTTTCAAAAACATGCTGGAGGACGACTTGGGGTCGCTCCCGAGTGGGCTGAGGTGCGGATCTACACTAAGTAGTCCGGACTCAGTCCGCTCCAAGGTGCAGACGTCCTCCGTGGAGGACGCACTGCACTGTTTTTTAACCCATGCAGAAATGGCCTCAGTTTTCTCTACCAAAAAGTCCAGATCACTCAAGATAACTAACTGTAATACAGAATAAATGACTGGACTAAAAATGCTAAACAGTGAAGGCAATGGACACATTAAGGTAATCTGAAAAGTCAGAACCGCAGCAACCTAGTTTATCAAATATAAATATCAGCTAACTAAACCACTGGTCTCAATTGTAGTCAATTTAGTTGTATACCATATTTTCCTCAAGCCATCATAATCAAAATGCTTCATAAATACAAGAAAATATTAGAATTATAATGCCTCATAACATGAACACTATTACAATTTGCTAAAAGCATTTCAAAAATTAAAATGAGAACACATATCAGTTTGTCATTTAATAGTACTGAATATCAATAATATCAGCACAATAGTTGCATCTCACAATTAAGTGAACAATCCATATTAAGAGCATTACAAAAGATACCTCCCTCACATCAAACTTACAGACTTCTGGTCTATGGCATGTTTATGCTGGCACCTGAACCTGGCAGCAGCCAACACTCTATTTTGTTTCTTCTTAAACAGTGCAAAGAAGAAACCCTGGCTTTACTCCATTATTTTCTTCTCTCCTATTTCTAAGGAAAACAAGCTAGAGTATGGGCTAATGCCAGCTTATGTTACAGTAAACAAATCGACCATAGCCATCAACATTTCACAGATGAAAACTGGAACGTGTGTGGCCAAGCAAAATTAAACTGTAGTCAAGATAGGAAAAGTTATTTATGAGGAGGAAGAGACAAGCTAGGAGAGGCTGCAGCAGTTTGTTTTTGCCTGAGCAAAATGGAAAGGGAAAACTCTGCCACTGTTCTTCCCTTTGCTAAGTTAAGTCAGTGCAAACTACTTTTGCACTTTGAACTCAGATGACAACAACTGAAATAATCAGAAGGCAAAAGGGAAAGGTGGAAGGTGAGAGACACTACACCATTTTAAAAGCAGATGAAAAAGTAGGATGAGAGAGCATTAATTTGGACTGTCTGCCAAATGAGGACAGTTGTAGGGTATGAAGGACTAATTTCATTGCAAGTGGAAGTGATTGGGTATACTGCTTGCCCTCAGTAAACAAGAATTCCCATGGTTCCTTGGTTTATAAGATGTCTGAATGTGGCCAATGTAACTTGTTTACCTGAAGGTTCAGCCCTATACTCACTCACTTTGGAAAGAACCCTGTGGAACTCAATCAGGTTTTCTGAAGAAAAAGATCTAGGACGGAAGTCAGCACCCGCAGCATATGGGCCTCATGGCCCCCTGAGAGCGCAGTATAACCCCACCCTCAATTTGTACCAGTGGGTTTTGTTTTTTTGCTTTGGCTTTTGTTCTTGCATTAAAATGATAAATATATTGTCAAGCGAGGGAATTTTTCCATCCCCCCTCCTCCCACGAGCTGTTTTAGGCTGAGCAAAGCCTTTTTTCAAAACCTGAAGTGTATTTCATCCACTTTGAGATTAGGAAAAAGGCCTCTCCAGTGTCTCAAGCAGACCTGAGAGATTTCCGAATGTTACAAAATTGGCCCCTTGGATCTTCGAGGACATGGGGAGGATCTTTTTCAGTAAAACAAACACTTAACACCCCCCTCCACCAGATTATAAACAGCAATGTACCTTGAGTTTTCTTAACTTCAAATGAAGATGCCCATACGTTGGAGGAGGAGAGGTATTTACCACAGGTTTGGCTTTCTGGATCTGGAGGGGGGAAAAACACAACCATCTGCTTATTTTGGTTTACATTTTCCACTAGAATGAAAGTGAATCTTTGTGTTATTACAAAACTACAGATATTTTTAAAATTCCAGCTGCACCCCACTCCCATATACCTTTTCTTACAAGCTCAGTGGAGCTTTCTCCCAGGTAAGACCCAGAAGCTCAGTGGTAAGAAGAGATGTCACTACAGGGGGAGCAAAAGGAAGGTGTTACCCCACAAATACAAACTATATATCCCCCATTTAAATTTTCGTCATTTCCCAAATTTCTAGCTTTAGAGTAACTTAAAACTTCAGTTGAATATTTAGAAATGTAATTTAGGCATCCAAAGAAAAGGAGCAGACAAAGTTAGCAAGGGCAACATGGGACACAACAAATATAAGAGTTCTAGGTATTAATGATTGTCAGTGTCTCACTTTTTGCAATACTAGAAGTTTGGGGAAATTTCCTTGGAATCCTTGTTTGGAGGGGCATGCCCTCATTTTGCTCTCTACATCTCAGTAGTTACAGCCCTTGTAAGCTTGTATAGGACTGCTATGCTAGAAAGGGCATGTAAAACAGTACAAGCCTGTGCACGCTTACTCAGAAGCATGTTGCATGGTCGTTGATCCAATACAAAGTTCAACTGACAGAAGTACTTCCATCAGTTGTTGCTCCCTCATCCTGGGCATGTCCCAGGGCACTCTCAAAACTCCAGGAGAATGGAATATCCTCCAGAGCAGGTTTTCAGGTGGCAGAGACAATTGCATGGGAAAGGGGCAGGGAAGAAAATTTATTAAAATATTTATTATTGTTGTTGTGTTCCTTAAAGTCATTTCCAGCTTACAGTAACCCTGAAACAAACCTATGATAGGGTTTTCTGCAGCTGAAAGTGTGTGACATGCCCAAGGTTACCCAGTGGATTTCTATGGCTGAGTGGGAATCAAGCCCTGGTCTCCAGCGTCATAGTCCAATGTTCAGAACACTACACCATGCTGGCTCTCCTATATTCAGCGTATAATAAAATACATATGAACAGTTTAAAACAACTTTAAAAGAGTAAGAGTAATTTCAACAGACCGGAAACACATTAAACTATCCAGTTAATGCTAGTGCCATGTTGCATTTAGGCCCTTGTGCTCAGTAAGTCCTACTCCCAGGAAAGTATTACCTGTATAGAATTACAGACATTTTTGATACAGTGGAGTTTACTTTTGAGTGGATGATGTAGGACTGTACTGTTCATTGTTATATTTGTTTCATTGTTCCTTCCTAAATCTGTCTATTTTTAGTCTTTCTTCTCTTTCGTATATTATCCTCACTGTATTTCTAGCACCTATAATTGTCCTTCTCATTTATTCTACCTTGAGGTTCATTATGAATGAAATACATTTGTAATTTTTTTTCTTATTTGCTCTTGGAGGTCACAGTAGAATACTGCTCCTGCCTATTTACTTGCTTCCTTCTTTAGTGGACTCTGCCTATGTAAAATCTTGTATCCTAAGATACATAAATAAGAAGTACAGTATGCAACATCTTAACAGGGCAGTTAATAACAGATATCTTGGTGACCTCTCATTCACAGGGTCACTATATCTCAAAGCCAAGTTGATGGCAGTTAACAACAAGAAGTATTAACACATCCAAATTAAATACAATTGCTGCAATTTTATTTGGAGAGTATTTTGAGATAGGCCAGATTTTCTATATCTAAATCCTTGGCATGAAATTCTATTTTGGTTTTAAACATGGGGTCAAGAAGGAGTCATGTCCAGTGTACACTGAAACAACAAGCTCAGCAATGGCTAATTGTTTATGTCTTCGGCAGAAATGCAAAGGCATTTCCTTTCAACAAGTTTGGCTTTGCACATGGTGCCCAGTCTGTCTGTCTACATAGAGGTATGCTTACCTTTTTCTTATGTTCTTCATATGTAGCTCTGTCCCACTTTTGCTGAAGATATTTGTTGCCACATGGCAAAATTGGTTGGTAAGCACGATGCATCTTAAAACAACAAAAGAAAATCTCTAAATCTGGACTCCTTCAAAAGGAATGAGTCATCACCAGGCAGGACCTTCTTGAACTAAGCTCTTAACAACTGTGGTGTGTTTGCGGCAAGTCATGTGGTGGTTGTCATGGTATCACTGAGGCAAAAAGTGAATAGCTAGTGGTAGCATTTTAAACAATATGTTGGAGAAATGGCAGACCAGTGTGCAGGCTCTGAAACTAGGATGTCATTTCCCAGTACATTTATCACTTTTAAAAAATTACATTTCTATGATCTTGTTGAGTGCTTCAAAGCTGAAGAAAAAATAGCGGGTCAGCTAGTAATATGCATTGCTGCACTGCAGGTAAATATGAGCGGGCACAAATGCAGTATTTATCTTATAAAGCAGATGACACATTATGAAGTGTGCCTTTTGTCACTTATTAAAAATGCTTTCTTCCTAAAGGCTTCCTTGTACATATCAAAGTTGTTGTGTGCAAAACATTCCCAGTTGGAAATTGTGAACATTGTAGATTACTCTGAGTGAGGATCACAAGTGTGAGGTATTTCTTGCATGTATACAGGTCAAGAGCTAGTGACATTCAAATTGTGGATGCTGGTTTTGCTGAATTTTTCATTTCCCTACCTGCAAGTTTATTTTAGTGTATGTACTCATCACTGCACAAATGTGGAAGTATTCATCAAAAAAGGCTCTAAGAATATTTTTTCATGTGTGCAGATTTTTCCAAATATATGTATGTTTGTATTCACTGTTCTTCACATGGACACTTTTTGCACGCATTTACCCAAATATATTGCAATTTTCTGTATGAACTCCTCATGCATTTTTGTGTGTACTTTTCCTCAGTATTGGACTTTGGGGCACGTTTTAAAACTATTAATTGGATTGAAGAATTCTGTTAATCGTGGATATCAGTGCATAAGAATGTTCTGTTTTAGTTACAGCTTCAGCAGGTCGAAATCTCAGACCTAACGAACTTAATCATACACAATGGGAAAGCAGCACATTGCACATAGGAAATTTGTCTATAAGCACACATTTTCTAAAGAACAATTTAAAATTATGTTAAAATTTCTTCATTTTCTTACTGGAAAGTACCCCACAGTTTCAGGAGTGATTTGTGTTAGAACTAGGAAATGTTGCCCATGCTGTCCAAATATCCTGATTTGGCAGAAACAGTCCTGATTAATCCTCTGTCATCCCACTTTTCCAGCTGCTTTTAAAATGTTCCAGTTTCCCTCTCCTCCTCCCACTATGCCCTATTGTCTGCAGCTTACTTCAACTGCTCCACACTGAGTTCAAAGTGCAAAAGTTGTGTGTACTTACTTACTGGGAAGATAGAAGAAGAGGGGACAGAATCTTGCCCTTCCCAGTAGGCTCAGGCAAAGCAAACTACTACACCCTCTCCTAGCTTATGTATTCTTCTTCATTAATATCTTTTGCCATCTTGACCACATTCTCATGTTGCTTGGCACCATGTGTCCTGGTTTTCATCTGTGAAATGTTGGAAAGTATTCTTGCCTTTGGTGCTTTGTGGTAAGTCACCAAAGATGTGGTTTAAGATATGCCTATACTCTCCTACAAGGAATTTAAGATCAGCTGGGGAACTCTCTTTATGGTGTCCCAGAGTAGGGTTACCACACATGGAGGTCTCTCTCAGCTGTGGCACCTGCTTATGGAACTCACTTCTGTTAGAGATCCATATGTAACACTCATTCTCGTATTTCATTCACCAGTTTAAAAGAAACATTTATTTGTTCAAGATTTGGGTGAATAAGGAGAGGTTTGATCTATTTTTAAGGCCATTTCTGCACAGCATCACTAAAACACAATAACTACAGGTTGTAGTTGTTTCAGGGGCTGTGATTCTGCAAGATGTCATCACTATTCAGTAGCTATCCAGTAGCCAGCCTGTCTGCAAGCATCGCTAGAATGCAATATTTCAACTTCGGAAAAATTTCGGAGTTAAAATACTGTGTTCTAGCGATGCTTGCGGACACAAGAACATAGGATCTCAGAGATGAACAATCTGGATGACAAAGGATCTGAGAGAGGAACAAATAGGAACACCTCAGCCAGGGACAGTCCTCTCAAAGGGACAGGGACAGGGACAGTCTCCTCAAAGGCAGAAGCAGACATATAGCAGCAAAAAGAGAGACGCTGAGGATCTGTGAAATGGCAGGGGGCGTAGATTCATGCTGAGCATTATGCTTAGATTTCTGCCATTTTACAGATCCTCAGTGTCTCTTTCCAGTCTTGTGTCTCATAAGCAACACAAGTAGCAAACAAAAGAGGCACGAGGTTATTCCCGAAAGGTATTGTATCCCAAAGTCTGAAAAAATCTGAAATACGAAACACTTTCTGGTCCTAAACATTTCAGATAAGGGAAGCTCAACCTGTATCTAGAGGATATGGGAACCATGCTTATTAAAGTAGGATCATATTGCTATAATTATGTAGTCTGAATGGGCCCTTCAGCTTTGTCATTTTCTGTGAATCCTAGTTCCATGCTACCACAGAGCCTGTGTTTTTATCGCAGTGATACCCAGTTTTGTAGCTTGCTATGGATAACTAAATACTCTTAGGGCCTAAATATCCTAAAGGTACCAGATCCTGTCTGATCTTGGAAGCTAACCAGGGTCAGCCTTGGTTAGTAGTTGGATGGTAGATCACTAACAAATGCCCCATGCTATAGTCTTTATTTTAGAGAAGGGACTGGCAAGACCACCTCTGAGTATTCCTTGCTCTATGAAATTCAAGGGTTCAACGTAAGTCAACAGACAACTTGAAGGCACATAGACATTCACACAGCCCCAAGAAGTTACTTGAGTAAGTAATTTCTTGGAGCTATAACCTTCAGCATCCCCCAACCTGCATGGCTATTGGCGTTACTGCCTAGAATAGACTGAAAGTTGTGCTTCACAAAAGTAACATTTGCAAACTCTACTGATATGCTAGAAAGAGCTTGAGGTTGTTGGTACAAGCTCCCAATTAACAACAGAGACAGCAGAGTACCTAGAAGAGGCACCTTAATGTTCTGTGGAAACACAAGTTCATCAGCCAGTTATGTGGAAGCTGGAGGCCAAATTGCCAAGGATACCACAGCAAATATAAATTGGGCTGTCTGATTTTTACAGTTGCTAGCCTTTGCTATTATTGGAGGATTGAATGGAGAGACAGATCTAGTACTAGAAAGCAATAATTTCTTTTATGTAGAATGTCCAGTATATTTTGCTGGTATAGCAGAATCAACTCAGTACTGTATACTTTGAGTAACTCCTGTTTACTGGACCAGAGTAAAACAAATGAAGCATGTTTGCCTCCCTGGGAAGACCTGCCATCCAAAGATGTTGGCAATTGTGGTAGATGTATCTCCCTGTCAGTAGGCAGATGGATTCCAGAATACTTATAAGCATCATAGGCACTTGTTAACTCCTGTTCATTGGCATAGGAAGGGCTATTCTGTTTCCAGTAGGCCCTTCTAGATATTTTATGCTTTAGCTTGTCAATTCAAGGCTGGAGAGGTTACTGAGAGTGGAGTGGGTGAGCAAACCTTATTGTTGATATCTTGCTTGTACTGTTCTTGTATCTATTAGGATGGGAGATGGGTCCTGCTGGTACAATTAAGTTTCTCTTGTTTGGTTCTGCCGTATATAGCCCCAGAGATTAATCTTCTAGTTCTCTTTGGGAAGGGGTACAACTTAGACCAAAGAAGCTGCTATCTGCCCATGGGGATTTGCAGTGTTGGCCCTGGAATAGGTTGACTAGTTCTTGTTTTTTAGGGGTTCAGTTCTACCAGTTGCTATGAGGGGATGCTAGAACCTATCTGCTAAAGGGCACTGATGTTTTTCTCTGTTGTAGACCACTTGATGTATTAATTTACTGCCAAGAAAGACAGTATTACAGCAGTGATGTTTATTTATGTATTAAATGAATGCTTTGGTATGCCTGGAATTGCAGCCAGTTGCAGCTCAGGACAGCAATTTTAAAGAAAAGTAATACAAATTTGATTTACATCTTTTTAAAATTTCTTTTCAGTTTTTTTGGTGAGGAGAGTGCAGCTATTGTCTGTTTCTTGTCTCCTGCCTTGCTATCACTGCAAATAAGTTGCTAGAGATAAAGAGCTTTCAATCAGAAAATCAGTATTGGGGAAAAGGATGAAAATGCAATAAATAAATAGCACATTAATGTTATTTATTTATTGTATTTTCATCTCTTCCTTTGTCCAAGAAGCAGAGGGTACTGTGTATATGAATCTCACCTCTCCCATTTTGTTGTTTGACTTAAGTTGTTTCCAGCTTATGGCAACCCTAAGGCCAACCTATCACAGGGTTTTCTGGGGCTGCAAGTGTGTGATGCGCCCAAGATCACTCAGAGGGTTTCTATGGCTCAGCGGGGAACTGAACCCTGGTCTCCAGGATTGTAGGCCAATGCTCAAACCATTACTCCAGGCTGACTCTCAGGCCACTTCCGCACTACGCTCTTATAGCATGATTATTCCACTTTCAACATCCTTTGGAATCCTGGGGTTTGCAGTTGGGGAGGGGCCGGCTGGCTCCTCCCCAAACTGCAAACCCCAGGATTCCATAGGATGTTGAAAGTGGAATAATTGCACTATAAAGAGCGTAGTGCAGAAATGGCCTCATCCAGGTGTACTAGATGTCTAATGCCAAAATATCCTAGGAACAGTGGAACCTATCAGTGCTGAATGGTCATGTTCTCAGTTTGGGAGCTTTGGCTGTAGACATGTTAACTTTAAGAGAGATAAGAATTGTTATTATTTTCTTCATTTATATCCCTCTTTTCTCTCAGAAATGAGACTCAAAGCAGATAGCAACATGTTTAAAAACAATAGGTTAAAACTATTCAAAAACTTCAATAAAAAGATAAATATAGAAGTTATTTAGAAAACCAACAATTTATAAAACTGAAAATTCAAATTCATTTTAAAAACTACATACAAACCATAAAAACAGCGTTGCACAACATTAAAACCCTGTCCCAGTCAGTTTCTAAAAGCCTGATGGCATAAAATTCTTTTAACTTGCACTTCCGGTTCGACTATGGCGCTGTGACAAGGTGCTCCATGAAGGGGAAGGAGAGGAGGACCTTTACCAGTGAGGTTGCAGTAAGGCTGATAAACATCGAAATAGCCTAAACTCCCCTTGGTATAGGGGAGTGAAAAAGGGGCTCCGGAGATCGTGGGGTGTCTCCTAGCTGTCCTGGGAGTAAGAATTTACGCTCGATGGCAGCAGACGGGGCGCGACAGATCAGAGCAGCCACAACCAGCCGGTAACGTTGAAGCAAATAAGCAGCGCCTGTGAACTGCTTTTTTGATCTTTGTCCAATGAGCTGATCTATTAGGAGAATTTTTCATCCCTGACGGACTAGACAATCCTGAATGTGCTGAGAATAAGGAATTTTGACTAGTACTATTTTGATGTTAGTGGGAACGGAGGAGTGGAAGCTTTCGATTTCATGGACAACATTTTAAGATTGACACAGTTCAAGAGGCAAAAATCTTCATGAGAAGATATGCGAAAGAACAACCAAGACAATTAAGACAAAAGGAGCAACAAGAAGATGTTGGGATAGAGAATCAGTTATTAGAAAAAAAGAAATTGGATCGGGAGAATGACAGTGAAGAAAAAGAAGGAGCCGTGGGTAACATTTCGAAGAGTGAAGAAAGTATAGAATCAGTTGAAGAAAATAATTAGGTGAGATTATAATAAGAAATTAGATCCTCTTCCCATGACTCTAAAGATTTTATCTTGGAATATTAAAGGGATGTTAACACCCCAAAAAGAAGAAAAATTTTCCATTATATTGAAAAAAAGAAATTAGATATATTTGGATTACAGGAAATTAGAGTACCAAAAGAAAAAGTTTATTTAGTACGGAACAAAAAAATAGGTATAGAATTCGCAGCAATTCCTAATATGAAAAAGAGAGGTGTAGTATTATATGTAAATAGTAAATTAGACCCAAAAGAAATTTTAAAAGATGAGGGAGGCCGTTACATAGGAGTCGAAATTAATTGGCAAAGTCGGAAAATATTGGTGGTAGGTATTTATGGCCCACACAAGAAACAGGAAATTTTTTATAAAACATTGTGCAATAAAATTCCTAATTTAGAATACAGTAAAATAATTTGCTTAGGGGATTGGAATGGGGTGATTAGCCCCAAATTGGATAGGAGGTCAGATAATAAAATAAAAGAAAGTCAAGGGACGCTTCCTAACTCTTTTGAGAATTTGTTGAACAATTTGGACTTATTGGATGTGTGGAGATACAAATATGGGAATAAGAAGGAATATACATTTTATTCAGAACAACACAATTCTTTATCACGTTTAGATATGTTTTTGATTTCGAAGGCATTAGCTAAATTAGTTTATAAACAAGAAATATTGGCTTGTAAGATTTCAGACCATAACCCAATTTTATTAGAGTTGAAGGATACATGTGAAGAATTATTTAGTTGGAGATTAGATGACAAATTATTTCATGATGAGGATTTTGTAAAGAAAATTAAAAATAGTATTAAATTCTTTATGGAGGAAAATCTAAATAAAGGAGTAAATTTAATGACGGTTTGGGATACAGTGAAAGCTGTAGTTAGAGGGTTGTGCATTCAACGAAAAGCGGAAATTAATAGGAAAAAAAAGAGAAAATTTTTGGAGAATGGAAGAGGACCTAAAAAAGAAAGAATTAGAATTATCTCATGATCTAACTAATGAGAAAATTCTTAAAGAAATTAAAATACTATGAAAACAAATAGAGATGGAAATAGATCTTGAACTTAAGAAGAAAATGATTTATACAAAACAACATTATTTTGAATGGGCAAATAAATCGGGAAGATGGCTTGCACAAAGAATAAAAGAAAAGAAGGAAAGAACATTAATTACTAAGTTAAGAAGTGGAGAAATAATTTATACGGATTTTCAACAGATTAAGAAAATTGTTAAGAATTATTATGCCACGATTTATAAGAGACAGGACTACCAAGAAGAACAGATGGGATTTTATATAGAGATTTGAAGTTAGCAATGTTGACAGATCAGCAAAGAGAACAATTAAATAAGCCCATTGCATTATCGGAAGTGATTGAGGTAATTCAAAAAGCAAAATCAGGTAAAACCCCAGGCCCGGATGGTTTTACAGCTCAATTTTATAAGATTTTTCAAAATGACTTAGCACCAATACTTCAAATTATTATGAATGAGGCACTTAAAGGTAACATACCAGATACATGGAAAGAAGCTAATATAACATTAATCCAAAAAGAAGGCAAAGATCCTTTAGATATTAAAAATTATCGGCCTATCTCATTATTAAATTCTGATTATAAATTATTTACTGCAATTTTAGCGAATAGATTAAAATAATATTGAAGGAGCTAATTTCAGAAGAGCAAGTTGGATTTTTACCTGGTAGATATATTAAGGATAATGCAAGAAATATAATTAATATACTAGAATTTTGTGAAAATCATCCACAGAAAAAACTAGTATCTCTCTTTCTAGATATCGAAAAGGCCTTTGACACTGTTAATTGGTCTTTTTTATTTAAGGCAGTGGTTCTCAACCTGTGGGTCCCCAGATGTTTGTAGACTTCAGCTCCCAGAAGCCCTGAGCATTGACCATACTGGCTGGGGCTTCTGGGAGCTGAAGTCCACGAACATCTGGGGACCCACAGGTTGAGAACCACTGATTTAAGGTATGTGACAAAATGGGCTTGGGAGTAAATTTTATAAGCTGGATAAAAACAATTTATTTGATACAATATGCAAATATTATGGTAAATGGCTCTAATACTGGAAAATTTGAAATCCAAAGGGGAACGCGTCAAGGCTGTCCTTTATCACCATTGTTGTTTCTTTTGGTAATAGAAGTGTTAATTTTAAAAATCAAAGCGAATGATAAAATTAAAGGGATTAGAGTACAAGGTAAGGAATACAAGATTAGGGGTTTTGCGGATGATCTTGTGATAACCTTAGAGTATGAGGATAGTTATTTAGATATTTTGAAAAATATCTTAAACAATTTTGGGAAACACTCAGGGTTAAAAATTAGTAAAGATAAAACTATGGTGATGACGAAAAATATGACAGAAGGGGAGAAGATCAAGGTGGGCCAAATTTCAGGGTTTACGTTAGCTGATAAAGTAAGATATCTAGGAATTATAATCACGAATAAAACTTCGGATTTATTTAAGAATAATTATTTGAAAATATGGAACGAAATTACTAAAGATTTAAAAAATTGGAGTAATTTAAAATTATCATGGTTGGGTAAGATAGCTACGATTAAAATGGCAATTTTACCGAGGTTACTGTTTTTGTTTCAAAATATTCCAATTATACAAAATGACAAGATTATTAAAAATTGGCAAAAAGAAATTAGTAAATTTATATGGGGTGGGAAAAAGCCCAGGGTTAAAATGAAGATATTACAAGATGAAAAAAATAGAGGGGGTTTGGCTTTACCAAATTTGATTCTCTATTATCATGCTTGTGCTTTAAGTTGGGTTCGAGATTGGATTAAGTTAGAAAACAGTAAACTATTAAAGATAGAGGGTGATGGATTAGGACAGGGTTGGCATTATTATATTTGGTTTAATAGAGGGAGAAATAGTAAGGAATTTGATAGACACTATCTTAGGAAAACCCTTTTTAAAGTTTGGAAAAAATATGTAGTTCAAGCTTGTAGGAATACTCCAAAATGGGTTTCGTCACATGAAGCGTTTTATAAGAAAGAAAATATATTATCAGATAAGTGGATAAAATATGAAGATATGATATCAGTACAACAAAAACAAATTAGAATTAAATCTCAACAAGAAATGAATGACTCAGGAATCAAATGTCATTGGTTATTATATAGGCAGATGTATGAAAAATTAAAAATTGATATTAAAAATAGTGATTATCAATTAGTAGAAGAGGAATTAAGTGGAGTGTTATATGTGAAGGAACAGAAAATAATCTCTAGTATCTATAAGATATTATTAAAATGGTATACTGAGGATGAAGTAGTAAAACCATCTATGATTAAATGGGCCCAAAATTTCAATCATCCTATCATGATGGAACAATGGGAAAGATTGTGGACTAAAACAATGAAATATACATTATGTCAAGATATCAAAGAGAATATTTTTAAGATGTATCTTCGTTGGTATTTAACCCCTCAGAGATTGGCAGTAATGACAAGTAAATATTCCAACAAATGTTGGAAATGTGATGAAGATATAGGATCATTTTTTCACGCATGGTGGACGTGCAAGATTGTGAAAAGATACTGGAAAGAGATACATAGGCGGATAGAATCGATACTAAATATTCAATTTGAAATGACAGCTGAGGTATATCTGTTATCGATGTGGAAGAAAGATCTTGACGGGACTGTGGGAAAACAATTATTTTATATGACAGCAGCGGCAAGATTAGTCTTAGCGCGGAAATGGAAAGTCAGGCTCGCGCCATTGATTGAAGAGTGGGAATTGAAATTGTTAGAGGTTATTCAAATGGATAAATTAACTGGTATAATAAGAGGAGAAAGTGAGAATGAGGTTTCAGGACAATGGGAAAAAGTAATTCAACAAATCAAAAATTCATGTTGTGAAAAGGAAGGGTTAACGTAATTGTGGGAAATCTTGTTAGGGATTTTTAAATGGGGCTAGAAATCAGAGAGGCCAAAGAGAGTTACAAGATTGGTTAACTGACTCAAAGGACAAAGATAGAAGTAAAGGATATAACTAAGAGTGGAAAACTAAATCATATAGTATGTATGTTGTGTGTTGTATGTGGTATATTGTAATATTGTAATGTAATTGTAGTTGTGTTTGTATGTGGTATATTGTAATATTGTAATAATTGTAGTTTTTTTCTTTCTGTTTTCTTTTCTTTTCTTTTCTTTGATTTTGTTTCGTTAATATTTGTATATTTTTAATAATAAAATTCAATAAAAATTTTTTAAAAAAATTCTTTTAACTTGTTGGGTGCCTTCAATTAGTTTCCGACTTATGCTAAGGTGAACCTTTCATGGGGTTTTCTTGAGCTGAGAGTGTGTGATGTGCTCAAGGTCACCCAGTGGGTTTCCATGGCTGAGCAGAAATTGAACTCTGGTCTCCAGGTTTGTAGTCCAGTGCTCAAACCACTATGGCATGCTGGCTCTTTTATCTTCACATTAATCCCGTAAAGCGAATTAGACTGAGAAACAGTGCCGGCCCAAGCTCGCCTAAGCCTTCAAATATGCCTATAGATTGGCTAGAAAAGGATGCTAAACAATGGCAATTGAAAGGTAAATTGAATGAATAGTATCAAAACAATACCTTTACAAATGTGAAGAAAATTGTTTATTCCTACCTATTAGAGTAACCTTATTCTAAATCTGAAGTAGACATTAGATTAAACTTGATATATCCTCATATTTAAGACAACCCAGCCACTCCATCCTCACTTGTATTAACCATATAACTGACTTTGTAATGACCTCATTCCATGTGGAGCGTTAGACAGAATTCCTGTCATTAGCCTAGACACAAATGCATCCTGTCTGTGGCTTAAGGGACACAAATCATCCCTGTTCAAGAGTGGAACATCAACACCAAGTTGCTTATAGTCATCAGCCCCAGAAAGAAAGTGTGAAACATTTTCCTAAGGGATGCTCTCCATTCAGAAGGATGTCAAAGAAAAACTCTGCTCTCTGATCTTTAAGTCCTGAAGTATCTCACAAGATCTTGCCAGACAGAGAAATGAAAGGACACCTCAAAGAGCAAAGAACTGTAGTCTGGTAGAAAGTTGCATGGAGGAGAGTCGGACTGATAACCTTGAATGTACTAACACCACTTATAGTGCAATGATCCAAAGGGGGAAAAAGAGATCCTAAAGGAGAAAGATGTAGAAACCCCAGCACAATATGTAGGACTAAGAGCCTCATAGTTTCAGAAAAAGAAATGCAATAAATGGGATTTGGGGAGGAATTACCATAGCAGGGCATCATGTAAGAATATTCTTTTCTGTCAGCTTTTTCACATTTGTTTTAAATGATAACAATTTATCTTATAAATATGGTTGTAAGTTTATAAATGGTATAATGGTATAATGGCTCTGGTATTATTGTGTTATTGACCTTTTTGGACTGAAAGTAATGTTTTTCAAGTCATAACTCCTTTATTATCAACATGAGACATGTGCAACTACACATGCGCGTAAAGTAACTCTTTGTCTACAGCATGGTACTATTCCAAATAATCTCCACCAGTGGTGATGCATTTTTACCACCTTTGAACCCACTCATTGAATCCACTTTGGAAAAACTCTTTAGGATACCCTCTGGTCCAGAGTCTGATAGTGTCTTCCACTTTACCTACATCATCAAAGTGCATCTACATTGGGACTGTAAGGCAGGTGTGGCACCACTGACTATCCCACTTGTGCAAGAATGTATGATGTTGCCAACTAAGTGCAGGGCTGTGCATATTGGTGGTGTATCTGGATTGCATTCAGCTGTTTCTGTGGTCTTT
Source organism: Iguana delicatissima (assembly GCA_948472985.1). NCBI lineage: Eukaryota > Metazoa > Chordata > Lepidosauria > Squamata > Iguanidae > Iguana > Iguana delicatissima. The sequence goes on along the minus strand of CAOKZL010000197.1, from coordinate 461,736 downwards.
TCCTACAGATGGTGTTTCAAAGTTTCTGGAGTGATGCAATGTAGCTGTTGCTGTTCATTGTTATCTCCCACTCAAGGAAATCAAGCAAAATCACCCCCTTGTAATCCCAGAAGACATTTGCCATAATCTTCCATACAGAGTGCTGGCTTTTGAATTTCTTTGGTCTAGGGGAGGTGGAGTGCCACCACTCCATGGACTGATTCTTGGTGTTTGGGTCACACAGATATTCCCAGGTCTCACCACCAGTGCAGACATTCCCAAAAACGGTATCCTTATGGGCTTCAAATGCTGTCAACAGTTCTGAACACACCACCAGTCTCTTCACTTTCAAATCAGCTGTTAATCGATGAGGAACCCACATGGCACACCCTTTCCTGTGTCCAAAGTTGTAGATAACCTGCTTAACAGCACTGTGACCACAATCAAGTTCCTCTGTGCAAATCATCTTGTCAATCCTGTTTCGGTTTTCACTGGTGACTGATATTGATGGTCTTCCACTGTGTGGTTTGCCTTCAACACTACTTTTACCTTCTTTTTGACCCATTTTTGCATAGTACTTCCATCAATTATTGCTCCATCATACACATTTCTGAGCTTTCTGTGGATGTTGGCAGCAACATATCCTTCTTTGATCAAGAACTCCATGTCTGTTCTTTGTTTCTGCTTCATATCCATGGTTATGGAACACCTAGAAATACAGAAATTAAGGCCCTTTTCGCACCTTATCTTTTCCTGGTGCTGGGCTACTCGGCTCGCTCATGAAGGCTTGGGAGGAACGCTCCCATGTCCCACCTGCTTCGGCTCCGCAGCTCCTTCCTTGTTGTGTGAACGTCCTGCCTCTTCCGTTCGTAGTGCAGCCTGGGACCTTGCAGGCTGCACTGAGGAGAGGATGCGTGACCAGCCCGGCTCCCAAGGCTCCGCACGCCAGGTATGTGTGCGTGGGGCCCCGGAGCGATGCGCGACTATGCAGCATTTTCGGCTTTGAGCCGAAAATGAAAAGATGCATACGCAGTCCGCGTCAGGCCCCTGAGCGTCGCATAAATGTGAGTGCATCATGCAGACTGCTCCTCACATTTACGCAATGCTCAAGGGGCCCTTTTGCTTCAAAAATGCTGTGCGAAAAGGGGATAAGTCAGACATGCAATATTACCCTATCTAATGGTGTTACAGCATCACATTGGATTAATAGTTTCAGAAAAAAATGGTACACAGGCACTATTTTCAGTATGACTCTCATATTTAATAAAATCCTTTTTTCCCAAATATTGTTAGTTTCCTCCAGTTACATTCATGGCTTAGAGGGATTTGAACCTATATCCATTTTGTCCAAGTCAGTGTCATTATAAATCTTGTCAGCTTTCACTGTGGGTCCATTCATGATACATCTAGTTCTATCCCAGCACTCCCTTTGACCTGCCCAATTTCTCCAGGCTCTGCCTACCATTTTCTACTCTGACCTAGTTCTCATCTCACTTACACAGCATACTAGCCTTTCTGTGCTGCTATAGTTCTGGCCCCCCAACTGAAGAGTTGTGTATACACATGCCTTGTGTATATTTAATGAATTTGCCTGGTGGGGTAGGAACACTTTGTAGGAAGGCAAAAAAGAGGAAATGTCCATCAAGAATGCTAAGCCTGGTGCTTTCTCTCCTTTGCTCTTTCTGTTTCTTTAAGATCTCAGAACGTTAAAGCAATGTTTGATGTGGTAAGCTGCTGTGCAATGTGACACAGTGCAGCACTTTTACAGCAATATTTCACACTAGGGCTTTTCTGCTTCAGTTAATGGCATTCCACGGTTGAAAGGTTGGATTCACAGTACGTGTGTTCAAAAATGTGTCTAAACTGGTTCTTCCTCTCTAAATTGGAATCTTCACACATGAAAGAGTACAGAAAATTACACATATCTGTCCTCTGAGAGTGCTGTGGTCCATAACAAAGTTCAAACAAGATATAATAAACCGTTTCACCCCCCAACACACAAGCATACACACACACACAGATTCTCTCTCTCTCTCTCTCTCTCTCTATCCTGTCCAAGTTCTGGGATGTAAAATATCTCTAAAATATCTCCTATTTTTCTGATGATACATTTCTTTACCTTAGAGCTTTCCAAACTTTTCATGTTGGTGACACATTTTTTGGATATTCCTCATTTTGCAACACAGTAATTCAGTTTTACTAGCAAACCAGAGGTTAAACAGAGGGAAAGGCAGCTCCCTCACATGATCCTGGCTTGCTGCTGTTACTCTTGCCAAGGAAATACCTTGGCAAGGGTGGCAGCAGCAGGAAAGGCAGTCCCCCCTACCTGATCCTGGCTTGCTGCCGTTGCCCTTGGTGAAGAAGGACCCCAGTGAGGGTGGCAGCAGTGGGAAAGGCAGCCCCCCGCCTAATTCTGGCCCCTGCTCTTGCCCTTACCAAGGAAAGACCCCATGCACCCCAGATCTTCCATCACTAATCTAACACCTGGTGATACATGGTGGGATATTAGTAGTGATTATCTCTTTGCTGGTTTAAATGGCAGCAAAAGCTGCAGCAAATCCAGGCATGCAATTAATTCAAAACAGACCTTCTTATCAAGGCAGTATGTTGACAAACTTCATCTTCAAGGTTCTGGTAAGCTCCCAGATGAGATCTTGCTAGTTTTGAGCCACTGTGATTACTTCTGGAATCTTGAGAACAGGATTTATATCTATACAATCTGAAAACAGCATTGGCCATTTTTATCTTCAGAACTTGAATTTAACCCATTGCAACCTACAACATATGTATAATTAGCTCCTTTCCTATATAACAAAGTCATGGCTATATTACATTAGGATTGTAATTGGTCACTCCTTTTGCAGCGTGATTGTAGTTTTATGTTGCTTCTACAGTAACTGAGTGTGGCCTCACCGGATGGCAGAGATAAAACATCATGTGATTCAAGTGCTGGCTTATGCTGTACCTTCTGCTGTCTTGTGGGTACTGAGGCAAAGATTTGGTGCACAGGAGGACCATGAGTTTTGTACCATTGGCCAGAAGTTTGTGGAACTCCAATTTTTTAAAAAAGTTTCTATTTGGGAGAGTCTGCCAGACAGAGCAAATGTGCCAGGAGGTGGCAGTATCTGTTCCTGTGTTGTTTGTTTGTTGTTAGTTGTCTTCAAGTCAACTCTGGTTTATGGTGATTCTATGGATGAGGGACCCCCAAGTCACCCTGTCATCAACAGCCCCACTTGGGTCTTGCAGACTCAGGGCTGTGGCTTCCATGGTTCAGTCTATCCACCTGTAATGCGGCTTTCCTCTTTTCCTGCTACCTTCCACCTTACCAACCATCCTTGTCTTTTCTAGTGAATTATGTCTTCTTGTGATATGGCCAAAGTACAACAGCCTCAATTTAGTTATTTTGGCTTCTAGGGAGAGTTCAGGTTTGATTTGCTCTAGGACCCATTCATTTGTCTTTTTAGCAATCTAAGATATCCATAGAATTCTTCTGCAGCACCACATTTTGAATGAGTTGATTTTCTTTCTTTCAGCTTTCTTCACTGTCCAGCTTTCAAAACCATACACAGACATTAGAAGTATCCAATTGTATATGTTTACACTTTGAGGATCTTGTCTTGTTCCTTCATAGCTGCCCTTCTAAGTCCTAGTCTTGTTCTGATTTCTTGACTGCAGTCCACCTTCTGACCTGGGAGCCTCCTATAGAAAAAACATTGGTGTATAGATGGAGGGGGGGTGATAAGGAGAGTCTGCCCTGGGTGGCAATTTTTGGGGGCGCCTCACACAATGTGGCCATACCACCGCATGATGAGGCCATGTCCCCGTGTGACACAGCCACACTCCATGATGCAGCCATGCCCTTGTGTGATGTGACCACACCCTCGTGTGACGTGGCCATGCCACTGTGCAAAATGGCCAGGCTCTTGCCCCTCTGACCCCCTCACCATTGCCCCTCACACTTCAAGCTACACGGCTGAGAAGAAACACAACAAACACATAGATACTATGTGGTTGTTGGGTTTCTTCCATGGATGACTTAAGGGTGTGTTTCTTCGATAGGAGAATGTACTCAGACTGGAACACAATTGTGAAATTTCACCATTTCCAGCAGGTGTCGTACTTCAGAATCTAGGTGAAAATGGCTGAGTTCCCAGACTATTGGCTTATCTACCTCTACCAGTATTGTGCTATATCTATGACTTGTTTTGTCTACAGTGAGTAGACTGCATAATTGACACAAATGAGAAACAGCTGTAATTTATCACTATAATGTGCAATTATAGTTTCAGTAATGGATGAAAGCATGGAATTAAAAGAAAAAACCCTAAAGAAAATAAACAAACAGTATCCTAAAAGAATAGAAAGTGCTCAAATCCAAATTCTTCTGAAGACAGTAACTAGTTATTATGCTTCCTAGCATTATGTTGTCCATCACTTGTATAAAAGGAGAGATTTTTCCTCCAAGAGAATGTTTTTGCAAATAACACCTTGAGTTTAATATGCTGCTGATTTCTAGTGTGTTGCATATCAACAGCTGAAGGTAATAATAAGAGTCGCATTTATATAGTATTTTTGGATGTTCAGATGATGTTACAAATATTCTCCAACAAATCTTTAATTTGTGGTAGTTTTTATATTCCCAAACTGCAGGTGAATGTTTAGCCCCTGCAATACAAGGCAGCATCTGAGAGAGCTCTGGGTGAAAAATGTACTCTAACATTTACCTCTTTCGTACTACTTATAATGCTATGATCTCATGTTTATTGCTCTGGCAACATGCTATGAAACCTGGCATTTGCAGTTTAGGCTGGGGTATTTAGAATGCTCAGCCAAAGAGCTCCTGTAGTCCTTCACCAAACTATAAACTACAAACCTCTGGACTCTATAGGATGCAGCCACACCACTTAAAGTGGACTCATACTGCTATAATTGTGTAGTGTGAAAAGACCCTCAGTCAAAGGCCTACATGAGGGTTTTTATTCCTTTGGGCTTGATAATCCGTCTCAGGATCCGCACTTACTTACAAAGTGGAAAGATATAAAACAGAACTGGCGACTTCGAGGGGTCAGGAGGATGCGCTGGGACAAGGACCTATTCCATATCTCCATCCCCCCTAAACCTACTCTAATTGGCTGTGCTGGGCTGGTAAGTCTTCTGGGAGTGAAAGTGGCCAATTTTGGGCCAAAATCTGGAGAAGGCTGTGAAGGAGGGAGACAAAATGGCCTTGAGGTGCCCCAGCTCTAAAGACTGTGGAGATCCTGAAGAAGAAGGTGTCATTCCAATGCCAAAATTAGACTCCTGGCCTACCAATGCCAGTTTGGACTCATAGAGCTTAGACTCAGGGCTCTGGAGCTTAGGTGCTTCTAGGCTATACAGCGGTGCTTGACTTGCTGCCTCCTCTTTTGGCAGAACTGGTTACTTAGCCTCTGAATCTGTGTCCCTGAACCATGACACCAGTGGAGCTGAGGCTAAGAAAAGGTAGCATGCCTAAGGTTACCTACTGAGTTCATGGAAGAGGTTATGATAGATGCAAGACCTACTGGACCATAGCTCAGATTGCAATCCTTTTCTATATACTTACAGAATTGAATTTATTTTGAGTAGATATGCATAGAATTATGCTAGCAATCTCTTAATGACTATGCTATTGTAACTCACTGCTGCAACAGAATATGTCAGGGAAAAACAGTTTTTATGATTACTTCACTGCTTATGCCCATCTTGGGTTATGATTTTCCTCCAAATCTGAAATCAATATCGAGAAAACATCTATCATGCTGGACAATCCAGATTTTTGACATTATATTTGTAATGGAGCCTTTTATCCAAACTGAGATCCTCATTGATTCTGCTATATGATGAAGAAACAGTAGCAACAAACCTTACCAAGTGAGAAAATGGTTTGAATGAGCCTCCATTCCTTCGTTGTTCATGAACAGAAAATCTGTTCAGAACATGAACCCAAGTAAGTGAATGTGTTCCTGGTGGCTGATGGGTTGACCTGTACAGGTTATGTTCAGCGTATTCTGGACTGATTTGGATGGTCAGGTTCCCAGTGTGGGCATGCTGCTAGATCCAGGCCTTCCTTTCTATGTATCCCAACGGCAGAAAGTTTCTTCAATCAGCAGCAAACTCACACGGACAAAGACAGCCTGACTATAGTAAACTACAAACCAAGACTGGAGCACATGAGGCTACTTTTGGACAGCTCTCAGAAACTTTGCTCAATCTAAAATCCTGTTTCCAAGCTATTTACTGAAGGAGGTCATACTGAACATATTCTGCTTCTTAAATACCAGCACTGACTGCTAGTCCAATTTCCAAGCGTATTTAAAGTGTTCATGTTAAATCTCAAAGTCATGTGTATTTCATCAACCAGGTGTTTGACACATCCTTACTTTATGAACCTACCCACATACGTAGATGCTCTCCTCTGAACTTCTCTAACTTCTAGAGCCCTGGATCCTATTATTAGTCCCAACTAGATACACCAATTGAATCCTGGGTTTTTGGTTTTGTTTGGTTTTGGTAAGTGCTCATCATTCAACAATAGATTCAATGAGTTTGGTCTAGTTGGGACTATCAGTAGAATTCAATAGCAATAGCAATAGCATGTATATTTCTATACCGCATATCAGCTAAGTGCTCTCTAATCAGTTTACAATGTGTTAGCTAATTGCCCCCAACAAGCTGGGTACTCATTTTACCGACCTGCAGAAGGATGGAAGGCTGAGTCAACCTGGAGCCCAGGCAGGATCGAACTCACAACCTTGTGGCTGCAGTACCAGCATTTTTACCACTGCACCACCAGGGAATTCAGGCTGAAGTTCAATATGTACTGAGCAGCAAGAAGGCTTTTTTAAAATTATGGTTTCTTATTTATACGCTTGCCTGCCACAATTTTATCCTTTATCCAAGAAGTGAGTTTCATGGCTATACAACTTTCCTTCCCACTAAAGCTCTCCCAATGGCTTCTCCAATGTCTTTTCAACACCACACAAATACATCCTTCAACTGTCTCAGTTTGGCAGGGACAGTCCTGATTCATCCTGCTACCCCAAACAGTGAGTGACTCAGAGGTCTACCCGTGATGCTAGTGCCTCTGTGTAATGGTGGGGAATATTAGCTCAAAGGGGAGGCCTACGAGACAGGAGTAACCATACAGGATCTTTTACACCTGTGTATACCAGTACTAATGCAGGGACACCAGTCAAAGAATGTTTTGTTTTATTGGGGGAATTAACAACCGGAGACACACAAGATCCAAGCAGTCTCACAACCACATAAGACTAAGTGAAGGAAAAGTAAAGTAAAAATGGATAGCAGGAAGTTGGGGCTGAGTGGGTGACATTTACCTATCCTGCAGAGAAGAGATGAAGTTATGTAGCTCAGACTAAGGGTCCAAGGATAGCTCAAGAATGGGAGTTGGAGCAGCAGGGTGACAGCTTATGTCCAGAAGACTATGAATTATCTGGCTCAGAGCTTAAATACCCCAGTTCTGCCTTGAAGGAGGAAGGTGTTAATGGCTCTGGCAGAGTAAACAGTGGAGTCTGGAACAAACTAATAGCTTTAGTATTAGGTGACAAAGGACTGATGGGAATTGTGATAGCTCATTAATGGCTGGACAGGTGAGGGAACAAAGAAGAACTTTGGCGAGAAGGGAGAATAGGTTGCAGACAATCAGTTGGTAGTTTTGAGTGCTATTGTTTCTAAAGGCCGAGTCATGGGGGACATTTGTGAGCTTATTATCACTGGACCTTCCCTGACTATGACCTGGCCATGCCCTGAGGTCCCATCTGGCCTATTTTCACATCACACATGTTCAGCCAGTCCTCTTCACCAGCATAGCTTTTCAGCCATAGCAGTGTATAATTTATATTTTATGCCAATTAAATGATATTTGCCAATTATGCCATATCATGGAGTGGTAGTGTGCAATTTGGTAACAGTCCTTTTTCACCGCATGTTTTCAGATACTCTTAAAATGTCCCCACTTCTTTCTTCGCCTCCCACTTTCTGTTTTCATCCTCAGCTTACTTTGGGTGCTGCAAACGGAATTCATAGTGCAAACGTGGTTTGCACTCAGGTAGATCACCAGAGGAGAGTAATACTGCCCTTCCCAGTAGAGTCTGTCAAGAGCATACTGCTGCAGCCTCTCTTAGCCCATGTGTTCTTCTTTGTTAATAACTTTTCCCACCTTGTCCACACTCTGATGTTGCTTGGCCACACGTGTCCCAGATTTCCTCTGTGAAATGTTGGAAGGTATGAGACCTTTCTATTTACGTAGGACTTCTAATGGTTTCAGTTTGTTTGTAACTTTCACTAGTTTTTTTTTTCTGATTTACTGGTTTGCTGTTTTAATGTGGTTTGTTTGAGACGTTAAAATTATGTTTGTTTTTAAATTGATTAGTTTTATATGCTGGTTTGGTTTATATAGTTTATAATAATAAATACAGTGAAACAAAATGAAGTGAAATAAGTAATTGCTCTCTCTCTGCAAATGAGAGAAAAATCCAGAAAAATAACTCACAGGTCTTATTACAAACACGATGCATGACTCCTATTTACAAGATAAAATGCAGTGAAGGAAGTGGTGCCAATTACTAACAGTGGTTTTCCAGAAATGCAAGTCTTTGCCTCACAGTTTTGATGTGCACAGATTGCAGTCACAAATTCTACACAAATTCTACATCCCACCAGCAGAGGGTACAGTCACACTGACTTTAGGACCAAGGGAAGCAATTCTCTCCAAAGCAAGGGAAAGAAACTGTTTCATTTCAGTATTTAGGACAGGATTTGAAATATAAAATCAAATAAAGTTGTTCCAGAATCCAGTAGTGTATGTTTGGAGTAGCTCTTTTTGACAATAATGATGAAGTTAAATTACATAAGAATGCTGAAATGTTCAATTAGTTCCTGTTATGTATGAGCTAGCTTTTGCCATACTTTTGTTAGCTGTTTCCATTATGTTGAAGTAATTAGAACATCTCTTAACTTCCTCTCAAGGGAAACCTCTCATCTCGATCACTGAAAGGAAGTGATTTCCTTGCCTGGCAGAAATGAGTCACAGAAAACGACCTTCTATGGAAGTCTAAACCGTTGCCTAATTTAGACTTCAGAATCCTCAGCAGAGTTATAATGTGAACCCATACAGTTCTAGGTACAGAGCAACAATAAAAGGTGGCCCTGAACCTGAAACCACTTTCAAACCTTTCTGTTTAAATCACCCTGGGAATAAGTGCTTAGCCGTTTCTAGTGTAAAGACATAAGAAGAGTGACACTTCCCTATTTTAGAGCGAGGAGACTACAACAGGAGACAGCAGATCAGCCCTCCAACATCAGCCATTTCTGCACTACACTGTTATGGTGATATTATTCCACTTGCAACATCCTATGCCTTTGAGGACCCTCCCTAAACTGCAAATCCTAGGATTCCACAGGATGTTGAAAGTGGAATAATAGCACTGTAACAGTCTAGTGCAAAAATTGCCATCTAGTACATGAATTACTGATGTCATAGGGGGATATTAATTAAATCCAGAAGTTCCAATCCCATTTTACCTATTTTTCATAGAATCATAGAATCATAGAAATGTAGAGTTGGAAGAAATCATGCCCTTCTGTAGCCTTCTAGAAATGCAAACACTGGTAGTATTGCTTCCTTCGGAAAACCACTCCAAATATTTTTAATCAAGAATGAATCAATATCTTTTCTTAGAAATCTCTGCACTGGAGTTCAGTAGAAAGCAGGATGAGTTGTCAGACTACACACTGCACAGCATGATGACGGGAGCATGCAGCATCGCCCATTAAATGCAGTAAACTCTTGTGCCGTGTTTATGGAAGATACTTATATCCCTCTTTCAGTTAGATGTCTCCCAGAGCTTCCCAGGAAGTTTAAAATAATGAAACTAATCATCCAAGGAAGTTTAAAGTAATAAATACAACCATCACTTTAAAAATAACATTCAAACAGTATTAAAATAGAAGCAGCAGAAACAAATAGATCTACTATATAAAAGTCAATGTTTGTTTGTCTGCATCAGGCAGCCAAGGACCTCATACTATTGGCTGTGTGAGGTGAGAAGACCTCATATGATTGGCTGGCTGTGAAGATTCTATGGAATCCTGAGGTTGGCAGTTTAGAGAGGGGCCTTTAGAATTCTCAGCCAGAGAGCTCTTGGGCCTCAGGCCGGTTGCTATGGAGATGAGGCCTACCGTCAATAAGAATGCCAGAAAACTTTTGGGAGGCAAATGTGAGAAAAAATTAAAGTGACACACACAACATAGTTACAAGGTCTTCTCACCTCACACAGTAGATTGTATTGGTTCCATATGTGAAGAATCTTAAAGCTGAAATTCAAAACAAAAAATGCTTCCAGAAAAACATAAAGCCATTGTTCAAATTCAACAGAAAGCAAAAATTTAAAAAATTAAAAAGCTAGTACATCAACACTGCCAGAGAACACAGATTGGATTGGGGACTATGGGGAAAAGCTACAGATACTGGAATAGGCCGGTTGCTACGGAGACAATGCCTAGCAGCAAGGAGGAGGACAGTGTCTTCCTATAGGAACCCAACCTCTGTATGTTAACAACTATGAATACAGATTGGATTGGGGGATATGGGGATGTTACAGGTACTGAAATAGGCCAGTTGCTATGGACATGAAGCCTAGCAGGAAGGAGGAGGACAGCATATTCCCTCAGGAACGCAAACTGTATATGTAAATAACTCTGCATACAGATTGCATTAAGAAATATAGAGCAAAGTTACAGGAAATGGAGAAGACAGTTTGTTGAGTTCTTAAGAGGAAAATAAAAACCCCAGGCAACGCCAGCTGGCCCCTCCCTAAACTGCAAACCCCAGGATTCCATAGGATGTTGAAAGTAGAATAATCATGCTGTAAGAGTGTAGTGCGGAAATGGCCCAAGCTCCTCAGAAGACTTGTAGTTTCTTACAGGATATACTGTAGTTCCCCAGTTGTTCTGGCAGCCCTCCACCCATCTCTAGTTGCAGTCCCAGGGACAATCACTGTTGGAGTCTAATAAATAACTTTTGCACAAGCTTCATATGTTTCATGTTGGACCTATTTTTTCTTAAAGTAACTCTTCATAAGGCGCTGATGTGTTTGATTAGGAGCAGAGTGTGGGAAGTGTGTCTTGCAAACACTAAATGATGAGGGGGTACTTGGGTATGCTGTCAATACAGGAGGAACCAGTCATCCAACACATTTTAAAATATATTCACTGAGTCATTAATACTTCTTCCCATTCCCCAACCCCAAACTGATGTGCCTGGATAATTCCCTCCCACAAAACTCTATGCTTTAACTTCTTCTGCTATTTTTTTAAAGCAACCTTAAATTAAGGGTATGCAACTACTAACGTTTTTTGTAACACTTCTTAAGCTAAAGATTTAGTTGTTTGCTTTGCGTGGTTCCAGTGATACATTTTGCTACTAGACAGTCCTCACTTCTTTCAGGAATACAGTGTTTCCTTTGAGTCAATTTTTAGCGTAGGTAAAGGATCGTGAACAAAAATCTCCAAGCAGCAATTATAAGCAGACTTTTTGTTAGGACAAGTATTTTTAGAACCAAGAACAATGTTCTGATATTTTCTCTCTATGTTCTCCTGCAAAGTATACACACATACTTCTTATCACTTTATCCCTGAGAACTGCCCTGTAGAATACTAAAGGGAGGAGCATGTTGAACCACAAGTTCTTGATCATTAATGAAAATATGTTTATTTTTGCCTGGGGGAATGTTTGGAACTTTGGATTGGAAGGCTGGGAGAGCTGGAATACATACAAGTAAAGACTCACAAGGAGTCAACGCCAGTCTGAGCTGCTTATACCTGTACGAGTGCTGTTTTCAAATATGCATTCAACACATATGCATAAAATTAATATGTGCAGAGAGGTGCTGACTTGACATAGGTTTCTCATAGTGTTAAGCAATTCTAATGGCCCTCTTGCTCCTTAGCAGTATGTAGAAAGAATCAGAAGACATCAGCAGTTGATATTTATGTTGCGCCCTTATATGACATGATACAATGGAAGTGAACTTATTCTAGTTTAATTTTTATTCCAGGGAAAGGATAGTGGTACTGGTGACATTTGCTTTCTTATGTGGCAAATTGACATGGCTGGCTTTGGATATAAAGCACCTCAACATATGCACATATGTGTGCACGGTTGTGTGTGTGCCACATGCTGTCTAAGGCTGCAGAATGTCCTGCTTTGGCCCTGTTTCTTATTATTTATTTACTTATTTTATTATTTTACTTTATTTATATCCCAATTTTCTCCCAACACAGGATCCAAGGTGGCTCACATCAAGTTAAAAACAAAGAACAACTTAAACCTATACGTGACTTCAAGGTGCCTGTTGACTTAAGGCAATCTCTTCAATTTCAGAGAGTTTTCTTAGGCAAGAAGACTTAAAATCTACTCAGTACAAAAATTTTTTAAAAAATTAACTACATAATTTGAACACTAAATTACAACAATGAATACACATTAAAAAATAGTAAAAAGATAAAAGCATAACACAACCCATTAAAAGGATCCTTTTGCCACGGTGCTGGCTGGCCCCTCCTGTAACCGCAAATCCCAGGATTCCATAGGATGTTGAAAGTGGAATAATCACGCTATAAGAGTGTAGTGCAGAAATGGGCCTTGTCTGGAATATTGTATGGTACAGCATAGAATAGTAGTTCCACATGTGGAACTACACTATAGCTAGCTATTTGATATGCCCAGAGTTACTTCTGAGCCACTGCAGCCTTTCCACTACCAACTGCTCTATGCCTTGTGGAGAGCAGAGGAGATCAGAAACGTATATGGCTATGCCTGCAAAATGATTATATCATCTAATGAAGGCCTTCAAAGATCTCAGTACCACTGTAAAAATTTTGCATCTGGGTATGTGAATGGGTCTTGGCTGAAAACAAAATGCAGTATCTTGATCCATTTCAGTCTGGTTTCAGGTCAGATTATGTGATGAAGCCAGGTGACAAAACCGGATGCTTCTGATTCCTTCCCTCCGTCTTCCACCAGCCATGGTATGGCCATGGGGGACTGCAGCAGTTGATTATTATGGAGGATGAATGCAAACAAACTGAATAGTTCCAAATTGGTAAGAAGGTCAGATAAGGCTACATTTAATCACTCTATCTGTTTAATTTGCATGCTAAACATATAATACATTAAAGTAGGATTAGAGTTGGAGAAAGGAAGTGTAAAATTTGGAAGAAGGAACATCAACTATTTAAGATATGCAGATAACACCATATTACTAGCAGAAAGTAGTAAAGACTTGGAATGAATACTAAAAAAAGTTAAGGAAGAAAATGGAAAGGCAGGTTTACAGTTGAACATTAAGAAAACAAAAATAATGACCACAGATGATTTGCCTAACTTTAAAGTAGATGATGAAGACACCAAAATAGTTCAGGATACATGTACATGTATACATAATGTAGCTACATTTCCCAATGCAGCATCTGGGCTGTGGTATCCTGACATCCTGCCACCTTGAATCCCATGCTGGCAGAAAGGTAGTATGTAAATTAAATAAGTGGCAGAAGTTGGAGTGCATGAGGGGGATGTGAGTGGAGAGGGGCAGGGCTACAGCACATGGGGTGTGGCAACAGTGTGTGGGATGTGGCTATGGCACATGGGGCGGGCTACAATGGATGGGGTGGGCTACGACGTGTGAAGGGCAGGGCTACAGCACATGGGGGAGAGCAAGCAAGGAGCCATGCCCCCCCCAAATTGCTGCTGGGGGCACACCGCCCCATTACCCCCCCATCCCTACACGACTCAATTAAATAAATAAAAAAGTGTAAAATATTGAGCTCCAGGTAGGAAGTCATGAGTTTAGCTCAGAATGAGAATTTCTAGTATTGCATCAGCTAAGTCTACATGACAAACAAGTCTGTTTTTCAAAAAAAAAAAAAGAAACTTGTTATTTTCATGTGTTAATTCTACTTATAGCAATTGTATGCCTATATATTGCATATAAATGTGGATTCTAATTGATTGTTGGATACCCACACTATAGTACCAACTCTTCAATATAAATAAATATTTACATTAGCACTCCAGCAAAGGCAGATTGAGAAAAGCAATTTTCAAAACACATTTTCCTGCAGACAATGTAAAGTTTTTTTCAGTCTTCATATAATGTGATGACAAACACAACTAAAGCACAAATATCCTGTAAAAATGAACATTTATTGTGCAGTAGATGGACTGTGACAATAAGCCCTCCAATTAAAAAGTTTGTAGCTGTATGAGAAATAATGTTGTAGACTTGCACAATTATTACTTTTTGCTTTTGTAATGTCCCGTCACCACAACTTAAAGCAACCCTGTCAGATGGTTTTCTTGACATGATTTACTTAGTGGGGGGTTTCACTGTATACCTCTCAGGCTGAAAGAGTGTGTCTTGCCCATGGTCACCTATGGTTGAGCAGGGACTCCTGGTCTCCCTAATTCCTGCTCCAAGATCCAAACCACTACACCTTGCTGACTATCTATGATTTATTTGTTATTGTTATGTGCCTTCAAGTCATTTCTGGCATAATGCAAACCTATCACAAAGTTTTCTGGTGCTGAGTGTGTGTGATGCACCTAAGATGACCCAGTGGGTTTCCATGGATGAGTGGGGAATTGAACCCTGATTTCCAGGGTCATAGTCCAGTGCTCAAGCCGCTACACAATGCTGTCTTTCTATGACTTTTTATTGTTAGTTAAATACAGAAATATAGCTAGTGCCATCTTTTGGAATCTCAGAACATGGTACTGCCATCACTGGGAGCAGGGAGGGGTGCTCTCAGAGGATGGAGCTGGGGTACCCCTGTTTGACTCCTTGGCCATTGGCCTGTGGAGACCCTCATGGTTCTGTCTTATCTCATACACTGTTTAACATATACATGAAACTGCTGAGCGAGGTCATCCAGAGTTTTGGGGTCAGATGTCACTTGTATCTCAGCTTTATTTCTCATTTCTACCTAATTCAAAGTAAATTGTTTTTGTGCTGAATTGGTGCCCAGCAGCTGTAAAGGATAAATTGAAGCATAATCCAGACAGGACAGAGGTGCTCTGGGTCGGTTGAAAGAAAGATATGGGAATAGGGATTCAGGCAGCATTAGACAGGGTTACACTCTCTCTGAAGACACAGGTTTGCATTTTAGAGGTACTGCTGTATTCAGCCCTGAGCCTGGAGGTCCATGTTGCAGTAGTGACCAGCAGTGTATGTACTTAGTTAAAGCTAGTGTGCCAACTGTGACCATTTCTGCAGAAGTCAGATCTGGCCATGGCAACACATGCCTTGGTTACATCCCATTTGCTTTACTATAATGCACTTTACGTGGGGTTGCCTTTGAAAAGTGCACAGAAACTTCACTGGTCCGAAGATCTTCAGCCAAGTTGTTAACTGGGACTAGTTACAGGGAGCACATAACTCCCTTGTTGCAACTGCACCACTCACTGCTGCTCCATTCAAGGCACAATTCAAAGTGCTGGTAATGACCTAAACGCTGTTTATCATTCTTTTGTCAGTTCTTCTTCTCTTCTTGCCCATGGAGGCTCACTTGGGACTGTTCGTCTGTGTGCACAGCTGAGAGGGGGAAAAGAGTACCAATCTGATGGGGAGAACTTGCAGGGAGAGTGTGTGCATGGTTGGTCTCAAATGAGCCTCCATATTTCCCTCATGTTCCCTACATGGGTTCCATTTTCCCACCAATTCTAGTTTCTGACAATGCCCTAGTCCCTAACCTATCAGATAAGTGGAGAAAACCCATAAAGCCCTATATGGCTTGGGTTCAGGGTTTCTGAAAGACTGTATCTCCTTCTTGAGCCTGTTAACATTGTTTGGAGAAGCCCTTCTCACAGCTCCACAACCTTCTCAGGCTCGTTTGGTAGGAACAAAGGAGGAAAATCTTCTTGGTAGCTGCTCCCAGACTTTGGAACTCCCTTCCTAGGACGAACAAGAAGGCTCCATCCTTGCTGTCTTTCCACCATCAGGTTAAAACATTTTTATACCATCAGGCTTTTAGAAGCTGACTGGGATGGGGTTTAAATGTTGTGCAATGATGTTTTTATGATTTGTATATAGTTTTTAAAATGAACTTGGATTTATAACTTTATAAATTGTTAATTTTCTTTGGAGGTTTTTAAGCAGAGGCTGGATGGCCATCTGTTGGGAGTGCTTTGATGTGTGTTCCTGCATAGCAGGGGGTTGGACTGGATGGCCCCTATGGTCTCTTCCAACTCTACGATTCTATGATTCTAACTTTTATATTTAGGATTTTATTGAAATTTTTGAATACTTTTTAACCAATTGCCTTTAAATATATTGTTAGCTGCTTTGAGTCTCATTACTGAGAGAAAGGTGGGATATAAATGGATAATAACATTAATCTCTCTTAAAGTTAACACACGTTTCAGTGTCTACAGCTAAAATCCCCAAACTGAGAATGTGACCACTAGCTTCTGATAGGTTCCACCATTGCTAGAATTTTTTAGCACTAGACATCTGGTACGCTTGGATAAGAACCAGTGTGATGTAGTGGTCTGAGCATTGAACTAAGACCTTGGAGACAGGCTGCGATTCCCTGCTGGGCCATGAAAACCCTCTGAGTGACCTTGGGTACATCACACACTCTCAGTCCCAGAAAACCCCATGATAGGTTGGCCTTAGGGATCCCATAAATTGGGAACTACTTGAAGGCACACAACAACAACAACAACACCTGGATAGTTCAGTGATGAAATGAAACAGACAAGCCATTGCACTCTGAACTGTCCTGAGATAGCTGCCCCAAGCAGCAGGATACTGGGGTAGCAGGCAGAACTGTCCTGCCAAGTTAGCTTGCTGTCCTCAAGTATGGTGAACACTGTCCTGGCAGCACTCAGGCCAGATCCGGACATAGGTCTTCTCCAGTGTAAAGTCGAAGGCTTTCATGGCTGGCATCCATAGGTTGTTGTGGGTTTTCTGGGTTTTGAGGGCGTGTTCTATTAGTATTTTCTCCTGACGTTTCGCCTGCATCTGTGGCTGGCATCTTCAGAGGATATGGTGGCATGGAAGTGAAACAGAGTATATATATTTGTGTAGTTCTGCAGGGCGGGAGGAAGCAATTTACATGTGTTACAGTTGGCCTGTTGTTAAATGGGATATCCCCCAAGGTTGTATTGTTAGTCAGCATGACACATCTCCTATGTTCCCACGAGTGAAGGGAAGTTGTCTCGGAGACAAATTACCTTGGCGAATGGATCTCAACTTTCAGTAGATCTACAAGGCCTTCTGACTCTAATTTGTTTAACAACAGATACAAGAAGGTAACTTCTTAATGAACAAAAGTTTACGTCTGTGTCAAAGGATTCAGAGATCAGTTTAGTTTTGGTACTGAAAACCAGGACCTAAATTCAGAAGGTGGTCTGCCAACTGCAAGTCTTCTTCTGCACCTGAGCTCTGTTGATAGTTCTACCTCTACCACGACTGACAACACCTGCGACAACTTATTGACAAATACTGACAAGCCTGAAGCCTGCTCACTGCTCCCTCGCACCTGCGCGCCAAAGTGGCGCGGCCGTCCGCACGATTTGTTGTTGTTGTGCGCCTTCAGTTCGTTTCAGACTTACGGGGACCCTAAGGCCAACCTGTCCAGGGGTTTTCTGGGGCTGAGAGTGTGTGCCACCCAGTGGGTTTCCACAGCCGAGCAAGGAATCAAATCCTGGTCCCCGGGATCGTAGCCCACTGGATGCTTCCACCGAGTTAAGTTGAGGCGGGACTGTACAGCCTCGTTGGCCCGGCGCTAACAGCAGGCTTTCCGCGACGCGCTTCGCTGCCCCCCTCGCCTTTGCTCAGGATGTTTTTGCGGAAGGGGGAGCGACACAGGCGAACAAGTCGCCGCCGGCACGTTTCGCTCGCGCGCGCCGCTCAACCCAGGCAGCCACCCAGCCCGCGCGCCCGCCGCGCGCCCGCCCGCTCTCTCCTCAGCCGCGTCCCGTCCAGCTGTTGGCTCCCTACGAGAAAATCCCCCTCTCTCTGCGTTTCCCGTTCTTCCCCCCCAATAGGGAGCGCCTCCCCGAGAGAGCTTGTCCAATAAGGAGGAGGCGCCCGGCGTCCGCTTAGCCAATAGGAGCGCTGCAGTTGGGCGGGCGGTCGCTGTCGGGAGATGTTCTCTCTCGCCTTTCATAGCGGAGGGCGCAACAGAGTTGCGGGGGGCGGGGGAGGCGAGCGAGCGGGCGCGCGCGCGCTGCCTCTTCGGGTCCTCTGGCTCCGGGCATCGCATTGCGCTCGCGATTGCAGCGGGTGCGGCGGCGGTGGCGGCGGCGGCGGCGGGAGAGCCGGCCTCTTTCTCGGCGGAGGAGCTGAGGCGCAGGCTGCAGCATGCCGGTGGAAGAAGGGGGGCTCCGGGTGTTTCAGAGCGTCAGGATTAAAATAGGTACGGGGCCGCCGAGGGAGAAGCAAGGAAGCAAAGAGAGGAAGAAAGGCGGGAGAGTAACAAAGGGAGCGGGAGGGAGAGTGTTGCTCCCTCCAGGCGCGCGGGGACTTTCTCCACACAGCCCCGCGGGGTGGCCAGCACGGTGGGTGGGTGCGACGACGCGCGCTGCTTTCGCTTCCGTTCAGCGGCATTACCGGAGGGGGGGGACAAACCGTACGGTTTCGGGGTCGTTCCTCCAAAGTGCTCCGGTGAGGGAAGGGGCAGGACGGACTGGAGCGTCCCGTGGCTGCGCTGTCCCTCGTTTCCCCTCTCAGCCGCTCTCCGCGCTCTCTTTGGAGGCGAGGCGCGCTGGGCTCTGTGCCCTGCTTTTTTTCCCTCCCCTTTTGCTCCTTCGTTTGCTTCCACCCCCGGAGGAAAAGACAGACGCCGAATGTCCCGACTGAAACCGTGGCATGGAGAGGAAGGGCAACACGAGGATGTCTGTGCTTGCGGGGCGGGCGGTGTTGTCGGGAAGAGTGAATGCGCCGCCGAGACAATGGGGAGCAGCGGCAGTTTGCGGGGTTGAAGGCTCTCTGGGGTAGTCGAGGAAGGCCATCTCCGCACTAGACTGTTGCAGCGCTATTATTCCACTTTCAACAGCCTATGGAATCCTAGGGTTTGCAGTTCCGGGAGGGGCCAGTGGGATGGCTCCTCCCGGAACTGCAAACCCCGGGATTCCATAGGATGTTGAAAGTGGAATAATAGCGCTGCAACAGTCTAGTGCAGAAATGGCTGAAGAGGCTGGCAACGATGCTAAGAAGCGGAGGAGGGGATGGAAGAAAAGCTGTCTCCCCGTCACCAAAAAAAGGTGGGAGGGACATGACTTGTCAGCGAGCAAAAACCACGGGTGAACTTGTAGCGTTTAACTCTTTCCAAAAAGAAATTAGCTGTCTTAGTTTGTGGCAGCGAAAACAATAGAATGTCCTGTGGCACCCTGAGGGCTAACCAAATAACATTGGAGCATGAATATTCCTGGACTGGAGCCCCTCTGCCTTGTTAGATCGCTTGCAGGTCTCTCTCCTCCAGCATTCTGTGGTCAGCCAGAGCCTGTGGCATGTGCTCCCGCGGAGTCGGGAATCTGAAAACTCTGCTTTTTAAAAATTCAGAAGTGGGCAGCTTACCCTTTACTTAACGTATGCTTGGAACTCCTGGGTTTCTCAATCACATACTCAAATCTGTGGGAGATTTCTGTTTACCAGTGGGTATGAAATTAATCCAGTGCTATTTTCCCAGGGCTTCACAGCTTTTCTGTTTATTATCTGATCGAGGATGGAGGACTTGTAGCCCTCTAGATGTTGTTGGACTTCATCTCCCATAACCCTTCTCCATTGCACTTCTGCTTATGATTGATGGAAGCTGCAGTCCATCAGTTACTGGAAGACCACATCTTCATCACCCCGATCTAAAGTATATGCTTAGTGTGACCATGCCTGTTTGGTAGAGGTTTTTTTGTTGTCATCACTTCTATATCTCCTCCTCTGGTCCCTCTGGCTTCCTACTTCTGTTTGAATCCTATTGTTCCATGGTCACCCCCACTGATATTTAGTGGTTTCCTTTTGGCATTCCTGTATCCCATAATGCTCCAGAGAAATCTCCTTGGGCCATCTTCTTGCCATTTCCTGTTGGTACAATGTGGTCATGGTGAAATGTGTAATGTCAGTTTTTGTTCCTCTTTGATGCATTTGAGTGTGTGTGTGTATGTGTGTGTTTAAAATGCAATGGAACTTCATATACAACGCAAGCTTGTGCAAGTAAGTCATTTGAGTCTGCTCCTGTGTACTTCTGTAAAGAGTTGCAGCTACAGTACATTATATCTTGCACTCCCGTGGGCATTCTGCTATTCTCATGTTTACTAGTTTGAGATGTGTCCTGAAAGTCTTATGAAAAGTCCTTGCTATCTTAAGTACAGATGGTGGTTTCTTGCCATTACATCTTGAGAACAAACTTTATCGACTTCCGTGCCATCTCCTGTCATCTATGGTTAAAGCAGTGGTTCTCAACCTGTGGGTCCCGAGATGTTTGTGGACTTCAGCTCCCAGAAGCCCCAGCCACTATGGTCAATGCTCAGGGCTTCTGGGAGCTGAAGTCCAAAAACATCTGGGGACCCACAGGTTGAGAACCACTGGGTTAAAGGAAACTTCCTTTTTTCCCCCCTTCTGTTTTTCTCTCTTCCTCTGATCTAGATTGGCTGAGCTTGTGTCTTATATCTATTATTGATGCTAACAGTAAAACTGCCATGCAGTTGTACAAAATCTGTGGAAGAGTTACATAGTTAATTGTACAAGTTCAGAATGCAAACTGCTGGTTGCTTCAAGACCAAATATGAAGAACACATGGCTTTGCAGATGTTGGACTGCAACTTCCATCAGCCACAGCCAGCATAGTCACATATAGTTGAGTGCGTATTCTATTTTAAAATGTATACAGATGATGATGTCTCAGATACAGTCTATAGTGTACACATACTTGTTTTTTCCATTCCCAGTTGGATTACTGTTTTGAGTCAGGATTTTGCACCAGCTTGAGATGATCATAGTAGAGCTGATGGCAGTTCTACAGTACTGGTTCTGTGTCTCCAGTTTTTTTTTTCAACAGTACACAGCCAGAGTTTGAATTCTGTGTGGTATGCTTGTGCAAACAATACTGGTAGACAATTTGTGTGCATTACATACTAAACAGACCCTGAGAAAGTGAACATAAAAGGACTCATTGTGAACATAATAGAAATTTCCCATATTTCAAGTTGCTATTGCTTCAGCCTGCAGTTTCTGTGTGACTATCACAGACGGTAGTTTAATTTGTTTGAAAGACGTGCTATTATTTTGACTGTTGAATGACTTCCAGGCCGCATCATTAGAAAGTAAGCAACAGATGTCACTGTTGTAGATTAAAACTCATTCTGGTACTGTTCTGACTATACAGGGGTACAGGGCAAGTGCTGTACCCTGAAGAGAGAGAACTGTGGGAGAACTGCTGGTTTTTTCCCCCTTTCTCTCTACAGAAGGCTTGGCATGTTGATGCTTGTAAAAGCACATCCATAATATAATACAAAGCTGGGTATATGCTTTGTTATATGCTTTGTTTTTCAGTGAAATGGAGGCTTTAAAACTGCTTGCATCCTTCTGTTGCATGGTGGTAGCAGTGGGTGTAGCCCCTGACAGGTTTTTACGGAAGGGGATTGGATCCCTGATCTGCCAAAATTGCCTGTTCTTGATCTAGTCTCACACTTTCTGGTCACCAGTCTTGGCTAGGCAAATGGTCCCAGAAAACATTCAAGCAGAACTTAAAGACTGCGGTCAGACAAGGCCTATTGCCTGTTCCTACAGCTTTTAGCTGGATCTGTTCTCCATCAGTTGGTAGGGTCTTTGTAGTCATTAAGGAACCCAAACACTGTATAAAGTACTACTTCAGTTTGTCTGTTTTGACCCTCTTGTCACCAAGCATGCAAAACTTTCTTGTTTCCCTTGTTCTGTTCATAGTGTTAACGTTAACTTCTTTTTCTAAAAAATTCTGCCACTGAATTTGGTGGTTGTCACTATAGTGCTTTGAGTATTCTGAGTTGATTGTTTTCACTGATCTCTATTAGTATAGGACTTTTCTAGTCATAGGACTTTTTAAAAAACTGGTTATACGTGGTTTGAACCTTATCCATGCATCATTTAAAGTAACAGAAATAGGGTTTATACCAATGTCACACAGTTACATCTAGTTTCGTCTGCAATTTGGATAGTTCTTTTGGATCTCCTCAGTGTTCTTGAATAACATGGTCTCATATATAAGCACAGATAACATTCTTCATTCTTTAAAGTGATATATATAATGTGCAGCTCAGTCCTGTGAATGTTTACTTCAGTGTATGTGCCATTGAAGTCACTAAGTGTTGAGCTCACTCATAGGTAAGCTTAGCCTTGAAGCCTAAGTGACTTCAGTGTATGGGGAAAGTTACATCACTGCACCATGAATGGCCTGTTTGTTATTGTTTTCTGGCTCTATGGGCTTTATAGCAGGGTAGGTAATATGGTGATCCACAGATGTTTAGAGCAGGAACCCCTATAAGTCTCAATTATCATAGCCAATGATCAGGGATTATGAGAGCTGTAGTCTAAAAACATCTGGGATAGATACTAGGTTGCTTTGCACACTGAAGTTAATTGTCTTCTTTCACTTCACTGTAAGTTGAAGCCAACTTGACAGCAGTTAACAACAACAACATCTCATTTCTCAATCTCTTATCTGTTCCATTTGCCCAAATACCCTGTCCCTCATAACCTCTTGTTTTGTATTCCAGGGCTTTCCTCAGAATCCTTCAAGTTTCAGAGAATATATTTTTTAAATATAGGAGGCTGTGATGGAGATGAAGAGGTGGAGAATTCCCCTTGTACAAATATCCTTGTATTATGTGCTGCCTTAGCTGCAGCACCTCAGATGCAATCTTAGTCAGACACTTATTCCAAGGTGAAGAAGTACAGAAGCACTGGGCAAAGACCCAAGGGTCAAATCATCAAGGGCTACATATTCCCTGACTGAATTCACAGCAGCTGGGCCATTCCCTCTCTCCTAGTAGCAGGGTGAGGTAGCTGGCTGAGAACAAGGGCAGTCTCTCTGCACCTTCCCTCCCTACATGTGTGTCATGTTAAATAAAAAAAATCACCCGTCTTCTCTCCTCACTATTGAAAGTTGGGTCTCACTTGGGTAGTATGTTGGACATAACGTGATCCCTGCTCCAGAGTGGTATTTGCCAATGCTTGCCATGGAGCAGTGGAACATTCACAGTGGTGAGCATGGCAAGTGCAGTCTCGATTATCAGAATGAAAATATGGTTCAACTGTGGGTATCTCTCTTTTCATCTTTGTTGCAGAGATTAAAGGGTATTTAGTGATTCTGCAGCAATCTTTAGTTCTTTTACACTTTGGTATCTAACTATTTCAGCAATAGAGCACAAGTTTTGCATGGAAGAGATAGTTTTGAGATCAATTTTCTGCATTTCTCAGGTTCAAATCCTCAGCCTCCCTGGGTTACTTTCAGCCAAACACTGTACATCTCTCAGCCTACGCTAACTCACTGTCTGCTCTTTCACCTAGCCTTCAATGCAGAGTTGTTATGGAGGATAAAAATGGCTATGGGAATCATATGTGCTCCCTTGATCCTGTTGTAGGGCAGATAGCTTATAGATGTAACAAATTAATTAAATAAATATCCAGTTAAAGGGATATTTTATGGTAGCTGGGGACACCATTACCAATCAGAAGTGGTAGTATTGAATTTGATCAACCTAATTGGCTACCTAGGATCTTTCTGCTGTGCTTGACTTTCTGAAGTGTTTTGTAACCTGACTGGAAGATATTCACGGTGGTTTTTTTTTAGGTTTCTGGTACTGTTTGGGTCAGGTAAACCATCCTACTGTCTCTTCCCGCACCCCTTTTCCCGTGGAAAAAAATGTACCTTTAGAAGCATACAGTGTCTGGACTCAGGGATGATTCACAGACTTCTTCATGACTTGATAATGCATCACTGAGTGATTTATCTCTTTTTCTGGTAGCTGAGTGTTTGAACCCTTATCCATTCAAAAACATTGTCTTTTCAGGTGATATGAAATGAATGCTCTGTCTAGTTTTTATATGCTTTTCATGTATGTAAAATGATTGCATGATATTTCATTCAAAAGGCGAGGAAGTTGACCTGATTCTAATCTGTTTGGGGTGATTATTTTAGAGTCGCTTATCTTTGACTTCCTGCTGTCCTCTCCTGAACAAATTTTTCCTTGAAAGCTCCTCTTGGTAGATTTTTAACTTGTATTGTCAGGAAGGTACCCCATCAACTAGTAGCAATAAGTATCTCTATCCTGCACCATTTGCTTTTAAAAGAAATCCTTAAAAATTCAGCATATTGACTGAAAGTAAAGGGAGTTTCTTTTGTTAACGATCCAAACATGTTTTTGAATGGATATGACTGTTCTTCACTGACACTGTTTGTATTCAAATCTTTCTCTGCCACAAGAATTTCTTTTTTACTCAAAGCCCTTGTACATAAACAAGACAAATGTGTCATGTAAGGTAAACAAACACTTCCTACGAGATTG
Organism: Iguana delicatissima; assembly: GCA_948472985.1. NCBI lineage: Eukaryota > Metazoa > Chordata > Lepidosauria > Squamata > Iguanidae > Iguana > Iguana delicatissima. The sequence goes on along the minus strand of CAOKZL010000197.1, from coordinate 437,180 downwards.
CCACTTTGAGGAAGTGTGTGGCTCTGACATTTCCATGAGTCACTGTACCAAAACCTGAAAGGAAACAACATATGGTGTGTGGCAGATGATTGGCAGGAAAAAAACTAGAAAGAAGATGCTTTTGCTTGGCAACATAACTTGTTAATAAATGTCATTAAGTATTTCTTAATTGCTGTACTCTCTGATGTAATTGCATATGTACTGTATATATTTTTAGGAGCTTTCTCAAAGCCTATAACTTGAAGCAGAGAGTAGTAATTTGCCCTGTTCTGCACATTTTGTGGCTGTCATGAAATACTGTGTTGTAAGAATTCCAGGCAGTCAGTTTAGGATGTTCTAGAGATCCTCTGTGGACCTTGTTTTACTAACTATAAACTGCATTCTTGACAAATACATTGGGAGAATTCACATGCCCAGTTGAAGTTATCTTGGTATAAATGAGTTTGATTTTCATTGATTTGTTACTGGGGCCACAAGTGATCCTTTAAACAGTGTTAGCCTCACAATCATACTTTCCCATCAGGAATGGGAGACCTCTGGCCTTCCAGTTATGGAGAATACCACAAGTCAAACATGACTACTGTTTTTCTCTGCAGGACTCCAAACTCTTCATGAAGTTGAGGCAGGGAGAAGAATGCTCTTCTGTAATGAGCACTGGGCTAGGCAAGGGGAATAAACAAGCACAAAACTCCATGGGAGAGAGAGAGTACCAGGGCAGATGGGTGGGTTGGAGAAAGAAGAAGACCACCAGGGAGTTAAGCAACATGAAGCTGAGTATTTCTGCCAGTTATAAAATAACACAATTTTGTATTTTGAACATGGTTACTTTTAAGTGGCTCATCAGCAGAAGTTCTTACTATGCAAGGATGAGTCTCTAGTGTTTTAAATAACACTTTCAGAAAATGGGAGCATGGCCAACAGCTGTGGCATGTGCAGCTGGCAGGCCAGATGCATCAGGGGAGTCCGAATTGGTATTCTGCTTGACGCAAGAGTGGCAGCTCTTCTACCTACTGATTCTTTTACTCACACTCCAGACATATATTCAGCCCTTTCTTTCCTGCTGGCAATCCACATCTCCGGCGCTAATTTTGTCTATCCTGTCAATACCTTCCATGCATCTTACATGTGTATTCCTCTTCCCCACCAACACGTACCTGGCTGCCCTAGCCTCCTTGCTAGTCTGCCTTGCTTTTCTGACAGATGGCTATCTGCCCATTTGTCTTTCCATCCCATGTGACTGTCCACCTGTCTGATCCAGCTGTGTGGTAGAGAAACAGTTAAGGCCACCACAGGGGTGCACAGTAATGGGAGCAAACTGTAGCAGAGTATAACAGCAGAGCAGCATCCAGTGATTTATGATATCAGTTTCTCCATCCTTAGGGCTGAACTACTCATCCTGTAGGATTCAGTTCTTCTGTTTTGAACCCCACTCCTCAATGCAGTTGCTATGATTGCAGTGTGAAATTCAGGGAGTGAGTGGGAGAGCAGCTTTCTCAGTCTTCCTGTTTATATTGTTAACCATTCTCCCAACTCATGTTTTTTTTTCACTGTTGGAGAAGACACAAGTGCATATGAGTGTGCATGCATGCATATGTGAGGGGTACAGGGAGTTGGAAGTTGGCTGGAATACTATATGTATATTTTTGTATGTTGTGTATGCCTTATCTATGTGTATGACTGAAGGAGAAGAAACAGGAATGAGCCATATAGACTGTATGTCTGTGAGACAGAATTATGTGTGGATGGAGAACATGCTTGTGTATAACTACGTGTAGGGATTTATTTACATTGGTGAATAATCACAGTGGCCACTAAGTTAGTACACACATAAGGCTTTCTGTTCTTTTTAAATCTTGTTGTGTTTGCCTGCTGCAAGAAGGAATTAAGCATATTTTATGGGGTTGTTGGGTTTCTCTTCCATTTTTTGCTCCTTTTTTCCATGCAACTGTCCTGCATTCCAGTCCCATTAACTACTGCTAGCAATAAGATGCAAGTGGGGAATGGCACCAGTCTGGGTTCATGCAAGAGAAGATGGCACAAAAGTGGGAAAGGGGGAAAAGTGAGATGTGGGCATTTGTAGTAGTAATAGTCTTGGTGGTAGTGATGACAATGAAGATAAGTGGCGATGATGATGATATCAGAGGTTACTGTGTGGAACTGGAGAGATTCAGGTTGAAATTTCCACTGAGACAAGAAGCTAATTAGGTGACCTAGACCAGTCACATTCTCTTAATTTAGGTCTTCAATTGTCTGAAAGCAAGTCCCACTGAATGACTTCTGAACAGGCATGGGTAGAATTGTACCGTTAGACTCTGTCAATGTAATCTATATCATGGAGTTGTTTTGAAGATAAAGTTGGGGCGAAGAAGAACCATTTTATGTAATTTTGAGCTCTGTAGTGAGAAGGCAGAGGAGTAAATATTGATAAATAAAAAAATATTATCAGTGAAACACAGATATATTTCTGAGCTCTTTGTTTGCAGTTGCAAACATAAATATAGCCATATATATTTGGCCCCAAATTAATAGAAAGTGACCCAGTAGACAGAGTGAAAGGGCAGATACAGATCTTCACTTTTACCGCAACTTGGTAATTTTGCTGTTTGGGAGTATAATCATTGAATGGCCAAGTGAGAGCTGTTGTCCAAAGTAAGTGATATTCCTAAGTTCTTGCTTTGATTCAGGATATTTGTAGTTAGAAATATTCTAAATTTTGGTCACTTCAGTGAGTGATAAGAGTTGTCTCAGAGTCAAACATCTTTTGTGCTTTACCAAGTAGGCAGCCTGCTTGAAGGTGCTGTGACTATTCTTTCTCCTTAGTCATATCTGCTGCCAAAAGCATTTCAAACTGTGAGACTCCATTATAGCTCCCAAGGTTTCAAGACACACAGAGCTGTTTGTGTTCACTTTTCCTCTTCCTGACTGATTTTGTCAAGGGTGGGGGTCCAAATGTGCTGCTTGTGAAAACTCTTCCTTAAAGGTGAATCCAGATGGGCTAAAACATGTTAAAAGTCACTTCACTGTACAAGGTTTTTAATGTTAAATGTATTTTCTCAACAGCAGAACATGTGCATGTGTGTGTGCATGTTTGTAGAGTCTTTACTGCCTAATGATTTTTGCTAGTTTCTAATTTTATCCATTGGGCTTAATAACCAATAGTCTTTTTTCTTTACTTACATGTATTGTGCAGCTGTCATTCTCTCATAACAAGAGATCAAATCCAGGCTCCTTTGAGAATAAAACCTGCGTAGGTGGAGGATTCATTATGTAATTTGGCAAGGCAGATACCTGGGTTCAGTAGCAAGTTAGAACCAAAACTCTAATAACTTCAATGCATGAGATGTTTCCAAATAGTGCTTAAAAGTAGGCAATTTAATTTCTACTATGTTGTAATAATCCATAAAGTATTACCAGGGAAGGGCAATAAATCTTTAAAATGATGTGCATGTATAATTGTATGTAATAAATCAGTTAGTTTAAATTGTAACATTGAAAGCTACTTGATTGAATTAGACCATTGGTCAATCTACTTCAGTACTGTCTACACAGAGTGGCAGAAGTACCTGGGGTTTTCAGGTCCTTCAGAGCCCCACTGGGAGTGTCATTACTGAAGCTGGAGTAAACTATAAATTTTGTGATTCCTACTCCCTGCCTTTAAGCTACGGTCCTGCTATTTCTGCTCACAGGGGGTTCCTCTAGAATGTTAATGATGTACAGCATAAACACTGTTTAGGCATATTTCCTGAAGAGAGTATATACATGCTTTCCCTGCCCCGATGTCTCCAAACCTCTCAGTGTCTTCCAGAGCAGAGCCTGCCTATTCCCATATAAACTAAAAATCAGGCTAGATGACACTGACAACAATGTTCTTATGAACGAACTCCATGCCAGTTTTCTTCTTTGTGGAAAGAAAGCCATCATATATGGATACCACAAGGATGCTATGACTCTCTTTTTAGAGATTCTGCGAGGCATATTGTAAGAGACAGCATTACCCTTCTGACATACCTGATTATTCTGACTGTGTGACTGGCAGATTTTTTTAAAAAAAATTTCAGAGTCAGTACTTATGGAAAGAAAAATGATGTTAGAGGACAGTTTCATACTCCTTATATTCAAGAACATCTGAATTAACAGTATTGTCCTGAGTAAGTTGATGCAGGAGTAAGCCCAGCTGATTTAGTCCTTAGCGGTGGTAGCTGGTGGTGTCCATGTCAGTGGTATGGTGAATCTGCTTCTGTGTTTTAGATTGACCTTTGCAGGAGCTGTCCAAGGTGCTGAACCTGTTTTAGGATCATGTTTTATCAGCCGGCGTAGCTTGTTTGAAGTTCATGCTGAAACCTGGAGTGGATCCACCACAATACTCATATGGAAGTTACCAGCCACCACTGCTGCCTGCTATTCATCCATTGATTCTTTGTTAGATGATCATAGACCTGAACCTTCCTACCTAGTAAATGTGCATTGGATTGCAGCTTAAGTGACTTTATCCTTATCCTGTATCTCTGTTCAGATATGTTTGAGGTTCTTTATCTTGATTAATTATTGACACAAAAGGATGCAAAGTTATAACAGATTTATCATGGGATCCACACAGGATATTATCTTTCAGGGTTGCACTTCAAAGTGCAAGGGCACTGCATTTGACCAACACTGAATAGGAGACATGTATGTTGCAGGAAAATCTTGTTTTACTGACACCACAGTTGTCATATGAAGTGTGCTTGCACAAAAGTCATCACTCATTATTACATATTGGCTGAGTTGTGGGATGATTAGTGATGGAATCTCTCCTACTGATAGTGGTTCAACTTATAAAGTTTTATTTTTCTTTGTTTGCAGTCTTTTAGTAGCTGAGTGTTTCTTATGAGTTTCCATCTCATTTCTAGCATTCCTCCTTGAGAGCTGAACAGTAGCAACTTTTATCCTGCATTTTGTATATCTTTTGGTTTTGCTTTGGGGTTTTTTTTATGCTTAATTTTTGACACTCTCTCCCACTGTCATCTTGAGTCCTTACCTTTTCATTGCCTTTTGTATTACATAATTGAATAGAGACTTGTGGGACTATTGTACAAAACCAAAAATAGACTCAGCGCACAGATTAAGTGATGGTTCGTGTAAGTCCTGGTAGTAGAAAGTTTTCTCTCACACTAAAATTTCCAGGAGTAGGTTTTGAAGGTGGGAAGTTGTAATCACCCAAAACACATCTTAAAATAAAAATCTAACTTAATTGTTTCTGCTGGCTGATTTGTGCAAACTGAAGGCCAAAAGTATTATGATTGTGTGCTTTTGCGATGGTGTTGTGTGTTTCACCCTTGCAGTATTAACCATCTCTTGAAAATAATACCTTCTTCTTGTGTTACCTTTCCTTTGCACCTTTCCTTTCTTTCAAATACTTCCTGAAAGGCTGATTACTCTTAATTGGAAAGCATACACAGGCAAACAATGGCATGTTTTTCTATTTAGTCCCCTTCTTCCCAAATGAGAGTGACAGATTGTATTCTTACCCATCTGTTTATTGCAAACAGAACTTGAATAACAGACTGCATCTGTAAAGCGTGGACCTGTCGCTGCTTGAGTTCCCATAATGAAATATGGTGAAAGTAGGATTGTTTACATAGCTAAGTTTTAATTCAAGTTGCTATTCTAAGAAGAGATAAAGAGATTTCCCTCTCCACGCAGGCCAACCTTAGCCAAGAATACTATTGGAATGGAAGATGGCTCCTTTCCATGACAATAATCATGGTGGACAGGAACATTTGCTGTGGAGGTTCTTGTTCATGCACATACCCTGCACTTGGAGAATTAAAAATAAAAAAAGAGCTAAGTTCACTAAAAGGCAGGGGCTGTTTAGGAATTTTCTGGCACGTTTGGCATTTTATAAGTTTTGCAAAGAAGTATGGCATTTAAAGGGGCGTATTTAAACTTAAAAAATAATGAGGGAAACTTAAATACTGAATATAAAAAAAGAAGGATAAAATGGATGTAGACTGGATGTTTTCAAAAACCAGAATGAGAGCAGTGTGGCTCTTTTGCTCACTTCCTTGCTTGCTTGTTTCCCTTTTTTTTTTTTTTTAAATGGCCTTTTGAAACCTAACTCAGCTGACATGGTCCTTAAAAACCTGGTAAAAATTTCCCATAGACTTGATGTAGATTGCTTTCCATAGTTTCCATAGTTTTTTATTTGCCATAGGTAAGCCATAGGAGATAGTATCCTTTCTAGTCCCTTCTCCTCTTGATGTGTTCACACTGTGTACTTCATATCTATTATAAAATGAGTATTCCTGGGGCTACAACAGCCCCTACCAAATAGTACTACAGGAGCTGAGTCCCATGGTAGGATTCTTATAAGCCAGGATTGTGCAAACTAAAGGTCATGCAATTTGTTTGGGTAATGGTGTTTGTGCATTCAAAGCATTTCACATATATTATCCTAATGTTTTTTACCACATCCCTAAAAGGTAGGCTAGCATTATTGCACCCCCTATATTATAAAAATACTTGGGGAGGAGTGGGGAGAGAAAGAGAGAATGGCAAAAGGACATGCACTAGGTTGTAGGTTTCTCCAGGGGTGTTGCCACCCTCCTCTCCATTTCATTGGCTATGTGACTACTTCCTCAACCCCAAAAGAATAGAAAGTAAAAAGCCAGATTAGGATATCTGAGATGATGAGAGGTGTGGTAAAAGCCAGCATGGTGTGGTGGTTTGAGTGTTGAACTACAACTCGGGAGAGCAGGGTTCAGATCCCTGCTCATCTGTGGAAACCCACTGAGTTACCTTGGGCAAGTTGCACTCTCTCAGCCTCAAAGAAAGGGAAAGGCAAACCCTCTCTGAACAAATCTTGCCAAGCCTATGATCGGTTTGCCTTAGGGCTCTATATGTCAGAAACGACTAGAGAGCACACAACAATAACAACAACAACAACAACAACAGGGCATGGCGATTCTTGACAAGTTAATGGCTCATTAAAACATTTTCATGGGTCAGATGTGATCTGCAGTGCATAGTTTGCCCCCACCCCCCGATATAGACAACTTGGTGAGGAAGATCTTGCCATAGGGATGCCATTTTGAGTGACATCCTTGTCACCATTTTAATTCAGTAGCCCAACTTTTCACTGATCATAGAAAAGATATAACATAATCTCTTTAGTTCAGGGGAGTGTCCAAATTAGGATTTGAAGAATCTATTTGCCAGGAGTGACAATGAAAGAAATAAAAATCCTGCTTAGATGCAAGAGATTAACAAGAGGATGGATGGAAAGAAAAATCTGGCTGAACTAGAAGTTGATTTAAAAAAAAAATATACCAGAAAGGTGAAGCCATATATTCCTCATTCAGGGAAGAGAGAGAAAGGCACTGGGCCAGGAGCTATGGGAAATTCTTGCACATAATTAGTTGAGAGAAACAAAAGTACTTACACGAGAGTGTTGAGACTAAGAAAGAGGTGCACTGGGGAGATCAAAGCAGAAGGCGCCAAAGGTTGTTGTAAAAGCTGAGATTTGGCCCCCAGCTGGAGCTGTGTGGATCTGACTAGAAGCTTCTGTTCCTGAACCAGAAGAGTGGTTGAAGAATTCTTCCAGATGGTTCAGGGGGAAGGAGACTGCCCTTGAACTTCACAAACTTGGTTTGAAGTACTGCCATTCCTTGCCTGTGGGATTTGAGGCATAACTCTGAACTTCGTTGCAACAGAATAGTGTTTTTTAAAAAAAGAAAAAAGAAAAGAAAGAGTGAAGAAAAGAATTGGATTAACTTCAGTAATTCTGGTCAATAAAATGTTCAGTTAATTCTTCCTTTTGCAGGTGACACACCAGCAGATACATGATGCCCCGTATCCTCTTTACCTCATTATCCTTTTGTTCCCATTTCCTGCAGAAAATAAAAGTGTAAATTAAGGGAATGATTTTGGGACAAATGTTTCATGTCCTGATCCTAGTTATGACTTTAAATAAGGAGAAACTTGCTTGCCTAAGGCTGTACTCAAGACTCAGGAAATGTGACAGAAGATTTAAGAGCTGGGTTGTAGCATGGCAATAAATGTGGGGCTACTTCTCCTCCATCTTCTCCAATAAACTTTCAATATACAAACTAAAGTGTGCCCTTGAAGGACAGTCTGTACTCCAGTTCTGTCCTAGACGAATCCTAACCTATCCATTTATCTCTCCTGTTACTTTGGGATTTTATTGTATTACAGCAGAGATGGAACATCCCCTAGACTCCACTTTTGTTACCCCTGAAGTCTTCAAAGCTCTGTAAAGCTCTTCCCTTAAAAAAAAGTTTAAATTTTCAGGCAAAATTTTCCTGAAAATCATGCTCAGAGGCTTCCAAATGTACAAAACATGTGACAACTTCTTCCTGCATCCCCAGCCTCCCATCTCTACCCCAATGCTGTGGGGCTGTAGGTATCCCCTAGGGTTTGGTTCTGGAACCCACCCCACATCCATGGATACCCACATTTGTGTGTACAATGGTGTAGTAAAATGGTATCCCTTATATGAAATGGCAAAATTAAAGTTTGCCTTTTGAATTTTTTAAAAAAAATATTTTCAAGCTGTAGTTGGTTGAATTTGTGGATACAGAATCTGCAGATATGAAGGGATGACTATCTCTTCTTTTTTATCTGGATCTTGGCCAAAATGGCAACTGGAAGTGATATGATAAAGGTTTACTCATGGGAGAGATCAAAGGGAATGCGTTGCTTGCCACCATGCATTTTCCACCCCTGTATTCCACCCATCAAGACACCTCTGGGACTGTCAGCTATACCTATGTGGTTCCAGTCCCCTTATTACTTTGGGGGGGGGGCTTAGAATAAAAAGATCTACCAGGCTGAAAGGCTTAGCAGAACACCCTCCAGTTGATTTTGTCCAGCACAAGTTGGAAGGTCTTGGAGTGAAATAGTATATCTGTCACTTTCCTTTTTCCCAGCTCTGTAGGATTGTACTGTGAGTCACTTTCTTTTTGCATGCAAGAAACATCTTTTAATTTGGCACAGTTTGCAGGACCTGTTTAAATGAAATGCTTCTAACATCTTCTCTTGAGCAGAATTCAAAGAGCAGAATATAAAATGATAGTAGTAGTCTATCCTACATTTATTGTTTTGGGTGGAGTATATAGGAATTGCCATGTAATAAAGAGGGAGCAAAATGATGGGGCAAATGAGGGAGTGTGAAAGGCCTCATACAGAGATAGTGGAATACTGAAGGAAAAATAAGGGTAAATGTTGGTGCTTCATGCTAGTGGCTGGGCTAAATAAGAAAATACAAAAGTGAAGCACTGCATGAAGACTGGAAGATAACGTCATACCTTTTCATAATTTCACTACCTCTTCCTTCTCAGTTGTTGCATGATATATCTGATGAAGGATTGCTAGAACAAATAGTGCCAGATAAATTACAATATAATTTTATATATGATTCCATTGCGTTTAATGAGGATTACTTCTGAGTAACTGGGATTCTGCTAGCAGTCTAAAGCAAGTGAACCAAATCACTCACTGTAGGGAAAGGAGCTAGTAAAAATGGAGTAAAGAACAGATGGGCATAGTGAATATAAAGACTGTATAATTGAGGAAACCCACTCTATATAATGCTCAACAACTGCAGAATTGTTAGATAAATAAAAAACAATTACTGTATACACTTTAGTTTCCACGGGGTGATTAAGCATGAATGGATCCACTACATTATGTTACTGCTGCACTATTATGGATAATAAAACTTTGCTTCAGTTTTAAATTATTTCCTGCTGTAGCCAGGCCTGTTGACACTGTGCTTCTCAAGTTGATTTCATAACCAGTACTTGATTAACAAAGCCTGTTCTAGAAATCATTACATCTTGTACATGTGTATTCCTGTTGTGGAAGAGAACTTGCAAAATTCAAGAGTTAGGTTATATAAATTGGAGAGGGAATATGAAAAAGAGCTTCAGACGCTAAAAAATTGTCATACATTTTTGTATTTGTCACCAGTTATGGTGTCTGCTACTCAGAATTTTGTTAAAAGAACTTCCAGAGAAAGAGGAAAGGATACCCGTATTATTTAAATGTCAGCCATTGAACTGGCTTTCAAAAGATGGCCTTTATTTTGTAGCCCTTAATATACAAGACATGTTACAATTTTTGTCTAAATCCAGTTTTAAAGTGGTGATGAAGTGCCAGTTCAATGGAACTTCTTTCTCCTTTCTTTGTTCCTGCAGCTCTCTGCACTGTCCCAAAACTGGTTCTGGAGATTTTCCAATTCTTCAAAGCTGGTTGTGAAGGCACATAAGGGTCTATGTCTCTTTTGCATTTGTACTAGATTCTGCTCTCCTACTGAGTGGAAGTCTAGAATAAGATGCCATCACTTAAGATTTTACAGTTGGCCCTCAGTATCTATGGATTCTTCATCTATGGATTCAACCAGCCATGTCAGGAAAATACTTTTTTTGAAAAAAAAAAAGTCCAAAAAGCAAACCTTTGAGATGTTTGCCATTTTATCTAAGGGATGTCATTTTACTACATCATTGTATTTAATGGGACTTGAGCATCTGTTCCAGGTATCTGCGGGAGATCCTGGAACCAAACCCTGGCAGATACTGTGGGCCCATGGTATACACACAGATTTAAGAATTCCCACACACTGTATATATGTGTGATTATGATGTTAGCATGATGACTGTCCAGTCCAGTCCTACTACAAGGTGATCAGAATGTATAAGTGACTAAGTTACAAATAACCACTTATTTAGAATTGTTTCCCTTTTGCAACAACTAAAGCATAACTGAGTTGCATTCCTATTGTTACATAACAAGGGATAACATCACTCCTGTGATGCTGTAACTATATCTATGTTTCATTTACTTTTATAGTAATGGGAATGTGGCCTTCTTGTTTATAGGTTGGGAGCTGCTAGCTTTCTGATTTTTTATTTTTAAACAAACAAGCAAACTGAAAAGCGGCTATGAATTTTGGAGAATTCAGAAGGAAGACTTTTTTTTCAGTGACAATGACTAACTGCTTGATGGGGGCTAGTAACTAATAACCTTTTGAAAGTAACTTTTCAAACTCCCAGGGTGGCTGGGAGGAAGAAGGGCCAGTGCCCTCATCTTGCAGTCCTGTTGACTAACCTGTAAAGAGCAGTGCTAAAATCCAAAAGCATACCCGAACAACCAACAACAAATAAAAATGTCTGTCATTTATATAAAAAACCCACCCTAACAATGTGTCATAGATTGATCAAATTTAGTTCTCAGAGGTGACAACCATCACGGTGAGTGGTTGGAGCAATGGACTATGACCCTGGAGACTAGAGTTTGATTCCCCACTTGGCCATGGAAGCCCACTGGGTGACTTTGGGAGCATCACACACTCTCAGGCTATTTCCACAATATACTGTTATAGTGCTGTTATTCCACTTTCAACATCCTATGGAATCCCAGGGTTTGCAGTTTAGGGAGGAGTCTTTAGAATTCTCAGCCAGAGAGCTCTTGGCCCTCCGTAAACTACAAACCCCAGAATTCCACAGGAGGTTGAAGGTGGAATAATTGCACTATAACAGTGTAGGGTGGAAATGGCCTCAGTCTCAGAAAACTCTGTGATAGGGTCTCTGTAAGTTATAAATTACTTGAAGGCAGACAACAACAGCAACAAATTCTCAGTGGGTTTTTGAGCAGATAAGGAATGACACGATTCCTGAGGGACTATAGTGAACTCTGTAGGGTCAGGTAATCATTTTTAAGTGATATGATTATCAGTTTAGAAAATTACAGTTATTTTTTTAGATTACGCTATATTGTGTGTGTATGTGTCTCCAAGTTGCCTGTCTACTTATGATCACCCCATGAATTTCATAGGCCCTCTTCGCATGCCTTTTTTTGTGTGCGAGCGCCCCTTGAGCGTCGCGTGAATGGAAGCGTCACTCTGTACAATGCACTCCCACTCGCGCGACGCTCTTGAAGCTAAAGCGGGGTGTGCGTGCATTTTTTTTCGGCTGTAAGCCGAAAATACTGCATGCTCGCGCAATGCTCGCGGCACCCTCACACATTTACCTGTGTGTGGTGCTTCGGCAAGCTGGGCCGGTTGTGCTTCCTTCCCCCAGCGCAGCCTACAGCTTCCAGACTGCGCTGCAGAAAGAAGGGGCGGGGTGCTAGTGCGACAGTCGCGCTACGAGGAAGCCAATGCGGGAGGCAGAAGGGCTGTCGTGAGTGGCGAGAGCGAGCGGCGCTCCCCACTGCCGCGACGAGGTAAGGTGCGAAAAGGGCCATAGTCTTTTCGTAGGCAAGGAATACTCAGAGTTATTTGTTGTCAGCCTCTTATCCAGGTACTAGCTTGGGCTGACCTTGCTTAACTTCCAAGATCAGACAGGATCTGGTACCTCTAGGACAGTGGTTCTCAACCTGTGGGTCCCCAGATGTTTGTGGACTTCAGCTCCCAGAAGCCCCAGCCACTATGGTCAATGGTCAGGGCTTCTGGGAGCTGAAGTCCAAAAACATCTGGGGACCCACAGGTTGAGAACCACTGCTCTAGGATATTTAGATCTGCTTCAGAAAGGGCACTCTAAACAAGATTACCCTGGACAATCTTGAAACCTGTGAGTAGAAAATAAAGGAGTAGCCAAAACAGCCTGTGTTACTTGGTGGAGATGGATTTTGGTTTTGGTCTCCGTGGTGCAGGCATCATGCCCAGACAGTAGCTAAATGAATTTAGTTTGGGCTGCACATCTGCCATGTCACTGATTCTTCGTGGGTACCGTGACCTGCTCCTTGGGCACAACACCTGAATGAATCACACAGCCCCAGTCTGCCTTGCCTTCTGCCTCCAGGTGATACCACCCACTGACAACAACAAGACCTCCGCATTAGCTGGAAAGCAAGCAAACAAACCATGCTCCAAAGGTGCTTATTTGAAGGTTCAGCAGAGATAGAATGAAGGAATCCTCCAGAACTGTGTGGCTCTGGATATTTCCACTATAGGACTAGGAAAATAAGTTCCTGTGCACCTTTCCTTACTTGGAACCTAAACTAATAACACTGATCAGTGAGACTGTCTAAATATATTATTGGCTATTTAAAAAGAACATAGGTCAGCATGGATTTTATATGTTTAAATTAAACGTCATGCATTTTTCTTAAGAAACCTTGAAACAAGCAGTTGGCAATTATGTGCAGTCTTTTAATCTGGTAGATTTGTCTGGAACAGCCAAATATAAACTGTACCTTTTCTCTAATATTGAGCCTTGTCTATTTTTGGTAACTGGATTTGGATGTACATGAACACTGATTTCTTTATGAAAACATCAAAACATTTTTTCTTAGGAAACAAAAGATCCCCTAAGAAAATGGACAGTAGTGGCCTTCATAAGGCCTTAATTTGGTTTCTGATTTGCACCTCACAGCTGGTGTTAGGTACATCTGGAATCTATGAAATTCCTTTCTTTGTTTCTCATTTCCTGCCTCATTTAGTGTAGCACTATGAGTTGATTTCTTCAAGTTGAATCCACAGGGCATAGTCACCAGTGAGAACCTCTTGTCATTTTCATTGGTATTCTTGAAAGGTCAAGTGATTTTTACTTTTGCCTTCTACAATATAGTTCTACTGCTCTACTAAACTTCAAAAATGTGTCTCTTCTAGTTTTCCAGTCAAAGTGAGCTAACCCCAGAGGCTTTGGCAGTAGTTCAGATTTCAGAAGATTAGAGGGTGAGGTAGCAAGAGAAGGAACAGTCTATGCTGTACTACGTGAAAAGTGCCCTCTTCAATTCTGTGCAATTGTTAAACAGCCAATAGTATATATTCTTCTAAAATTGAGAGTGTTTTTTTAAAAATGAAAATAAGAAGCCTGCATGAGTTTACATCTGCAATACAATAACTGCAGTTGAAATGAAAATAAGAAATTACGTGAGTTTACATCTGCAATACAATGACTGCAGTTGAATAAAATTCATGCCCTATTAAAGCTTCCAGATGTTATTTCTTAAAATGATTTTGAGATCATGTTTGAATAGGGGAACACTGCATAAAAACTTTTGTGTAGATCTGCCTCCCTGCCAGGGTAGTGCCACAATGTACTTCGTAAGTCTACTTATTCTATAACATAAATTATGGTTTCAGTTAAAAAACAAAAAACAAAATTTCAGTAACTGAAAGTGGGTGGCTGTCTTTGTTATAATCAAATACCAATGAAGTTTTATTTTCCTAGTCTAGATGTAATACTTTGGATGTAATGCATTTTCAGTTTACTAAATGGCAGAGAGGAGAAAGGTAAAAGATGGAGAAAGAGAATGAATTATGGTGCAGGTATGTACAGAAGTATCCGCTGTGTTCAATGGGCATTATTTCTTGATAGGTATGTAGACTTAACTGCCATACAATTGATTATACATCTTAATAATAGCATGTTATATTTAACGATGTGTTTTGTTAAGTGGTATGACATAAGTATATTTCTTAACTGTGTACTAAAAGTTTCACACTTACACTAAAAGAACATGAGGAACAGAGCTCTAATGATTTGCAGTAATAAGTTGTCAAATGAAAATATGGATCACATGTCCTACTTTTTTAATATCTCTAGTTGCATTCACTTGCTATAACACTAGCTCTTTCTGGACATGGCACAGGTACTGTTTAAATATAATATGCAAAGTAGTTTTCCAAACTTCTTTATTTAGTACAAATTAATTTAGTTAAGAATCATTGGTTGTAAGCTATTTTGTCAAATCTGCTGCAAAGGACGGTTTATTAAATCCCATGGATAGGAAGTACCCTGATTTCAAACCCTGTGTTATAGTCCCAGCAAAGAGAACGGCCCTTTCTGCACGAGGAAGTTAAGACAGACCAAGGTGTCCTGTCCCGGAGGTCATCCGCACCTTGGATCGGACTAGGTTCGGACTATTTACCTTAGTTCTGCACCTAAGTCCGATCCAAAATGCCCCCAACTGGTCCTCCTGCACACTAAGTGAAGACCGGAAAAAAATGGTCTTTCAGTTTTCTGGAGCGCACCATTTTGTTCCTGCTCAGTTATGCAGATGTGCAGATTTGCACCAATGTGAGCCTGCGATCAGTGGAGGGCGGGCTGTGGGCGCGGCCAGCTTCAGCGGTTAGTCCAGACCCACAAACAACCGGAAGCCGCTATTTTAGCCTCACCATTGTGGATCTAAAGACCTCGCACTGCTCCGAATCGCCCTGGAACAGAGAAGCCCTGCAGAAGGGCTTAAGGGAAAGTCCGCGTTGCTTCGAGGCCAGAAGAATCGGTAAGTAACGGCACGGAGCGATTCACTAGCCTCGTGTGGAAAGGGCCAACATTTCAAGATAGTTCTGTATCCTTTATCTGTCAGACTGAGAAAACAGTGGGACAATTTCTTGATTGTATACTTCAAAGCATAATCCTAATTTTTACCTAAGTCTGTATGAGTTCAGTGTGATATACTCCCAGGTAATTGTATATAAAGTTGCAGCCTTAGGACCTCAGTTGCAAAGACTCGGATGACATTTAAAATGTGACCTTCAGCAGACCCTTTCCCCATAACTGAAAAGTTCACTTCATTATTCAGTATTTCATTGTGAGCTGCCTGGTTAAATGCAAGCACGATTGTTTTTCACTCATTTAAATGTTTTTGTGTATGTATACGGTGTTGGAGAAGACAACTTTGCCACAGCTGTAAATATTCAGCAAGTGTAGGGGATAGCTCTGCAATGTGGAAATGAAGCTCACAGGTGCTAAATGCCACTGCATGTCTAGTGTTAATATTCCCTCTGCCATAAATAGAGGAAGTAGTGATTCATGTTTAGCTCTTGATTCAGAGCCATGAAAGAACTTAGTATCTCTGGGACTGATCAGGCTCACTTGAGGTCATGAGTACATTGCACAATCTGTCTGGCAAGTCACAAAACCTAATCCCATTTTGCAGCTGGAATGAAGGTCAGAAATATGAAGTGTGGCTGAAGAATTATTCAGCTGTGGTTGGATGATTTTCTTTAACAATATTTTATCTCTAATATTTAAAATAAAGAAAACTTTTTGGAGGGGATGGGATATACAACTTCAGGCCTGAATAAATCATAGCCCATCAAGCTGAGTGCAGTTTATTTGGTGTATTTTTGTGCAAAAATGAGGTGGGGATAGTTTTGTTGGTCTGGTGCACATCTTACAAGTTACAACAAGAGTTTGGAAAAGTGACATTTTGGACTATAACCCCCAGAATGCCACAACCCGCTCTAAAGGCTTTTTTAAAAGACTCCTTTCCAAAGATTTGGCTATGGCATAAAAAGCCAAATATAGAACAACAGCCTGCCAGGTGTTAGCAGCCTCTTCTTGCAGTTTCAGGCAGGCAGAAAAACCTCCTGATTTATTAAGTTGCATTCAATCATACGTCGTGCAACTCAGAGCTTGGTAAAGTTATTTTTGGACTATAGGTTCCAGTATCTCCCAAACAATATCATTCATGGCCAGACTGACTGAGAGATTCTGAGAGTTGCAGTTTGTTTGTTTATTTGTTTAAAATAACCTGTTGTCAAATTCTTGCTCTATATAAGTGAGAAAAATAAACATAAGAATAAATTATTGAAAGTGTGTGGTGCTGTGCTTGAGCCAGATTTGGGAAAACCTGAGTTCAGATGTGTGCTTGGTGAAAAAACTTGGCCTACAGACCTACAGGCCTACTGTTAGCCTAGCATAAAATGTTGATCTTTTCTCAGCAGGGAAAAAATAAATAAGTAAAAGTTAAATCCCTTCATGCTATAGATGAAACATAACTTGCTTTCTTTTATAGAAAAGGTATTTTTGTACTTTCCCTCTTTTTCAGTGCTTTCTTATAATTATGGGAAGAGATCTGTTGCTGTTCTGCAAAAAATTCCTCCTTTGCTGCTGCCCTTTTTATTCAAAAAACAAAGAAACATTTTGATTGCCTATTAAAGCATACAACTCAGCAGACTTACACAAATCTAAATCAGAAGCGATAAGCGAGAGGAGAGAGATGAATTAATGCAAAGCTATCAATTACATTAATTGTGCTGAGGTCAGAAATGTACAGTTAAAATGATATTCTTATGCAACGTATTAGAAAATTGATGTCCAGACCTTTTCATCATATACAGTGTAAAATAAGGCTTCTTTGAAAAGCTCAGTTTACAATGCAATACATAGCATGTCTTCTTTAAAATAAATCCAATGGAATTTAGTGTGGGTTCTCCCAGAAAAATGAGTATAGGATTGCGGCCTAAACTAATTTCTTAATCTCAAAAACTATCAAGAACAATTTTTTATTGGAAGGCTTACAGCTACCTTTCTCTGGTTTATAACTTGTTAATAGATACAGAACTACATCCTACTGATCTGTTGGTATTCTTTACATTTAACAGTATTTAGCCATCAAATCCATTGCTAGTGCTGTGTTGTTGTTTTTTAATGTGAATTTTATTTGAACTCTGGAGCCTTCATAATTTCTCTTTCTTTGGAGTTAACATTTGTATATATTTGCAAATAATTAATCTCGTAAATTCCATTGATTTCTCTTTTCTACTCCGTTATTTGAATTTCAGTTCCTCTAAATATGTTGTAGAGGCAAAACATTCTTTGAAATACATCATAATGATACCATTTTTATATGATATCAGTGGTATCTTATAAACACTGGTCTGTATTGATTTACTTGGTTCCCACTGGTTTTAGTTGGTTCAGGACAGAAGACGTATCAAAATTACATAATTTTTTTCTGATAAAAGGTTCAAGGTATGCTATTTAAAGTGATTTAGCCAGCAAAATCCTTGAGAGACTCTTAACTCCTTTGACCTTTCTGTACCTTTAATCTGAGGTTGGCTTAGGACAAACTGTCTTATTGTTTACTAAGTGGTATTGTTTTATGATGATTATTCAGATGTAGGAACTATTCCATTCAGATGTTGCCCCCCAATCTTTTGTTTACAGGAGGTAATGGGGAGGGGAATGATCTCTTGCTAGTGACATTTCACCAGTCCAGTGTAGGCTGAAATTATGTTGTGAAGCATATTGAGGTCATGGAAATATTCCAATTTGTTCCTATTGATGAGGAACAGGATGAACTCCCAACTTTCTAAACCTGCCAGAACTGTCTGTACCTTTCTAGAGGAAGGCTTCTTTACTCTCCCCCCACAAGTCTGCTTTAGTGTTGTCCGGTGGATTCATACAGTTTGATATTCTCTGTGAGTCATTCAGAGTCAAATTAATGCTGTTTTCTGTAATGAATTTTACTTGTTTCCTGAAGACATCTGTCTATCCTGACCCCCAGCATTGATTCTCCAGTATCATCTCTCATCTTCAAAGTGCTTCTTTTTTCTTAAGACTGCTGAATTTGTGACAGATGAGGGGTGAAGGATGTGAAGCCATGCTGTTGGATATTAAATCTGTAGCTGTTATCAGCCATACCCGGCATAGATCAGCTGTAGTCAGGGTTAGGGGGAAAAAGGCCTCTTCTGGGCTTAAAACAGCCCAAATAAGCCCCAAAACAAGTGAAAATGTTGTCCACACCTATCAGGTATTTAGAATATTGGGGAGCCAAAAAACAAAACAAAACCGTAATGCTTTCATGTGGAGTTAAGTGGAGTGTTTGGCCCTCTGAGGTCTCCTAGGGGGACAGTTACTTGCCATTGATCTAGAGCACATCACCTCACCGGTCCTGTTTTCAAAAGGATCAGCTGGGTCCTGGACAAAGAATCTAGGATACAGGATCAATCAAATGGATGTTTTCCTTGTCTTTTTTTAGAATCTAAGTGGTGCTTTTGAAGATGGTTCTGGTGTGGTCACATGTTTTCTGTTACTATAGTGGGGTGTCTTTTTTTCCTTTCAGGGGGAATTTCCCTTGCTGCAATATGCACTTATTTTCTGGTTGTGCTAGGATACTCATACTCTGTGAGCTAATATTCCATATCTTCAGCCAGTGGCAATTTATGTGCATTGCACATATTCTACCACAGCGTATTTAAATAGGAAAAAATTACTCACATAAGGAGATGCAAAGTGCAAGTATGAAGTCTTAACACAGGTGACCAAGCACAGAAGGGCAAGCACAAATATTGGTCAAGTATATTTGTCCTCAGTTGAAGTTATTCATAAGTCTGATTTCACAGAACCGATATCCTCCCACAAAGTCAACTTTGTGGCAACTTCCCCATATAAAAATGACAGAAAAATAAACTCATGTTCTACATATCATTTATGTGCTG
This sequence comes from Iguana delicatissima, assembly GCA_948472985.1. NCBI lineage: Eukaryota > Metazoa > Chordata > Lepidosauria > Squamata > Iguanidae > Iguana > Iguana delicatissima. The sequence continues at coordinate 418,006 of CAOKZL010000197.1, read as the reverse complement.
TTCAGATCATTTAAACTCAGTATTAGATCCTGCTGTGGTTATGAAAAAATGAATTGTTTGTGTGTGTGAGAAAGAGAGAGAGAGAGAGAGAATGAGAGATTGGAAAGATAACTGAGTTACAGGTTGGAGTATCTTGGGAATATCAGTCTTTTTACATTATTGATCTCTTTAATGTAAATTTAGGATTCTTTACTGGTATATCTAAAAAAAATATTACTTTAGATTTGAAAACATGATGTTGCATCAAGTCTGATGGCAGCTGTTCCAAATGTCTTGATCATTTTTCATGATTAACTCTTTCTGGTAATAACGTATTTGCTTAAGTATGAGCTAGGTATGCATGACTTTGCTATTGTGGTTTGAGCTCCGTTCCTCTACTCTTCTTCAAAATGACTCGAAGTTTCTTACTATAAAGCAGATTTGTTTAGTGTCCCTTCCACACAACACAGTTACAGCACTATGATCCCACTTTAACTGCTGTGCCTACATCTTATGGAATCTTGTGGTCTGTAGTTTGGTGAGGCACTTAAATTCTCTGGCTGGGAATCCTAAATATCCCTTTCTAAACTACAAATCCCAGGATTCCATAGGATAGAATCAGCGCAGTTAAAGTGAAATCCTAGTCCTAGAACTGTGTAGTATGAAAAAAAACTCATAAGGAAAAGGAACAATTAACATTTGAATGTGGAAACAGAACAATGGAAGATGAACAAGATATGGCACAGAAATTATTATCTTTGTTGCTCATGTGTTTTACAGATGATGTGTGTCTTGATGCATGAGCTTTTCTGTTTTGATTTTCAAGACAGTGTCATTGGGAACATCACCACAGTTGGCCCCAACTTCACAAAGGTGGGGTGGGGGAGAAGACCCAAACTATTACTGCTGAGGCAGCTTGACATCAGTACTAGGGAAGATTCTAGAGCAGTCATTAAACAAGCAGTCTGTAAGCATTTGGAGAAGAATCGTGATCACTAAAAGTCAATATGGGTTTCTCAAAACAAGTCATGCCAGACCTATCTGATCTCTTTTTTGATGGAATTACTAGCTTGGTACATGGAGGGAATGCTCTGGATGTAGTATATCTTCATTTCAGTAAGGCTGTTTACAAGGTTGATGATGATATTCTTCTAAACAAGCTAGTAAAATGTGGGCTAGACAATGCTACTTCTAGATTGAATTGGTTGACCAAGCAAACCCAAAGGTTGCTCATCAGTGGATACTCTTCATTCAGGAGAGAAGTGACAAGTGGGGTACCACAGGGTTCTGTCCTGGGCCCAGTGTTATTCAGCATTTTTATAAATGACTTGGATTAAAGAATAGAAGGCATGTTTACCAAATTTTCAGATGACACCAAATTAAGAGAGGACCAGAATTCAAAATGACTTTAACAGGTCAGAGAGCTAGGCCAAAACTAACAAAATGAATTCTAATAAAGAGAAATGTAAGGTACTACTAAGGCAGAAAAAATGAAATGCACAGATATAGGATGGGTAACAGCTGGCTTGACCACGGTACGCGTGAAAGGGATTTACAAGTTTTAGTAGAATACAAGTTGAATATGAGTCAACAGTGTGATGCAGCAGCTAAAAAACCTAATGCAGTTCTAGGCTGCATCAGTAGGAGTATATTGTCTAGATCAACAGAAGTAATAGTACCACTCTATTCTGCTTTGGTCAGGCCTCACCTGGACTAATGTGTCCAGTTCTGGGCACCACAATTCAAGAAGAATATTGACAATCTAGAGCATGTCCAAAGGAGGGTGACCAAAATGGTAAAAGGCTGGGGAAGCACAAGCTATGAGAAGTGGCTTAAGGAGGTGGAGGTGACATGATAGCCATGTTTAAACATCTGAAGGGATGTTATATAGAAGATGAGGTAAGCTTGTTTTTTGCCACTCCAGAGATTAGGGCATGGAGGAATGGCATCAAACTGCAGGAAAACCTTCACACTAGGAAGAACTTCCTGATAGTAAGAGCAGTTCAGCAGTGGAGTGCATTGCCTTGGAACGTGGTGGAATTTTCCGTAGGTTTTTAAACAGACGGTGCATGGGCATTGGTCAGGAGTGCTTTGATTGTATATCTCTGCATGGCAAGGGGTTGGACTCAATCGCCATTGTAGTATCTTAAAATTCTATAATTCTACAAACTCTGATCAAACAGTGTGAGCTTGGCGTTTTGAGTAACCTATAGCATCAGGCCTTAAAGACATGACACATCCAGGTTCTACTGTTATCCCTGAGCAATTCTTTGCTGGTCTTGATTTTAATCCTGCGCTTTCTTGCCTGATATCTATCAGCTTCCATGTTCAGGATCTACCCACTGTCTACATACCAAATACACAGTTGAATGTAATCATGCTTCACTTTCTAGGCAAAAAATATCGTAATGTCGAAGCAGATTGTAACTCTGAATTGCACTGCTGTGTAGGTGAGAGCTGCAGCAAGAGTGACATGAAATAGAGCAGACTAACACTTCTTTTGGACACTTCTGCCCTTCCCTCCCCTGCATGGTTCTCTGTGTGTATGTCTTACATAGACATATAAAACCAGTCATGAGTCATTCAAAAACTGCATGCTTCAGAATCCATTTAATCGTGTACCCCTTAAGAAATCAATGGTATTTGATTATTCCTTTACTGAATAAAGCATTTTTAAAAATAGTTAGTGTAGAATTGCATCATTAGATAGAATGCTGAAATACAATCACCTCTGATTATTGTGGTGCTATCTGTTTTAAACTTTTTCTAGAGACGGTTTGTGTGTGTAGTAAATAAATCTCACTTGAGCATTTTTAATAAAACCTTTAATAACTAGAAGCTTATTTTGAATCTTTGGTGAGCATGGATGTGCCATGTAGTTGAATGTGGAAAAGATCTTGTAGAGGGCTCAACGCTCTAAGTTACATTACAATTTAGCAGTAGATATTTGACACCAATATGTCGTAATTGGGATGTGAGAACTAAACTGGCAGGAGCATAAGCCTTGGCACACCCACAGTCCTGTCCATGTGAACATTTTTAGAATTCACTATCCAACTGGAGACCTTAGTTCCCTGTAATGATGAAGGGCAGATAGGGGATATGGTTTTCTAGGGCATTTCTATATGATGATAGACTAGGGCCACCAAATTTTTGGTTTGCTAATGGTTTGTCTTTTTGTGGGTGACACACCCAGGTCAGAAACATTTTGCTGTTTACCCTATTTTAGTAAGCCTCTCAAAAGAAACTAAATTGCAGCCTTTTGGGAGCATGCCGACCATAAATTTGTTATTCTTACAGTCTAGATTATGCATTTTACTTTAAATTGGCAAGGCTGTTTGCTTGCTTACTAAAGAATTCTTTATTTTTTCTTTCTTTGCTCAGTGTAACCTGAGCCTACAGATATGTTTGTTTATGGGTGTTCTTTTTTTGGAAAAAGAATGAATGTATCTTAAATGAAATTGGTTAAATATGAGTCACAATAAATCTGTTAGGCTTGGATGTTACAAGATATTCCATTTGGATAAGGTATTGTCTAAGGAAATAGGTATTCATGTATCTGTATTGCTGCTTTGGTCAGTTACTTATTCCTGTCATTTTATGAAGCATCTTTTTGTGAAGTAAAAAAATCCCATTCAGGCCAGTAGCAGATTCTGCTAACTTTTTAGTTGTGTTACAATGCTGAAGATAAACGTACTTGTAGGGAGAAAACTGATGGCTGATGTTTTGTAAAACTTACTTACTTAACCTGAATCTTTACACCTATGTTCCATATAGTTCTGCAATCTGTTTTCTTTTTATGAGCTTTAGGATGTTCATTACTTGAAACCTATTTGCTCTTCTTTGGGGAGTTGAAGGGGTGAGCGAAAATGTCATCTGCTTTGAGATGTATGGGTTATGCATGTTCTGCAGTAGACATGGCTGTTTAGTGATAATGTACAGCAAATGTAATGCAGCTCAGGTTATTGTACACTTGGAGATTTATTTTGGCTTTCTGTTACAGTATATGCATTTGCATGGAGTAGGAGATAGTACCTCACCCTGACACTACATTTCCATTTTAGTGGGATTGCATGCTCCTGCGAAGCAAGAAGCAATAATGGTGGTAGCAGTGCTACTAATAACCATGGTTTTAAACCGTGGTTTTAAACCATGGTTTTAAACAATGAAGTCAAAGAGACAAAGCAATTGGGAAAAAGAAGTCACCATGAAAAGATGGCATCCCAATAGCACTGCTTCAGGCTTTAAAAACAGAATCTATTCAAATTCTAAAAAAAAAAAAATTGCCAACAAGTATAGAAGACAAAACAATGGCCTGCAGATTGGGAACTCTCACTATCCATTCCAGCCTACAAGAAAGAGGACACCAGAGATTGAAGTAAGTAGTGGACTGTTGCATTATTCTTCCATTCAAGCAAAGTGATGCTCAAGATTTTATAATAATTATTTTTGCCATATATGGAGTGAAAAGTAGCAGACCTATGTGCTATGTTCAGAAAGAGAAGAGGTGCTAGGCAACATATACTGCAAATATACACTGGTTAATGGAATGCACCAAAGAATTTCAGAAGAAAATCAACTTGTGCTTTCTAGATTACAGCAAAGCCTTTGGGTGTGTACATCATGAGAAAATATGGTTTCTTCTAAAAGAATGGGTGTATACAACATATGATTGTCCTGATGTGTAACCTTTAGTCTGGATGAGAGGCTTCTGTGAAGGCAGAATGTGGACAAACAGAATGATTTTCCGTTGGCAAAGGGGTCAGACAAGGCTGCATTTTATCGTCCTCTCTGTTTAATCTGAGGGCGGAACATATCAGACAGAAAGCAGAAATAGTCTCAGACAAAGCAGGCATGAAAACTGAGGGAAAGAACGATTTGAGATATGAAGGTGACACCATATTACTAAAAGAAAATAACAAAAACTTGGAACAAATACTGATGAAAGTTTAGAAGGGAAGTACAAAAGCAGGATTGTAGGATAGGATCCTCAATATAAAGATGTACAGTTGATCCTCCAAATTTGTGGGTGTGACTTTAACGGATTTGCTTATTTGCAAATTTCTTCAACCCCCACCCTTCCACCTCAGGCACTTCTTTTTTGGGGGAACCTTCCATTTCTGATCCTCCTCCTCCTCCACTAGCCTCTGCCTGGCCAGCTAAGGATGGCTGGCAACTTGATTTCTCAGCACCACAAACCTTCTCCTGATGCCTCCCAATCCAAGGAAGAAGACGGGTGAGAGAGAAGAAGTATAGGGCTACCATGCCAATCCCACACTTCCCTCTCCTTTCTCTGACCTGGTTTGGATGCTGGGTGCCTACTCTCTCACCATGCCTCAGCCCCCTTTCCACAGACACACAGAGACACATGCACACGCACACATTTTGATATTTGTGATTTTTCCATTTTATGGAAAGGTCATGCGCCCTTAACCATAGCAAATGCAGAGGGCCAACTGTATTGTTAAATACCAAAGCCAGAATCATCCATGCTGTGGTACCTCCAATTTCTTTATATAGTTCTGGAAGCTGGAGAGTGAAGAAAACTGGCAGGAAGCAAAATAACTCTTTCAAAATGTGGTGATAGAGGAGAGTTCTAGAGATGTCATGGACCACCAAACAAATTAATAAAAGGGTCCTAGAGGCAATGAAGCCTGAAAACTTCCTCGAAGCCAAACTGACTAAATGAAGGCTTTAGACATGTCGTGAGATGGCATGACTCACTGGAAAAGATTATAATAGTTGGTAAAGTGGGGGCAGTAGGCAAAGAGGAGGACTATATTTCAGATGGATTGATTCAGTCAGGGAAGCAAGACCCGAGCAGGGCTGTTGATGACTTAGATTTGTCTCAGATTCATAGCATTGCCTAAAGTCAAAGCTCACTTTGTAGCAAATAACATTAACAACCAAGAGGATGATACATTTTCCTAGCAGTACACAAACATTTATCCAAACTTTGTCATGGTATGCTGCAAAGATCAGCAGGCTGCCTGTCATTGTAATTCAGTTCAGGTTTTATAAGCAAGTGTGATATGTGGAGAACACTTCCTCCATCCTGTTTCTATCAACCTGTCACTGGACCAAGCATATTTATGGAAGGAAGAGAAGGGAGTCATTACGGCCTTCTAATAGTTGATCACTGCTGTGGTGGGCCTCAAAGTAGGTGAGAGAAAAAAAACCTCACATGGTCTATGAAGATATGACAGTTTCAGCTCAAACTTTTTTGGTGCTGTAGCAGCATAGCTGAATTGTCTCCTGAAGACTTTTCTTTATCACAGCATCTTACTCTTCAGTTATGTTCAAATGGGTGACGCAAAGGGAAGGGACTTTTGCTCTATTTACTTGAACAGAATAATTGAGCAAGGGGAGTGGATAGGAAATGGAGGAGAAGAGGATGATTTTCTCCTCCTTCAACCTGGATGAATTTGTCCCACTGTTCTGGAATATAAGGGGAATTGTGTTTTCCCTAGAAGAATTCCCTAAATTCCTAGAAACCTTTGAGATCCCACTCTTCCAGTTAGCCGCTTCTGTACTTGTCAATTGGGCTGAGCTACTTCAGGAGCTGAAGGAAGGGGCAGCAGATCTCTGGAGCAGATGAAGAATTGCTGATATCTTAATGGCATTGAAACAGCTGTATCACATTTGCTTCCTTCATCGCTTTAAGAATATAGAAGTCCAATGTAATTAGGATGATTTCTCCTATTATGCCTCATCTTCTTTGTGGGGCTGGGGTTAATCCTAATGCAAGAACCGCATTGCTGTGTCTTCTTCTGTGGGGCCCAGCATTTCTGATGTGGCCAAGGGAGTGCAAAAAGTTGAGATGATGTAGTGACCCCCTGGAATATTTATGTTGTATCAGAACTGGTCATAGCCAGCAATCTCTTCCTATTTCTCCATTACATGTTATGCTGTTGGCCCTTTGCAGATCCTTCAGAGCACAAAGAAATTGAATTCAAGCACCTCAGTCCTCCTCATTGTGTATAGCTTACAGGTGCTGTGAGAAGGCTGTGCTATATAATTCTGACAGCACCATGAATGCAGCAAGAACCATATAGGCTTCCAGTACTCCCAGTGGTTTGCAGACCAAGGCCCTACTGATTCAGTTTTATCAACAGAAATTATATGTTATGCCTAGGGCAAATATTTCAAATATCTTTGTGACTCCTGACAGTGAATAATGGCTGTGAATTAGTCAATAAATGTTTTTTCTCTCTCTTCTCTTCTCTTCTTTCTTTCTTTCTTTCTTTCTTTCTTTCTTTCTTTCTTTCTTTCTTTCTTTCTTTCTTTCTTTGCAGAATTTCACCTGGCTGTCTTTTTGTGAAACCGTTATCTAGTAAATGATGATAAGCACACAAAATATGAGTAGAACTTAAACAAAGAAGCTTAATGGAAAATGCCAAATCCTATTTAAGTTCTCAGGAAATATTAAAACTGTGCATGTGTGTGTTTAAAGCAATTTTTTCATCTATAGAATTATGTCTGTGTCTTCAAACCTTGCTGGAACAGCTCTAGGTTAAAAAAAAATCACTGGCCATTGGCATTTAGTAATATGCTTCTTTTCAGAGCCATAAACTGAAGTCTTGTTGCACCTACATGCAGCAGCACCTGAAAATTTTAAGGTGCAAGTTCTTGGTAATACATTTTGTTTCATATCCATAAGTCCTGTTGCATTCCTGCAAAGTCTGCTCTGAGCTGTGTTTGAGTTACAGATTCCTAGTCAGGTATATTTTTATGATGCATTGGTACATTCAGATGATTTGTCAGCATGCACAAATGCACATACACATAGCCTGCCTTGTGGCATCCTGTTAGTAAATTAAGATGGTGTAAATTGGACTTAGGCCTTCTCAAGTCACTTTTATGGTCAGTATATAGGTCAGAATTTTGTTCTGACAATGCAGTGACCAAAATCCCACCCCCAACTCCTCTGGTAAGCATCACAGCTCCCTCAGCATGACCATTTCCGTGTTGTTGGAGAGTGGGGAGAATGAGTGGGTAGGTGGATGATACTGCAAGGGTGTCATCTGCAGAGAGCTTGCCAGGACCCCAGAGCATGCAGCAGATGCCTGTTCCTGTGGGCCAAGTTGAAGTAAGGTAGCCAGATGCATCCTCGCTCTCTGACAATGCAGAAGTGGGAGTGGGAGGCTGTGCTGCTTATAAGGTGAGATTTTGGGGTGAGGCAATCTTCCAGACAGAACAAATGTGTCAGGACTTAGTGGTATTTGTTCCTTTACATCCCACTTTTTTAAAAGATCCCAATCACATGTGCTGCATTAGATTATTACCCCTACTTTTCCACAATATTCTGTTCCTATTTAAAGGCTATTTTAAAAAAGGAGATAACTTTGGTAGACATGTAATCATGATGGTTGAAGTAGATATGCCCAATCCATCAGCCCTCACTATTTTCAGGATATTTCTACTATCTTCCATATTTCCTTTTTCCCACTTTGTTTCCTTTTAATGTCTTTTACAGAACTCTCTCTAGAACCCCAGCAATAAATTAGCAGGCTCGTATGCTTAGGAAGTTCACTCCCCCTCTGGTCAGTTTCAACTTGGATTTGGAGCTGCAAGATTGGGAAAGTGGTGGTGGCGGGTCAGTGGAAGGTTTCCTCAGGCTGACAAGTATGTATGTATGGAGACTGATCGTCCCAAAAATAGAATTGTTCTGCTTTTGTGCGTAGATTATAGACTTTTAGTTGCAATGCAAAGTGGTAAACTGTAATGGTGCTACAGTCAGCCCTTCAGTTTCACAGGTTCAAGCGCTGGTAGGTTTGATTATTCACGGTTTATTTTATTTTAAATAAATTCTTACTGTATTTGGGAAAAGTATGTTCTTTCAGGGAATCTCTAGGTACTCCAGCATGATTCTGTGGTCTGCTTCCACTTTTTGTTCATTAATTGATGAGCAAAAACTTTAAATGCACGTTTGGCATTGAATGTTCAGTTCCACACCCCTTCATTAATTAGGTAACTCTTTGACTCAATTGAAAAGACTTTAATTCTTTCTTTGGATATCATCTAGGTCAAGTTTGGGGGAATGCCAGTTACCCAGAATTCATTAGTCAATGTGGTCCTTGATTTCAAAAGAATCTCCTCTGATATTTGCAGACAGTTTGGTGGCGCAGTGGTTAAATGCCAGTACTGCAACCACAAGGTTGTGAGTTCGATCTTGCCAGGCTCCAAGGTTGACTCAGCCTTCCATCCTTTCGCAGGTCGGTAAAATGAGTACCCAGCTTGTTGGGGGCAATTAGCTAAAATACATTGTAAACCGCTTAGATAACACCAGTTGATAGGCGGTATAGAAATAAATGCTATTGCTATATATATATATTTGTCTCTGTATTCACAAAAAACCAAATGGATTTATCTATTCCAAACCAGCTTGTGACTTTGTATGGCTTTTCTTTAATTCAATTATTATTTTCTACTTGTCTGTACTTTCAAATGATTATTAATAAGCAAGCATCTTCCATTTCTCCCATGTCTTTTCACAAGATGAGTCAACAATTTTCCCAGTGGCCTTCCTAGTAACTCCAGTGAAATGAAAATTCATGGTGTCTTCTGCCCATAACTGCTTGGATGCATTTATTTTAAGGAAAACCTAAGTCATTATATATTATCGTGTAATGGAATTACAAATTCTGTGTAAATTCAAATTTAGATTAGATGTTGATCTTGGAAACTAAGCATGGTGAGTCCTGGTTAGTACTTGGATGGGAGACTGCCAACGAATACCAGGTGCTATAGGCTGTTTCACAGGAAGGAACTAGCAAACTACCTCTGGGGATTCCTTGCTAAAGAAAATCCCATGAAATCCATGGGGCCACCATAAGGCAACAGATGGCTTGATGACACATACACACGCAGTATAGTATGATCTAAAAAAATTAACTGAAATTTACTGCACTGATAATCATATCAGTTAAAATTTATTTCCTGACCTCATATAAGCACATGTTTATATTTCTCATAGATAACAAAACACTTGGAAAGCAAAATAATCTAGCATTTGGCTTTCATCACATTTGGTACACTCTTCAGTGAGTCAGTCTTGGTTTGAACTCATGTGAAGATTCATGCAATGTTTTTTTCTACCATAAAGTTCATATTAGTCACTGTTTTGAAATTTTGTATTAATAACAAATCACACAGCACATTGGTCTTTGGTTTACAATTCATGTTTTAAGTGCCCTTTGCTTTCAGACTGAGGAAAATTAATGGTTGTTTATGTAAATGAGAGCAGTAGGCCCTTTTATACTATGCTAAGTGAGACTTTTGCCTTCATATATGTTCACTGGAGGACATGTGTAACATAGCACAAAATACTTTTGAAACTCTTTTGATATAAAGAATAAATCTTCTTATTCCCTAGTTTTTTTCAAATTGCTTCACTTAACGAGCCTAATTGCTATCTTCTTTTATTGTTCAAAACCAATACAGATAAGAAATAATATAGGCTATTAAAGCTTATGGGTCATGCACAAATAATCCTGTGCATATTGACTGGGAATGAGGTCCCTTTTTATTAATTGGGCTTCCTTCAGTAAGCATGCATAGTATTGCAGCCTCAAATATTGTTTCTGTTTATGTACCCAGCCTCCTGTAGCTGTTTACAAATGTATATAAACTGGCTGTCATTTGAATTTAAAAATCTCTCTGATTGTTTGTTTTCATTGAGCCTATATACAATACAAAACAGAAGAGTAAACTTTGGATGAATTCTATGGGCAGGGATAGTAAGGAGAACTGTTAATGCATTAACTCGTGTCACTGCAAATGTCTGACAAACCATTTGTCTGAAGTGATTATTTTAATGAAAGGCTGAACCAATATAGAACTAAGATTTACATTCTTGCGGAAGTCTGTGTTTTAAAAAAAATTGATAAAACTTGTGTTTACTGTAGGAACATTAGTGCTTACTGTGGTTTTTCCCCTCCAGGGCTGACACACAATAAAACATGCTCCCAGTGTAACATAAATATCTGCATGTGGACATACACTGTGCCAGCACTATGCAACCACCATGCAGAGTAGCAACATTGTGCACGCATGTCACTAAGTGAGTGCCATTGTGTAATGAGTGATGCACAATGAGTGATCCAGCAGAATATGTCTGTTGTACTGGGGTAAATAATTCTCCCTATGTGTGTCTAGCATGACCTGTGTATAAGCACATTACTAATAGGCTGCCAACCAAAGAGTGTCCCTAATGGAATGCTTGTGTACCCATCGGTGAATGCTGGCTTGGGTACATAATTAACACTTATTGGAATGGAAGAAGGCCACAACTTAGTTACAGCTTAGTTACAGCTGAAGAGGCTTGGACCAGCAAGGGTCTTTATCCAGATATAGATAGGTCTGCTTTCTGTACAGCGGAAACCAATTTACTTAGCCCGTTTGTTGGGTGGACCTGGATTGATAGTTATGGGATTCCACATTACATTGTAATGAAAGCAGTTAACAGGGAGAGATAGAATATCATTACCTGTGTGTAGAAATATGTTTAATGGCTCCCCTCCCCTCCAATATATCTTTGTCTCAGAGACAGGAAATTGATGTGCTGTGACCAAAGCCTTTCAAAGGCAAGGGAATCCTGGCTATCTTGAAGAGTGAAAGCTTTGGTAGTATTCATACACAGTTGGTGCCATTCTGTGTGATGATACACCACTGGCTACCATCTTTGCAAATCTGTACCCATATTAATGATGTCATCACACAGTGTTTCCATTTTTATGTGACCTAGACCTTTTCTTCAGAGTGGCTGTTATACCCATAGCCATTGATAAACAATAGATAAGTATTTCAGTAACAATGGACATGGAATGCCTGACTCTTTCATACACTTGTAAGATTTTTGTTGTTTTCTCGCCCCTTGATAATTAAAGAGGTTGCTTAGCTAGGGATATTTGAGTAGAGATATTTGAAATGAAAGCCATTATTGAAAAAGTTTGATGTTTACTTTCTCATCACTGTGTTTCTGTCAGAGCTGCTTGCTCTCTCTTGACAAGCTTACAGTTTTCAAGCTAAGCATCTTTCAGTGATCTTGGATGTTTTCAGCACCACATTACTACTTCAAGTTCTTCATGCATTCATTATTGGAGCTGCTATGAATGTCTGATGCGGGAGTTGAACAGGAAAGAGTTGTTTTGATTTATTTATATGTTCATTTATATGCCACCTTCCCCAAGACAGTCTTTAAAAAGTGGCTTTCAGAGTAAAGATTACATTACAAAATATAACAGCTCTCTCACCAAATCCTGCAAGCACATTAACAACCGAATAAAATTAATTAAGAATACAAATTACTTACTGAAAATTAGGTTAGGTTGTCTACTGATCAGGATGATTCTAGCTTGACAGAACTTTCTTGCCCTCTCTGTTGCAGCTCCTGGGCTTCCTGAAAATTGACTGCTGGGTTTCCAGTCCTCCAAAGGTGGTTTGTGGGCCGTATGGGTGAATATTTTTCACTCAAACTACTACACCACACTGGCTCTGCAGTTGCATATTGTCTATGTGCAAAATGTAGGCCCATAACAGTTAGACTGTCATTGGCGTAATTATGAATGATGCATCTGCATTGCTAGAAAAGACATTCTTCACTCTTCATTTGTTTTTATTTACTCCAAAACTATACTTTTTAAAAGAACAAATAAGACCGGTTAGGAAGCCTTGAAAAAAAAAGCCACAAAAAAATTTCTGGGGAGCAAAAGATGTACAGTTGGTCACGGAAGGATGATGGAGAAAGCGCTAGGTACTTCTTTTGGGAGAAACTATTCCACACGGTTGGGACACCACAACTAAGCAATCCCTCTCCATAGTAGCTGTGAGCCTCACTGTATTTAATTGTATAGGTGGAGCAAAGTCTTGGAAAAAATCCTTAGCTGACTAATGTGGATTAAGACTATTCGTACACATTTGTGTGTTCTTACAGTAAACAGAATCTTCAGCACAGATAATAGCAATGACTGGGGTTTTTCTGAACATTACATTGTATTACAGCTGTGTACTGAGTGTGGCACTCGCACATTATATTATAACTGTCTAATTTTTTTTTTAAATTTATCCCCTTTTTGTGATGGAGAAATTAGAAATAATTCTGAAGTAAGTACACAAAAAGCAAAGGAAGCTGTGTTGGCCCGTGTGAAATTCGAAAATCCATAATAGAACCATATCTTTACTACAGCAACCATTTAATAATAAGCAAGAGTTCAAATTCTTCCTATCTTTTCATTAGATTAGATGAGTCTTCACCAAATATCCAAGATATTTGGAGAGTAATGGGTTGAGAATATATCATTGTGAGGTTACATGGATGACTCTTTACCAAGGCTGCTGAGGTTAGAAATACAAACCCAAAATTGTTGATTCTCCAATCTTAAAAATAGAATCTAAGTCACAAGAGGGCTTAAACTGAAAGAAAATTTCATACCACCAGAAGATTCAGCTTTATTTTGGAGTATATATGCATATGAGAGAATAACACATCTTTCAATTGCCAGCTTAAACTACTCGATTTGTCTTCCATTGCCTTAAACTTTTCCACACCATACCTTTTAATGCTGCTGGGTTGGGGTTTTTGCGTGAGAAGGCTTGGAAGGAACGCTCTTGCAAGCCTCCTGCTTCAGCTCCGCAGCTCCTTCCTGCTTGCATGAGTGCCCCGCTCGCGCCCCTTCCTTCCTTCCTCAGTGCAGCCTGGTAGATGTAGGCTGCACTGGGGCAGGAAGCGTGACCAGTGCGGCTCAGGAGGCTTCGCACGGTGGGTGAGTACGCCCCAGGCCCCTGAGCAATGCGTGAGCGTGGAGCATTTTCGGCTTGAAGCCGAAAATGAAAAAATCCATGTGCGCTTTGCGTCAGGCTCTTGAGCGTCACGTAAATGTGAGTGCGTCATGCAGACCGCTCCTCACATTTACACAACGCTCAAGGGGCCCTCTTGCTTCCAAAACACCGTGTGAAAAGGGCCATTGTATAGAACTAAAGTTATATTTCCAGCTTCCCTAGTATGAAAATTACTTAGTTTCTCTTGATTTTGTTATTTTGCTGATGAAAGATGTGTGTTTTGCCTGAGAGAGAGTGAAATAACGGCTGGAATTTATATTTTGAAAAAGGGGTGGTGGACATAGTGAGAGAGAGTCCTGGCTACCAGGAGCACTTGCCAGTTTGCCACAATGGTGCTACACAGCTATAAGGAACATATAAAAAGTTATTTTGCATTTAGTAGAGCTAGATCTGTATTTCACCTCAACACAGTCTGTCATCAGCTGTGAGGGAAATCAGCTTCCTATCTGATGTGTAGCTACTTTTTTTTCTGTGTTGCATAGGCAGCATCTATTCTTAATCAATAAAGCTTGTTTTATCCTAGTGATGTGTGTCATTCCTGGTTCCAAACAAATCTTTTGAGAAAACTGGGAATTGGATCCAGTCCCAGCCCAGGAAGGACGATCAGCTATTTTATCCATGTTTGTTTAAGTTGTCTAAGATACAACCTGACATCTGTAGCACACCTTACCAGATCCTAGTTTTTATGTTTGCTCCTTCCTTATTCTCTTAAAACTGACTAAATGTAGTTTCCATGACCTAAATCTAGTATTTGGGTGTAACTTAGATGAGATCCATAGAATCAATGGAACATAAATAACTTTTGATAACTTTGATATTCTGAAGTCTACTGTAGCTGGGATGACAGTTGGATTGAGCTTCATGACTATATCAATTACTTTCCCACCCATTACTTTTTGGTTTCGCTAACATGTATCATGTTGAAGTGTTCTAAAGAAACCTTGTTCACTATTTATAATATGCTGCTTGGTCTAACAAGGGTATTGTTTTCCTGTGGGTTTTGGAATTAAAGTAGACAGCTATTCTATAGCATTTTTTATTTTATACATTTAATATGAGAAAAAGTTGGCTCCATCCTTGGCTATTTTTGTCTCCTTTCAGTAGTTTTTAGCATATTAAATCAGCAAACCAAATTAATTAATTGTCTTAAGCTGCTGGGTACGTTCCTCCCTTGCCAGTTTTAATTGCAATCAGAACCAAAACAGAACATGACCTCTGACAGCACTAAATAATAAAAAAATTACATTAAATGCTTGTTCAGGGTTAAACACCAATTATACTTCATGGCCACATCCTTCCTGACCTAAAAAAGAATCCTTGATTAAAATTACATTAAAAAGATTTAAACTGTGGTAAGGAGAACTCTTCCCTTGTTCACATTGTCTTGCTTTGGTGAGCCTAAGCTTTTAACATAGCTATAGTTTCCTGATATTCAAGTTCCACCATTTCCTGTCAATTGAAGACTTTAAAAAAAAAAAAAGTAAATAACATGGGCAGGGGTGATGTCAGGACCCTGGAACTCCAGGACACAAGCTCTGAGTCTGAGCCGGAGTCCTTGGAGCCTGCTGCACCAGCACAGCCCACTCCCGAGGCTGCCCCAGGCACAGAGCCCTTGGCTCCAGTAGTCCCAGAAGCAGAGCCAGGGGCTGCCCCAGACCTAGCCAAGCCAGAAGAGTCGGATAGTGAGATTCAAGAGCGGGTACCTACTTACCAGCAGCATCGGGAGCAAAAGAGTGCTCTCAGGAGGTCAGAACGTTTAAATAGAAAACGCCAGGCAATCAGGGTCCAGCTGCGATAACACCTGGAGGAGTGATCTGCCTATAAAAGCAATCACTCAGCCTTGGGTCTTTTGTCGGCTCACAACCGTCCATCCTGGGGGAGAGTGCTTGTTGTGGATCCCAGCTTGGCCTCCTGAAACGCTGCCCGACCTGCTGGAACGTCGCCACCTCTTGATCTTGGACCAGCTTTGGTAACTTTTCCGTTTGAACAGACTTTGACTGTGTGCTTGCTTGGCTGTGACGTAACAGCCAGGGAGTCTCCCTGCTGCCGGTATTTACTGCTATTTTTTCCTGTTCTGTTCTGCTGAAGTAAAGCCCTTTAATTTATTCCCTGCCTTATCTGCAAGAGACCTGTAGCCGGCTCCTTTGGCTGCTCGCCAGGCCTTGGTGTTGACAGGTTACATCCACACATCACTTGCCATCTCAATTGGAGGGCAAGTGGGATTGGGGAAAAAATCCTAAGGAAGGGGCAAAGCCTCTTCCGGACCTTCCATGGATTAGATTCCCTCCATTTGAGAGCTGGACCACCCCAACATTTTGCCCTAATCTAGAGTAGGCAACTGTGGGATGCTGGCAGGGGGGCTGCATTAGTGGAATGCATTAGGGAGACCTTAGAGGGCAAGACACCTCCTTGCCACACTTGTTCCCACAAAAAAAAAAAAAAAAGTTTTGCCTCTAGACACCCTCTACGGGCAAGGGGGCCTTCTCACCATATTATGGGGCCTTCATGAACTGTTTTGTGCCAAAGAGAGGTCTTTTTTAACAATATGAAGTGAACAGACATGATTTCATGTTCACTTTATGTTTCAAAAAAAGGTATCTCCTGGGCCTAAATTTGCCGGGGGACGCACAAAGTGTGGTAGAAATGCACCCCACAGTCCCTAGAGGACATTTTGGGGCATTTCAAGGCCAAAATCTTTTTTAAAAAAAATTGGAAAAATTGTATTTGACCCCTGGTGGGCAGGGGACCTCCAGTCATTGTGGAAATGAACCCCCTCTGCCATGTCCTAGAGCAGAGCTTTCCAAACTTTCCATGTTGGTGACACACTTTTTGAACATGCATCATTTTGTGACACAGTAATTCAGTTTTACGAGCAAACCAGAGGTTAAACAGTGGGAAGGGCACCCCCCACCCACCCAATCCTGACTTGCTGTCATTGCCCTTGCCAAGGAAAGATCCCAGTGACGGTGGCAGCAGCGGGAAAGGCAGCCCTGCTATCTGATGCTGGCTCGCTTCTGTTGCCCTCGCCGAGGAGAGACCCTGGCGGAGGAAGGAGCAGCAGAGAAAGGCAACCCCCTTACAAGGCTCAGGTGTGGGGGGTCTTTCTCAGCCCAGGAAGGTGGCACACCTACACACTTCAGGCAACACACCAATGTGTCGTGACACACTGTTTGGAAAGCCAGAGTTTAGGGACTCCTGGTTGGCTCTGAGGGCACAAAATGGCCCGGCGGAGCTACACGGGCCACACTTTGCCCACCCCTGCCCATAATTGTTCTGGTTTTGTTGCTAATGGGTCAGAACATCTTTTTAAAAACTTCATTTGGTACAGATCTTTTAAAGGTCATGAATGTAAAACTATGTGGAAACACAAGTTTAAAATACTTGCACAGGTATTAAAATGAGAGAGGTAAGTTTAGGAAAACAACAACAGCACTGTTTTTTTAGTTGTTAGAAGAGTTGTGCTTCTTGTAGTTGAGGAAGCTCCATTGTGTGTCAGAAGGGGAGCTGTGAACAGAGAGAACAGCCATTCAGGTACATGAAGGTAAAAGGACACTGTGCCACATTTTTTAGCAGAGCAATGTGCTACAATTTTTTAAAAAATTTGTGTGTTTGAATGTAGGAGCTGAGTGTTTTCCAAGCAGGTATCTTCTGAAAGGGCAAGCAAATCGTGTGATTAACCTCAAAGAGAATGCAGGATTAGATGGCCATTATGATACGGATTGTATTTCTGCATGTCATCTTCTTTTGAGTAAAAGTCTAAATAATAACTGTGGTCAGATACTTGAATGCTAGCAGTTTGGATCAGTGTTGAAATTGAGCTGTGTATTTCTGTGGACATTTTTCAAAAAGATAATCATTTGAATTTCTTATCTCAAACGTGTTTCTCTGGAAAAAAAACTTTCATGCAACAAAGTCAAGGCTAATTTCAAAGGAAGAAACTTCTTTTATAATTTTTTTAAAAAAATATTGAGGCAAATGGGATTAGTTAAGAGCAAGTTGAAAAGGAGAGTCAGGAGGGTCAATCCATTGGAAGTTATTTTAAATCACTAAAGTAAAGCTTGGCTAGAATGCATATAGCAGATTAGGAAAGACAACAGACAGGTTGAAGAG
The DNA here is from genome assembly GCA_948472985.1 of Iguana delicatissima. Classification (NCBI taxonomy): domain Eukaryota; kingdom Metazoa; phylum Chordata; class Lepidosauria; order Squamata; family Iguanidae; genus Iguana; species Iguana delicatissima. Next base: position 400,078 of record CAOKZL010000197.1, on the reverse strand, counting down.
AATGCCAGCTTGGTTAGCAGGCAAAGTCAGGGAAACTGCAAAGGACGAGAACATTTCCTTTAAAAACAAGTCTTGCCCAAATGAAGAAAATAAAAAAAAAAACCCACAGTTTCTAGCAGAATAAATGTAAGTGGGACATGAGGCAAGTGGAGAGAAATATTAAAGAAGATGGTACTAAAAAAAAAAAAGGGTTTCCACATTTTTCTTTTCATACATTAGAAGCCAGAAATCAAGCTGGAATATTGGCAGTGAAGCGGGGAGAGACTGCATGTATTTGCAGTGTAAGTCGGCAGAAGTCTTGAGGTTGTGAATTCCTCACATTGGGCAGTGGCAAGATGAAAGTTCTGTTTTCATTGTAGGTTAGTAAGTATAAGGAGGTGTAGCCACAGTCCGAGCGCTGGCTTGGATTCAGAGAAATTAACTACAGAAACAAACCCCTGCAAGTCATTAGGTCAGATTTTGAACAGTGAGGCAAGGTTGGAGGGAATGGGGGAATGGAAGCTGAAAAAGATTAGAGATAAGGAAGGAAAGGGAGTAAAGCCAACTAGAAGTAGGCAGTTCATGCCCTTAGCAAAAGGGGACCATATTTTCCTCTAACAGCTAGCTGGATTTGGGATGGAGAGGATGGGAGACAAGTTGAGGGAAAAGAGGGAGTTGCAGAGAAAGGGAAGGAAAGGATAGTCTGGGCACTTCCTGCTCTGCCTCTGGCCATGCTTTACCACTGGCACAATGCTTGGGAAAGCAGTTACCCAGGACAGGGCCTGGAAAAGTCAGTTTTTGCAATAGTATGTGTATTTTTGGACAATAAGTCCCAGAATCCCATCACTTTCACTAGCCATGCTGGCAAGGGCATTTGAGGAGTTGTAGTCTTAAAAAGTTGCAAGCTTTGACATGCAGTCCAAATAGAATACTACTAAGAAGCTGTTGGCTTCAGGCCCTCCTTGTGTGATCCCTGGAATTATTTCTTGGTCCTGATTAGGGCTCAAAATTGTTACTTTGGGGCCTAAAACTCCCAGAACCAACAAGACAGAGTAGCCATTGTCTACAACAGAGTTCAGAACTGTAAGAGCCTCCAGATGCTGTTCAACTGCAACACCCAACATTCTTTACCATTGACTGTGCTGGCTGGAACTGCTGGGAGTTGCAATGCCTTGTTATGTACCTTCAAGTTATTTCTGCTCCACAGTGACCATATCGCAGGATTTTCTTGGCAAGATAAGTTCAGGCTGAGAGTGTGACTTGCCCAAGGTCGCCCATGGGTTCCCAGGGCCGAATGGGGATTTGAACCCTGGTCTCTAGTATCATATCCAATGTTCAAACCACTACACCATGCTGGCTCTCATGGAATGTCTTGAAGGCCACATAATTGTTACCCTTGCTTTGAAGGATTCTGCTGACTAGGAGATTCTGGGAGCTATAGTCAAAAAGTAACATTTCCAAGTAACTTGCTGTTAAAAACAGGGTGCTGAATGAGCTGTGCCCTTGATCAGAGCAGGCATGTCTCTTATTCTCTCCTCTCTAACTTTAAATTGCAGTCTCTTGTTTGGTCTCTTTTGAGGGAGGGAAAAGCACCGCACCATCTCCAAGGTGGATATAACTGTTCTTCCATGTTAGAGTTATATCAAAGAGACTTGGAGTTCTGTGGCTCCAAAGCTTCTGCTGACGCAAACCCGGAATGCCCCTTTCTTCTATTCTCAGTGGCCAGTCTGAGCCAGTGAAGCTCGCGGTCAGTGTACTAGAAGGGCTGCCCTGCTGATGGAGCTCCTTTCTTATTGAAATGATATTTCACCTCCATGACATGCTGAAGCCCTGAAGAGGCCAACTGATAGGCTTAGGGGTTGCAGACAGCCTAAATTCATTGCAGACAGTAGAACTTATCGACAGAGTAATGAACATAGTATATGCAAAATCTTTACTACCACAGCACTTGAGAAAGACACTTTTTAAAAAACTGCTGGAATCCCCTGGTCAGTGCTGGCTGGGGGATTCTGGGTTCAATAGTCTAAAAAGTAGCCTTTTGAAATATAATCTGTGCCAGCCATTCAGCTGTTTCCCTAATCTATCATCTGGTATTGCAGACCTTGAGAAATAGCCTTCTCTTCCCTAAGCCCAGGAAATCAGATGACATAAAAGAGAAAGACTGGCCTTCCACCTAGAATGCAAAATGGTTTCAAAAGTACAGAAATTATTATTGAGAGAGAAGAGTGGTGGGAGAGAAGAAAAAGGTTCAAGCTGAGACATGCATGGTTAAGAAAGATTTTTTGCTTTTATTAAAAAATCTTTTTCTATGTGAACATGGTATGAAAATGAACTAAGAAGGCTTTCACAAGCCTTTAGTGTAATGTGTGTAATTAACACGCTCCAATTTTAAAATAACTGCTGCCAAAAACTGCTGAGAATCTTCTAACAAGAATGTCTGACAGAAATAGAAAATGAGATCACGGTTCCATGCTGTTAACTGTCGATATCAAGAACAGTATAAATGCTAAAATGGCAGACAAGCTGTGAAAGCATAGTTTGGAATGGTATTTATTGGTCCAGCTCCCTGGTGGAAATGGAAGGAGCGGTACAAGCTTTTAACGCCTCATGCGGGTTGATTTCTTTCTCTTTTCTTTTAAGGCAAAGATGACAGATAAATGACAAATTTTAAAAAGGTGGAGAAAGTGCTGGGGAATGTTTAACTTGTCCAGATATGTCTGAACTTTATGGATTGTATTTTAGTATTTAGTATTTCGGCATGCAATATATGTTTTAATTGTTAATATGTTCAAAATAGTGTTTTAATTGGGTGTGTGGCTTAATGCTTTTTAAACTTTTTTGCTCTTTCTTGTTTTAGATGTTCTGTTTTAATTTATATTGTAAGCCAAGCTGAGTCCAATTTGAGAGAAGAGTGAGGTATAAAATTAATAAACATAAGAAATAAAGAATTCTGTAGTGGAGAGGCTCAGTTAGGTACAACCATTGGAAAGATTGTTTTGAGGTATTTATAAGGAATGCAATATTGTTACATTAGGTGATAACCTTCTCAAATGTTTGAGCTTTGCAGAGGCCTTCTGTCCTGCCATTTTGCTTCCTTAGGGCCAATTCCCAACTGCAAATGGAGGAAAAATCAGAATGGAAGCAACAGTCCACATGGACTTTTAATCTGTTTTTCTGGCAGGGGAAAGAGAGGCTACTGAGTATGAAACTGGGGCATCTGCTGCTGCTGACTTGTTCTTTCTTTTCTGTAGTGGTAGAGGTCAAAGGGATACACAGTAGTTTGCACTGAAACAAAGTTTAGGGAATCAGAAAGGACTCCTTTCTTTTTAAACAGTGTGTGTAGGTACATCACTATGCAGAATTCCACAATTGTGTGATGCGGTTAGCTGGAATGCAGCACAGTCATCCCTCCACATTCACTAGGGTTAGGGGCAGAAGACCACCATGAAAGTGGAAAAACCATGAATAACGCTAGGCCCTCCCCAAAGCACAAGTGGCTGGCTGGTGGGGCTTACTGCCACCTCTACTGCTACCCCACACCATTTTTAATAGAGACCTACAAGCCTTGTTCACAGTTTCTCAGTCTCACAAGGCTTGCAGTCTCTATTAAAAATGGCATGGGGAGGCAGCAGATGTGACAACAAATAATCTGTGAATAATCAAGTCTGCAAAAGTGAAGCCCACAAATATGGAGGGCTGACTGTAGTTAGGAAATGTGCTTCATTTAAATGCTAAAGTAATACCATGCAGATTAGATTTAGTCTTGCCCTCTCCCTCTTTTCACATTCTGCACAGGGACTTCCTTTTGGTCCCAGTTGCTTTCCACAATATCTTTGTAGTAGGCTCTAATCAGTTGTGTTATTAAAACTGTGATCCATTTTAAAAACAGTTGTGATTGGAACTGCTGTGTTTCCTTAACAAGGATTATCTGTTTTGCTTCATTTCTAGATATTAAATGGAGCAAAAATCCTTGATGTACATGTACATCTCACACACACACACACACACACACACACACATGCCTCTAACTATTAAAAGGCTGGCAGTAGTATGGTTTCTAAATCAGGTCATGCACAACCATCTGCATACTGATTCCACAGCCTGAACCCTAGATTTTCAACTGACCTGTTCTTAATATGCACATTGCCTGCCAGCACCTTGTTGTTTGACGAAGCAGATTGAATTTAGAAAGTTGCATCCACTAGATGAAATTTGTCTTTTATGCCTTCACAAAATTTATGAGGTAGGTTCTTTTTAAAAACATACAGCTTACCATGTATGTCTTTTACATAAGTTCTAATTAAGGAGAATCCTTTAACCTTTATGATCTTCCCCAGAATTAGATTCTGGGAGGGTAGGAAGTGAGCTCAGGATTACACTGAGCCGTAGCTCATCAGGGCTCAGATCTGGGAGTTTATTAAAAGAATTATTTGAGCATATAAAGGGTGCCTCTTCTTCACATCTGATTAGCCTTCTTGTGTGTCACAGCAATTAGTCCTTCTTCTTGATGAGAAAGAGTATCTCTACATATTGAAACACTCAATTGAAAAAAAAGTGAGATTTTTTTATTACTGTACAAGAGCAAAAAAAAAGGAAACTTTTTTGAAAACAACAGCAATAGCAAAACAAAAACGCCAAAAGTTGTGTTTTGCACAAAACATATTTTACGTATAAACTTTACTTTCAATATCAAAGAAGTATTTTGCATAAAAACATACTTTATAGGAAAGTGAAGGGTTTTTTTAAAAAAATTGAGCAGTCCAAAATAGTGAAAAATCATAAGAAGTTTGCAAAAACTCTTGTAATCTTACTCATTGGGAGGAAAACTTTTCAAATATTCCATGCTTCTGTGTGAAAAATGCACTCCTACTATAGTCACATTATTTCCCTTCAACCCAGATAAAAAGAAATTGTAAGTCAAGAGCTTCCACCTCTATGTAAACATTCATACCTGAGCTGCCTTTTTATAGGTCATCAGGTCTGCAGGCTGTATTTGCACACTAACACAATTGGATTCAATCAGCCTGAAAACTGCTGGTTTGGGTGAGCCTGCTGCTAGGGGTGCTTTTTTTTTTTTGCTATTTTTCTTCTGGACGGAAGCAATAAGTAATTTTAGAAATATTTTTCCTGTTGCAAAAAGGTCCTGGAAAACAGCAATTTTTGAAGATGATTTCTGCAGAAGTTGTTCACAGTTGCAGCATAAAAATGTTGTTTCCTGTGCAGAAAACCCTGTTTTCTGCACAAACCAACCATGTGCAAATTTTTCATAGAAAACATCCCAAACCGAGAAGATTTTCATTAGTCCAGGATTCTTCTTAACAAGGTTTGGCAGTACTTGATAAACACTTTTTTAAAAACTATTTTTGACTATTTGCTCCATCCCTACCTGGTGAAGATGTGTATCTTGATAAAGAATACTAACTCATTTAGTTTTTCTGATTCTTATGATCAAACCATACCACCACCCTTCATGTCCTGCATTTTCTGCATTACCAAAAACTACACGAATAAGGGTAGTAAATAATTCTATTCCCATTCTTGCTCATCCTTTCTTAGAAAAATGCACAATTTTCCAAATAAAATGAAAGAAAAATAAAGGTGGGGAATCATTTTCCCAAACTCCTGGGGGCTGCATCTCATATTAAGAATCACAGTGTGTCGTCAGCCACAGAGGTGTGTTATATGCTCTGGAGTACAATTTCTGTACAGAACAATGATGAGACACTGCAGGAATGATAAGAACACCCCATGAACCACCTGGCTACTAAGATCATACCCTACATGCAATGCACAAGGATTCTGTGCTGGGATAGGAAATATGTGCAAATTGTACTCCGAAACAGAAAAATTTAAACTATTGTCCCAAAGTATTTGTCTAAGCAAACATTTGCACTGGCTTTACTGGGAAGTTAACTTAATAGTTGAATGGCAATTGCATTAGTAATGTAAGGCGAATATCGCAGACCAGATTGCTTATTTTGCAGATAGAGGTCTGTTAGCCTTAGTGATACCTAAGAAAAGTTGCAATCACATGAATAGCAAGACATCTTTGTTCATAGCAGCGGTTTCCAGAACTTTATAACATCTCTGTAACCCACAGAAACTGGAAATTACAGTTGATATATTCCCACATGTTCCTGAAGAGAGTATGTCATCTTTCAAGATGACACATCATTTGTTTTTTTTTTAATTAAAAAAAATCTGTTACTAGTTTGTTAGAAAGTTATTTTTTTTCAGTATTATCCTAGTTTAGCTCATGACACTAAAGGTGAGAAAACATTTGTCTTCCATAATGCTTTTGGATTGACTCATTTAAATGTTTTGAGAAATAGTAATAGTAGTAAGGGAACCTTTAATTTAAAAATGAGTGAAAAAAGAATATAGGACTTCTAGGTAAAACCCAGAAGTTGAAACAGTCAGCTGTTGGAAGTTGATGTCATTTTTAGAAAAAGTGTCCTGTTTCTGATGATGAATCATCTCTGTATGTGAATTATTTGCTCTCAAACTAGTGACTGTGGCTTGTACATGTATCACTTTTAATATATTTTTCTCTACTTGATTTTCTGGATCCTAATGCCTGTAATCAAATTCTAAAATAAATAGCCCAGCTGTTGTCCTGAGTGCTTTTTGTCCTCTACTTCCATTTGACAGATTAATTTATCTTCTATATTATTTAAACTTGCGTAGCATGATGTGTAGATGATCTGGGATTTCATTCTGCCAGTATTTATAAGCAAACAGACCCGATATGCCCTTCCTGGCCTAACACATGGATCAGAATGAACATCTTTCATTTCTTGCACTCCTCTGAATTTTGCAATACAAGTCTTGGCTCAGTAGTATACCAAAATGCATATAAAAATGTATGGGTGTTATATTAACATACCTGCAGAGTTATGTATTTGGTGCTTCCAGATGCATACAGATCTGCATATTTTAGGGTACAATGCAACATTTTAGAGTACAATGCAACAGCATTTTTGGAGAAGTGCAATACTGTCCTTTTATATGTTCTGCTCAAAAGGAGTTTCATCTTTGGCAAAAAAGAAGGCAGAAGCCAAAATGTTTTGCTCTTGATATATATTTTTAAGTTCTGTTTATTAATCACACACACACACACACACACACACAATTGGTTAGTGACTAAATGCATGCGACTTGAATCCAGGACAAACTTGGGAGAAGTGCTGTTGGTTTGCTTTTCAATCACATGTCTACTCAAAAAAGAAATTACATTGTCTTCTGTGGGTTGCACTCCCACAAACGTGTAGGTTTGACATTTTAATCACACACAGATAATAAACAGGAAGAAATTTACTTGTAACTGTGAAATCTTTGCCAGGCTTCCATGGTTTTAGACCATTAAGTAAGGATAGTTTTTGGTTTTAGGGAAGCAGGTAATGATTGGTTTGGAAATGCAGACATATTAGAAAGTTTTCATTGAGAATATGTAAGCTGGTATCTTTTAGTTTAAGGGCAGGCTCAAGTGAACTCTCATTTAACATTGGTGAATAAACTTTTAGAGCAATTTCATCAGTTGAAGGGAGACTAGAAAAAGAATTTTTTCTGAAGACAGGTACACAGATAGATAGATTAAGAAGTGCTTTTTTATATATTTAGATTTCTGTGTGGATGTTTTCAGTGTAAATATTTTGTACGTAATATACTTTGCTCTCTATGGATAGTTATAGCTGTGAATTTTCCCTGTGGATGTAGCTATAGAGGCTGTCATGGTGAGCATCTGTACATCAAAATATGCCACAACCGATTGATCCTGACATAGAAATATAGAAAAATTCCCTAGAGGTTACATTTGTGTAAACTGATGTTTAGATTTCATTTGTCATCTTTTCTAGAAGATAGGTACAAATAAGATTTAGTTTTTCCTCTGGTTTCTTATCAGGAAACAGTGTTATCTCCCAATAATAATCTCTCTCTGCTGCACAAGCACAGTTTAAAGCATACAAAATTCATGCCTCCTAAAATCTTCAAAGGGAGAGAAACAGCTTTCCTGGAATGAAAACCATTCATGGGGTTTAAGGGTGAAGGAAAGAGTTGTATCTATTTTAATTTTTTAAAAAAACTGACAAAGGCTGTAATAAAACTGGCTTCTGGCTTTTACTGCACTAAGATTATTAGGCATCTCCTTTGATGCTTCTTTCACAATGTGGGAGTTTCTACTGTGAGGCAGTGCCAGACATTTTGAATCACCTAGAAAGTGTCTATGGTGTGGCACTCGTCCATGGCAGTGAGTCTTGCAGTGTCTTCTGCAAGGCTTAACATTAATGTGGAAAGAAGATGGACTTTGGATTCTTCCCACACGCAAAGGAGTTGTGATCAGAAGCTCCCATATCTCTCTCCTAAAAGATAACATGAGAAAGAACCATAATATACTAGTGTTGGCAGTTGGCAAAGGGGACATGTCAGGCTAGGATTGGAAGAATTAAAACTGGAGATGGCTCCTGTAACTTTAATGGTTGTGTAGCAAAGGAGATTTCAGCAGGTGTTGATTGTTACCTAGGCCCTTTCCGCACGTGGAGGGGGAAACGGGGGAAAACACGCTGAAACGGAGCTTACCAGCAGCTGGGTAAGTCCATCCCCATGAGGAGCAGTGCGAGCTCGCTGTTCCGCAGTCCCCTGTGTCCAAAATGGCGGCTCTGGTGTCCAGAATGGCGGCTTCCGGTTGGTGGAGGCTCTCCACCAACTGGAGAAGCTCGCCAGCCGGAAGCCCGCCCCCAGCAGATCTGCAGGCACGTACTGGTGCACGCCTGCAAATCTGCACCGGATTGCGGGAACGGAGTGGCATGGAGTGGTGTGCTCCGTGCTTTTGAAAAACCTGTAAAAACAGGTTTTTAAAAAACACGCTGCGCGTCCACTTTGGGTCGCTCCAGAGCGGACTGAGGTGCGGAACTGCGACAAATAGTCCGACCCAGTCCGCTCCCATGGTGCGGACGACCTCTGTCAGAGGTCGCACCACACCGTACTACTTACCCCGTGCGGAAAGGGCCCTAGTTGCATGACAAGTGACACCTGCTGAAATTCCTGCAGGGGTGTCAAACTCAATTTCATCTTGGACTGCATCAGCGTTATGGTTGCCCTCAAAGGTCTGGTTGAGTCTGTAAGACTATATAAATGTATCTACTCTTTTATCATATTAAATAATTGCCTCTGCATTTGACTATTACTGGTTTTTAAATTGCCTTCTCTCTGCATCAACTTTTCTTTCCTTGGACATTTTGGGGCTATATGATCATAGTTTATGGTCCCTATACCTCTGTAAAGTGACATAGAATTGGTCAGTATATCCAAAGTGTGCCACTTTCTTTTCCCCAGACTGCACCCTCTTCAAGATACCAGCAGCTGGGGGCCCACAATGTGGGAATCAGGATCACCTGGTGAGAGGAGTGCTGCAGTTGTAGGAGAGGTGCAGGGGGCGCATGAAATGGCCTGGCGGGTTGGATTCAGCTTGTGGGCCTTGTGTTTGACACATGTGTTCTATAGGAACTCCCTCCAATTTTCCCTTTGGTAATCTTAGGTCAAGCTGACATTATGACTGTAGAGTGAGATGGCGTTTTAAAATGTATGCACTTCAAATATGATTTTATTTTAATTTCTTCACTTGTTGTTCACTCTAGCTCTGGCGTTGTGTCTTTGGGGTGGTTTTTTTTTTATTGCTATCTCTTCTTGTCCACCTCTTTAAAAAGTTAAGTATGTGTCTAACCTTTCTTCACAATGCCTATTGCAAAGAAAGCGTATTTAAAAGATTAGGTACCACTCCTGGATATTATGGGTCTCCTGAAGAAGCAATTCACCCTCTTTTGGCCAGAGAAAAGGGTGGCCCGCAGGAAGACTGGGGGCCACAAAAACTGCCTTGGTAGCTCCATCTACTCCCAAGATCACACTTTGTTGAGTCGTTTTAGTAAATACCCACTTCTTATTGTCTGGGTGTTTGTGCTATCTGATGGAAGAGTGATATGTGCAGATGATTTAATATGTGAGGTAAGGTCTCCACTGATCATTTAGAGGCCTCATTTTGCTTACGCCCTACCACCGGCAATGTTTGTTTTCAGATGTTCAGGTGGAAGTCAGATGTAACTGTAGCATCTGCATGGCACAGAGGGAGAAAGACAGCACCCTGAGCATTGGCCCGAGACATTTGCTGGCTTAGGCTAAAGACAAGACTCCCCTTCCTCCTCCATTCTGATCAAAGGGGGACCAGACCCCTGCCAGTTGCAGTGGCGCCATCCTGGTAAGTGGAGATTGGGGAACTTCCATGGTTCCTATGTAGCCCCTAAAATATCTGCTATATAGGGATCCTGAATATGAAGCACTCATGAGTACGTAATTCTAGATTATGCATTCGTAAGTGTCCAACTGGATTCTGGCCATCAACTACAGTGGATGAATGGATGACTCCCAGCTTTCACAAGAGTGGAAACAATTACAGAGTTTATTCGTGCATTGTTTAATTTTGAATACGTTTCTCATTTTAATTTCTACTCTCTCTTTTTTTTCTTTAGGAGAAGCTAAAAATCTTCCTACATATCCAGGGCCAAACAAGATGAGGGATTGCTACTGTACTGTAAACCTGGACCAGGAAGAGGTTTTCAGGACCAAAATAGTGGAGAAATCATTATGGTAAAATTTATTTGAATTAAAATATTCTAGCACTTGTATATACACATATATTCAATTTATTCAAGTATTAATATCCCCTAGGTCAAGATGGAAGTTATCGCAGAATTTCACAGCAATGACATAAATACAATGCAGAAACTATAATATTCAATAAAGTTAATATTTCAATAAAGTTAATATAATATAAAATCTTAATACTGTTATAAAAGTAGAAGGAACATTTTCAAAGATGCCCCTGCCCCAGTACTACAGTGGATATTTCGTTTGTCATCTACTGATGCTCTCTGAGAGATAGTGAGTCTGTTACAGCTGTCAGGCACAGATAGTGTAGATATCTCTCAAGGTATGTTAGCACACTTTTTCTGTGCCACTGTTCTTATATTATATGAAAAAAGGAACAGGGCTTTCCAGGTTTCTGGGATGAAGAGAACTCTAAATTTGTCTGATACTGGTCTCTTCCAGGATGTGATGACAGGAGTTACAGTTTTTAAGTAAGTTAAAAGCTTTATGAAACTTGCTGTATTTCAGAGAGCAATTCAGACTGGTATCTAAGATGGTCAGGGGTGAGCTGTGCTGAACTAGGATGCTTGTACTGAACCCACCAATCCCAGCCTAATCATGCTGGACTTAAATAGGACTACCTTTGTCCTGACCACACTGTTGCGGTAGTGTTCCTAGACTGGAGACAGTTTGTATCTGGTGTAACTTAGCTTATCCCTTGCCCCACTCTTACTCCTCCTCTTTTGTACTCTTCTGCTGGCAGATCTTTGCCAGCAGAGTGGAGTAGCAAAATGTTCTGTCAGCAGATCCCTGAGATCAGTTGGTAGAAGGGCGTCACTACAGGCAGAAGAGCATTAGGCCTATTCTTAATCCATCATAGCTAGTTCATCTTCAGGTTAGTGACAGTCAGGATGAATAGCTGAAACCAGAGTACTGACAGCCAATACCATCATCCTCATCTGTCAGAAGAACAGGAGTTGTTGGCAAACTCTGGTGAAGCAATCTTCACTGTTTTCATTTTGATTTCACACATCTGCCACAGCAGCTGTCAGCTCATATTTAAGGTACTGGCTCTCATTAGCAACCTGCTTGCTTTCCTTTTACTCGAAAGACCTGAGTGGCATGTTCAACCAAAGCAACCAGCTTGTGAGTCTTTATACAAGATGAGCCTATAAGCCTATCATTTGTGTAACTCCAATACCCTTTCCATGAAAGAAATCCCATTTTTTTCCCTTCCCTTTCCTTTCCTTTCTTTCTGTTCCATTCCTTTTTTAAAATTTTATTTTAAAATGAAAGGCAAACTGCAGAAATCATGATCACTCTTAGTGTGGTGGGATTGGGTAGAATGTAAGCACAGCCTGAAATCTGTTCGTTCTTTCTTTCTTTCTTTCTTTCTTTCTTTCTTTCTTCCTTCCTTCCTTCCTTCCTTCCTTCCTTCCTTCCTTCCTTTCTTTCTTTCACAAATCCCAAAAATCTGTCTGAGAAATTCTGTAGTTTAAAAAAAAAACTTTTACCAAATTCTAGGTTTGGAGTGTCTCCTCTTCATGCCACTGGATGCAAAACTGTCAATAAAAGACCATAAGTCAGTTTTCTATAGTATGATTACTAAGATATCATTTGTTTTATTGTTGTTATTACTATTGTGGTTGTTATTACTAAATTAATTTCTACACTGCTTTCAGTCTCTAGCAATGTCTGGAAGTGATTTCTCACATGGGATTCGGCAATAAGAGCAAGAGATTTTGATAATTACAGAGGGATACATTGCTGACTTAAGTAATACTCTTTGACAAGTGTTTGCTAGGAGAAAGTCTTTAAAGATTTAATTAAATCTCCTTACCCATCAACAATGAAGGAAGAAATTTCTTTATAATTTATATGTAAAAGAGGCATATTAAAAAGATGGTTCCTCAGTTTTTCCTTTGCCACAAAAATATGAATAGGCATGGGTGTTTTTTAAAAGAATTAAATAGCTGCTATAAGAAAGCAAGAGCAGCATTTGGACAGTTAATAGAACCAACTGACGCAAGTATCAGCAAGGAATTACATTGGGATACATAGAGTACACTTTTTCACTGTACCTCCACATTATTGATGCTGTTCCCTCTCCCTCATGGCTGCCATTTACATTTTGTACCATGTGTACATTAAGTTCCATGTGCATAATTAATGTCACATCTAGCTTGTTGCACACTCCCACTCTTAATTTAACGTAACTATGTCTGTAAAGACACTTCTCTTCTGTATCCTTTCAAGTTCTATGCACAGTCAGACTGTGATAAGACTTGGACTAGCACACGTCTTTTGCCACTATTCCTCTTTAAAATGAATAGGAGGTAGAGACTTACACTAGGAAAATATGCACTCCACTATCATCTGGTGTAGTGATTGTTTATGCATGTCTCCAGTGCCCCTCAGTCCAAAATGCATAGAGCGGTCAAGAGGAAAATCTGTATTTTAATGTGCTCTTAGGTTATTTGCTAATGAATGGTGAGTTTTTTGGGGGGAAGATGCAAATTTCTGTGTCAGGGCTTTCTACAACTTGCTGCTTATGTCTGTAGAGTCACATCTAAATTACCCTGCTGTTGTAAACATGTGCACATGACAACAAATCCCACTGGAATATGTAGGACTTGCTTCTAGGTATGGATGTTTCAGATGTATGTAGAATTGCATGTGTATTTGGCCATTTTCTGTTGAATCCATAAGACTGGGAAGCAAATGTGTGTGTATATGTGTGGTGTTTAAAACCGTCGCTTGAATCTATCTCTCTTGCTCAAAACATGAAGCTGCACAGAGAGCATTTTAACATTTCAAAGATCATTAAAATGGCTCACAGGAGGCTTTATTGTCTTCACTGACGTCACTTGGCTGGACTAATCCAATAACCCTTTCCTATTGAGAAAATAAGTCCTTTGACAGTGGAGAGAAGAAGGAAAATGCAATTTTTAGGCATTCCTATAAAATGAAAGTTGTGTGTCAGGGCTCTTCTGCAATCAAATTACTGTTGTGTTTACATGGAGAAAATGTTCATTCCAAGATACTACCAAGGAGTGTTTCCCTTCTTCGATCTCTCCATCTTTCTCCACAGTAAACCCATCCCAATCATTTTAATAAGGACAGAAATAACCAAATTTTCAAAGCCTAAGACTACAATACTTTGCATACCTGCCTGGAGTCAACTATATCAACTATATCAAACAGACTGATATTGTCCTTTGAGAAAATGTGCATTTACAGTTTTCACTGTATATCTACTCTGTCCATAACAAGCTATGTACTCTCCTATTTATTTATTTCCACGAGGGCTTTTTCACACAGTCACTTCTCCAAAAACTCTGCATTTAAACTGCTGATTTCTTTCCTCAGCTACCCTTGTGCCTGGTTCACCTGCTGTTCTTTTAGCTCAGCCTCTCCACCCTAACCAATAATCTACATGTACCCCCTTTTGGCACACTTTGGGTACACCCTCCATATTAGATTTCTGCCACACTATTTTATCTGCACAAGCTCTTTGGTGTTAGTAAAAAGAAGTAGGCAGAAATATTAAATGGAGTGAGGGAGAAGTACAGGCAGTGGAAGCAGGTTGGTTAATTTTAAATTTGTCTATGCCTTGAACTCCACAGGTCAGGTTCCATTTTTTTTTAACGTCCACACATGACTCCAAAGTCAAAATTTGAACAGCTGACAACTCAAGAGCTAGTAGATGCTACTTTGGCTGACCCACATTTTAAGAATGACCATTTTTTCTTCTTCTGCCCCACCCATGCTTGAAAAGGAAAGGATGATTCAGTATGACTGCTGTTACATGCAGAAACCACTGAATTGGATTTAGGCTACAATTAAGCATAGTTATGCCTGATTGATTTCTGCAGGACTTAAATCGTACTCAGGATTACAGTCTCAGTGAGTTCAATAAGAGGTCTCTGAAAGGTGTTGTAAAAGGGGGACAGCCAAGAAATAATGACTTATTTATCCTCTTGGCCATCTTTTGTTGCCCATGTCTCTGTCCTCCTATTCTTTTGGGTTATAAGCTTCTTGGGTCAAAGGGCATTTCCCCAACCCTTTTAAAAAACATGATGTAAATTCCATGTACATTGATTATCATACACAAATACGGGCTAAGTGGCAGTTAAGACCTTTGTAGCTAGAAAGACCTGCAGATATGGACCACTGCTTGGCAGTTTACCATGATACACTGAGAAGAACTTAGACCTTAGATCTCTGTTCCAATCCCAAACCCAATGAATTATTGATTTCAAAAGATGATATAGAATAGTCCTTCAACCAGAACATGTTTCAACCTTGAGCAATAGCAAAAGCAGTATCTGTTCTGTAATTTGTTGTTGTTGCAGGCATTCAAGTCATTTCTGGCTTATGACAACTATAAGGCAATCCTATTGCAGGGTTTTCTTGGCAAGATTTGTTCAGAGGAAGTTTTTCTTTGCCTTGCTGTGATCCTGAGGGAGCGTGACATGCCCAAGTCAACCAGTGGGTTTTATGGCTGAACAGGAATTTGAAACCTGGTCTCCTGAGTCATAGTCCAGCACTAAAAATACTACACCACTCTGGCTCAGAAATCTGGCCACGACTGAGTGGTGAGGATTTTTTTAATGTCACATCTCACTGGGCATATTGTATGTATAACATAAGATCATTAGAACAATTGTGAACTTCTGCTTGCTATTTGAGCAATACCTGAGAGACTGTTGTTTCAGCTCTTTCCAATGTTGAAGGACCTTCTAAATTCTGTCCCAAACCCTTCAAAACAAAGGCAAGAGAATGCTTATACCATTGGCTGTATATCGGTCCTCCTTGCATTCTGAGGCATGTGATGGAATTGATACCAGGTTGGCCCAATTGTTCTTCCTGGCTGTGGGCCAGGACCTCATGCCAGAAAGTGTGAAAGTGTATTACAATGCAGATGCAAAAAAGTGTGAAAATACGTCACAACACAGATGAAAATATTTCGAATACCAAGAACCAGAGTATTTGCAATTTATGGCTCTCCAGGTATTGTACACAGCAACTCTCTTAATTCCTCACTATTGGCTGTGCTTCCTGGAGGACTACAAGTTGTCCATTCATGACCTAGGAGTTAGTAGAGATATTAAGGAGCAAGCCCTATTCGCTGCTAAGAAAATATTAGGAGGCATTGTGGATGACATTTTTATAATACTACATCTGATTCTTTTCAAACTCTAGATTTTAAAACAGTATTTTCCCTGCAGCTAAGTGCTGATTGGGGGCGGAATGGAGTTCTTGTCCTAAGGCTTTTCAGTTATAAGGGATTTGAGAGTGTTCAGGGGAAGAAATGTTCATAAAAGCCTGGCCATTTTGAGCCCAGTGTGGGGATGATTGTAGATCTAACAGAAGATGATTTGAAATTCATGCTTGTCCCTCTGTTTTTGTGTTCTCACACTTGTATGGAACTGGAAGAAATGACTGTTTAAAGAAGCAGTATGTTCTTCAATGCTGTATGAAAGCCAACATGCAACAGCAAAGAGCTTTTCCAGCGTGGAAATTTGGATGTGAACTGTGTCCCTCATTGTCTTTCTCCTTAGAAATATGAAATGATGAGGCAGAGCTTTACTAGCACAAGTTGAAACATGTTCAGTGTCAGGTGACACTAAGCAGGATTCATTTGCAGGCAATATGTTTTATGTATTTTTATGCACACGGGTTCAAGATCTTGGGATCTGTTCAACTTTAGAGATCCCACTGAACTGGTAATAGGTTGTATGTAAATGCATCACTTCAATATTCTTACATATTTACAATAAACTTGCGTACATAATTCCGTTTAATATCTTGTCTTAAAATATTTTGCATGCAGATCACTATTATTATTATTGTCTCTGTAACATTTTAAAGCATCTAAAATAAAACTGGACTCTATAAAGCATTTTAAAATGTAGCATAGTGGTGATAGTTTTGGGCTGGGGGATTCATATTTATGGCCCTACTGGGCTATGAAATTTACAGGGCAACCTTGGGACAATTTTTCCCTCTCTTTCTCTTTCTCTGGTTGAATGGGTTGTTTTCAAGACAAAGTGGAAAGAAAAGTGATAAAAAATGAAGATGTGAGATACAGTTTGTGTTAGATGCCAGGCATGAAACATGAAAATAAGTAGTAAAGATGAGAAATTAAATCTTTTAAAATTATGTTGTAGTATTTAGATTAGTTATATATTAACCCTTATGCAACAGAATAGGATGGTGTGCATTGGATGAGTTGTGCAGTAATTTCTGTCTTCAGTGGGAATTCCAAAGGGTTCTACATTCCTATTGAGAATCCTAGCCCTCCTTACTCCTGGAATAAATTTGATTTCTCCTGAATAGAGCCAATTGGTTTACAACCAGCTCGTTTTGTTTCTGATTCTCTGTTATCATATTTTGCTGAAAAACAGTAAGACCTTTTTTTTGTGCCAATATATATTACATCGGCTGGAAGAAGAAAAGTATCTTAATGGCAAAAAGCAGTAGATTTGTTGGGACAGCTTGTTTACTTGCAACAAACCAAAGCATGGGAAATGACTGAAATTTGAAGAAATTGTTTATAATTGCTCAAGTGGCATTAATGCAGAATGGCTTCACTATAGATCCTGTGCAAAAAAGAGAATTTTTAAAAAGTGACACTTAGAGAACTAAAATGTCCCCTCCTGGTGAGTGAAGCTTTAAAAAAGCATTTCCCAAAGAAATCTGTGCTCGTCTTTTTGGGTGCTTCCTTCCTTACCTCCCAAAAGCCACTGACATTTCAGCAAAGGATCCCAATTACAGATGAAATGTAAAGGCAAGAGAAGGGCTTCCCCAGCAATTCCCAAAGCACTGGGTGCTTTGTGAGGGAGCATACAGTTCTTCCAATAACCTGGACCAGAGCTGTGTAGAGCTTTAAAGGTCATAACCACCATTTTGAATTGTGCCCAGAAACAAACCAGCAATCAGCGGAGCTCTTGCAGCAGGGAAGTTACGTGAGCCCTGTAGCCAGCCCCAATTGCCAATTTAGTGATATTTGCATCTAGTTCACATTGCAAAGTAAAATCCTGTCCTGAGTTCATCCAGAAAGAAGATAGTCAAACATTTCTAAACACTGTGGATTAGCCAGGGGATATAAAATTCACCATGGCGGTTTTAATTATTTTGTTTTTAAACACATTTATAATCCATATGTAAGAGATTCGATTTGGGAAATTCCATTATTAATCACTGTATATTTTGTCTTTATTTCATCCCCACAATTGTGCATGTACTGCACAATAAAAATAGGGCTGCAATTACAGTTTCTCAGAACTGAAAATGATATGCATTGTTTTATAAATCCAAAACTGAGCAAATGGTTGAGTCTTAGAGACTGAGTGTTATGAGATTACTTCCTTTGCAATATCATTTTAGATGTTATTAAATCTTTAAGTTTTGAAACTGTTTTAGTTAAATTCATCCCAAGGCAGCAGCAGAAGCCACTTAAATCAAAATAATTTCTTAGATTTCAGCAAGAAGTTAATTGCTTGAGGGCTTACCCTTAATCACTAAAATGCATTATGTTTCAGAGCTAGAAATTTAAAATGGGAAATTTGCAGTTAAGGAATATAGGCTGTTACATTCATGTATTTAATCATTTCCTATCACACCATCTGAATTATAATTACATTAGTAATCTTGATAGTCATTAATAAGCTTGATCATCATTTTGGTCATCATATGTGCATAAAAGTCCACAAAAAAAAAAGATCCTGTAGTCAAAATGAACAACCTTGGATAGAGAATTCCCCTGAAAAACAGGTTAGAGTATGACTGTGAACAGAAATATCTTGTGATGGATGAGTAGTAACTCTGTACAGCAAAAATAGGGCACAAAGCCTGATTGTGACAAACACACCGTATCACCTTCACCCCACCCTCCTTTGATCAGTGTTATAGGTGCAAACTATATCACAGCCTGTTGCTCGGAAAGAAAGATCAGTGTCCTTTAATGCCAATGCTATGGCCACTGAATCACTTTAGACATTATAACCACCTCACTAACAGGCACGGCACCAAAAAGGAGAAGTCAAAGATGCTGCATGGACCATATGGCATTATAATCCAAGGTACAAATGGCCAACAGCACAGCTTTGAGAATACCAGGAGACAATGCCCCCCGCCTGTGCAATACTTGCTCTGCTCCCAAGGCCAGCCCTCTCATGCCTTGCAAATTTGAAAGTCATCTCTCTTGTCCTTGCACTCCAAACCCTGACAGCAAATCTGATCATCTTTTGGGTAATAAGATGAAAAAATAACAACAACCTCTTTATGGGTTTCAGTCACCGCCTGATATCTAAATTACTATAGGGGATGGGAATATAATCTAGCTCATAGCCGAAAGATACAGTTAGACCCCATGTGACTTTATAATTGGCTAACCTGAGCAAAATGCTCTCTAAACCAATCTGAATGAAATGTGGTCCCCAAAAACAGGAGGTTGTACGCTTGTATAATTTGTTCTTGCAAAAACAAATCAAATAACAGTATTCAAATCGATGTGGAACCAACAACACTTTTTATGTATACATAGTCCATTTCCACACTATGCTGTTATACTGCTATTATTCCACTTTCAACATCCTATGGAATTCTGGGGTTTGCAGTTTAGGGAGGGGCATTTAGAATTCTCAGCCAGAGAGCTTTTTGGGGTCAGTAAACTACAAACCCCAGAATTACACGGGATGTTGAAAATAGAATAATAGCACTATAACATTGTAGTGTGGAAACGGCCATAGAATCAAACAAATATTGCAAGAGGAATATGTAAATATTATTTTACTAGGTTATCTCTCAGTGCCTTTAGAAAATAAGATCAACACAATGGTTAACAAGACTATCTTATAGACACCAGTGAGTCAATAGGGGAAACACTGTGCACTGGTGACTGTAAAAAGTAAAATATAACTTAAGAATTCCCTGTAGACACCCATAAGTCAATAGCAGGATATGAGGAAAAACATCACACTAACAACTTGTAAAAAATAGGAGAAATCCAATGGTTTGGTAAAAAAAAACAGTTTAATAACAATTCTGTGTAGCTACTAGTGAGTTAACGTGGAGGTATGTAAGAACCTTGCTCTAATAACAGCTACCAGTAGACGTTCTGATAAAGCGAGAAGATTACAAACTCTTACAAGATCTACAGAAAACTAGGGAGTTCCCGTGATTGAGAATGCCCGCACATTCTTCCTCCCACAGTGGGTCTAGAACTCACGATTAAGAAAAGTTACAGTGACTCCTCACTGCAAATCTCGTGCCAAGATTGCTGTGAGGGTGCTATTCCACACAAAGGAATTAAATGAGAGTTGCTCTTGAGAGATATTTTATCTGTAATTTGAATACAGAGATGAATGCATACCAAACTCCTCAATAATTTTTCGTAATATCTTGAGCAGCTTAAAATCATCTGTCTAAGAAGAAAATAATGTTACTTAGGCACATTACACACTCTCAGCCCCAGAAAAGCACATGATAGGGTCACCTTTGGGTCCCCATAAGTTGGAAGCAACTTGAAGGCACACAACAGCGACAGCAGCCAAACTGACGTCCCACAGAAAAATGAGGGCATTTTACAATCACTTCATTTTAATTTCTCTGCAGCTGTCTTGAGGAACTAAGAAGGGACTTGATGTCACCTTCTTCTCATATTTAGGGAACAGAAAGTGAAACTGTGTTTGTTGATTGTTATACCATATATTGCAAAGAAAAGGGAGCAATAGTAAGCTAGATAAAGAATAAATACACTGTCAAAATGGGCAGAACTTCAGCTAATGTGCCCAAATGCTGGAAAACTGCTGAAAGGCAAGTTTCAGACATTTACTAGGCCAGAGACCTGAAAGCTCTGGTCACAGGTAGCATGGAATCCTTTGAGGCCCCTCCCTAAACTGCAAAGCTCAGGATTCCACAGGATGTTGAAAGTGGAATAATAGCACTATGACAGTCTAGTGTGGAAATGGCCACTGACAGCTCTAAAACCACAGTGCCAGAAACCACCCATCCACACAGTGGTTCTCAACCTGTGGGTCCCCAGATGTTTTTGGACTTCAGCTCCCAGAAGCCCTGAGCATTGACCAAAGTGGCTGGGGCTTCTGGGAGCTGAAGTCCACAAACATCTGGGGACCCACAGGTTGAGAACCACTGTGTGACTAGGAGATAACCCGGATTGTCAGGGTCATGAGGCAAATCTTATTCAGTTATTTGTTTCAAATTGTAGGCATCTAGAGGAGCTAATAGGCTCTTCTTCTGTTGCCCTTGGAAACACTAAACTTTGCCACTGGGCTTGCAGACAGAAATGCAGCTCCTTAAACAGACCAAATTGGCCCTCCGATTATATGCCTAATATTTATTGAAATTTCTTATAAGATATAATTCTATAACCTACTGTTGTAAGGTAAATCTCCTAAAGTTTACACAAGATGTTGTTTCAATACAAGCTGTGAGACAAGTCCCCCTGTTCTTATGGTTTTGGAAGGAAAAACAACAACAAGAGCAACAATAGGAAAGTCTTCAACATGAAGGAAACTTCAAGTCCCCCTCCCCATAGACTACTTCTGAGAATTGGGATAGCCTGCAAAAGAAAATCTAGTATGGCATAGATGGCTGCAATAGCAGTGACAACAGCAACAATTCTTACCCACTTGTGCTATAGATAGAGGTGGGGAATGACAACAAATTAGACACATAACACTAGTTACATGGGCATATAAAATCAAAAATATTAAAAACAATCAATACATACTTTAAAATTATTCATTTAGAAATCATCTGGCTAGATAAGGAACCTGCAAAAATTGGGTGCTCCAATATGCACATGCAGAAGCATTGTCTATGAAGGCAAAGCCACTGCTCCGTACAAACCATGTGGTGGTCATGGTGTTTTAATAGTAATTTGTAGGGCTTAACTGTGTATGTTCTCCTAAACGCCCAGAGATAGAATTTTAATGTTTCATTTCTACATCCACAGCCTTGCCTTGTGACCTTTAAAAGCTTGTTTGCTTGGAGTAGAGCGAAAAGAGTAATGCAGGTCTGTTCTGCTAGACCTAAGGAATAATCTTATGGCAGTTTGAAAGTTCAAGTAGTGTTTCTTTCAGGGAGAAAAGAGTACAAATGGGTTAGCTTGCTAACAACATTTTTAGGCCAAACAAAATACTGAAAAATTTGTCAGTATTTCATTTGGCTACATGCTTCTAACTGTCTTTCTTTTCCTTCAGTTAAGTAAAAAATGTGAAGAGCTGCCAACAGATGGTTAGAATGCTTGCCACACCCTACACAAAGTTTATAGAATGGTTACTTTGCCTTCAGACTCCTTGGGAGTGAACCCATGTTATTTCAATATATACTTTTTCAGGAACTATTGTCAAAGCAAAATTTATTTTCTTAAGCAGATACTCTCAACCATTGTGCGTATCTGTTTCTTCAGATTACTGCTGTTTTTATGCTTTCCCCCAAATGTCTGAATTCACTTTGGGGTCAAAACTTGATTCAAGTTTTAGACTTTCCCTTGACACTAAAAATGGGGTTCTTCATTGGTAGCTGAGAAAGACAGGTTTTCAATTAAGCCCACCAAAATTACTGTCTCACAATAATTGCTAGTGATTTCTTTGTCCAGCTACACCTGGGATGGCCGTGTCACTCAGTTGTCCAAGTCTACTCAGATTCTGTGCATCGTGTCCAGTGCCCTCAAAGTGGCTTTGCTTTGGATGTCACAGATCTGTCTACTTGGGCTTTTCTTTTCTCTCTTCCAGCTGGTCCTTTTTATTTCTCAATCTGTAGTGAAGATACTACATTGCCTTTTTTTAAATCAGTTTTCTTGAGAACTGGTGCAAGGTTTTTGCTTCGAAACCTTTTGGTAAAGAGCAAGACATGAAGTCAGTAAATAAATAGAAATAGATGCATTTCAATCCAAAATCTAAAACTGTCCTGAACATACGTCTTAATTTTCATTCTGGTAACTTCAGTGGAATTGTTGTTGTGTGCCTTGCAGTCATTTATAACTTATGATGACCCTAAGGCGACCCTATCATGGGGTTTTCTTGGCAAGATTTGTTCAGAGAGGGTTTGCCTTTGTCTGGCACTGAGGCTGAGAGTGTGTGACTTAGCCAAGGTCATACAGGTGGGTTTCCATGGCTGATTAGGAATTCAGACCCTGATGTCCAGAGTCATAATCCAGTGCTGAAACCACTGGTTCTGGAATTACCATGTTAGAAATTAACAGAGTGTCAAAGAGGTGCATTAAACCCAATGCTTCATTTGTTAGGCTAATAAAAGTGTGCTGGTGGACTTTTGGTTTTTCCAGTTTTACAAACAGTAGCACATTTGTTCTTATGGTCCCCTAATTAGTAATACAGTTTATTATTAATCAAGCGTTTTATTGAGCAGTAGATTTTCAGTGATTTATACAACCATTGAGCACTATGGATGAACAATTAGTACTATTTTCATTTAATTAATAAGAATGTTTATGCATAAAGGAGTGAGCAAGGATGGAGATCATAGTCTATTTATTTTTTTAAAAATGCGTATTTCCTTGCTTGTTGTAGCTGTCACTGTTAGCAGTGGATAGTGAAGGAAACTGATTTTTTTTCTGCCAGGAGTTGATAGTCTTCTCCATCCTTGCATTACTAGAATATATAAAAATGTCATTTGAGTTTCTGAACATAATTTAGTGTGTTCTGTCTCTCATCTGTGTCCAATATCATTGTTAGATTTGTTGTGCTATGTACAGATGATTATGTCTTTAATTACCTGAAATGTCAAAATTTCAAATTGTTTAAATTTTGTTGTGTGCCTTTAATTTTTATTCCTTGAAGACGGTAAGATTTAATGCTAGTATTAATAATATAATTACGAGTATGTGAGACTGGGGAGTCATTAGAAAAAACAAAATGCTTTGTAAGGTAGAAGGCAGTCAGAAAAGAAGACCACATAAAAGGTGGATTGATTCAGTCAAGGAAGCCATGACCCTGAATCTGCAAAAGCTGAGCAGGGCTGGGGGTGACTGGGGTTCATGGAGATCTCACATTCATAGTGTCACCATAATGAAAGCTGGCTTGGTGGCAAACAATGAAAAGAACAACCATGGCCCTACGTTTGCAGAATCTTAGCAGTAAGGTCTGTCATTCACAGGGTTGCCACAAATCAAAGTTGTCTTGGTGGCAGCTAACAATAGGGGATATTAATACACTGAGCCCTCCACTTTTACAGGGATTAGGGCACAAGGCTCCCATAAATGTGGAAAAAAACAAATAAAAATAAAAATCCAGAACACTTTTTTTTTATCCTAAGAACACTTCTCTAGCATAACTCTGTGGAGTAACTGGAGGACCTAAAGATTACAGAGAAAACATGTTTTTTTCTGTGGCAGGGGCAAATGGAGTAAGAATTTTTTTAAAATAAATAAAATAAAATAACCAGTGAATAATCAAACCCATGACTGTTGAACCTGTGAAACTGGAGGGTCTGTTGTATTTTCTTTTCAGTATATCTGTTCTTAGGATATTTGAAGCAGTGCGAAGAATGCATGCTTTCTGACTTCTGTTGAAGGAGGCAGTGTGTCTTGAGTCTATTTTAAGCCCATCTTGCTTAGAACTAACTTCAAAAAGTGGTTTAGAAGAGGGTGGAACATGACTTCATTTCACCTCTTCTGCAAATAAGTGATCTGGATAAGGCTTTAGTTCAAACAGTAGCAATTTGTAGAGCGCCTGCTGAGATAAGCAGGACAAGCGTGGAAATACAGGAGGAGCATTTGCAATTGCTAAAAGTGTAAATTGGCCAAATCTGAATTGATGATCTCCAGTTTGTAATCATTACAGTAAAGTACTTCCTTTTTGTTTTACATAGCCCCTTTTATGGAGAAGATTTTTACTGTGAAATTCCACGGAGTTTTCGTCATCTGGCATTTTACATTTTCGATAGAGATGTTTTCCGCAGGGATTCAATCATTGGTATGTATTTCTATTCTAGTTTGATTTTAAATTTAATTCTAATATTTTCTGCTATTTTGAGTTGTTCTATACATTTTAACATCTATTACAGACAGCACTAAACACCACTAAGAAATTATTTCTTTCCTGTTTTCTCTTAACCATAAAGTGGATATTTTAACTTCATGTTCTTTATGGTTGATTTTTAAAGTAGGATTTTCTAGTTTGAAAAAAATTGTGTTATATGGAATTTTCTTTAAATTCACAAAAAGGAAAATTTACCCTCAAAATCGGGTTGAACACATTTATTATTATTTTAGTGAAAGAGGTCTTTTAAAGGAGACAGACATTATTTTTAAATAAAATCATTTACCTGAACATACTGTTAACTGCATTGTGTTATCTGTAAAGAAAGATAAAGAGATTAGTGAGCTCTGTTTGTTGATGAAAGCTTGGTTTAATTTTTCAAACTCTTGTTTTGATACGCTTAACACTTTCTAAATCGGTGGCTAGAATGCTTGACTCTTTTTGCAGCATAAAGAAACAATAAATACAGCTCGATTATCTTTGGCTTTTTCTTTTTGTTTTAAGTGAAGCAATAGAGGGTTTTGTTTTGTTTTTATGAACATTCTGTCTTGGCAATTTTCCAGTCTTTGGATGAAGAGTGTGTATAATGTGACATGGCGGGGGTGGAGGAAGAGTGAGTGGGAAAAGCAAGTATGACATTGCAAAAGGAAAACAAAAAACAAAATGAGGATATCAAGATACTGGAACAGGGTGAAAGAGGCGGAAGTATGTTTTGTCCAAAACATTTGGACGAGCAAGCATAGTATGATGGCTGTAAGGATGAACATAGTGTGATGGTTTATAAACATAAACATTGAGCTGTTAAGCCTTTGAATCAGATTTTGTCCGTGGGTGCAGTGAGTGGATATTAGCAAATGCAAATACTTCACTCATCCATCTGTAACATGGGGAAATATGATGCTAGTTTCTCTTGCCAGGTTATTTGTAAGAATTCAGTTGCCATTGTAAATGTACTTACTGGGATTCCATAGGAGATTGTCATGGCAGCTAATGTGATGTAATTTCATAGTCTTAATGGGAGCTGAGAGTCAGAAATCCTTGGTAAACCTACCCAGTGACCAAACTTCTTTTCTTTTTTCCTTTTTTGGGGCCCTCTACATATCACATTTCTTTTCCATTCATTTTATCCTATCTCATAATTTGTAATTTTGTTTATAGCCAGATGTGGCAATATAGTTGGTGTATGTGTATGTCTCTGTGTGAACTAGATATTTACTCATTTTTATATCAGTACCATAAATTCTGCGAGAAGAACTGGCTCCCGCTGTCCCTGGGATCAACATTTCTTATTATATGGAACTTTATTGTTTCTATCATCTTCTGGGTCTAGTAATTAACTGAGAGAATATGTCCTGCAGAGAAGGAGAAATGTTTTTGTCAAGTTAAAGGTCTTGGATTTAAATGTAGAAGCACACACACTCTGTTCTAGAGGAGGCTCAGTTTTGTTCATGCTGATTTCATGCATGATCAATATTAAGTCTATTCTATCTCTCTTTGAACAAGCAAGTATCAATTTTTAAATTTAAATAAAATAAAAATACAGTTAGGTTGACAGATACATAGGAATTTAGACTGATAATAATTTATCAATATTTGCAAAGTGCTTCATAAACTAAAGAACTTAACATTTTAAAAAAGAATGCAGAAGAAACCAAAACTGAAAACTTAGCTCACTGAAACAAAGAGGTTTTGACTATTTAGTTTTTTAAAAGTCTAAGTTGGTATCACTAGGTATTAAATCATATTTATGATGTTGATTCAGAGTTATGCCTCTTTTTTTATGACAAGCTTTTCATCTATAACAACTGTATGTCAGGCAGGTAGAATATGCTACTTTCCATGCGAGGAACAACTCTATCCACTGCATTTGATTGCTGAAGATAAACAAATATTTCTTGTGGATTGCTTTTTACTGGAATATTAAAAATATGTAAGTGTTTTCCCAAATGCTATGTAAAGAATTCAGGATTTTTTTAAAAAAAGAAATGAATATGGATAGGATGAAAACTGATTTATCCACCTCTGCTTACAAAATGTGCATGAGGGGATCTGAGAGCTGCCTTTTATGTTAATAAAAAAAGGAGCAGCCTTTTTAACACCTTGGTACTGCTAGGCATTACAACAGCTATAGGGTGTGAAATGGCTCTGGAAAGGATGGTCTATGATGACATGGTTTTCCTCACAGCACCGTTATGTGAGGGAAGATGATGTCTGCTGTCGGGCAGCCGTGGAGCACTCATCCCTTTCTCTCAACAAGGGCTCTATGTGGGACATAATGCTATTGCATATACTCTTTACTATCCATCCATCACCCATTACTTTATTTGTATCTCACTTTTTTCCCAGACCAGGACTGGGAAATGCCCATGGGCATTTCTTGTTCCAAAAATGTTTTTTTAAATGGTTTTAAATGCAGTTGTCAAATACTTCATAAGATTTACTGAAGGGCTTATGGAGTGGATCTTCTAATCCATAAATCAGTTTTGTATCTGTGGATCAGGTGAGTTTGCTTCAGAATGCAGACTCTCTGTGTCCCTTGCCAAATTCCTCAAGTGTTGCTTCTGCTGTAGTGTTATTTCAGCTTCTGTTCTAGCATTGCTTCAGCAAGTCCTAAGATTTGAAGAAGAGTAGATAGATAAAGGGAAATTAGTTCATGTAAATATCCCTGGTCTTTATCCGCTCTTTTCTTTCACAGAAATGAGTTTGCAGCCTAAGTTGATTGAACTTCTTTCTACACACTCTCTGTACTTGTGCACTGGATCTACAGGCATACCTCAGTTAACAAAGCCTCTGACAAAGCTTTTTACAAAGTCCTTTTCTACCTTCCCAGCCCTCTGTTTCCTTTTCACCTTCTGTCTAGCTGAATGCTTTTTTTAGCAGCATTGGCACTGGGAAAATGGTGAAGGAAGGCTAGAGAAACACAGACTTTCAGTGACAGGTTACAGGAGTATGTCTGTATTGAATTGTAAACAATACAATGAACTAAGCCTGAGCTGGGAAAGAGTGGGATTCTGTTCTGGCCTATCCTGGTGCAGCTGTGTGTGCCTGCCGGCAACACGCAAGACACACAGCAGCTGCTTCCAGAATCCCTTGCTGAGCATCTGGGCAGTGAAACAGAAAGAAGAATGGGGAGCAGATAAGCCTAGGTCACCAGCTACCTCCCAGCAAGTTAAAGAAGCATAGGTCTGTAAGTTTGACAGCTAAAATGGAAATCATATGAAATGTGGAGGCTGGTGAAAGATGCATTTTTACAGAAGATTTCAGGTTGTGTCTGGGAAGTTCAAAATGTTTCTGCTTATTTATGCAAGGCTTAACTGATATGCATATTCATATCACATGAACATGTTGTTAGCTTTGGATAAAATGTTTGATGAAATATGTTGAACTGTTCTTCTTTTTTGAGGTGTAGGTATCTATCCCTATTCTTTTCATGTTGTTTGTACATCTGACCAGATTTTCTGTTAAAGAAGTAATACTCAGGAACACATCAGCTTCTTTAACTGAGGTATATCTGCAGAGCCAGTTAGGGTAGAGATCTACCAGTAGATCCAGATCTATCTTCTGCCTATCTCTCTGTTCTGGTAGCTAAGAATGAACTTCTTATCGTGGATCCAGTGATGAGGTTGGCGGGCTTTGCTTGGCCAAAACATGAAACAGACACCATTTCTTGGAATTAAAAGGCCACTACTTTATTGGCTACCTCTGAAGAGGTTTGGCCCAGCATCGGTCTTGATCAGGTCATCAGCTGATCTATGTGCTGGCTGAGAGAGACCAGTTTACTCAGCTCACTTTCCGGGTGGTCCTGGAATGACAAATATGGAATGCCACATGAGCAGAAGTTTCTACCACCACCACCTGGGAATGAATCAGAGCCAATCACCTGCAACCTGGGCATGGCCCTGATGCCTATAAAACCAAGGTTTCTTAAGGGAAACCTCACCTCCATAAATTGAGTATGATGAGTACACAGACCCCTTCTCTGCCAAACTAGATCTGGTCCCATGTGAAAACTGCCAGAGTTGTTACAAATCAAGATTTCAGAAATGTATGTAACACAAAACATAAGTGTCATCATTTGGAGCTGTTGTCAGCCAGAGATGTAAATCAAGGATGGCTGCATAGGAAGACGCTCTAATGCTGATATATAGTTGGCATACAGAGAGCTGCCTTGCGTGCTCTGGTGGCAGATGGGAGTGAAGCTTTTACGTTGCCTATTAAAAACCTTGAACCCTGGACATTCAGAAATTAGCTAAACTTGGAAACAGAATACCAGAACTGGGTTGACTAATGGCCTTTTCCAATCTCTCAGTCCCCATCAAAATTATATAATGATGAAGAGGTGATAAAAGGCTTACTGAATTGAGTTTTGCTCACCACATGTTCCCATAAGCAGAAGTGTAGGAGGCAGCTTTCAGTGATTTCTCTTTTCTCCATTCTCTTACCTCAACAGGTAAATCTGTTGTGGAGTGTTTATGGGGAGTAAGAGAGGGGAATCAGCAAAGAGGAATTACCTCTCTTTTTTTGCCAGTGTGATTATCCACTCGATCTCTGTCATGAACAGATTAAACCTTCCATTAATGGAAGCCGAGTTAGGTTCCATACCATAAATGGTGCAATCCCATATACATTTTCTCAAAAGAAAGACCCCCTAGTTCATGTTGCATGTACAGAATTGATGGCAAAGTTTTCTTTAATATTTTTAATGAGGGAGGCATAAGTTTTGCCTGTGTTAGAGCTAAAGTCTAAATGATATTACATGGGTGGTTATTTATTATCAGGAACCTATCTGTGTTCCTTTTCTAAAAAATATGCTCAAGCAACATCAAGGAGAGAATTGATATACCATTTAGATGTGTTAAGCAGGGCCTGAAAAACAGTGCCAGGCCAATCCTAGTGAACAGATGAATAACAGAGTCCTCATCAGGCATGTAATAAAAAGTTCAGCATCTGTGACCTTCAGTTAAAAACAGGAAACATGCTGCATCATCTGATCGTTTAGCACTTCTCTGGAGGAATAAAAGAATGCTTATACTGGGTGTCCTTCATGTGACAGATGCACAATTATTTATGGCCTAAGTGGGAGGACATATTAAGAAGTTAAAGCTTTCATTTATGTTAGAAACATAGACCCATTATGTTAAGCATGAGAATCTCTCTTTCAGGCACAATTTTCAAGAAGGCCTAGTGTTGGAACCTGGCTTCATTGAAATGATGCTTACAACAAGCATATTCTAAAATGTGAAAAAGATATTGTACTACATTCCAGTTTGTTCAGCTTAATCTCTCCAATTGGTAACTTCTGGATGACATTCTGCTAATGGGTTAGATCCAGAGCCAGGGCTTATGTGGGCAGAAGAACACCTTCATTGGTGCAAAGTACCCAGCTAAATTCCTTCAGTCTTTCCACCCTGCTGCACTCTCACATCTCAGATGTTCCAGAGGTGCCATTAGCTTCAAAAGTGACAGACTAGGGGAAGGGAAGCCAAGAGAATGAGGCTGGAAACTTTATTTGTGTGAGTGTAGAACTTTGGGTGAGTTGATGGCAGTTCTACTATTTTCCCCATGTCCTTGAAAAGCAAGGAGACCCCTGCCCCAGTTCTTATCTTCTACTATTGACCCTTCCCCAGCCCTACTGCACATGTGTGTTTCCTTGTAAGTTGGCAGTGACAGTGCCTTGGACATTAAAAACCCCTGTGTTAGTGGACTCCATGTAATCTTTTCTAGATCTAATGTGTTCCACGGGGCGTTAAAAATAGCGCCTAATGTAATTTTTAAAAAAACAACAAAAACAAACAAACTTGTGAGACACTGGCAAAATTTCACAGAAATCCTCCCCCCCCATGAGGGTCAGTGTGATAACTTGAAGCCCCTGTCAGAGCTGCTGATGACGAGCAGCAGCTGCTGGTCCCTGTGGCTCTGGCTGGAGATGAGTCCTGCAGCTCAAGAGCTCCGCCTGCTGCCATGGACCAAGCAGGCTGGGATGTTCCTCTGCCTGCTCCTTTAGGGCAACAGGGGTCCAGCTGTGATCCCGAGGAGGCCCTGGAGCCTGCATCAATCAACCCACAAACAAGGCGGAGACTCAAGAGAGCTGAGCGAAGGGAGGCTTCCTTGATTAAGTTCAAGAAGCAGTGGCTGGGCACACCTGTGGCTGGGCTGTATAACTGCCTGCCTGGAGGCTTTGCTTTGCTTGTAGCAAACTTTCTACAAGCCTTCTCCTTGCCTGTTCCTTGCTTCCAGCACCTAGCTCCTGATACCTTGGATTGATCTTTTGGTTTCTGATCCCTGGATCTTGGACTCTGACTATGGCTTTTGCTTGTCACTCAGGCTTAGGTAAATGGACTGCCTATGAGTAATTGCTTGCTTTGATTCCTCCTGGTGGGACTCTGCTATCTCAACCTCTCCCTTCTCCGGCTTGGCTTGCTGCCTGGCTCTCCGACCTTAACAGTCAGTGGCCTAGATGACGTGGGCTATTTCTGAAGGCAGCATCACTGGATATGTCAATTTTAGGCTGCATTTCTCAGTGGTATCATTCAAAATAATTAACAACCAGTTCTGGGGATGTTTGCTGCTTCCTTGCAAGGATCTCAAAAGCTGTTGATGTTGCTCCCCTAGCTCCACTTATGGTTGATGTTTCCTCCAGTTCCTGAGCAACAGCTATACAGGATGATGGGGCTCTTGGGTCATCTGCATCCCCAGTTCTCCCCCACAGCTTCAGAAGATTCAGTCTTTCCCTCTCCTTTGACCCATCTGTCTTTCCACCCTCTTTTCTGTTCTGGTCTCTTTTTCCTCTTTCCCTTTGCAACTATTAGGTTCCCTTTTAAACTCCCCAATCACTGCCTCTTCCAACAATTTAAAGAACTAGTTCCAGCAAACTGGTGTGAACTAGCTGAATGATACCACAGTGCATTCCACCTTACTGGGATGGGAGCGTGCTCTACTGGAGGAAGAAGGTTAATTTCTAAGCAGGTGTGTAGAACTACACTAACATATTATCACTGCTTCTTGGCCACTAAGCAATTTCCTGACAAAAGCCTCTTCTAATTTTTCTAACTTTATATGGTCATTTTAATATGGAGCTGACGGGTTAGGAGCAGAATTACCTATCTGCTGAAGCGCAATTGGTACTTCTCAGTCAATTTTCTGCCCACCAAAAGTCCCACAGTGATATACAGTAAAATATATTTTAAAACTTCAATTCAAAAGATTTACAAAAAAAAAAGTAATTTTAGAAACTAAAGCCAGATCTCATTCATGGCTACTGCACTGTATTTTTGAGTACTTTTCAAGGGCAGTCCCAGGTAACATACCTTACAGTAGTCTAATCAGCAGGAAATTAAAGCGTGAATCACTGCCCTCCCCAAACATACCATTTTAGGAAGATGCAAAAAAAAAAAAAGTTTTTTTTTTAAATCCAAAGACAATTTCAGCCTATAAATGTAACAAAACAGCAGTCACGTTTATTATTTTAGGTAGGGGGAAAGTTGTTGTACTCACCACTATTTTTTTAAAAAAGCAAGAAAGTCAGGAGAATGGGAATTAAACAGTCCTGTTTTTTTTCTGAGTGAGGATTGTTGTTGCATTTGGTTTCTTGGTGAAAAGGTTATATCAGATCAGCTATACCAGCCAATTTTCTTATCAAATGAATGTAGTCCCTGCCAATATAGATAGTAAGCAATAAGCTTATTATTATTTTTTATTTCTTTTCTATTGACTTCAGTGCTAAGCTCACATTGGCAACCTATAGGAAATTGCTAGAAAGTGAAGAGGTTACTGCTCTGTAAATTAGTTGTAAAAGATCAAGTCTTGTAGAGGCCTTCACCCTACAAAAGGAAGAGGAAAAGAAAGAGGAATAAAAAGGCAATATATTCTTTTTTTCCCTTTTTTTTTGACCAATTAATGCTCCAAATGCTTGGACCGCCAGCCTTCAATGTGCATTTGACATTCTTTAGGTGTAGTTAATGTTTGTTTTGGCAGGCTGAGCCAGTTCTAATATCTCTTTTTTTCCTCTGCCACCACTTTCCTTCCCTACCTAGTAATTTACAGAAGTGCATGATAAATTAAAAGATTAAGCATGGTGTATTTGCATACATAACCTCGCAGGTGGCTAAACTGTAATTAACACTGAGCAATCTTGACTTGGGAATTTGTGATGTTTAATTGCAAGATGGTGCCTTTCCTCTACCTTTTTTTTTTTTAAAAAAGAAACATCTATGGCAGAGATCAATCAATATTTTATAAGCAGATGCCAGTTGGGCTCTGCTGTACCAAGTCAACAGGCAGGCAAATTCTGGCAGGTTGGCTCAGTGACTTGGACTCAGGTGAATCTTTTTGGTGCCACTTGACTCAGTGCCTCACTACATTGTCTCTGGCCAGTCATACTGCTCTTTGTCTTTTGGGTTTCTTCTGTGCCACACCTGACTGGCTCCTTGCTTCCATATTCTCTTTCCAAGCCACCTTAGATTTGACAGGCTATAGGCCTACTCACACCTTGACTCTAGGACTCCTCCAGTAAATCAGATCACAGGAGTAATCCCACCACTGAAACAAGCAACCAGGCAAGTTCTAGAGAGTGCCAGAGTGAGCAGTTACTGCTAAAAAATGAAAGAGAGGGAAAGAGATGACTTTAGGACCAGCTAAATTGGGTTAGACCAATAAACTAGTTCAACATTCTGTTCCAACGGTGGCCTGCCAGGTGGTTGCCTGGAAGAATCTCTCCATGAATGTGCCTGCACCCTTTCATTTGTGTCACCCAGCAACTGATACACAAAGGCATTTAGTCTCTGATGTGAGAGGTGATGTGTAGGCATCCTGACTAATAGGACTACACTTGAGCTGATTGGGAACTTCCTGTGATGCCAGGGGCCTTGAAGTGGAGAAGACTGATCTCTAGCTGGGACTGAAGAGGGAGAGGCTGATTTGCTTTTGAGCTAGGCTGTGTCAATTGACTAAACAGCTTTCTTTTCGACTTTGCCTTTTGAAATATGTTTACAACCCATTTCTAAATGTGGCAACAGGAATGATAAATTCTACCATATACACAGTTGTAATCCAGCAGTATCATCTGGAAGTCAAGTTAGTATCGCAAATACCATAAATGATCTTATTTAAATAATTTTTATATGTAGAGTGAACCTTGCAGCATAAAGGAATGATGTACAGCACTGTGTACAAAGACAGGAGGAAAGCTGTCTGTGTTTCAGTTCTGCTGTCTTGCCCTGTAGAATAATGCTACTCAAAGTGATGTTACATGGACCAGTGCTGGTCTGTAAGCCATTGGATGCTGGTTTGCAGAGTTTCCAGGAAAGAAAGAAACAGTTGTACCAGTAGGTACAAGTAAGATGCTGGTCCCTGTCCCATTATCTAAAACAGTTGCTTGTGCTCCATCTCATATAACATGGGAAGCACTGCAGTACAATACTGTTAGTCAGGATTATTGGTTCCCAAACTTTAGTCCTCCAGATTTTTGTATTTCAGTTCCCAGAAGCCCTAGCCCACTTGACCAACGATCAGGAATTCTGGAAGCTGAAGTCCAAAACACCTGGAAGACCAAAGTCTGGAAAACACTGATCTATATTGTTTTAAAAAAAGAAGAAAAGGTTTGTTCTCCAGACAAATGGATTGTCTATAGAAATGTTTGTATTTATCCTGCATAATGTTTTTGATTTGATGTGTTTTTAGGAAAAGTAGCAATACTGAAGGAAGATTTGCAGAAGTACCATAACAGAGACACCTGGTTTCAACTGCAGCATGTTGATGCTGATTCAGAAGTACAGGTGAGATGGTTTATTTTATTGCTAAATTGATGACTGCGTAGTATTGGTGATGACAACAATCAAAAGGGAATAGCTGTGTGATTCTGTTATTTTCCTTTCTGATAAATATTATTGTAGCTAAATACATGGAGAATGTTTCAGGAAGTGTTTGCATAACAACTGTGATACATGGATGCCAATAAATTAATTTTATGAAGTTAACTGTATTGTAACAAGCAAACTTTAATCTGGTATTTATTTCATTACAAACCATTATATTTCCTTCCATTTGGAAAGAGAAAATACTACAGATCTCTGGTAACATTGTGTGTTTGCTTTTGTTATATACCTGCTGTTGACTGCAAATCAAAATTCATTAGGTAGAATAATAATGAATTTTGTGTGCACACATGAAGAGATTTGCTTGTTTGTGTATTCACTGATTTAAGTCTAAACTCAATGCAAAGTTGGTGGAGGAATACAGTGTGCTAGTGGAATTCTTTTAGGTCTTACAGATGTGCAAGCAGCAGCACATTTTTATCTGTGTACCCTATTGTTTGTGCAAGCAGATCTGCAGGTGCTTCTACAAATGGTTGCACAACTGGAAACTATATTTGATTCTCCTTTCATACATAGTCCAGAATGAGATATTTGCAACCACAGCATCATAAATGCTACTAGAACAATGTTGGTGGATATTGGTAGTATTTAATAGATTTATATATTGCCCTTCACTACTTTCTAAGGCAACTCAAATAGGTAAAATGCACAAAACAATTAAATACATAGTGAAAGAAAACAAGAAAACACAGCAGCATAAATATGCCTCCCTAGGATAGAAGACCTGGGAAAATAAAACTGTTTTCAATTGATACTGAAAACATATTAAAGTAATTGCCGCACATACCTCTTTGGAAAGAAAATTCTGTAAGTGGGGTGTGATCTCTAATCCTAAAAATAAACATTAACTGCATCGCAATTGATTGATGCTAGGATTGCACACTTAGGGGAGAGGCAGACAACTGGAACTCTATGGTTGCTGGAAGACTGACGGCTTTATCACACGAGGCAAGTAAGTTGTACTTACAGCAGGATAATGGCATCTTTGACTGGGACTTACCACATGTTGTTCTCCCTGTGAGAGATCATTTGGAAAGTCTTCTTTTACAGATCCGTTAATGATCTCCTTTGTAAAAGAAGTTTAAAAAGGGCTTTCCAAACTATTTCCCACTGGGAGACAAACAGAACAGGAAGATGTCATGTGATAAGTCTCAGCTAAAGTCTATTATCCTGCTATAAATGGGTTTACCTGCTTTGTATGATAAAGACCTGATAATCCCAGAGACACAGAGGTGGTGAGCCACAATAGCTACCCATTGCTAAAGTTTTATAAATGTCAGTGATATTTTTCTGTTTCCTCAGCAAAAATTTTTTATTTTTTTAAAAAAGTAAAGGCCCTGCTGGATCAACTGTTTCTTTGATTGCAGTCGTTAAAATTTATTGTTCATAGAAATTTGCTTCACCTTCAGTGTGGTTTTCAGCAGTGAATCCCTTACATATTAAAGCAAGCCATCCTTCTGCCTAACTGCCCTTTGACCAAAAACATGATATTGCCACACCCACACACACATTGCATGGAAAACATGAGTGCTCTTAACCCATCCCTGTTTTAAAAATAAGCAATTCATCACATTAAAAAAAAACCCTGAACAAAAGCTGGCAGAGTTCTTTAATTACATATGTATGCTTGTCAGTTGAACATGATACATCCTTACTTTTAAATGTCTATGCAATTTTTTATTCCATATTATTACTGAGAATCATTTTATACTCAGGAAGAAGTTTTGTCATGCTCTTAACCCATCCCTGTTTTAAAAATAAGCAATTCATCACATTAAAAAAAAAACCCTGAACAAAAGCTGGCAGAGTTCTTTAATTACATATGTATGCTTGTCAGTTGAACATGATACATCCTTACTTTTAAATGTCTATGCAATTTTTTATTCCATATTATTACTGAGAATCATTTTATACTCAGGAGAGAAGTTTTGTCATGCTTTGTAAATTTCTTTTCTGGGTATTGGCATAGGAGTGTTGTGACTGTAACTTGAGGCAGGAGGCTTCCTACCCTCCAGCCTGGAAAATTAAAAGTGGCACATTTAAAAGGGACAGATAAGCAAAAGGAGATGTTGGAGCAAAAGAAGCAACATAGAGGAACATACAGGTTGGGATGTCCTTCTACTCACACTTGGAAAGAAGATTCATCAGATGAGACAAATGTTGAGTTCTGATTTAATGGGAAATCATTGGTACAACCTAAATTCAGACACTAATTCAAGCCAAGATAGAAATCATTGGCCTAATTGAGCTGTTAGTTCCAACTAGAGTATACCCACTGAATCAATGGAATTTAATGTAAATGCTGACTTCCAAAGTTCCCATGATTTAATGGTTTTGCTCTAATTGGAACTAAAAATTGGCATATTTTCTGTAATGATAGTTTAGAGTCTTATAGTATCTTACCGTAAAACCGTCTGGCCCTGGAGCTTTATTGTTCTTCAAGTTCCTGATCGCTTCCATTACTTCCATCATAGAAACTGCTTTATTCAAGATCAATCTATGATCTTCAGTGAATCTCATTTTATTTGTTCTCTCCAGATATTCTTCTAATTCCTGCTGTTTTTTTTCTTTAGCAATCTTACTCATCAATTTCTCATAGTACTTATAAAATGCCTGTTTTATTCCCTCTTGTTTGATTATTCTCTCTTCTCCACTTTTTATCTCTGATACGATATTCTTGGTCCGTCTTCTCCGCAACAGATTAGAGAGCAAGCTTTGCTTGCTCAAAGTAATTATATCTTGTTCTCTGTATTTGCTGTTCTCTTTCATTCAAATTAAGTTGGTTCAATTCAGCTTGGCATGCTTTCATCTGTAGTCTGATTTTCTCATCAGAAGGGTCCTTCCTCATCTGTTTCTCCACTTCCTTCTTATCCAATATTTGCTGCTCAACATTTCTCCTCTCTTTTCTAATTTCCACAGACCATCTGATGAAATTACCTTGCATCACTGCTTTGCTTGTGTCCCATATAGTTTTCATCGTCAAATCCAGTGTCATGTTTTCACTGAAACAGTTAATCAGCTCCTTCTTTGTTTCATTTATGTATTTCTCTTTATTGAAAACCTCATCATTTAATCTCCATGTTCTTTCCCTATCCTTAATCTTCATTTTTAGAAGCAACAGGTTATGATCTGAGCACAGGTTCGGGAGAATGTCTATATTTGAAGCCTTCATTAATATTGATTTAGATACCAACATCATGTCAATTCTGGACATTGATTTATGTCTATCTGAATAAAAGGTGTATCCTTCTAAATGTCCATTTTTGTACCTCCATACGTCGAAAAGATTAAAATCATCTGTCATGTTAAAGAAGTTCTTAGGTAGTTTTCCATTATTTTGGGGGATCAGTTTCTG
Organism: Iguana delicatissima; assembly: GCA_948472985.1. Taxonomy (NCBI): domain Eukaryota; kingdom Metazoa; phylum Chordata; class Lepidosauria; order Squamata; family Iguanidae; genus Iguana; species Iguana delicatissima. The sequence continues at coordinate 362,204 of CAOKZL010000197.1, read as the reverse complement.
TATCGATCTGTCTAATTGTGGATTGACAACTCCGTTAAAATCCCTCAGAACAGCAGTATTTGAATTTCCTGTATCACTCATATATTTCTGTATCTCTTTGTGTACTTTGGGGGAAAATTCACCCTTCGCCCCGTTTGGTGCATAGATTCCGACTATCAATATTTTGTCTTGTTTAGTTGTCACCTCTACTCCTAAATATCGGCCATTGCTATCCTGAAAGATCTGATGAGCACCATATTTTGCATTCACATATATTATCACTCCCTGCTCCTTTTTGTCAGTCGTTGCTGTATAACAGCTCCCTAGTTTCGGGTTTCGAAGATATCTCAAATCTTGAGTCTTAATTCGAGCTTCTTGTAGGCATATTACATCCAAGTTTTGTTTTTCTATGTAGTGAAATATTTGTCTTCTTTTATATTCAGAGTTAAATCCTTTAATGTTCCAAGAGCATATCCTTAAATCCAATTTGTCCATTTTATCCATTTTGTTATTAATGTTTATAGTTTTAAAGTTGGCTTAGTCCCTTATTTGATCTCCTAATTCCCCTTCTTCCTGCTGAATTTCTTCTTGTTCTATATCAGCATCTTCGTCCTCTTCTTGTGATTTCACCTCTTCTTCTCCTGGGAGTTGTTCTTCTTCTTCTTCTTTCTCCAAACCTGTCTTTTGAAAATCTTTCTTCAATCTTTCCATCATTTCCTTCGCCTTGTGTACTGAATTGATTCTATGTCTCTGTTGTTTGTATGTGAAGGAAATGCCCTCGATTTTCTCCCATCAGTAGTTGATATTTTACCAGAAGATTCTCCAAAGGCTTGTAGTCTTGTCTCTTCTTTAATATCTGATATGGTATGTCTTTATATATTCTCACATCTTTTTCCTCAATCTTCAACTGTCCATCGTAACTTCATTGTAATATTTTATCTCTCATTACTGTCCTGGTAAATGTTATGATAATATCTCTTGGAAGCTTCCTCTCTCTAGCCACTTGGGAAGTTACTCTGAACATTCTATCTATGCACATTTCCAATTTCTCCTCATCAATGTCGATAAATTCTGCCAATGCTGGTAACATCTTAGCATACAAATTCTCCCCTGTCTCCTCAGGGACTCCCCTAAAGCGAAGGCATCTATCTCGATATCTCAATTCCTGTGCAGGAATTCTTGGAATTCCTCTTCTTGATGTTTATCTTTCAACACCGTCGCCTCTGATTCTAGCTGTTTGACTTGTTGTTTTAATTCTTTAGTATCTTTTTTCAGTGTAGTTCCTACTTTAGTCAAGATATCTAATTTTTTCCCCCACTTATCAATTTTATGTTTCATATCTGTTCTCATTTCTTTTCTTGTCTCTTTTAAATCTTTTCTGATATCTTCTCTAATATTTTTTAACTCTTCCATCATTTGCAGCGTAAAATCTTGAGATTTCTGGGGTATACCTGTTGATGTACGTCTGGCAGTTTGAGTTGTTGTTACAGCAGCAGCCGTTCCTCTTTTTGACCTGGATTCCATTCTGTTAACAGTATCTTGTTCCCTGGTTGTCCTTTTTCTTATCAAATAAAATTTATTTATGCATATATCTTGAATCACATTCAACACACTATAACAATATAATATTATCAAAGCAATATGCTAACTATATATGTGTACGTAATTATTTAAAATCCCTCTGATTAATACTTATTGAATCAAAACATATAAGCATTCAAAATCAATGTCAAAATTAGTACCTAATAATGTAAATATATAGAATGCTACATATAAGACTTATTAATGTGACTGTATAGATGCTTACATTTAAATTATATAAACGTTACTATAGCATTACGAATAAAATCAATTTCTCCACTTCAGTGCAGTATGCCTAGGCCCATTTCTCACTCCCTCCTCCCAACTGAAGCTCTCTGTACTTTCCTCCCTCTGGGCTGCTCGAAGACTTTTCTGTATCTCAGCCATCGGTTACATGCTGAGCTGCTCCATCTCGTGGGAGTGAGGATGTTCTGCTTGCAATGTCCTTCCAGCACAGGCTCTCCAGTCTCAACAATCTGAACTCATCAAAAATAGTTCTCGAACACCAGGAACTAAAACAGCACTTCTCAATGTCTGTAGACCTCCAGTATCAGAGTTCCAAAGTCTTAAAGTCCAACTTGCCAGCTATCTCACGTCCAATGTATTCAAAAACAAATCCACAATAAGTCCAAAGTAAAAAGATAGAGGAAAAAAAAGAAAGTTCAGTGTTCAAGTTCAAGTAAAATTAGTCCATTCTCAATCAGGAAAGAGCCATGAAGACAAACAGACAAAAACAAGAAAAAAAATTGTAATCCCAAACAAAATTCTTCTCATACCAATCCACTGTTCAGATCCAAGTCCTAGTCCTTTCAAAATTAATTCAAAAACACAGGGAAGAGTCTTTCAAAAATCCCAAAGTCTTGTCATTTAATCCCCCAGTTCATATGAAGAAGAAGTGATAATACCAGCAATGTATTCAACACAACTCTTACAGTCTCTCAGTTCTCAAAGAACTGTTTCTTAGTCTGATCCCGTCTCTTAGCTCTGTCTTAAAATAGGTCAAAATTCTCTTTTACCTTAAAACACTCCAGTTGCTAACAGAAAAAGCAGAAAGGCCACTTGGCAAACTCTTTTTTAAAAAACAACCACCCCTTTAAGATGAACTCACAGCCATTACGTACTCACATCGCCTCTGGGTCCTTTTGTTTCTCCGCTCCTGCATACTGTTGCAAGTCAATTTCAGATGTGATATTATTAAAATCAAACACTAGATCAGGTAGCTTACTGTCTTTTCAGAAAAAAAGATTTCTTGCTTTAAAAGTTGGTGGCGGCGCTTGTGCCATTCTCACGGTGATCCTGCTGGCTCCGTTGTGGTCCTATGACCCCCTGGTACTTTTCACTCTTCCCCTCTGGGTAGAGCCAAACGCCAGTTTTGAGGTCCCCTTCAGACCTCTTCCGCACCCCTTTTACTGGAGGAGTGTCTAGCCACTTTAGATGTAAAAAAAAGAAGTGGCTGGATTCCAGCGGATGGCAGTTTGGAGCTGTGCAATCCGAGCTGCCATTCACGCACGCCATGCGACCGGAAGTCTGTAATGATAGTTTAAACAAACCAGCGCTCCCTGAAATCAGATATCCCGGGAAACTGTGGTTTGTTTCAGTTTGAAAACAAAATTTCTGATCTAAATTTGGAAGGATATTTTCTGATCTTCTCAGGGAAGCATAAAAGTAGAGGAGGGAGGTTATCTACTTCATTTCCTGTAGCACAATATAAGACAGTAATTCAGGCATTGACCTTGAGAACAGTCAGAAAGACAGGAAAGTTCTGAGGAGGTAGTGACTCAATTACAGTCCAGTGAAGGGACTTCTTGTTTAGATTCAGAACCTGCTTAAACGAAGCTAGTAAATAGGAGAGGAGGAGCATTAGGAAGGTTTTTACCTTCCCAAAATTAAAAGTAAGAGAATAGGAAGGATGAACACTGAGAGCCAAATACCTTGATTTAAACTATGCAGCCTGCTCTTTTCACTTTATTGTGTTATATAAATTAATAACTAATTATTCAACTGTCTAGGCCAGTGGTTCTTAATCTTTTTCCCCCAGGGACCCCTTGTAAATATAATCTATTACCATGGACCCCCAGAATGTAACTCAAGATTTAAGTGTTTAAATTTAGATTTAAATATTCAAATATTTATTTAAATATTCAAATATATATTTATTTATTAAAGGCTTCCGGAGACTGGGGTTCAAATCCCAATCAGGCAGTGGGCAAGTCACATTCTCTTAGCCTCAGAAGAAGGCAAAGGCAAACCCCCTCTGAACAAATATTGCAAAAAAATAAAATAAAAAATAAAATCCTGCAATAGGTTCACCTTAGGGTTGTGACTTGAAGGCACACAACAACAAAGTGCCACTGAAAAGAGGCAGTTCTTTCCAGCCATCATGTCTCTCCCTTTTGAAAACTGAGTTATGGTTGTCCTAAGGCAAACTGATCATGGGTGCTTTCCGGGCAAGATTTGTTGCCTTTGCTTTTCACTGAGACTGAGAGAATGTGACTTGCCTGAGGTTAGCCAGTGGGTTTCCATGGCTGGATGGGGATTCAAAACCTGGTCTCCAGAATCATATTGTCATGTCCCTTTCATCAGGGACACATAGCAGAGAGTGCAGGTGCTAAAACTGTTCCCTTGTTGAAAGTGCTCCCTTGGCATTGGACCATGTCCTCTGCTGTGTCACTGTTGCTACTGTTGGTGTCAGCAGAGGGCTTCACAAACCCTTTATGAGGGTTCTGTGGATCCCAAGGGGTCCCCAGACCCAGATTAAGAATCAATGATCTAGGCTCTTGAAGTATGTAATGCACAGTGAGTGATACTGCGTATTGGCCTTAGCTAGATGAACAGCAGAAGTTAAAAAAAAAAAAAACTACAGAGAGACACACAAACAGTGCAGTGCTAATGTTTCTTCCTGTGGGAAATGAAAATTACCTTTTATCAGGTGAAGTGAGCCAGTATTGACATGGCCCTTGTTCACCCTTGATATTTAGTGTAGTTTAGACATGTTGTTGGAGTTGTTTGTCCAGTGGTACTTTCTAGGAGACTGCTGTTTTGTTTTGTTTTGTTTAATAGTTTGAGTCCTTGTGTCTTGCAGCAAGTGTTTGTGAAACTGTCTAGTTAATTAGAAACTTGGCGTTTAAATACTAATTATAAACACTGCACTATTTCAAGACTGTTTATCGCTTCCTCTGTTTTTGCTTTGTAAATACCAGCTTCTTAATGCCACATTTGGAGCTCAATGATAAGCATTTAGAAGAAGTGGATTACATTATCTTTTATTCTTGTATGTTATGGTTCTTTTTCTGTTTTGTAAACTGTCAAGAGAATTTGGACTGTTGGACAACAGAGAAATGTAGCTTAAATAAATAAAAAAAGATGTGTATAACATGGGGACTATTTTTATGCATATAAAGTGGACCAGCATCTCAGCAAAATGGAAAATTGCACCTTCTACTACTAGTAAGGGGCTGTTAAAGGAAGAACATGGTCCACTAGTGAAATACTACAGTTATATATTGTGTGTGTTGTTTTCTTCGCTACCTCCTCTGCAAAGTAAACCTTATTCCCACCACTGTGAGAATTTGATATATATACCAAAGCAATCACTCCCTTCCTAGAAACTGTAGACATTTCTTGGAACTTAGAAGTCTTAAGTTGACTGTATGCTGTCAGCACTGGTTTGCAGGAAGTTGAAGCAAATATGAAACAAGTGCCTGACAAGATCGAGGCAGCATTACTAGAAAGTTCCAGAAGTATTTTTCCCAGAAGTTCGCAGCATATGAAAAACCAGACAAAATGTTATTGCAATGGCATCTTCTCCACCGAAAAGGCCCGAAAGAGGACAAACTTTGAAGGTGAAGATGTGGGAGTGTTTAATCCTTACTCTGCCAGTGTGGTTCCTCCAAAGTGTCCCCTATAAGTTGCTGAAATATATTCAACACTCCTAGTGGTGAACAGAAAGTTGAAACAGAAAGTGATTTCTTTGGTGTGTCAGAAATAGGGTTGATACAGGTTTCCCCACTTAGAGTTTTTAATCATCACTTATTCCAGTTCGAGCTCCAGCAGTAATCAGTTGTTGCACCCATACCCTTTGCTCCTTCTGTTGCTCTGGGATCTCCCTGGCAAGCAAAATCAGATTCTTAAAATCCCCAGATACATGTTAGTTCTACATTTGCAGCACTGAACTCATAGTTATAAATAGAACAGCAGTTGGATGTATGACATGATAGAGTCCAGACTGATTTACTGGGGATGAGAGATACAGATTCTAAACAACCTTCTGAACTCTATATTCTGTTACGGGATTTTGCTTTAATGGAGAATTGCTATTTTCAGTTGTTCCCCTCCCACTGTGGACACCCTGTGAAATCTGTGGTTGTTAAATGGGTTTCTACCAACTGTCTGCATGTATAGTGGGGAGAGGGACAAATAGACTTTAAAAAAAACACTATTACAAGCAGTGTGGAAAAGTGGTATTTTATGTAGTTCAGATGCTAGTCTACTCAGTTTCTGCATTTGGTGCAATACTGTTGGCAGGGTGCACTACATGAAAGTGCTTCATGGAAATCAACAGCGTTCTGCCTTCCACTGCTGGGCATGCTGGATCATATCCAGGATATTAGTGCCCTTTCTTGCTGCTCCTGAAGGCATCTTCGTATTCTTCACCAGCAGCATGCATACAAATCCCTCGAAAAGCAAATATAGAGCCACAGGGGAGGTGTGCAGGGGGACACAGTTGTCAATAGTTGTGAGGGGCAGGATGCAGAAGAGGCTGCCTTGGGATCATTGGTCTGGCCCATTGCTGCATGTCTAGATGTGATCTGATGGGATGAGAGCATTGCAAGGCACCTCCATATGTTGCTTTGGATGTGCGTGCTGGGTGGTTGTACACAGTTGTTCACAATAATGCTGTAATCCATGAAGGTAATCAATAGATTTCCAAGTATGTCTGTGAAATCCATGGGTTTTCCATAATTGGGACTGCACTTCAGGATAATCCTAAATTTTCATGGGAAAAGTCCTAAGGATATACTATAGTTTTCAATGAGACTTTTACCTGTTTTCTTTAATTGCTGCCTATGTGATTGTTCAAGACAACTTTCTGTTCAAAACTATGTTTTGTAACTTGCATATGTGAACATTAAAATGTGTATATTTCTGTTACATGGTTTACATTTTATGTCTCTGATTTAAATGATGAGTGCTCTCATTTGTGTGTGAGAAGGAATGAAGGCTGTTAACATGGGAGGTTTATTTTCCAGACCCTTTGAAAAATAGCCTGTTGTTTAGGACAGCATAAACAGTTTTTTAAAAATGTCACTGATGTTCAGGAGTTGTGGTAGTAATGCTTGCTCAACTTAATTTGCATACATCCAGCAGAGAGCTTATTTGAACATGGTTAATCATTTGCGAGATAAGGGTGTTGAATTGTAACCACACACCATGTGAAAGTGAAAAAACGCTATTTACAGCTAATCTGCTCCTCCACCCAGGAAACAAAAGGGTGTGACCACCTTATCTAACAAACAATAGTTTTCACATCTCCTGACTTGTTTTTCTTTAGGTTTTTTTGTAATATACATTAGTGATCCTGCTCAACTGTTCAGAGGTAAAACAGCTTATGTTACTTATACAATGGGGTTAAAAAAGTCTGAAATACTGAACCTAATTACAACATGCTGCTAAAACCTTTTAACCTTGCCTGTTTGGTTGGGGACACCTCTGTAGACATTTAATCCAACACGCTAATGTATTCTGTTTATTCTTTGTGGATACTTTTCAAGCTAAGCAACTGTGGGGAAATATATATGAGCTGCCATTCATGTTGGAAAGCCGTTTGATAGCTCTCCTCCAAAATCCAGCATGCAGCTTCAGGTCTTGAACTGGTGACCATTTAGTGTGCCCCACTTGGCCTCAGCCAAAGGAAGATGGGAACACCAGCTCAGGAAATGTCCATGCACCAGTGGTCTAAGAGCAATCAACTGAGACTTCATGACCTCTATAAAGGTTCCTTACTGCTCTGGAGAACAAAGAAACATATTCTTGCTGCTCTCAGACTTGCACTTGACCTGCCTTGCACTCAGCATTTGCCCTCCTCTACCACTATGTAGGAAGCAAATCTGACAGGTTTTCTTTTCAAACTGTAATCATTCTGTGATCAATAACAAGCCCATCATCTACATTCTGGTCTGTAGTCTTATGTTTGTAAGTTGAAGGCTATGATTTACTAGAGGTAATCAAATGACTAACATGGGCAGCACTCACTGATTACCTTCTAGCAAGTGTGGTTAGCGTTGCGCACCTCATCTCACCCACTTCCATGCAGGAGCCAAAAGGTACTGATTGCTAATTAAATAAAACAGATATTCTGCCAATGCTTATATTATTATTTGGACTGGGATAGAGGGAATTCAAGTGCTTTGCTGGTGCCTTGGCTCAGATGGGGAAAAAGAAGTGGTGGTGGTGGTGGTGGTGGTGGTGTGCCTATAAGTAATTTCCGACTTATGATGACCTTAAGGTGAACCCATCACAGGGGTTCTGGGGCTGGAAATGTGCCCAAGGTCACCCATTGGGTTTCCACAGCTGAGCAAGGAACTGAATCCTGGTCTCCAGGGTCATAGTCCAATGCTCAAACCACTATACCACACTGAATCTCAAAGAAGAAGAAGAAGAAGAGATAGTGCTAGTGGTGGTAGTAGTAGTGGAGACACGTGTTCAAGAACTAAAAGTTAGACTGAGTCCCCAGTGAGAACCGTTTGGTGATTGGTCTGCTGGCTCATGGGTGTTGCTTAGCGGAGAGTATCCTGTCAAATTTGTTTGCTTGTCCAGCCTTGCCTTTGTTTTACTTGGGAGCAAGAAAGAGCACATCTTCTTCTAAGCCCATGTTGCATTCCATTCCCACACCAGTGTTTTAACACGGATGTTTTGGGTAATCATTTGCCCAGCCAATAATCTTTTTTCCAAGTCCAAGGCCTAATCAGCTCCAGCAAATGGAACAGCCATGCAACTCAATTTCACACATACATTTTTTCTCTCCTTTTAAAAAATTGTATTAGAATTTATAAACCATTAATTCATCAATATAGTTCAAATGAGGAAAACAAAAATAATATAAAATTAATTGAATAACAAGCAAAAAGAATAATAAAATGTCTGTGAGGTGGGATACTGAACCTGTTTTGGTGACAAAGTTTGGACCAAAATATACAGCAGTCCACTGATAAGGAACCTACTACCTTCCACTTATTTGGTACTGTATATGTGTGTAATAAAGAGATGCCATAAAAGGTATCATGACTTCATGAATTTCTTATCACTGTAAATATTTTGTCCATGCTTCTTTTTGAAGTACTACTTTCTAGAGGAATTCTACAGCAACAGTGGAGACAAATGTGTACTCTGCTCATGTAGGATTTTAGTATAGCAGAACAGAAAATAGCCTGTTAGCCAAAATACAAACTTACCTTAACCTCACAGCAATAAAAGTTGAACCTTTCTACCCACTTACTACTAGACTGATGGAGTATATGAACCATAATCTGAAAAAGAAATTATAATTTCAGTGGCTGCAGAAGTATTACTCAACAGAGACAGCAATCAAAACAGAAATGCATTTCTAATCTAAGCTCTTTCTCTGTTTCACAGAAGAAAAATAACCTGTTTTCATGCTTTCTAAGCCCTCCTACTCTCTCCACAATTACATGTTATGAAAGGCTCTTCACCACCTGGTTGCATGCTCTGTTTGTTTAGCCACGTCTTCCACTGATTGAAACATCAAGAGGGCACCTACTCTTTTCCTTAAGGAGATACAGGAAAAACATCACTCTCCTACAATGTGCTATCACTAGTTTAATATAGTTATAATGCTTCAGTAATCTTTGAAATGGCTGGCCATATTCCATGTTGCTTAGGTGTTCATGTGTATCATAACTGAAAAAAACAATTGTCTTTCAGAGCAAAGATGCCCCAAAGGAGAGCCAAAATGCATTTACTCACTTTCTTAGGGATTTAATCCTACCAACCATGGTGCAGTTTAAGGGGGGAAAAACCATAATTCAGTGGTAGGCACATGGTTTCTATGCATTATATGGCTGGATTTAATGTTTGGGACAATCAGATGAGCTCGGCAATGACTTCTGCATGATGCCCTGCAGAGTCATTGCCAGCAAAGTAGATGGCTCCCTGATCTGATTGAGTATAAGACAATTTCCTAACTTCACCAGGGGCTGGGGCTGGGGCTGGGGCTGGGGCTGGGGCTGGGGCTGGGAAGCTAAACTTTTAAGAATGGTAACAATAGCAACAAACACATTTTAACAAGCCAACCCCAAAAGGTACCATAAGAAATGAGGACACTTGGGACAGTGATATTACAGCCTCAGCCACCAAAAAATACAAAAATGCACTAGCGAGTAGAGAAGGGTGTGCTATAAGGTGGGAATATAAATTGCCTGCAAAGAAAAATTGAAAAGACACGGTATTTAAAAGACACAAACTGAACTCTTGCTGATATCCTCAGATTAGGAGTGAGAATCATGCAGCATTCAAGATGTTGCTGGACTCCCAAATCCCAGCAGCCTTGGCTAGCATATCTGCTGAAGGGAAATGATGACTGTTTCTATGCAAAAATGTCTAGGGCCGCATGATTTCCACTTGAGTCCCAAGGTATAGCTGGGGGACTGAGCTGCTTTCAGCTTGGTATGTTACAAATTGCTTAGATCAGTGGTTCTCAACCTGTGGGTCCCCAGATGTTCGTGGACTTCAGCTCCCAGAAGCCCTGAGCATTGACCATAGTGGCTGAGGCTTCTGGGAGCTGAAGTCCACAAACATCTGGGGACCCACAGGTTGAGAACCACTGTTATAACAGAAGAGTGCTGCTTTGGGAGAGCACAGTTGTATAGCTTGCTTCACAAAGAAAGTTGTGGTGTTTTTGCATTCAATCTACTATGCTACCATAGCAGCCACTTGTCAGCATTTGTTCTGCCTGAGACATGCATGAAGCTGTGGATACCAGTCTTTGCTGAACAGAAGATCCTCAAGTTTTACACTTAACTGTTGAATAGAAGAGATGAGGAATTTGAGTATGCCATTGTAAAATCTCATTCTTATTCTCAAATATAAAGCCATATATTTCCAGTTTGACTTCTTTATTGTTTTCTTTCACCTTCTGTTAAGGAAAGAGCAGCACTGGTGGAGAAGCAGTATCAAAACACAATATCCATGTGCCTTTTTTTCTAAAAAAGAGAAAAAAAGTCTCAAGCCAAAGCTTAGGAAATAGAAATTTATTGTAATATGAAGTACACTTAGAGCATATTGACTAATTGTATTCCACAGAAGCAAGAAAATCTCATAGCACCTTACTCCATGAGCAGTAATGACAACATGCTCTAAATTGGGGTGCCAAACATTCTTTCAGCCTGTGGGTGTCATTCTCTAATGTGTAACTTTCCAAGGGCCAGCAGCAGGTTAGGCAAAAGTGGATGAGACCAAAACCACACACACACACACCCACACACACCATTTACACAGATCCATGCACTCCTCTCTTCTCATATATCCATATTTCATTTCACTCTGTCACCCAGTTACTCCATTGTCTTTGTCACTCCATTAGTGTCTCAGAACTAATGTTCTCTACAGTCCGCTAGTTCATCTGACCTTTTCATGCCACTGCTTTTAACTACAGTACTTTTTTCCCCTCCTAATCATGCAAGTTTTCTCAGACATCCCAGAACATGTACTTGCAGGAATCTCACACTGCCAGGATTATGACTCACCACCAGTCTGGCCTCAGTCCTTTGAGGTACAACAAAGCAGTCCCTTGAGCACTGTGAAGCACAGTGGCATCTCTGTACCTTCAAGACACATACCCAGCAGCAGCCTTTGTGTATTGCAATTGATACAGTACACAAAATAGGCCTGCAGGCAGTCTTGCTTATCTATAGCCTTTGTTTCTTTCTGGGGTTGAAACTAGTACACATAATTAGAAGTTGGCAAAATGGCTTTTTTTTTGGACTGCTTTGGACTACTACTACTTTGGACTAGTAGTAGCTTTGGATTACTACTCCCCTAGCCAGCTTTGCCATGCTGGTTGTGGCATTCTGGGTATTGCAGTCCAAAAATTGGTGTGGTCCCACCCCACCCCTGTGTACAACATATTAGGAGGCTGAGTTTAGTATATGATCTTGATAAATGAACAAACACTCGTATTTATAGCAAAAGCCCATCAGTAGTCTGAGCGTGCGTTGAGTGGTTAGTCTCAAGCATGCTTTGCCCTCCTCTAACTTTCACTACAAAACAACTGAGGAATATTCAGTCATACCACTTGAAGGCCTTGAGACAACAGCTTCCAATGAAAGACTGGAAGCTGCCGTAGGCCATTTCCACACTAGCCTATTATAGTGCTATTATTCCACTTTCAACATCCTGTGGGATCCTGGGGTTTGCAGTTTAGGGAGGGGCTTCAAAGCACTATAACAGGCTAGTGCAGAAATGGCCATGGAAGGACAGCAGTGGGTAGGTCTGAGAAAGAGAGGCCTTGGGCTGGGTTGGTGTGTTTAGCAGCCTGGAGATTCCTCAGTCCTGCTTTAAGAGACTTCCTTCCATACTATAAGATTCAGTAGCACAGCATTGCCATAACCTCAAAGCTTGAGCTAGTTGTATCAGAGACTATAGTCACAAGGAAGAGCTCTGGGGATGGGTATATAAGAACAAGAGAGAGAAATTATAATTTGTTTCCTGTCCCTTTCCCATTTTTCTCCTCTATATAATACAGTCTATCAGTTATTTGGAAAAAGGACTAGTCTAGTACAAAGCTACTAATGTGGATTTCTGATTCTTGTCAAGGGAAATGAAAGACATTTATTTCCAAGGGCACCTGTCTTTTTCATGAGGAATTTTTTAAAAATGCCATATTTAAAATATCTTAAAACTTTATATTGTTATGAAATTCTGTCTTAGAAACAGACTATTCTCCTGAAAGCAGAGGAGCTACTCCTGTCCACAGAAGAGTCTTTGTCTTGGCAGAGGCACTAGTCAGAAGGTGGGGAGGCAGGCATTTTAGCTGATTTCCCCCTCTCTGTAGCAACACCTTGTGTTACCTTTCCTTCCCTTTCCACTGGGAAGAGCATCTTGTGAGCAGAATTCAACACACTGCATATGATTTTGATTTCATACCATTTATAATGAAACTCTTGTACAAATTACCAGTTCTATAAAACCTTTTCTTATTTCTCTCCCACTCTTTCAAACAAGCAAGTCCATTCTTCCTTGGATATGTTTATTTCTAGTTTTTATTATCCCCCGCCCTTTTTTTGATTGTATTAAAGCATATATACTTTCATAGCATGCAGTTCTGGCTGCTGTCTGTTTAGTTCGGTGTGTGAGAGAAATCATGCCCTTGAGACTTAATAATTTTGAATGACCCTGATTCAAATACATTTGCGGAGCAGATTGCTGTTCTTTGGAGGTGAGGGTGAATACTTTGACAGACGCTTTCTGCAATACTCTAGAGGCAGCTCTAACCAGAGCACCCATGAGAAAATGACTGAACAGTCCCCTGTGTTTCACCTGAGGGCACAAATGACATGGATGGAAGCATGCAACTACACAGCAGCAGTGTTTAGTGCACAGTCTAGCCAAAATTATTTCTGAAGTAAATGTGCTTTAAAGTAATCCCACACCTGAGTTATGCATTCAGGTGTTTCAGAAACAGTTATATGATCTCCTGGCCCTCCGGCTTCTCTCCAGAGTATTCTGCGCGTGTGTGTGTGTGTGTGTGTGTGTGTGTGTGTGTGTGTGTGTGCACGCACGTGCCTTCAAGTCACCTGCCAATCTATGGCAATCCCATGAACTTCGGTTTTCTTAAACAAGGAATTTTCAAAGGTGGTTTTGCCAGTTCCTCTGAAATCTATAGAGTGTCTGGTATTCATTGGTGGTCTCCCATCCAAGTACCAAACAGAGCTGACCCTGCTAAGCTTCCAAAATCAGATGGAATCTGGTGCCTTTAGGGTGTTTAGGCCACCTACTGCTTACGTAGTAGATCTATTTTAGAAGGTGCGATGGGGAATAATTGTAAAATCTCTCTCTTTTCTCTCTTACTGTCACTTGTCACCCTCCAGGTGTTGCTTGGCCTGTACTCCCAATCAGTGGCTGTACTAGCTAAAGCTAATGGGAGTTGTAGTCCAGTGACACCTGAAGGGCCACACATTACATAGCTCTTTTCTAAAAGTTTGGTGCTTAAAGTATCAGCTGTGCAACAGGATAAAGAGATTCAAGCCATAAGCCAGAGACACCCTGGTTCACATTTTGTCTTAGCCAAGTACTCACTTGGTGGTCTTGGGAAAGTTAGATTCACAGCTCTTCTGCACAATTTCAGCATGATAATTAATGAAGCTCAAGGAATTCAGTCTTCATTAATTGCAATAAAAACTGACTTGATCACTGCTTGCTCAGCTATGGGACACCTGGTTTTTAACCTTTGAATAAATAATTATGAATGTAAAGCCGGAATCCATAGGTTGTTGTGGGTTTTTGGGGTATGAGGCCATGTTCTATTAGTATTTTCTCCTCATGTTTCGCCTGCGTCTGTGGTTGGCATCTTCAGAGGATGTGGTGGCATGGAAGTGTGCGTGTGTGTGTGTGTATGTATATGTGTGTGTGTGAGAGAGAGAAAGTATATAAGAGTGTGTTATATATATAAGTGAGAGTATATATACTTTGTCTCACTTCCATGCCACCAGATCCTCTGAAGATCAGCCACTGATGCAGGCGAAGCGTCAGGAGAAAATACTAATAGAACATGGCCTCAAAGCCTGGAAAACCCAAAACAACCTAATAATTATGAATATTCTTTCAATCCCTATTCTGGATTAATATGTGGGCTGGAGCTTAGTTATGCACCTGCTTTTACACTTCCTAAATGCACGTTATTAGTTCAAAAATGTGTATATGAAAAAATGTATACAGAAGGCATATATTAAGATTACCTATGTTTAGAGATGTGTATTGTTAGCGAAGAAAGATGTTAAATGCAGATTTCATTCAGATTTAAAAGGAATTACAGAAACAGGATAGAGCAAAAAGTGACACAGTATAGATTCGATTAGTTTTTTTTATCTGTAGTCAAAAGAATAGACATCTTCAGGTGATCTGCTATACAATGGAAAGGAATTCTAGTGTAGCTTGTAACAGTAGTTCCAAAGCTAATCTCCCCACATTATACTACTGAAATTAAGAAAGCTTGGGATAACCAGTAGTAAGCCTCAAAGTTTTCGATCCAGAGTTCCCCACATGGTGGTTCTTGGTATTCAAATGCAAAAGGAATTTGGCCCAACAAGGTTAAAGTCTCCAATCTTCCATTTTTAGAGTCATAGATGTTGTGCGTGTGTCCAGGCCCTTATTTTAAAACAGTCTACTTTTAAATTTTAATTGCTGAAATAAAGTAAGATCAGTTTGTTTGTCTTCATTCTGAATATCTGTAGCTCCTGCAGCTGCTATTGTTATTACAGTCAAGTGACAGAAATATTGTTTGTGTTATCAAATGTCTCCTCATTTTTTAGTGACTGACCAATTCGTACATGACTTGCGAAGGGAGATTACTTGGTAAAATAGTTCTTATATTGTCTGTATCCTAAAAAAATTTTTCAGTGATGACAATGAAGTGGCTGAGAAAAGACTACAACAACTTGTTATAAGAATTACCTAAATTATACATGAATTTACATTGTGGTTTACCATTCTGTATTTCAGGGGAAAGTCCATTTAGAGTTGAGGCTGAGTGAAGTCATAACAGACACTGGTGTCATCTGCCATAAGCTTGCCACAAGGTAAGACACTACATGGATGCATGTCTGTAGCTTGACCATGTTTGCTTTCATTCTTCTTACAGTGGCCATGAACATATATGTTTAATGTAAAACACAAGTGGAAATATAACTGGGTTAGGAAATCTTTTGGACTCAATAGGCCAGATTGCTCTCAGTTTGAACCAGTGAAGGACTGGACAATGTCAATGGGTGTGGTCCCACCTAAGCTCTTCCCCCATGGCCCTTTCCGCATCCTACCTTTTCTCGGCGCTAGGGTGCAGTGCTCATGCAAGCAGCCTCTTGTGAGAGGCCCTCACATCCAGGTTTCTTCAGCTCTGCACGAGCTGCCTGCTTGAACGAGAGCTCCGCCTCTTCCTTTTGCAGTGCAGCCTGGGACCTTCCCAGGCTGCACTTAGACAGAAAGTGCAACCGGCCCGGCTCCCAAGGCCCCGCACACAGGGTAAGTGTGTGCAGGGCCTGGGAGCAATGCGCGACTCTGCACCATTTTCGGCTTAAAGTTGAAAATGAAAAAGTGCGCGAGCAGTGCCTCCCAGGCCCTGGAGCGTTGCATAAATGTGAGTGTGTCATGTGGACCGCTCCTCACATTTGTGCTACACTCAAGGGGCCCTTTTGCATGAAAAATGCCATGCAAAAAGAGCCCATGTCATCAGGCTCCTTCCTTTTCATTGACCTTTTCAGCTTTCTGTAGAGAGAGAGGCATGAAATTCCAAACCTTTGGATTAGCTCCTTCTAGTGCAGGCCTATTCATTTCATGTGTTGTACACTCTCTCAGTTGGGAAAGCAAGCAACACCTAGAGGCACTCAGGACTTTAAAGAATGGCTCTTCCAAATGTTGTCTGCATCCATATCATGGCTCAGAGATGAGAGATCCCCCTTAGCAAGACATGCTGTTCCAATGGATGTATCAAGGGGAGCACCCAAATGTGTTTTGCCAGTGCATGGAGGAATAACTGTTATAAATGCTGACTGAGTCATTTGACTTAGGCCCGTTCTGCACCATACTTGGATCTCATGTCATCTCATCATGATCCCGGTAGTGCCGCTGCCAAACACTCCCCTCTGCACCCAGCTGCTGGCAGATGGGTAGTTTTTGGGACGTGCTCCTTCCTTCAACAGTGCAGCTGGCCTCTTCCTGTGCTGCACTGAGGAGGGAAGCGCTTGATAGCACTTCTGCCCTTCCCACAAGGCTGCTGGCAATGTGATCATTGCGCAAAGGGAGGCCATTACTGGTTTTTATTCTAGTGATGATATGTCACACGTTCATGACGGAGTGGGACCAAAACAACATCGTGCAATGGCACACATTGCGAACCGGCTTCAACGTGTCCCCATGCCGGGATGGTGCTGCATGTGATAAAGGCATTAGTGACCAAAAAGAAACCTCATATTATTTTCAGTCACGGATAGAGACAGAGATAACAGTGGGATTTTCTCCAGGTACCATTCACCTACCTGCAGGTATGCAGTGAAGTAGAGGTAGGGGGTGAGAGGGCATTGCCTATCCAAGAAAGAATTCTTTCTCATAAAATTTTACTTAGGTCCCCAGATTTCTAGCATTGCAGTAACATCAATTGAGCATTTAGAAATAGAGTTTAGGCCTCCAAAGAAAAGAGGCAGTCAAACGTACCAAGGACTTAGAACACAGCATGGGTGGACCTTGGGGAAGGGCTTCTGCTGTCTTTCAGTGGGCTGAATTGGAAGTCTCAATTTGGCTCATGGGCCAGAGGCTTCCATCCCTGGAATACAGACTTTAAAGTCTCTCAGTCGGGATCCAAAGAACTGTGGAACTGATTTTATAACTCTGATCAGTTTTTCTTTGTACAGCAGTCCACTTTGACACTGTTTTTGAAACTATGAGCTTTGGTTCGAAAAGTGTTCATATATACTTCAAAGAAAAAAATCTACTGGACAAATGTTAGCCTTTGGTCCAGATGAAATTTGCTCTTTGGATTATGACCATTGTTTATGGGTTTGTCAACTTCACAAATCACATTCCTTATTCTCTGGAAATAAGCTATCAAACTTGTTTTTAGTAAACCTAAATTGATCTGGCTCAATTGCATATGCAATCCAAACTTTATAACCCCCAATAGAAAGAGTATATCTTTGAAATGACATGCTAACTGCTACGTAGTTCACCATAAGCTGCATAGTGCTGAAACTTAAACCTCAATACATTTCAGTAGAAAAGTAACAGCCAACATCTCCCAATCCCTTATTGACTTTACCTTTAAAAATACTGGGGGACATATAAAGGTATATAAAGATGGAATATCTTGATTATTGCATTTTCTTTGAGGTCAAAGGTGACATGACAATAGTGGACAATCATCCTTTTATTCTCTTATAATGTACCATCCTTCTCTCTGTTTACCAGCCCAACCCATTTTGCTGTTTCTATGTTATATTCTTTCCTTCTCCTTCCTTATTCCATCAGCAATTCTGAAAACTGAATTAGGGCAAAATGAACTAGATGTGAGATCACAGATGATCAGAGCTTTAAATTGTTGGCTTCATTGACTTAAAAACAGGAGTTTTTCAAAAATGGGTTTGTGGTTTTGTAAAAAGAGTGATGCTGTCATAGGTATATAAAAGACCGCTGGCACTGTTGTAAATAATTTTTGAACAATGAACAACGTGTTTATTTTTGTTTCCCAAATAACTAAGTGCATTTGCTGTGTTCATTAGTTGGGCTTTTTTTTTTCAGTAGTCCATTTCTTAACACACTGTGGTTTGGAAGGCAGTGCTCAACCATGAGTTAAGAACCAAAAAGTGTTCCACAAAACACATTTTCTCTCCAGTTATGAATACTGCCATGCCTAGTCACTTGGAGGATGCTTTTCACTTACCATTTACTACATCTAACTTGTTAGAACAGTGGTTCTCAACCTGTGGGTCCCCAGATGTTTTTGGACTTCAGCTCCCAGAAGCCCTGAGCATTGACCATAGTGGCTGGGGCTTCTGGGAGCTGAAGTCCACAAACATCTGGGGACCCACAGGTTGAGAACCACTGTGTTAGAGAAACATGTTTAAGGTGCTACTATAGACTTTCAACATCAATGTCTTTTTGCATCTCAATTGTATCTGCCCGTTTTTACCCTACTCCTACTATTATGAGTGATGATGCTGTGTGGGAATCCATAATACTCTACACTAAAGTGGATGGTTGAAATTTATATGGGGGATTCTGAGGAGTGCTAAGCCAAAAAAGTAAGTTTCCCTAACTTTTGATCAAGAGCCTACTCAGGCAGACCTATCCATTCCCTGGCAGAAACCCTTCGTACATGAAATTCTGAAAAGCTATACGATAGTTGTTATATAGAATTTTGCAAATTATGCTTTTCTTTAGGAGCAGCATAGTCTTCTTCCCCAGTGTAAAACATTCTTTTTGTTGTTGCTTCTAGCAGAAATCTGGCTGCATGAGTTGAAGATTCTGTTCAGACCCATATTTACAGCAGTCTTGCATTTGAAAGCATTGGGTGCCTTTCACTGGGATCTTTGTGTGTATGACCCCATTGACAGGGAAAGGAAGTATCCATGAGCACAGCTGTTTTTACTGAGCAGCTGCCATTCACTTCAGTGAGGCTTGTGTCAATTTCTGTCTATACTTTTTATGCTGAACATTTATTTTAAGCAGGAATGTGAAGCATTATCTGAACAGAGGAGAATATCTGAGGTGAGCACCATAGATATTCTGAATTCTTAACCAGTGAGCTCTTAAAAGTCACTGAAAATTTCAAGCAACTCATTTTTGAGTTCAAAAAATTTGCAAGATGTCAGGAATAAAATCTGCAGATGAGAAGCCAGTGCAGCTTCCTTTTCCTGCTGAGGGCCTTTCCTTCCTTTTCTTTGATCTTCAGCTGATTTGAGCTCTCCTGTTCCTGCTGTGAATGGCCTATGAAGTAGTTCAATAGTCCCTTCACTATTTAGAGTGGGTGTGAGAGTCTATCAAGCACCAGGCAGATAAGCAAGAAAGAAAGTACAAAGAGTTGATCCAATAAAATCAAGAGCACAGCAGTGTTAGGACACACACACAGATACACACACACAGACACACAGCTGTGTGCCCCAACCTGGCATCTTCCAGATGTGCTGGAATACAGCATTCTTGCTTTGGATGTCAATGTGAGTGTGACACATCTGAGCATACAAGTTTTGGGGAAGGATCTCTTTCTCTCACATGCATATACAACATATTGTAGGTTTCTGTAGTACTTCCTTCAATCAACAAAGACAGGGGGATAGTCTGACTGCTGAACAGTGATGGGTGGTAACACAACCTTCATTTCCTGCACAAAAATATTATTTTGAGGGAATGATTAATATTAAATAAATGCCTTTTGTCCTGTCTTGAAGAAGAATAGAGCACAAGTAGTTACACACAGATCAGTACACATCCATTCACAGCCATATATGTATACCAGTTCCTTAACTAGTTTGAGACCAAGAGATTTTTTGTCATGGCTCTCCCATGTACCCAAGTTGAGATGCTTAGCACTCAAAACCAGACAACTGCTTTTGACACATGAGGAGGAAAAGGTATCTCTTCCCATTCCAATTAGTAAAAAATACAACAACAAACACAAATTAAGTAATTTACAATCTGCTGCCTGAGGCTTCTGTTCGCTTAAAGGAAAGCCCCTGAAGAATGAGGAATGTGCTACAGAATCATGCTTTCCTTCTGACCACCAGCTCCCTACTTGTGAGTGAATCTCTCCTGTTGCTCTTAACTATTATTGCCATGCCTGTAAGTGATATGGCTAATTTTGGTCTAGAATTAATACTTCCCTTACACAGTGTACTTATGTTCTCTTCTGTTTTATGCTGCTTCCTGTGCCCACTGATATGGTACAAAAGTGGGTATACCCTTAAGCTAAGCAACCTTGTTTTCTGCCTAGTTGACACTAGTTTTGTACTGGTTCCTCAGTATGGATTTAGAGTAGGGCTGTCTCAGATATGTCTATCCATCTAATGTCTGCTGCATCGGGTGATTATTTATATATTTTAAAATAACTCATCTCAGACAGTGCTTTTACATCTCCTCAAACAAAATGTTTCTCAGCAGCAACAGCTCACACACTCAGCCAAACTAAGGCCATTTCCGCCCTAGACTGTTATAGCACTACTATTCCACTTTCAACATGCTATGGAATCCTGGGGTTTGCAGTTTAGGGAAGGACCAGCCGGCCCCTCCCTAAACTGCAAACCCCAGGATTCCATAGGATGTTGAAAGTGGAATAGTAGCGCTATAACAGCCTAATGCGGAAATGCCCTCAGTGGTGTGTATGTGCACATATTCCTTCTTCTCCATTGTTTTGGGAAGACACTCTCATGTGGTTCTCCTGACAAATTGTAGCACATGTCTGCTAAGCAATCTATAACTTTATTATTATTAAAATGAAGCCTAGTTTATCTGCCTGTCACATCTATGGGACATGTACACATATACGCCAGTGCAGTTTACAAAGAAAGGAAACAGTTATCAAAGCTGAATGTATTGCATCCGATCCAGCACCAGAGCAAGCTGTGGTGCAAGGATGCTGCAATAGTTCTACTATCTTGGATATTAGCACATTTTCCAAGCCTTTCCTATAAAGGTCTCTGGCTTTTCTGGATTTGAGCTTGCAGTCAGCTGGGAAGGACCAGGACTCAGTGTTAAAGTATGTGCTTGCAGGCAGAATGACACAAGTTCAATCTATGGCACTTCTGGGGAAAAGAAGGACCCCAGGCTGAAACCCCCAAGTGCTTATGCCACAGTGTAGGAAGTACTGAGCTAGATATACCAATAGTCTGACTAAGCATAGTGCAGCTTCTTACATTCAAAGTATATATGAGTATCACACAGTTCCTATATTGTTGCTGTTATGTCTTGTGACACACTGTGTGACACTGAGATGAGTGGGGGTAGTTTTCACAAAGCCTTTGTGGAAGTAAATGATCAGCAGTAAATATGTTTTAGCACAATACATTTAGCACAACATTAAGAAAAGCAAGTTAAAAGAAACCAAAAAAGAAAAAAAAAAGCTTTTGGAGAAGGAAATGCAGACATCTTATTTCCCTACCCCCACCCTGCTTCCCTCTCTCAAAATCAGTGTGTTCATTTGCCCTAAATAACTAAGCTGATGATGTTTGAGCCCTGAGGCAGTACTCGCCTCTAGCAGATGCCACAGATTCCCATGCATCACATCTGCAGCGATTATAAGAGAAAGCATTAGCAGTGATGGAAGGTTTACCCTAAAAACACAGATGTAGTTCATCTGTCTACTGTCCCTGTTCTTGGCTGATGATGGGGAAAAAAAACAACCCTACTCTAGTCCAGCCACTTAGGTCCGCTTTTTGACCCATTTATGTTACCATTTTGATTTCATATACTGAAAATTGTCGTAGGTATTGCTAAAATTAGACCTGTAAGGCCAGACATGTATAAAAAAACCTCATAACAAGTCCTTCTTCTCCCACAGCATTGGTCATTTAGAATTATAGACAGTCTGGTCTTCAGGGGTTCTGCTGATCTACCATTTTGAAACTTTATATATTAGTTACATTTATATACCACTTTTTCTATAGTGGTGTATCTGCTGAATCTGCACAAGATCAGGCTGAGAAAGCACCCTGCAAGGTCATGCTGGAAGACTGGATCAAGTGAGCTTCATAGTTGAGTGGAGGTTTGCATCTGAAGGTTCTAGGCCACAGTCCAGCACTCTCACCAATGTACACACTGATTCTCCATAAGGGCTTGCTGTGTTGTCATGTTCTAGATATGTCATTTATCATGTTCTAGATAACCCACACTCCAGAAAACTCACATGTAGGCTGTAGTTTATTAATGTGAGAGACAACATGAGCAACAAAGCACACTTCCACAAAAGTTGGTGAGACTAAAAAATGCATGCAGCTTACGTTTATAGGTTAACATTCCAAATTAGGGTGCACAAAGCAGTGAATGGTGAGGACCATAAATCCATGCATCTCATCAACTCCCCAATAATTCCCAGACCTGTGCCTCCTACACACTTCCCCCATCCATGACTGGTTTGACCCAGTCCTAGATTTCCTGACCCTTACCTTGCAGACACCAGGTTCTCAAAAAGGAGCCTCTCCAGACTTCACTTTCATTTTATCCCTGCTCTGTTCCTTCCTACTTCCTGGATACATTGTTGCCATAAGAAATTAGCCACATATACTTTGTAACAAATCAAAGCCCAGTACAGATACATTGTTGCAGTGATCAATTAGCAGTGGATACTTTGTAACAATTAAAGCTAAGCTTCGCAATGATGCAGAATAATTACTTCTCCAAGGGTTAAATACAATGGCTCAATACACAGCCAGCAGACCATAGTCATTTTCCATGGCAGGGGCTAGGCAACATGACATCATTTCTCTACTGTTGCAAACTGCAGGGGAAGAGAGACAGACCCCACTTTCTCTGTCCTCCCTCTCCCCTTTCGCTGTTTCACTCCAGAGCAGTGGCCTCACAGAGCTTGCTGGACTGCTCAGTTTGAATGGACACAAGAGGCAGCAACAGCCAGCAGTACCTAGCAACAAACGAGGAGCTCTGTTGTGGGAACCCTTGTTTCTTTATTCCATTCTGGAAGAGCTCTATAGCAAATAGTTATCATTCCATGAATTTGTCTGAACCTTTGTACTTTTTGATAATAAGCTTTTTTTTAAAAGTCACAGGATAGCAGGAAATGCCCACTTGTTTGGTATTGATTTTCTCATACCTGTTAGCTCATGAGGAATTAATGTTTCACTTGAAAACACATAGGCTAAACAACCGTTCTGTTCTGTTTGTCCTGTTCTTTTTGAAAACCCATCAAAGCCAGTGCCTGTAACTATATGATGTATACAGTTCTCCCTCAATATTTGCAGGTTTGATACTCACAGGTTTGATTATTCACAGTGTGGCTTGCATCCCCCCAATTCTCCCCCTCTCATTCCCTAAACAGGGAGAAGATCTTGTCACCTGGGCTCTCTGTCCCCCTGGCTGTGGGAGCAATCACACCTCGGGTGGGTGGGAGAGCAAAGTGTGTATGGGGTAATCTCCTCTGTCACCCTCTTCTCCCTGTTGCTGCGGGTGCGATAATGCCCTGAGATAGAGGGAGAGCAAAGTGTGGGGCTGATCTCCTCTGCTGCTCTCTTTCCCCAGCTGCTGCAGACACAATCATGCCCAGGGCTAATGGGAGAGCGAAGTGTGTGTGGGGAGGTGATCTCCGCCGCCACGTTCTGTTCCCTGCATGATCGCACTCAGGGTGAGTGGGAGAGGGAAATGGGGGGCAATCTTCTCCATTGCCCTCTGCTTCCCACCGCTGTGGGCATGATCACGCCAGGGTAGGAGGAAGAGTGAAGTGGGGGGGCAATCTCTTCTGCTGCCCTCTGCTCCCTGCCTCTGTGGGCGTGATCGCGCCCTGGGCAGGTGGGAGAGTGAAGTGGGAGGGTGATCTTGTCTCCCCACACTCTCCTGGGGAAAGCTCCCAGGGAAGGGAGAGTGCTCGCTGGGGGGAGTTAATTCATTTTTTATTTTTATTTTTTTACTTTTGCAGGGGTTCTGTACACCTATCCCCCATGAATGTGGAGGACCTGCTGTAATAGTCTTCCCCAGTATAGGTTTCTCTAGATGTTGTCTAGAATTCCCATCATTCCAGACCAATCCACCCAATAATCAGGAAAGATGGGAGCTGTAGTCCAGTAATGTGATGGATTTGTCTAATTTGGGGAAGGTTAATGTAGAAGTTAATCCTGTTAGGTTGCAGTGCAAACCTATGCATGGTTACAGTAAAGTAAGTCCCACTGTATTCAATGGCATATATTCACAGCTAGCATAGATTTTGACCCTAATTCTGTGCTGTGTACCACTGTACTTCTTTTTATTGGTAGTAATAGTTAAACCAAGAACCTTTTTGAAAATGCCTGTTTCACACTGTAGTAGACAGGGGACAGTGGAGAGGGGGGAGTGCCTCTATAGAAGGAGTTCATTGTTTGACCAAACTTCAGAAAAGTTTTCATGGCAAACACTGTTGACTGAGCCACTGTCTGAACAAACAGTGGAACCTTACTCTCTGCATTCTAATACGTGATAACATTTCAGAAGCCTTCCCACTCAGTCACATAGAGCAATAGCAGACCCCAAGGTTTTGGTATATTCGTTCCTCAGTAAGCAAAGTGCTGGTCCTGGGATTCACTGTGGAAATCCATACATAATCCACTCAAGCAGGGACATTTCGTTAACTGATCTTTACAAAGGAGTCAAGGGGCCTTCTGCTCTTGATGTCTCACTTTCTGTATTCTCTTTAAATCACTTATACGTGCATGCACACACACATGTGTGTGTGTACTAAGATTAAACCTTTCTACAGCTTTTATTTAAGGCCCTGTTATTTATAAATAATTCAAGAGTTGGCAGTGTGTTTATTATTGAAGAAATGGAGCATTGCGAAAATAAAACAAACTAGAAGGCCACAGCTAATGAATGCATATTTGACATTATTCTTTTTTATTTTATTTCTTATTTCTTATTTTTCTTTTGAAAAACACTTGCAAGGGACAACCTCTGCAAAATTTCAGTCTATAGTACTTTTATCGTATCTGTACAACTGAATTAGAAACCATTAGGAAGAGCACTTGTGCACAGTTTGTGTCAGCTGAGAAAAACTTCTAAAGTGTAATCTGCTTTTCTTGTTCTCTGTCAACATACTTTAGTGGGAAATGCGTCAAATCTTCCAAAACAAGTTATTTTTTTCTTCTACAAGTACATAACAGTAAATGTATTTGTGCTCTCATTTAGTCTGTTTCTCACCAGCGTGGTACAGCTTCAAGTTCTTTGTGTTGTTGTGATTAAATTGTCAAGACTCTGAAACTCATGGACTGACTTTGAGCCGACAGTCGCTATCTCTCAGCCATAAATCTCCTTCACAGGATTGTTGCTTCCAGTGATGCGTGCTCTTTTTGTTTTTGTTTGCTGATCAATCTATTCTTCACTTCCCAAACAGAAAGCCCTGCTCTGTTCTGTACACCAGATGACTCATATTCCTTCTGTCCCTCTAGGCTTCCCACTTCTGCTTGTATCTCATCTCAGTCTCTAGTCTACTACCTACGCAGTCCAAGGCTCCTATCTCATGTTCTTTTCATGCTTTTCTTATGTTTATGACTTCAAAAAACTTTCCCGTTGTTCAGCTCCACTAGTTTGTGCTTAAACTTTGGGGAATATTATAAGAACAGATGTCTTTCTGTACACTTTCTGAATACAGTCAGTAGTATTTAGTAAGGACCCAACAAGACATAAATGGGTAATCAATTGGTCATATTTATTCAGCTGAATCTAATATTTTGATGAGTGTTTTCCTTGACTGAGGTCCAAATCAACAGTCTGATTGATGTCTTCCAAATCCTTTAAATTCCCCTGAGGAATCTCATGTTTTTGCAGTCTTCTGTTTTTATACCAGTAATTTTTAGCTTATATGATGTTGCGCAAAGTCAGTGAGAGTACAGATAACTATGAATTTTGTTATTGTGATTCAGTTGGGATTGAAAGGGATGCAGAATTTATTCTAGTCATTAGAAATTATTTGAGAACAACAAATTAGCCATATGGATCCTGACCTGTTTTTAACATAAAAATATATTTAGGTGGGCAATAATCAGAATTTCTTTGATTATTCACTCATTAAAAATATTTGTCAGATATAAATCAGATATATAACAAAATATGGCATTGTGACGTAACTGTGTTTCAGCTGGTTAGCCATGTCATTTTCCATGTCATTACTCCATCTCCTTCCATATTCTTGGTTTCCTGTATTTCTTTTAGACCACTCAACATATTCAGGCCTTGGCCTGTCTTTGGTTCCAACTTACAAGCTTAATTTTTCCTTGAAAAGATTTTTTAAAAAATTGGCATTGTCACCAACCATCATGCTCTGTGAGTCCCACATGGAGAGAAAAATAGGATATAAATCAAATTAATAAATAAAATGCCATTTTGTGTTTGCTGTTAGTACATTGGGCATAGTGAATAATAGAAAATAAAAGAGCCACTGTGTTGTAATGGTTTGAGCGTACAATCCTAGAGACCAGAGTTCAATTCCCTGCTCAGCCATTGAAGCCACTGGGTGACCTTGGGTGCATCACACATTCTCAGCCCCAGAAAACTGCATAATAGTTTTGCCTTAGGGTGTCATAAGTCAGAAATAACTTGATAACACACAACAAGAAAGGAAAAACAAACTAAAGCTGCCTTAAATCATTGTTAAATTAGTTAAAAAATAAGTCAGCAATGGGAATCATGTGGTCCTTGAATTGTTGCTGGACTGCAACTCCTAGCATTCTTTCCATTAAAGATGGTAGCTTGGGCTGGTGGGCATTTTATTCCAACAACATCTGGATCCCTGCACAGTTCTTCCTATCTATTTAAATTTATCAGTGTTCATATGGACTTGCTGTTTCAGACAAATTCAGACAATGAAAAAGAACATCACAGATGGCCAGATTTTTACAGGAGAAGCAGAGGCATGCTGAAGTGTAAAGTAATATTATTGAGGTGATAAGCATAGTCTGAATTCAGAGGGGTAAGGCTGTAGACCCTGACCATGCTTTATCCTCTTCTTCTATTTGAGATTCTTTTGTCCTGCTGATCTTAAATTAGAAATAAATACAACCGTGAGATGGGCTAAAGATTTTCCATCTTTCAGTTAAATTATATTGAAGCAAGGCCTTTTAATTGTTTTTTCCCTAACTTTGGTGTTCTTCTCAGTACTTTAAAACCCCTTTCATGAAACAAAATCTCTCTACCTCTTCAATATTTTAATATCCTGCTAGCTTAATTAGTATTAGGAATCATTAACCTACATAACTATCCTATTTGAAATATTTTCTATTTCTTCTTTCAGTATTTTCATTTCTGCTAACATGGCACATTCTTGGGTATTCATATGCTGGCTTTATACATTCTGTTTGCGTTTGATTTTGTTTTTCCCGCAGGGGTCTTTCCCACCCAACCCCTTCATTCTTTCCAAATACTAAGAAATGTTGTCTTGTTTTCCTGTCCTTGTATTATTCTCTCATGCAAAACCATATATAAAGCTGTCAGAGTCTGATTCCAAAGAAGAAACAATACAACTAGATCTGTACATGCTTTAAAATCTTTTACCAAGTCAATAAATCCTCTCAGTATCTCTTTGTTAGTATATGTGCCTTCATTAATATTCTTGACACATCTTCAGTTAAGAAAATGTAATCTGACTTTTTATAGTAACACATGGAAATGGAGAGACTTTGTGAATGGTGTTTTTCCTAAGAAGAAGCATAGATTCCTTTCTTAATTGGCTCCTAAAACAGTTAAGCTGCTGATGAATTGACTTCCTCTCTGAGGACAATATTATGATTGACGGGTCCCCCCCCATCCTGCTTCCTTTATTAAGTGTCCCAGATGGTGTTTCAGGCTTTTGAAGCATCATTCTGAGGACTGTTTTGTGCTTTACAGCACAAGATTGGTCCCTGTGAATCCATTGGGGATCAACTGCTTCTTGTCAGTAATATCTTAATGACACTCATTTCTTATCTGAAGACATACAGTAAACACTTGTCCAGCAACCTTAGACAATCACAGATTCCAAGAGCATGTTATGTTTTCATGTATCATAAAAGTAGCCTTCAAACATTATTAGAGACTAGCAAACCAGTTGCAGCAGAAAGGTAAGGAACCTGCCTTTTCTGTAACATGTAAAATGGACCTGAAACACACTTATGTAAAGAATGGTAAATCTGTGGTTTTCTGTATAAAAGGGGCATATATTTTAAAGTAATATTTTCACTGATCAGTTATACAAATAATATACTGTATTTCTTGGTGTATAAAACTCATTCCCCCCCCCCGAAAAATACTGTTTGAAAATGAGGTGCATCTTATACACTGGTGTATCTTATACGCCAGAAAATAGTATTTGCCAGTGTATAAATGGGGTGCATCTTGTACACAGGTGGATCTTATATGCCAGAAAATATGTTGCATAAGCACCAAATCAGGAAGATCAGAAGGAAAACTGATATGGAGAGGTGAAATGGAGAATACATGTGCATGAGGTGGAGCTAGCAAAATGGTGGCAGCAAATGTAAGCACAGCCAGCAAAAGCTCTGAAGCAAGTCAGCTATGCACTGTTTGGACAGTCCCCCTACTGTAGAGGTGTTTGAGAGAAAGAATAAAAAAGAAATGGAGGAGGAGGAATTGTTTTTTAACTCAAACGGTGCCAGATGCAAGCTAGGTTGGAAGTGGGAGAGAACCACAGATTACGGCAGTCTGGAAATGAAGCAGCTTGACTCCATGATGGCAATAGCTCCAGTTGCAAATGGATTTGGACCAAGTGTTAGTCTCCTCAGACCCCGCATATTCAATCACTTTCCTGAAAAATGTGTGTATGTATATTTGGGTTCATTATGTTGTCCTGGGAGGGGACCAGTAAGGGTCAAGGCATAGCAGCAGTTTAGATTTCATGACGGCTGAAACTGGTACTGAAGCCTGGAGAATGTTTTGAACCATGACTCTCTTTGTGTGTGTGTGCACATACATGAATTAGTGGAATCTGTATATATTTGGATGCAAAAAAAAAAATGTAGAGACTCTTCTTCCACCCCCATCCCCATTTCACATAAAATACACGTGTTAAATAAAATCAACTCTAACAGAAAGCATAAAATGCAATACTCACAGGCTACAAAAGACTATATTCCTAAATAGGTTTGCAGCAATTAAGGCCCTTTTCACACCTTACCTCATTCTGGTGTCGTCGTGAGGGGATTACGCGAGAAGCCTCTTCCAAGAGGCACTCACACTCCCTCCACCCCCCCCCCCGCACCAGCTCCGTGCTGGGCAGAAGGAAGCGTGAGGGCTCCACCCTTTCCTTCCATAGCGCAACCAAGTACTTTCCCAGGCTGTGCTGGGGGAGGAAGCACAATGGCCACACATCCAGAGGCTCCGCACACAAAGTAAGTGCGGGTGGGGCACAGGAGGGGTGCACAATCGTGCATCATTTTTGAAATGAGCTGAAAATGATATACTGCACGATCACCGCGGAATGGCCTCGGGAGCATTGCACGATTGCGAGGACGTCATGTGGAATGGTCTAAGGCATGCGAAAAGGGCCTAAGTTTTGTGGCACTCAGTAAGGCTCACTTCTGAGTAAATGTGTTTAGAGTTGGACTGCAGATGATGTTCTGTACCAGATCATAAACCACTACAACCCCATGATAGTGTTACTGCGGTAGATAACCCTATCCCAGGGTATACATTTTAATATTAAATTTATCTCCACGTGCTTGAGAGGTCCCCTGAACAAGCACATAGGCAGGTATGGTCAAACGGCCGAAAACAGGAAAAACCCAGTCAGGCCAGTAAATCCATAGTCACGTAGCCCCAGGAGACCTCCAGACATGTAAAACTTAAAATACAAAAAGGGTCCTCAGCCCCGAGGAGCTGGCTTGAAGGGATTAATGCATCTGACAAACAGCCCATCAAGCGAGGACGATTTGCGTACAGCCGAGACTTTGACAACCCTGGCAAATTCAATCATGCAAAGGATGTTGACGTTTTGGAGCTTTGTTCTAGCTCCTCCACTTACTGTTCTCCCCGGCAAAGGATTAGCCCTCCAGGTACCTTTCCCCCATAAATAGACCCAGTTTTTGAGCAGCTCTTTGGATTGCTCCCAGCTTCCCAGCAGACCATCACTTCGTCCGTTGAGCTATCCTCTCAGCCCTCCACGTGCTGAGTCTCATCTCTCTCTCTCCACTGCTGTCTTGGACCTCCGAACTTCAGGACCAGGTGCAGTATTCCCCAGCTGTATCCCTCCAAAGCCCCCTATCCAATTTCCTCTCTTTTATTTCTTGCTAGGTTTTGTGTGAGTGAGCGCGTAAGTGCGTGTGCAAGTCTTTATTTTTAATAAAATCATTTATTAGACAATTTTGCTTGGTTTTTGGCTCGACCTGACCCCGTAAAAATTGGGTGAAAGATCTCGCTAGGTTACTCTGCCTCTCGCATTGCTACTGCTTGTGCTCTGGCTAGCTTCCATTCCCTATCACATAGAGCACATTGAGGTGTCCCCCAAGGGACCCCCAGAAATCAGGATAACAATAGGTTTGTCTTAAGGTCACCCTAAGTTGGAAATGACTTGAAGGCAGACAGCAACAACAAAAATTAAATCATATCACGTTAAGGTAAGAGTCAAACATATCTGCATAAAAGAGCTTTTGGCAGCCCCACCATTGCCATCACTATTTTGCTAACATGGAGCTCACAGTGTAACTTGCAACAGCCAGTGCATCTCTGAGGAGGGTTATCCTTGGTCAAACCTACTGGATGTCCTCTTATCTTGATTACAATTCAGCAGGCATTTTGTCTGGTATTTGCCTGGTGCTAGGCCAGTAACCTTATACTGTTGAGTTTTTTAGAAGCCAGTCATTTGCTTTGATTTTCTCTTGAGCTTTCAAACTTATCCTTATAATTGGGTTGTCTGCAGCCCTGGAGCTATCATGAGTCTGTTTTCATAATCTACAACCATCTAATACACTTCTATTACACCTTCAAGAACTTAGATTAGGCAAACAGAACTCTGAAAATCAGCGTACCCTGTTACAAACTTAAATGAAAATGTATTTTGAAATGCTTACTTTGAGGTAAAGTGTGGTTATAAATGTATGTTGTGTGGTTAGTATCTTTTAAAAAGTGTATTTTTTCCATTTTTCATAAAGGTTTTTTTTAACCTTTGTGGGCTGTGTAGAATATTTCTTAAGTAGTTACTTTCCATGTGTAGATTTTTCAAAGGAAAAAATATACCTAGGACAAGAAACATCCCAAAACACCTATTGTCTTTTGCCATTTCCACAGAGCTAGAATTCTTAGGACATCAAGGAACACTGTACCTTGTGACCAGAGCTTGTAGTTAAGTTGCTCAACATTTGTTGTTGTATGTCTTCAAGTTGTTTCCAATTTAGGATGACCCTAAGGCAAACCTATCATGGGGTTTTCTGGAGCTTAGAGTGTGTGATGTGCCCAGTGTCAATCAGTGGGTTTCCATGGCCAGGTGAAGAACTGAACCTGGTTTCCAGGGTTGTAGTCCAACACTCAAAGCACTATATCATGCTGGCTCATTAATTCATAGCAAATTATTATTGTTTATAATTTCAAAGTATTATTTTACAACTCATTATTTGTTTTAACAGCAACAAAATTGACAGTTTGATGTTCATGTTACTTTAACTGGTTAATTTTTTGTGGTAGGTTGGGAGAGTTGGCCATTTTCAGTAATTTTAGTTGATTTTTAAAATTTAAATCATGGGTCACTAACATGTTTCTAATGGATGATATAAAGAATTAATTCTATAAATCCCACTAGAACCAAATAAAGTTGATGACTTCATTTTCAAATTAATGTCCAATGCTAGCTTTAACACTAGCCTCCAGCTAGCATTAAAAACTCTAAGTCTCAATACATAAGTTATGAAACACCATTCTTTCATAATAAATCTGCAGATACAATAAATGTGACTAATTCTGTAACTCACTAATGAGCACAAGGTACATCAGGATCAACTGGTGATCTTCATCTGGTGATCTGCAGCAAGTCAGCAAGGGTTTCCAGTCCAAATGATGCATTCATAGTGACAACAAAGCCTCTTTTCCTCTCTTAAATTATGCTACAGATACCAAGAACACTTGGTAGAACATAAAAGTAGACTTTTGTGTGAGCTCCAGTTCCATAACTGAAAACAAAATCACAAGTTTCCTGTTCCACTGTTCTCTGTCTACCCTCTTGAGCCATTGCTTTGAACCTGCCTCATATTAGTTATAGTTAAAAAAAAAAAAAAGCAAAGAAGACCCCTGCTCAAATCTGAATATCTTTCTCCTCAGTTACAAATGACTTAGAATTGACCCCAGTTCTGAACTTCAGGGTCAAAACTAATCACTTAGTGGGAGAAATTTTTTAAACAGATATTTAAACAAAGATTTCCATCCTTCTACTAAAGAACATGACATCTATTTTACAACTATAAATACCAGAGCTTGGCAAAGTTAATTTTTGGTCTGCAACCCTATAAACCCCCAGCAAGGTTTCTGGGAGTTGTCCTGCAAAAAGGACTTTTTAGATCTCTATGCTAGAACCTCTGTATTATATTGATTCCTCATCAGTGTTCTTCTGAACTGCTTTTATTTTCTTAGAATTCCTGCAAAATGCCTGGGCAGTTTTATATCTCTTTATCTCTGCAGGTTTCTCTGTCAGCAGGGGAGCCATAACTGTGCCACTGACATAATGGAAGCTGATCTGGACTGTATGGGGAGAGTCCACATGTGGAGTTCTTCCCCACTGTAAACCTGTAACTGTTTACCTGGGAGTGAGACCCACTAAACCCAGTGGGATTTATTTCGTATAGGATTGTACATTAGTCTACTTTTTTGAGATTTCGTACTAACACAGAGAGAAGCCACAGTGTGGTTATCCTTCTGTTGTGATCCAGAGTTTATTTTGTTTCCTTGGTGATGCAAGGAGTGGTAATTCGGCAGCTCCTTGATCTGCCTTTCTTTCCATTGTCACTC
The DNA here is from genome assembly GCA_948472985.1 of Iguana delicatissima. Lineage (NCBI taxonomy): Eukaryota > Metazoa > Chordata > Lepidosauria > Squamata > Iguanidae > Iguana > Iguana delicatissima. Next base: position 329,252 of record CAOKZL010000197.1, on the reverse strand, counting down.
CTGTTTTCTAACTCCTTGTGTGCACACACACAAAAGAACCATGGCAAATGCATTTGAATGCCACTCAGTAGCTGCAGTAAGAACCAAGAAGCTCAACAGATAAGAAAGGACTCATACATTAAAAACTCTGAAATATGAGGTGTGAAATGGGTTCTTTAAATCCCTCTGGCTTGTAGATACATTATTTCGTATTGGAGAATGGATTTTTTTTACATACTGTGAAAAATATTTTCTATATCATGTTTATGGAACAACAATAGCTGCTGTGTATTCATCATGTTACTTAACTTATGAATAGAAGTTTCATACTTTAGTCCATGGTACCAGAAATATATATAAGTTGGTCATTATTAAGTCAAGCCAAAATGTAGGAGGGCCACACTAGATTATACCTAATATAAGGTGACAGCTCTATTGTGTTTTTACAGCCTTGATTAGATACAGTATCAATACCATTTTCTTCTCCACGTATCTTAATCATAATAGCATAAACTAGATTTGACAGTGTGGTGGTAGTGGTGGTGTTTACAATGACAGTGACAGAGACAGTGTCATCACTGACCAAACAAAACTGAAGTCAAGTTGAGGAGAAACTGTAAACTACCTTATTTTGATGCCATTGGTACACATTCCTTCTTTGTTAATCCTGTGAAGAAGTCTCTATGAGCTGACCATGCTGTGAGCCCTGTCCACCAAATCACACAACTTCTCTGGGACATCCCAAAGTCTACACATAACAGATTTCATTCTGACCAAATACTTGTGCTCAACTGCAGATGTGGGTGGGAAGGAGGAGTCATAGAACCTGTGCAGCTTTAGAGATGAGTCCAACAATATGGCCCTACTGTTACAAGGAAATCCTTTCATAACAGCACCACTACCATGCTGGGATCTGTAAATCAAAAATCTGACATTTCTAAGTGCCAACTATTACTAGGAAGAAGAGGATTTTTAAAGCAAAAGGTAGTGCCAACATAGCAACGAACTTGGGGCAGGAAACAGTGATTAGTAGGTATTTTTATGGCTCCTTTTGGATCTTTGGTGAAGTCTCTCCCCCCTTTTTTTTCTCTTTATTAAAAACATTTGCTGTGGAACTTTTAGCTCAGTCCCTAGTTATTACTTAATTTCTGCGTACAATTATTTTAAGATTGATGCCCTTGTAACATTTCACAATTGTTCAATACACTCAACAATTCTTACCACGTAGCTTGTTAGATTGTGCATCAGTAGTCTTGGTTCCATATTGCTAATGCGGCAGGGGTCTAAAAACACATAGATTTCATGACTGAAGTGATTTACAGTCCACCATACCAGCTACACTGTTTTAAAATGCATTCAACATTTGTGACCATCCCCAAGTGATCATAGAAAAGTGAACTGCCACATTATTGAATTCCATTATTGATATATCTTTCAAAAATCCTTGAAGGAACAGAGACACTCATTTTGAGAACATTTTTTGTAATAATCACCATTTTTAAACGTTTTGTCAACAATGGCCTTGGGAATTAATGACTGGATTAATCAGCTAAAGTTTTTTTTAATTAAATGATGGAGACAAATGTTGATGAATTTGAAGTAGAACAACCTTCTTTTGTGGCTCACATGTTGCAGTATAAAAATAAAATATGAAAGAACTAAGTGAGTGCTTGCTGATGCATTATGTGTAAGTCAAACACTGTCTTTGCTCCACAGCTTGGTCAGTAAGCCAGGCACTTCTGGACATCTCCTCTCTTTCTTATGAAGAAAGGTTTGCTTCTCCTTCTAAGATACTTAAAAATCACAGGATGGAACTTCAATATTTTGGTAATACAGTGGATCCTCTGTATCTGCAGGGATTCTGTTCTACAAATCCTCGCAAATAGGAAAAAATGTGAATGCTTATGTCTCATTAAATGGCAACAAAGTGCATGCAAGTGCTTCAACATGTCCACATTCACATCACTGCCATTTTAGGTATAGAATTGGAAATCATTAGCTGGAAATCACATACGTGGAGGTCACCAATATGAAGGGCCCACTGTACTTCTCTTCAGTAGTGTACAAACCAATTCTAATTTTTTCTATAATAAAATTAAAGGAACATCGAGTGCAAAAAGGAACCATGTTAGAATCCAGGTTGTTTTTCAGTGGCTTACTAAATTCTATGAAATTGGAAATTCTGCAACAATTAGGCATTTTGATGCTTATGCAAAGACCACTATGTTGAAATAAGCTGCGAACAATAATCCATGAGAAACTGCAGTGCCTGTCAGCTCACGTCTGTCTAGGCAGCTGTAGGAAGCATGCTTAAACTTTTTATATTAACAAACTTCTAATTCGCTATATTTCACAGAAGCTCATATTAGCTTTGTGTTTTTGAAATGGCATTTTAGTGATTTAAATTACAAAGTAATCATGCACACTTAGACAATGTTTCAGTATTATTACTAACTCATTTCAGTTATCCAAGTTCTAATAGAATAATAGTCTATCAAACAATATATTACTTACTCCAAAGACTTTTTAAGGGGCACTGTGGCATTATGATGTTTTGTTGTTTGTTGGTGATGTGTCTAGCAATTGCAGTGGGAGGATCACTCTTCATGTCTCCCCTTTTCATCTGAACCACAAATATAGAGTGTTGATCTCTGTTTCTCTGCTTTCTAGAATATCTTTGGAATATTCAGATGTATAAATATTTAGAGTGTGGAAAAATGCTTCTGAGTGAATGTTAGGAAAAGTTCAGTTACAATCCTCTAGTAAGCATAGTGTTATATATTTCCAAAATGTGAAGGTTAGTTTGCCACAGTTGAAAAGAGAAGGGAATATATTAGAATAGATGTGATGCTTGCTTTCCTTGGTTTTTTTTCATGTTTCCTCCAGGAGACATTTAATAAGCACACATGAGTCATCCTTTCTCTTTCCGGAAGACCAAGACCAGGATTAAACTAGATTTTATATTAAATGTTTAGCATACAGTGAAGCTTTATTTTCTTTTCCTTACAAGTAAATGCATGGACCTTCTCTGGATTAGGTGCACCACATGCAAATAGGGAAGGTTTAAAGCCCCCTAAGCCTTTCCCTCTCTATATGCCCCCCATTCCATTGGCATTCTAAGTCTTTCTCACTTCAGAAACTGTACCTTCCTGTGAGGTTGCTAAGCCACTGACACTGAAATATATCTTACTGGTATTTTGCTTATTGCAGATAGTATTTATATGCTGGCTATCAACAAAAAAAGTTCCCATGGCAGTACAAACAATAAAGTTGGTAATAATTAAGACAGTCTAAACATTAACACAAGTTTCCCCTGCTGTTTCGTCTAGAGATGTTCCCCTGCAGTTTCATCTAGAGAGCAGTTCCTGATTCTGTGAACCAAAAGCAGGGGAACATGTAGCCCTTCAGATGATGTTGAACTGTAGCTTCCCTTGGAGCATGAGCAGTAGGCAGGAATTATGGGAACTTCTGGGAGGCTCTTGGGAATGAAAACTCACCTTCCCCTACTTCTTGTTGCTATTATTGCCGAGTTGTTAGCATCCAAGGAAGCAATGGTGTCTCATCATCATCCAAACAAGGAATATCAGTGACTCCTGAAGATATCCACATGCCTCTGCAGCCCCTTTTGCTGTTAAAATTAGACACACACAATATACAACCACAGAGAAAGAGAGAATGATATACACACCATCCTAATTCTTTATTGTTAAGTTCTTTGACATTACTGTTTTTAGTGTGGCACTCAACCTGCCTGTAAATTTCTATTTCTTCCTTCTTACAACATTTATTCTGTGCTCAGAGTTCAACTGCTAAATCCCAGGTAGAGTAGATCTGTTGAACCATTTGTTGAAGGGTAAATCAACACTTTGATAAATCTTATTGATTCAATGGGTCTACTCCAGTTAGGACTAGTAGTTTCTAAACCTGTTTTTCTAGCCAGAAATTTGTTTCATAAAAATGAATAGGGTCTTTTGTGGGCTATATTGATAAGGATTTATGCTATTTCAAAATTTTAAAACTAGATGGAAATGAAGATGTACAAGGAAGTTGGCTACATATTTGAAGTTCTCTTGATTTAAGAGGTTCGTGAGAGACACAAAATTAGCCGTTGGTTTTAATTTATCTTTCACATGGAAGTAGTAAAAAGAGAGAATAGTTGGAGGAGAGATGTAAATTAAATACTAGCTTCTCATAGCTGTCAGGCAAGAATTAGTTCATAGCTTGCCCATTTTGGGCTTAATGCTCATAGTTTGCCTTCTCTCACTTAGGGTCAAACTAGATGTGACACTAATTACATGAGAATGTACAGGCTTATACATGAATGTATTTCCATCTGGCTGTTTTGGCACATAGTTCCCCTTAGCTTTGTTTCCACATGCTTGATCATCTACTTTCCATTTTTTCTTTATGTTTGACTCCATAGTCTCATCCATGTGTATAGATGTTGCTTTGGTGAAAGTATAGAGACTGTTCTGTAGGAAGTAAGATTCATTTCTGTGGCTAATAAATCTTGAACAGGATCTCCATCTTCACTTTTAAAGAGTAAGCCCTACATTTTAACAAAAATGATAAGAAAACTTAACTTTAATGTGACTACTGCTACAATTCAAAGCCAGCCTGACAGTAATTAACAACAATAAGTATAATCAGCAAAATGGAAATCATAAGAAAAGTGGAAGCTGGTAAAAGAAGAAAAATACCCATGGATGTATTAGGGAAGAAGTTTTCAAGTAGTGTCTAGAAGGTTCAAAATGTTTTTGTTTCCCTAACCAGAGTCATATTCAAACAACACAATTATAGCACCATTATTCCACTTTAACTGCCCTGATTCCATCCTGTGGAATCCTGACATCTAAAGGAGCTCTCTGGCTGAGAATTCTAAATGCCACTCCCTAAACTCTCAATCCCAGGATTTCATAGAACAGAACTATGGTAACTAAAGGGGCATCATAGCACTATAATCCTGTGATGTTAATGGACTCCTAGTTGTTTCATTTCCCATGCGCATATTGTTTGCTTTGAACAAAAAGTTTGCTGAAACATACTGCATTGCTCTTCTTTTTTAAATATAGGACCTAATTCTATTCTTTCCATGTTATAGCTGCCTCCAGTACCAAATTTTCTGTTAAAGAAGAAAAGTCTAGGAACACACCTGTTTCATTAACTTAGGTATACCAGTACTGGCTTTTGGCATTTAATTTGGGAAAGATTTTTAAAGCCTCCCAAACTAAGAGATTAAGTAGGAGGGAAAGTATGCCACCTTGAAGTAAAAGAAAGATTTTGAAGTGTCTGTTTCTGTTGGATCTTCCAAGTATTACTATATTCCTTCCTCCTTTATTCAGAGTTCTAGAATGCCAAGGACTACCCATTGTGAATGGACAATGTGATCCTTATGCAACAGTTACTTTAGCAGGACCTTACAGGTTAGTAGAACTTGCTTTCTCATCTATTCTTGTTAACGTTATCATTCCCTTTCCAGGATTTTTGAAAATGATGTAAAAAATATATGCATTAAGAAAACCTTTAGGGAAAAAAAAACAAGAACTCTTAGGAAGTCAAATGGAAAGGACACTTTGGGAATTCTGTGAGTTACAACTAAATCCCTGCTGACTTTTGTGGGGTGTTACTTTCCAATGTGATACCTAAAATATAGTGATACTTTCTGTGGTGGTGCCTAGAATAATTGCAAGGTGAGTGTGTTTGTTCAAGTGTTAGTCCCAACGAAAGTAGGCACACTGAATCAATGGGAACTTGGCATGTCAGCACTTACATAATTTCCATTGGTTCTTTGGATCTCTTCTGGTTGAGACTAGGAACTGGATTTAGGCCAAATCTTGTAGGAACTTGAGGACTAAAATGTTTCACTTGTGATAAACTTTTGTGGGTTGTAGCCCACTTTCATCAAATACATTCGTCAGATGTATCCACCAGCATCTGATGGAGGAGGCTACATTACTCAGAAGCCTATGCCAAATAAAGCAAGTTAGTGTTCAAGGTGCTACTGAACTATAATAAAATAATTTCATGGGGTAATTTTAAATGCATGGAAGTAAAAACAGTTCCTGTCTGCTGAGATGCTTTAAGACTAGAGGGGGACATGTGTGGCCTGCAGGCTGCATGTGGCTCCCCTGGGTCATTTTTATGTCCCACAGGCCCCACACCATGGTAAATTTTTTTGTAAAAAAAAAAAAAAATCCTCTGTAATGCCTCTAACTGCCCTCTAGGGCCCTTTTCATACCTTACCTCTATCCAGCTCAGTCGCGTGGGGATCAGCCTCTTCCATGAGGCTCTCACATCCCTGCTGCTTTGCCTCAACAGGAGCTGCCTGCCAGCTGGCAGGCATCATAACAGCTCTACCTCTTCCTTCCACAGCGCAGCTGGGTATTTTCCCGGGCTGCGCTGAAGGAGGAAGTGCGAGGGCTGCAGCTCCGGAGCTCCACACGGATGATAAGTGCGCGCGGGGCCCTAGAGTGATGTGCAGTTGTGCACCATTTTGAGCTAAAAGCCAAAAATGATATAATGCACAATTGGCACCTGCAGACCTCAGCAGCGTCACGTGATTCCGAGGACCTCGTCTGAAATGCTCCTTGCAATCACGCGATGCTCCAGAGGCCCTTTCGGATGACAAATGCCATGCGAAAAGTCCTAGGAGTGTGTTGAGGGTATTTCTACCACATTTGGAGTCCCCCTGAGGTCAAAAATAATTTTTGCAAAAAAAAATATTTTTTTTGCCCCAAAATGCTCCAAAATTTCTATTGGGGGTCCTCTCTGGTCTACTTTAGGTCCAGGAGATGCTGTTTTTAAAACCCCAAACATAATGAAAATGCTCCCGCTCCCCCTAGAAGTGGTGGGGGCAAAATTTTATTTTATTTTTTTGTGGGAACAGATGCTATCCCCCAAGGTCTCCTAGGGGGCTAATGTTTCCCCTAGTGTTCCACAGTTCCCTGCCCCTTTAAGATATAACAAAGTATCTTTTACATTTGACTTCTTTCTCTATCACCTAGAAAGAGAATATGTCATTGATAAATCCTATCAAGGTAAGAAGTAGTTCAAAGTTTTCCCCACATTCATCTCTTTCTGTGTTCAGTGACATTGGGAATGAGTCTTGGATTCAAGTACTTCCTCGTGTTGGTCTCCTACAAGACACTGAAGAAATCAGGAGATCCCGTGATCACCTGAATATAGGATTTATCTCCCAACTTGCTTGCTTTGGATATTGCTGGTGACAGTCCATACCTTGAAGCTTCTCTGCAGATGTATTACTAAATTTGCAGACGTTAGCATCTTTTAAGAGTAGGATTAAAAATGTGTCTTTTTTTCCACCAGGGATTTTGATGAATAGTCAGTGGTATTGACATTCTGTACTTTCCACTTCTACCCTGCCCTCACTGTCCTGCTTGTTCTCGCTTCTGGCCTAATATATTTCTATTTTTATGAATACGTTGTGAATTTTTATGGCTGTTTAGTGCTATGATGTGGATTTATGGGTTTCTTTTTGTGAAACACTGTGGAAGCTAGTTGTTGTGAGCCCCTGGGCAAGGCAAAGCAGCATATATATTCTTAAATAAATGAAACATGACTGTTTTTGGCTCACATAAATGTGGGGCATATTGCTTTGGACATTGCTTCTGTTTTTTTATGCACTGGTTAAAGTAGAAAAGACCAGAATAAACCTGGGCCCATTTCTGCACTACACTGTTATAGTACTATTATTCCATTTTCAACATCTTGTGGAATTCTGGGGTTTGTAGTTTACTGAAGCCAAATTGCTCTCCGGCTGAGAATTCTGAATGCTGATCCCTGAATTACACACCCCAGGATTCAATAGGATGTTGAAAGTGGAATAATAGCACTATAACAGTGTGGTGCAGAAATGGCCCTGGTCTCAATCATACTATCCAAGAGACTGAATTAAGTGCAATGCCCAGGTATGTCCAGTGTTAATTTGCTTTTGAATTATTTAAGGAGTAACCTGTATAAGTGCAAAACAACTGAACGTAGTTTCTGTAATTGTCTCATGTTGTATCCCTTTGCTTCCTACAGATCAGAAGCCAAAAAGACAAAAGTTAAGAAGAAGACAAACAATCCACAGTTCGATGAAGTGTTTTATTTTGAGGTTGGTATTTCAGAAGAATATATGATAAAATACAGTGCTTTTATAACTTTTTAAACAGTCTTCAAAATAGAGCCTGAAGTATCCAAGTGCTTACTTAGATATCTGCTGAAACCAAAGCATCTCACTTTTCCTGGGGAATGAAGTAGTGCTTTTTGGTATAGCTTCCCATTAGCCTAGGTTGGCTCTTCTGAACCTGTCTTCCAATTCCAACAAGTGCTGATATGTGAGTGCTTTCTAGGCTGTGGTTTTTATAGCTGCTCCACCCTCTCTTTTTTGGTCAATAGTGGGAGAGTTGTTTCACAGGAAATGTAAAAAGCTTTAAAAGCAATAGTAGCAACCAGCTATTCAAAACGAAAGGTATTGGTTGCTTGCCAGCAGGCTGAAACACAAAAGCTCTCTCTCTGCTTGTGTATAAGACACTTCCATTCCATTGAAAATGCCTAGAACTTTGTGTAATAGAACTTTAAAGAAAAATGAGTGAATGAAGGTAAAGCAAAGCCTAGCGTCATTCAGAACTTTGCAATTCCCATACATTTCTTTTTGCACATACAAACTATAAATATACGTGTAATTCAAACATTGAACCAAGTGTATGAGAATGTGAGTTTTGCTTGTGTGTGTCCTGAAAAACCTCATTTGAAAGAGCTTGTTTATCGTTGTGTCTAAGTAAATCCTCATATAGAAATATGAAGCTGCTGTGTAGTAATTATATCACAAATTGTTCTAACCCTGTTCCTTACTAATCTTACCATTGATTGGAAAGTTTCTTTTCAAAAGTAATTTGTTAAGTAACTTGTAACTCTCCCAACCTTCTTCTCCCAGTAATTCACTAATATAATCATTACACAGATAGAAGACCTTGCTACATTTCTCTCTACATTATTTTTATGGGGGGGGCAAGACCTTAGAATTGATAAAAGAATGGCATAAAACCTATAGTTCAGCTCAAAAGGACCAGAAGGCCCCAAAAGTAATAGAAAAGGTAATATTGAAACTTTATTTGGAACTCTGTCCCACACACATGCAGAGTGATAGCATTCCCACTTGATATGTTACTTTTGAAATGTAATCTGGCACCCTGTGACAACAACAAAAAAAGGTAGCAAGTTAGAGATAACAGTATGTATCTGTAAACATGTTATTTCCAAGCTCTGGCACTGACTAATAATGGCTCTCTACAATCTCAAGCAAGATCTCCAACCTAGCTGTTTGATATCCTTTTAACTAGAAATGCTCAGAATTAAGCCTAGGTCCTTCTGAATGCAAGGGAACTGCTTAGGTACAGACCCTCCCCAAACACTGACCTTTGTTACTGAAAACAGGATGTAAGGGCCCTAAGGGGTAGAGGCTGCCTCTATTAAAGGAATGATCTTTCAGAACCACTCTGGAAACAACAAAAAGATTTAGAGGGTATGCAGGTGAGAAATGAGTTCTTGCTTGAACTACACGTTAACACAAAATGCATAAATTGTACCTGGTGCGAACAAGCAGAAATTAATTTTTTGTTATAGTAGTGGTAGCACTAGTAATGATATATAGCATTTGCTTTGTACTTTGAAGATACTAAGTATACTGTGCATATGTTGTCTGAGCAATCTTAACCATCATTTTGTAAGATAGGCCGGTATTATTCCTGTGTTGCAGATAGACAGGGACTGTGGTTGAGCTGGAGAAGCTTGCATAAGGCCAGCAGGTAATTTTATGGCTGAAGTGATACTTTTACTGTGGATTTCCTGCCTCATAGATAGCTCTAGACAGCAAAGGCGGTAGTGGATCTATGCTCATTTGGACTATAGAAATATCTTGTTCAGCAAATTGCTGTTCTGAAAATAACATTTTTCTCTCAGAGCTTGCTGGTGTTCCACCTCCACCAAAAAAAAATAAAAATCAGTAGATTAATTAGCTACTGTTTCTTCTATTCAAGTAAAGGGCTTTTCCCCTTCAAATCCTGCAGTACATTTCATTTAAGCGTACATGGAAACATGCCATGATAATTGGAAGTTTTTGAAAGCGGGCTAGTTTTTGGTATAATCAGAATCCAACTTCATTAAGAAATTCTTCCCAGATTCTTGCCTGTTCAGAAACTTAATGGGATTTTAAGCTACATTACTGCTTGGTAGACTAATTTGCTATCTTTTATTTACTTATACATTCATTCATTAAGAGGCTGGAATAATGGCAAAGTGTGTGACACCTACCATCTGAACTTGTACAGTGGCCTAAAAGAAGTCTTGCAGCATACCAAAACATCTGTGTGGTACAGCCAGTTTATCTGGTGTCTTTGGGCTAGCCTTACGCCTTGAATGGAGGAGAGTAAGGTCATATTGGTCAGCACATGTTGGTTAGTGCTGATTCCACCTCTGCCCACCCAGCACCTTTATATGGATCACAGAATATCTGAAGTTTCGTATGCAGGTAAAATCTAGTCCAGATGGGTCTTAGTGATGTATTTAATTCTCAGATATTTGACAGGAAATTGGAGCATGGTTGAGACTTAAGTATGTTGCATCTGCTGTGTATGGGATGGCTTTGGATGCTCCATGTCCACATGAATGAGAAGGACAGGTAGGATAGTTACATTGGGTTGGGTTAAACATCACCCAGAGGAACATTTGCAGAGAGCTACATACTCTGTAACTTAGAATTGGTGGCTGAGTTTGCTACCCCTCCCTTTCCTTCCTTGCAATCTCAGTTGTTTTGATACTCTGCTTTTTACACAGTGTAAGTTCAGCTCTGACAACGGGTGCCTAAATCATCAGTTGTTTCTCACAGAGCACAGTACTCTAAATCTGAGTAAAGAGTAGGTGTGGACTGTGACACCCAGGTTTTCTCTTGGTTATGCTGACTAGACCTAGTAGGAGTTGCAGTCCCAAAACATCTGGAGGACTGCATGTTCCCAACTTCTGTTTTTTAAAAATAAAAAAGTGTCAGGCTAAGGTACTTTATCCTTTTGAGGCAACGGATTGAAAGTAGTGTCCATGGTTTGTTCATTAGTAATTTGGAAGAACCTCAGAAGGTCTACCTTCTATCTCCCAATAGCATCAGCAACTAACCTTACATACAAAGTATTCCTCCCACTCCTTCCATGTCCTTCTTCTTCCCTATCTTAAAAGCCCTATCTCTTTGTTCTTGTGTGCCTTCAAGTTGTTTCTAACTTATGATGACCCTAAGGATAACCTATCACAGGGTTCTCTTGGCAAGATTTATTTGGGAAGTGGGTTTGCCATTGCCTTCCTCTGAGGCTAAAAGAGTGTGACTTGCCTAATGTCACCCAGTGGGTTTTCATGGCTGAGTGAGGATTTGAACCCTTGTCTCCTAGTCCGACACTCAAACCACTACACCATGGCCATTTCCGCACTAGGCTGTTATAGTGCTATTATTCCACTTTCAACATCCTATGAAATCCTGGGGTTTGCAGTTTAGGGAGGGGCCCAACAGCCCCTCACTAAACTGCAAACCCCAGGATTCCATAGGATGTTGAAAGTAGAGTAATAGCACTATAACAGCCTAGTGTGGAAATGGCCCATGCTGGCTCTCACCCTGTCTGTTATCACTCATCAGTTTCTGGCTTGTGAGTTGCTACAGAATCAATTAATCAGGAAAAAGCATGAAGTTAATATTGCAGTGAAATAAGCCAGACTAAATAGACTCTGTCAATTACAAATCAAAATTAACTGGGTAAAAGATAGATTGGGGGGGGGCTTTCATACAAATGTGACCAGCAGTAGCATCCATAACACCTGGAGTTGTGGTGTCGGGCTGAGAAATAAGACTTACCATCCTTGTCACTGGCCTTACAGCTTTTACTTCTTGCTGCTGCCAGCTAGCTTTCTTTGGAAGAAAGATGAGGGAGCCAGCTGTGAAACATCTAGCCTACTGAAGAGATCTTGTCCACAAGATTTCTGAACTGTATTTAAGCTGGGCTGCTCTGCACTTTCAAAGGCAGCTAGCAAGACTAGCTATAGGATGGTAATAAGGCCTATGTTAGCTTCTTGTTTGCCTGCTCCTATTAATTTTGATTTTACTTTGTCTTTGCTATATAGCAAACCTTGATTATGTCAAGGTAATACTGAATTTAGGCTATGTCTGCTGAATTGTCTTTTTAAATGTGTTCAAGTGTTTTCTAACAGATTGTTTTAGAAGCTAACTAAGGCCCTTGCGTTACTATGCCCCAATAGCGTGTTGTCCTGGTGGAATCCCAGCATTGCTGGGATGTGATCAGGGCCTGAACACTCTCCACTACACCTGGTTGGCTGCTGCAGATGGGTAGAGTCAGGCACACTGTTCTTCCTTCCACAGTACAGCTTCAATGGCAAGTCCCTTTCCCTGCCTCTTCCCTGCTCCATGACCCGTGTTGGAATGGTTCCTGATCTATGCTGTGAAAGGAAGCACTCTCAAGTGCTCCAGCCTTTACCACACACAGGCAGCTGATGGGATCAGGCTGGGAAAGAGGGTCATTAGTGGATTTTTTCCAGTAATGAAAAAGGGCATGTTTTCCACAGATGGAGATGTGACAGCAGCAAGTAAGCAACGATGTTGTGCAGTGGCATGTGTCCTGGACCAGGAGCAGTGTGTTGCTCTGCCAGCATGACAACACCATGTGGTAAGGGCCTAATGGAAAAAAAGGCCTGGGGCCCTTTTGCACAACACAGTTATAACACTGTGATTCTGCTTTATCTGCCATGGTTCCACCCCATGGAATCCTGGGGTTTGTAGTTTCATGAAGTATTCAGAATTCTCAGCCAGAGAACTGTAGTGCTTCAAACCCAGGATTCTGTAGGATTTGTCACGGCACTTAAAGTGGAACCATCTCCTATAATGGTGTACTGTGAAAAAGTACCTGCATCCCTTTTTTGTGACAATTCTGTAACTGGAATTGGTGGATACCAGAGGTAATAGGCAAGTTGGTACTCAGACTAAGGGATACCTCTTAAGGATAGATAAAACTATGGAGCAGCCTAAGAAATTGCTTCTAGAAAATAATGTTCAGGACCAGCTCCAGGGTTTTCCCTGCCAGGGTGGAGCTTAAAATGGGACAACCACTCAAATACTATGAGTATATCTGACCCAAACCAGAAACATTATTGTGACAAATGAAGGGGAAAAATCCCACAAGATGGTTTTTGCACTCCTGGCATTGGAAATACAGTAGCAAAGTAAGTAACTCACAATTTGCTGCCCTTTCACAGCATTCAAAATCTGTTGTGTGAGACAACGATTTCACTTTCCAGTAAAGCCAATTCTGGTAGTAGTGGCTGTCTTTCCATCCTCAAAGACTTGAATTGTTAAGATTGCACCAACATATGGAAGACTATGGGGCAATTTTTAAGCTCTGATTGAATCAGATGTTTTGAGACTCTGCCCTCTGTATCAAGGGTAAATGTAGCCAAAATTAAATTAATTCTGTGAACAGCAGGGAAGAAGTTCTGCAGAATAGTGCAATATATGTAGAACTGCTAGAACAATATGGCATGTAAAATTACTCTCTCTGGTTCTAAGGTGCATTTTTAAGTTAAGTGCATAATTAAGGACTCTTTGTTTCCAATGTTTCAAGTCCCCATTATTTTCTTCAGTTGTTGGCAATGTGTTTTAACTGTATATTTGCTTGGCTTTATATCCAGAACTGTGTTTTCTTTGGCTGTCTCCCCCTTTTACATTCAGTTGGCCTCCTACTATTTAGCCATGGAGGAAAAAGTACAGTAAAGTTATTTTTGATAGAAAAAATCATTTCTGACTGCTAGAAACAACTTAAATGTACAACAGGGAGGAGCCTTCGAATATGTTCACAAGTTGGTCAGAATTACCGTTTACTTCTGGTTGTGGTTACTGCTGGGTGGGGTACTCTAATGGTAGCTTCTGTGTTCTAGGCTTGTTAGTAATGAAAACCTCAGAGCTTTCGTTGCTGCTATTGAGTTATGAGAAAGATTTGTAGATAACCTCATATTTAAAATAGCTTCCTCATTTGCTTTGTCTATGCAGCTGCCAGTGATGTTTTTGAAAAGCATCATCAATTGTGCTTTGGTCAAAAGTTCAGAAGATAGGGAGGGGAGATAGTATCTGTTTAGAAATTCAAAACCAGCTTTCATGGGCATTTAATACAGTTAAAGAGAAACAAATAAGGTATCAAAGTAAAGTGCAGAGCACGTAGATTTGCAGACAGAAATATTGACTTTGCCAATTAATCTCCTCAAATAAGATAAATTTGGCCAAAGGGAGAGAAAAACTGAGATAAATGTGAGCTGCAGTTTAAAATCTCCATAGTGACTGACTTTAACTTCTCTAGCTTCAGCTGGTTGAAAATCACAGACACTGGCTTAGTTGCTGAGGAGTCAGAATGATTACAAGTATTCTCACCAGTGTTTAAAAATCATACAAACATCTGTGGGTTTTAAAGGGCAGTTAAGCAAATTCAGTCAGTCTCCCTGGACACAATATTTTCTACTTCCTCTTTGCTTTTTCTTCTCACAGTGGCTCATTTTGAGCTCAGAATAATGTTCATTTCCTTTCCATTTTTTTGTGCCTAATGCTTTCGCACATGATATACACACTTTACTATTATGGTTGTTTTATATTAGTCATTCTTCGGCTATATTGGATACTAACAGTTTCTGCTTTCCTTGAAAAAATCTGCAGATCATAAGGTTACTATACTTCAGATGGGACTTTAATTTCTAAGCCACTTTCCCACAAGCTATAGTTTCCAGACTGCTCTTCAATCTTAATGTACATAGTAGGTTTATTTTCTTTTTCTTTGAACACTGTCTGCCTTCCTGAAAGCCTGTTGTGGAGTGGGACATTAATCCTGGCAGCCAGAAGCCAAGCCTTAGCCCCTTAGCAGATGTGTTTCTGCCACAAGTGGGGCACACTGAAGTGATTTCCTCAAGAGTGCTGTCAGGGTCAAAATGCATTTCCTGTTATCTGACTATATATTCAAATCAGATAAGACTTAAAGACAAGTCTACTTGCACTAGACTTTATAAAGGCAACATCTTTATAGGAGAAAGTTTAGAGTGAGGACCTTGTCTTCCTATAAGCAGATTTTGTCAGACTACGCCCCTTCACTCCACTCTGCTTTTTCCCAGTCCTAAAATCAACCTTCTGGCTTCCTTGATTTTCTCTTTCTGTGCTATTCTGACCTTCACTTGTTGATAAGGCTAATCCTATCATAAGGCACACCTCAGGCAGAATTGCTCTGGAGCTGGGGAAAAGGTGGGAGGGAAGAGGGAAAGAAGGGAGGGTGGTCATGATGATGAAGATGGAGCTTGTGTTGCCAAGAGGAATGCCTGGAATAGTTTCATAAGGGCAAATCAAGAAAACAATCAAGAGCAATTTTTCAGAAAATTGTATTAATGGCAAATGGAGCCATTCTGTCCTTTCTTCGCCACACTGCTCTTTTCTTTCCTCTCCCTTTCAGTTTGGGAAAGTGCAGTAATATAGTTTGGAAAGCTATTGGGAAATAAAGGATGGAAACAGTCAGAGAATTAGCACTGCTATCGTCGCGCCACCCTGAAATTTGGTGAGAGAAATTGGGCTTGTCTTATAATAGCTTAGCGGTTGTTTCTGCATTCTCCATTTATAAACCTCCCCCTATTGCTAGTTCAAGCTAACTGCTTCCCACCCATCTGGACATTTCCTGCTTGTCATCTCAGTATTGATCAGCCACTACCTAACTGAGAAGCATCAAATGGAAACCACACACATTATAATTGGCCAGGTCTCTGATGGAGATCTGTCATCGCACTGGATCAAAGAACCGTAGTCTTTTAACAAAGGAGACTCAGATTGATTGCGTCTTTGCCCAGTCAGATTCCCATAATCTTCAGCCTCTTTCTTCCTCCCTCTCTCTCTCTCTCTCTGTGTGTGTGTGTGTGTGTATATGAACCCTTGTGTCTCTGGAGATAGATAGAGTACTGGTTATAGAGAATATTTGAATGAAAGTATTGCTCCCCTTCTCTATCACCATCTTCCGTATATGTATGTATTTTGACTTGTATTTGAGACAGTATGGCTAATATATAAGTGACACAGATTTCCAGAATCCCAGCATTAGACCACTTGAAAACACTCTCTCTTGATATAATACAGAGGAGAATGGAATGATACCTTGGAACACAATATTATGTAACTAAGGAAGGTTCATGTGGAACTACATCTGTTCTGCTTTCTACTATTCTAGATCCCTAGGAATTCCTTTCCACTTAGTTTGGGTAGTGACAACTCTCATATATACCAAGATATACCAATTGTGGGCAATTTTGGTGGATCTAAGGGCAAGTTTCGGTCTTCTGGATCTTGCTTTGGGAATCACTTCCCCAGAATTGGGGAAAATCACTTTTTGTTCGTGAAAATCAAGGTAAGAGAAAAGCATGGTGTGTGTGTGGGTTTACAAAGAAGAGAAATGGACTTCCAAGAAAGTTCTCTCAAAACAAAGTGTGTATTCTTTGTGCACCATGTTTTAGTGTGCACTTTGGTACTGTGTTACTTGAAATGAGAAAGGATGATGACATCAGAGTTGCAAAAATAACTGAATAGGAGAGTGAATGCAGCCCCTGTGACACGCACTCCAGTATGTAGCATCTTATGAAACTAATAGTTAGAACGGCACTGTCATCCACACACACAAGAGGAGAGGCAACAACAGATTTCAGAGGGCTCTAAAGTTTCCTAAAGTTTTCTTTAGGAAAAAAAAGCTCCATTGATATTCTCTCTCTCTCTCTCTCTCTCTCTCTCTCTCTCTCTCTCTACACACACACACACACACACACACACACACACACACACAGACACACACACACACACAGCAAAAACATCAGTCCAGTGGCCATTGAATGCTCATGGACAGAAAACTGGGAGTGGGTGAGATTGAATAGAGTTTCCTGGAAGACAGCAGGGAGCCAGCTAACCAGCCATGAACAAGAACATTACATACTACAAGAGTCTATTGCAGGCTCCATTTGTGGTTATTCTTGAGAATTAAAAGTCACTCCAGAATGTTTTGCTGAGTGACTAATGT
This sequence comes from Iguana delicatissima, assembly GCA_948472985.1. NCBI lineage: Eukaryota > Metazoa > Chordata > Lepidosauria > Squamata > Iguanidae > Iguana > Iguana delicatissima. The sequence goes on along the minus strand of CAOKZL010000197.1, from coordinate 312,144 downwards.
GTGTGACATAAGAACAGTGTATGCTACCATGAGAGATATTGGATTCGCAAGTATTGTGAACATTGTGTGTGTGTATGTGCGTACTTTTTATTTTGTATATATTTTTCATTAACTGGTGAGTTGGAGTTTAGCTTTACAGGTTCTTTGTTTTCATTTCTAAATAAAAACTGTTCTTGATTTTTTTATTCCCCCCTTTTATACAAATTGATCATATGTGATCAATTTCTGCTGTATTTAAGTCTCTGTCAAAGAGACCACAATAACATATTGCTTAGTAAGTGAAGAGCTGCTAAGGTAGGCAAATATAAGCTCTCTTCAGGCACTCGAAATCATAGTACAGTGCCCTATACCACAAGGAGAAAGAGTACCCTAGCACCTCTGCCATCCCTGTTTCCATTGACTTCTGTTGATCTTTTGAAGAGGAGAGATTTCTCTGTTTGTAGACTGTCACTGTACGATTTTTAAACCAAGTAAACCTCCATGGATGATTGAGAATCCCAATTCAGGAAGCACCTACCATCTTCTCACTCCCCTATTTCTTTATTTTACCAGGATTCAGAATACCTGAATAAGGCTACAATAACCTTGTTTTCTAAATCAGATTGTGAGTGGTTTCTTCTTAAAACACAAAAAGGAAACTACTCATAATCAGATTTAGAAAACAAGTGTATGGTATGAAAATATGGACTCTGTTTCAATTTTTGCAGAAATATTATATACTTTGTAGAGCTAAGAATGTATACTGAGATCTCTATATTATACTTATCAACTGTGTGGCCCCCGCTGTATTTTTGGTATAATATCAATTAGCCAGTTTCTGACTACATACTACAGCTTAAACTAGTGCTTAGAAATAAAGTTACTTATAAAAAGTTACTTTGGCATCTATTTTTTTCCCCAGTAACAGGCTACAAAGGTGATATTCCTTTGCCTGCAATGACCAGGGCTGTAATTCTCTTTTTAGTGTAACATCACAGGGTTTTTGTCTACTACTTCCTGCTGGTAGGTTCTGACTCAGACTCAGTAATAGAAGAGAGAGGACAAAGGGCCAAATGAATAGCTATCCATGTGACCTTTTTTGTGGGTTGCTGTGCAGCTAGGAAGGAGCCTACCTCAAGGAAGAAAAGAGTGGGGAGAAGACACGTTGGAAAGCAGTTGCTTTAAAGACTCTTGACAGCTGAATTTTAAAAACAAACGTTAACAGTTAATCTGCTTTCTCTACCTTCCTCCGTTTTGCCTCAAGAGGAAGGAATCTGCTGCTGCTACCAGAAAGACAGAGAGTCAATATGAGAGCATGGGAGGGATGTGTGTGCTGGCATTGGCACACTAGCTGTTCCAGTAAGCAGCACTGGACATGCACTTGCACTGGCTAGACTGATATGAGTTGTAAGAGTTTAGATGAGGAGATGGTTCTATGCACAGCTCAGGTTGGTTCATATATGAGAGTTAACATAGTTTGTAGGTGAGGGAGATGGAAAACAAAGAGGGATTGAGTGAATGACTATTTTTGCATGCCTACCCAAAGCATCTATGTGACGTTCACATGGCAGTCATGTGTTTAGTGGTGCTGGGGGTTCTAGACAACCAGAATTACAATGATCAGAGATGGGGAGAACCAGAGATCATTTTCCTGTGTTTTTTCAATGACATAATAGTAACAGTAATACAGTATCAATGAGTAATTGAATTGTTTTTGGAGTGAAGTAACAGTGTCAATCTGGATGTTTGGAGTAATGAATAACACAAATAATTACTTTTAAAAAGTAATATTCCAAGCTCTAAATTAAAGCAGAACTAGACATGCCTCCTTTACTGGATGCATCCTTCCATGTTTCTTTATGAAAGTGTTATCTACAAGCTTTTGGTTATAATGAAAAGTGGTATTGTGGCTTTGTACCTGTGAAACCCGTGCATTGTGTAATCTCATTCAGCTTCCCTATATATAGTGACAGTTTAATGAGATTCTTGTTAAGTAACAAGATCTTACTATTTTAAATTTTGTCATCTCTACTAGGTTACCAAACCTTGTAGCTATAACAAGAAATCCCATTTCGATATTGAAGATGCTGATGAAGTTGACAAGATGGAAATCAGGTAAATATATTTACACACATACATACACACACACTAACCATCCCTATAGTTAAAATATAGTGTTTGCGAAAAGAGAGTAAGGGTTATCTATAATCTGCACCCAGCCATTGACATCCTTTGCAGTCTTGAAAAGTCATATGCTCTCTGTTCATATTTATTATCTGTCAAGGAAAAAAAAAACATCTATCTTGAGAGGAAGAGAAGAAAGGAGAGTATATTTACTTTTGTCTCCTGCTAGGTAATTTTCTGGCCTTTGTCACTGAATCAGTTTCAGTGAGGAAGAGCTTGTACAAATCTGAAGATTTAGCTACATTTTTTAAAGGTGACAGAAACCCAGAGAATGGGTTCAAGTTTGGCAAATGTCAGAGCCACAGAGAGCCCAACAAAGCTAGCGCCAGCACTTCTCTAAATGAGTGAATGTTTCCAGGGCCTAGACCTAAGGGGAGAACTCTGGGCAAGGTGGATGCAGCAACTGCCCTCTTTAGATCTCCATTTCACATTGCTTGTGAGCAAGTGAATCCTCCTGGCAGATGTGGCACCCATGATGAAGCGAATGAAAGGATGAATAAAACTGTTGGCAGCATCAGTTGTTTAATTCAGCATTTCTCTTCTCGGTGTCAGGAGAACAATTTGGATAACCAAAGCTGACTGCTTTGCTGCACCACTTCCCAAATACTGCCTGCCATTCCCACCACTTTCTGCTCCTGTGGGCAAGTGATTGTGTGGACAGGGTGGGGTTGGAAAATCCACCAGCGTGATTCTTTGAGGTCAGCAAGACAGAGTGGTTCTTGAGGATAAGTCCCTCAAGGTGTCTATGTGGAAGAAGCGGTCTTTACCTGGGTCCACCCTGAGGACTTAAAAAAATTCCTCGCCATTCAGACTCTTGTTGCTTACCCAGCATCCTTTGGTTATAGCATTTACATGGTTTATAAGTTTGCTATCATTTCTTCACTTTGTCACAGCTTTTGGCAAGGTGATATGGGGACATCTAGGTTGGGAGAGAATGGGTGTGCCATCATCTCCTCCCCTGGGAATCTCCTTGATGGAACTTGGGATGAAGGCTACCAGGGCCATGCCCAGCTGGGGGACTTTTAGACCTTCCTCACTTGCAGGAAGCAGAAGAAACAACATAGTACCGTACACCCCTGCAAAATCCAGTGGACATCACTCCTCAGCAGTTGGATTGGAATGCAGTGCACACTGGATGACAGGTGTAGCATTAGATACCTGGATTGACTGCCCCATACTAGGCCATTCTTTATTGGCTGTAGCCAATAAAGTTGTAGTCTCCTGTACTTTACCATAAATGTATCCATGCTCCTTGCCCCGCCCCGTGTCTAATATATCCTTCCCTCTGGGTTTAAAAACAATGGTGATGGTGGTTGCTCATGTCTAATTTTACACTTTTAATTCTTTGATGGTATATTTGTATTCTCTTCTGCCCCCTGAAAGAACAGCATGCTAGTACAAGCAATGTGTGGCTATATATTGAATACACAGCTTCCAACCAAGCTTTGAGTATTTTATGGTGTCAGTGCCCCGTATGAAAACAGTTTCTACATCTCACCCTCTCTCAACATCTCTCTCACACGTGCATACCTACACTCACTCTCTCACTTCCATTGTGTTGCAGAGTTGATCTTTGGAATGCAAGCAACTTGAAGTTTGGAGATGAATTTCTAGGAGAACTAAGGCTACCTCTGAAATGTCTCCGGCAGTCCAGTTCTTATGAAGCATGGTACTTAATTTTCTCCTTTTTTTAAAAAAAAAAGAAAAAGCTTACTATTTAATATAAAATCATTTTTCTTCTTTCCTTCATTATTTATCTTCTTCTTGTTTTACAAAGCTCCTACTAGCTGTCTTATTTCAGCATAAAATCTTTTCCCATTATTACACATTATATCTCTATTTCTCTCAAGACCTAAAAAAGTAGGATTGGAGAAGAAAGGCCTACACCCACACATACAGTATATATATAGATGTAGTCTAATACCTGCTGTGTGTTTTTTCTCCATTTGTTAGGTATTTTCTGCAGCCCAGAGATAATGGAAACAAGTCACTGAAACCTGATGACCTGGGTTCCTTGAGGTTAAATGTGGTTTACACAGAAGACCATGTTTTTCCTTCAGATTACTACAGCCCACTTAGAGACCTCTTATTAAAATCTGCAGATGTTGAGGTAATTTGCTTGCTGTGTACTCTTCTTCACTCCTAAAATTTTATTAATATTACACAACATAGTGGTGGAACAGTCAAGGCCTTGCAAATTCAGTGCCATGGCTTACTTGATTGACTCAATCCACTTGTGTTGTGGTCTTTCTCCTTCTGTATCACCTTTGGCTTAATCTGTTATTATCATCTTTCCTAATGACTCATGTCATCTCATGATGCCCACAGTTTGATAGCCTAGGTAGTTATTTGGCTTAGAGTTCAGAATTGAGTTGCTCTCAGACCTATTTATTTGCCTTTTCATTATGTATTGGTATATAAAATCCTAAAGGGTGTGGTTTAACAGATAAAGAACAAATAAAATGGTTGAACTATTTTAGCAAGTTCTTTTTTTATCCCAAAATTGCACTTTACACAAGCAAATTAGTTAGTGAATTGTATTGAGCTTTGTGATGAAAAATAGAGGGAAAATATGGTATGCAGTAATTTCATATTATTGCCTTCTTGTAATTATATACACAAAACCAGTTCTCAGTGACACCTAATAGGCATCCTTGTAAATGTATACTTCAGAAAATGTTAGGAATCTGAACTAAGTAATAAATATTAACTTCTTATAAATACACCCTGGGCCTTTTTACAACAGCCCCCTATTCCACTAAAGAAGTAGCGTTTATACCAGAGTTAAGCAACTGTGGTAGCAACCATTAAGCTGCCAGAGACCTTGGAAGACTGCACCTGCCATCACACACACACACTTTTTTGAAAAACTATGAATATTTTTTGTTCCCAATGCCATCTAGGAGGCACAGGGTATGCTTTTACCATATTTGGAGGCTTTTCTCTTTTAGTGCCATTTTAGACTCAGGAAAGGCTTTTTTTTAACAGGAAATGAGCAGAAGTCACCTCCCGTTCACTTCTTGTTTTAAAACAAAAAGGCTTCTCTTGGGTTTCAGTTGGTCTTAGGGCCTCAAAATGTGATGGAAATGCCCTTCCACACATTCCCTAGAGGGCATTTTGGGACAAAAGAAAGATTTTGAAGAATTTTGTACTTTTTTTACACCTGGAGGTCTAGTGGGGCTCCAAATATGGTAGAAATGCCCTCAGCACTCTCTGGCAGGCATTTTGGGGCAAAAACATATTTTGAAAAATAAATTTTTTTTGTTTATTTTATTTATTTACAGGGCTCTGGGGATCTCAAAAATGGTCCAGGGGGCCACAGGTGAACCACAACTGTACTTTCCCCACCTCTGGTTTAGTCCATCACAGTGCTACTGGGATTGTGATACTGGTTTTTTCTTTTTTATATATATATAATTGTAACTCATTTGCACAGGAGGTGGTTTTGGATGGTCACCAAGTACCTCCCTTATACATTTTCCTATCCCTCACCTTATTTAACTGTTTCCTACGAAGCTGTCATCACTTCTGTGTACTACCTGCTTGTTATTCTAACCTACCTCTGTTCTGCTCTTAAAACCTAAAGGACTACATAGTTATAACTGTTGTTTTCCTTCACGTTTAGCCTGTTTCAGCATCTGCTGCCCACATACTGGGTGAAGTCTGCAGGGAGAAACAGGAGGCAGCCATACCTCTGGTCCGACTCTTCTTACATTATGGCAAAATTGTGCCTTTCATTAGTGCAATTGCAAATGCTGAAGTGAAAAGAACTCAGTAAGTGTAGCAGTGCTTTTCAAAGAATGTGAGCATTAAAAAAACATAAAAAGAACATAAAAATTTCCAGAGCTGCTGAACCACGAGCGGTTCAGCTGCCGTCCAAATTATTAGGTGAGTGGGGTGGAGGGTAGAATCTTACTGTCTCTTTAAGGCTCAGAGACCAAAGTCTGTGAAGGTTAAATATTTGCTATGGGCCTCTTATGACTTTAATCTTCAAGGTCTGCTTATTTAGATACAGTTTCCTAGAAAATCAATGGGACTTACTTCCAACCGAATGTCTTTAGCTTCAGGATGCCCTATTTCTTTAAAGAGCTGCTCTTAATGCTATAACTCTTCCCCCAGCTTCATGGTTTTACAGAAATCCTTGAATGTACATGCAGGAATTCCAGACTGGCTTGCTTTGTGGGGGTCTTTTTATTAGTCAGGATGCAGGAATCAAAAAGCTCTATCTATAAACTGTAAGCCAGACCACCCACTTTGCCCACCTCAGCCTCCACTGATCAACAATACCCAAACCACCCAACCCCATCAGTACTTGAGTATATTCCTGGACTCGGATCTGAGCCTGGATGCCAAGACTTTGGCTTTGGCCGAGAGCGCATTTGCACAGTTAAAACTAGCACACCAGGTGCAACCAATCCTTAAGAAATCAGATCTGGCTACAGTGACACATGCCTCGGATATGTCCTCTTTGGACTACTGTAATGCACTCTATGTGGAACTGCCTTTGGTCAGGCTGTTGACCAGGGCTGGTTATGGGATCATGTGATTCCCCTATTGAAACAGTTCCATTGGCTACCAATCTGTTTCCAGGCATAATTCAAAGTACAAATTTTGACCTTTAAAATCCTACATGGATCCTGACTATCTGAAAGACTGTATCTCCTTATATATGCCACTGTGACATTTAAGAGCTGCAGGGGAGGGCTTTCTTTCAGTCCTACTACCTTCACAGATGTGGTTGGTGAAGACTCAGGAGAGAGCCTTGTCAGTGGCTGCTCCGAGATTGTGGAACCTCTGTCCCCGAGAGGTCTGGTTGGCCTCCTCCCTGCTCTCTTTCTGCCAACAGATGAAGATGTTATTCAGGGAAGCCTTTTAACTTTAATTATGGACCAGTAGTGTGCGTTCAAAGTGGTGTGCTGTATTTTTTAAAATCTTTTATTGAAATGGGATAACCATGGAGAAAGGGGAGAATGCATAAGGAATAAATATGAGGATCACTGTACCTGCGCTGCTGATTACTGGTGGTGCTGTGTTTTTGTGTTCTGCAGCCAGATACAAATCTTAGGGAACCCATGTTACTTCTGTTCTCACTTTGTTCATCTCTTCTTTGTCCTGCCGTTAAAGACTGTTCTGTAATGTGTCTTAGAGAAGCCTCCTTCCCTGCTTTCTTTAATAGCAAGAAGATGCTGTGCTTTGTTAGACAGGATTAATAACCGGATAGCTATTCCATGTGCAATTATCTCTGCTTATAACATAGCGCGAAAACATTGGATAATTATATTTTGATGCAAGCCTTTAATGGCTACCTCTTAGGCCTTGGGTCCAAAGAGATGGTATGTAGGTGTGCTCCAGGCCCAGGATCTTCTTTCATTCTATCATGTTTGATTATCTTAATGCTTTTTTTTTAACATGAAGATTATATGATAGAAAATTATCTGCTTTCAGAGATCCAAACACCATTTTCAGAGGAAACTCATTAACCTCCAAGTGCATTGATGAAACAATGAAACTGGCAGGAATGCATTATCTTCAAGTTACGTTAAAGCCAATTATCGATGAGGTGAGATCCCTTCAAAACGTCCATAAGCCTGCAGTCTTTGAAGAGCACCTGTGTGATCTCCTGTCATTCCAAGAATGTTTCTCTTGACTAATGTTCAGAGGCTGGGAAGTTGTGAGAAACCTATCTAGACCTTGCTTATCCAGGGAGTCAGGGGTATCACCTGGTTGCCTTAAAGTGCTTTGAAATTTAATGGTGTGGAGTGGCCACAGAGAGAAGCCTTATCTTACAAAAACAAGCATTTTGATCCAAAGAAAGTATACAATGTATGCTCAAAAGAAACAACTTACTAAAATGTGCAATTATTTTTAGATGGGTGCACATCTTCTAGCATGACAGTGTGGCAATATTTTTTATTATCTCTACAGTGCAGTTAGCTTGTCTTCCTTCCCAGTGTAACAAACAAACAGACCGCAAATTTCCTTTAATTGATTCAGCACTTTCCTAACTGATCTATTAATGTCAAGTCAGGTCACACTAAAAATCTGTATAGTTTCATTAAAACAGTTTTGCAACACTCTTGTTTTATTTTCTTAAACAAAAAGGGACATAGAAAACTGTCACCTTAAGTGTTCACTTGGTGAAGCAGAGAGTTGTGTTAAGGTCAGTCCATGCAATTATTACTTACAAATTGGGAGCCAGCCTCGCTTCCCTCCCACCTAAATTTCTTCTCCCTCTTCCTTTCTCTGCCTGAGCTATTATTGAATGTTGCATCTGTAAAGTAACTAGCCGTGATTAATACTAGAGTTTCCATCTTAGCCAGCATTTCAAAACAAGGTTTGATTTCTGAACTCCTAGTTTAGAGGAAACCATAGTTAGTGTCAGTGCTGTTGCAATCTTGGGGTGGCACGGAGGAGTAATCCACCATGATTGGCAGGACTTGGATTCCTGCCTGTTCCAGCTGGCATACGGGATTAACCCAGTTGTGGTGGATTCCTCCTCCTGCCATCCCAGAATGAACCTTCATGGTAAGTCCAATCTCTCATTACTAAGCCACAGTTAAAAGTAATAAGGCAGTGAGGGAAGTTAGTTTCCTGGGGCTTGTTCCTAATTTGAAAATTATTAGTTTTGTTGTAGGGAACTAGTGTTACATTTTCAGGAATTCACACTGTCAGCCCCCAAGAAAACTAGATCAGTTAAAGTAGCATCAGTTATTTAACAAACTCTAACAAGCAAATCCCACATAAGGATAATCTAGTACACTGATTGCAATTCTTCCTTTCTTTCTTCTTTTAGATTTGCCAGTTGCATAAGCCTTGTGAAATTGATCCTGTAAAGTTGAAAGATGCTGAAAATTTGGAAAATAACAGGGTAGGCAGTTCATTTTATAGCTGAAAACCAAGTTTCAGTTTATTGTACCTGTGTATTACTGTATTAGCATGAACTGTGTACAAAATTTGGTGCTTTTTGCAGCTGGAACAAGTGTCAGTGTTTTCATTTGTTATTCTTGTATGCAGTATTAAATTAAATTTTATAGTACCTGTAGATAACAGGAATTTCAAGATTTTTCTGTGAAGATGTTGTAAATCAACATAGCTACAACTAGGGCTTTTTACTAGATCCATATACAGAAGAAATAACATATAGGTTATGATGTCAGTTGTGTGGGGGTTTTCCTTGAAAGTACAGAGTGGAGACCTGATTTGTCCTGAGTTCGCAGAGCCTAAAAATCAAGTGTATACACAGCAAACCTAAACAAACAAACAAACATAACCCAAAGCCAAATAAAATGTTCGCATGTTGCTTGTTATTCATTGCAATCAGGATTTGACTTTCATGTAAGTCCTCCCATGGAAACACATTCTTTGCAGGAATTTCATCATGTGTAAACGCATTTTACGTCAGATGTTTTATGCTTGATTTGAGCAGTCACTTGCTATTACTATCCAGTTCATGTATCATAAGCAAGACAGATAGCAATGCATTGTAGAGCTGGGATAGGGAACCTTTAGCGCTCCAAATTTTTGGCCTGCAACTCCTATCAACCTCACCCAGAATGAGGAATGATTCAAGGACTATGGGAGTTGTAATCCAAAACATCTAGGGGGCTGAAAGTTTCCACCCATTTTTTTGAGAGAAGAAGTTAAATTTAGGAATCAAGGGGTAAGGAGATAGCAGCATATAAGAATAACTGACAACATGATTCAGAAAAAAATGTTAGTTCAGAAACAAGTTTGTTGAAGACAGTGAATTATCATGTGCTAGTATTAAAGATACTAACAATTCAATTTTTAAACACGATAGGTGTTACAAATCAAGACAGATATCACAATCTCAATTTTGTTCCATTGTTAAACATAGCAACTTTTTAGAAAAGAAATATAAACTGATCAAGGAAAATAAAGGTTCTTGTCAGATACTTTGTTAACATAAATCCATCATAAGGTGTAGAAAGTACTTTCAGAGACTGCATAGCCAAATATAGGAGCTTAAAAGGTAATAATGTTGCATTTTTAAAGGCAAATTTGTCAACTAACCTGTGGATCAAAAAACTAATTAAGGCAGTGGTTCTCAACCTGTGGGTCCCCAGATGTTTTTGGACTTCAGCTCCCAGAAGCCCTAGCCACTATGGTCAATGCTCAGGGCTTCTGGGAGCTGAAGTCCAAAAACATCTGGGGACCCACAGGTTGAGAACCACTGTATTAAGGTATACTGATTTTTTTTTAAATCATATTTGTTTGAACCACGGATTCCCCCAGGTACTTTAATCTAATTTTGGATGTTCTTTTCTTTCAAAGATGGTTTTCCACGTGCGGGTGAGGCAGTGAGGGTTGAGAGAGTTACTCAGGAAAACACAATTCAAAACCCACATGAAGTATCTGGAACTGAATGCATGATTAGCTGAGTGGTGACTAGTATTTGCTGAACATATTAACAATTAGTGACTTAAAATACTGAAAGAGAAGGAAGTATAGGGACACTAAAACATGACACAGGACTTTGTCATTGTAAATTCATCTAATATCAGGAGTCATTAAAAACATACTTTTTTTTTCAGTGTTGTGAAAATCTGGATTTGTTTTATCTTGCTTGTTTTATCTGGTTATTGTTGTTTTTCTCCCAGGAAAATCTTAGACAATATGTAGACCGGATATTCATGGTTATAACAAAATCTGGTGTCAGTTGTCCTACAGTCATGTGTGACATCTTTTTCTCATTAAGGGAGTCAGCGGCCATACGTTTCCAAGGTATGTTATCATTAGGAACTGAAACTCCCAAATCTCCAAAAACAATATTAAGCTATTATTAAAATTATGACAAAAACAATATTTATCTGTTCATATAATTAATCACAATTGTAACTGTCATAATAACTCACTACATTTTCCTGATTGCATTTCACCACATGTTCCTTCGTTAATACAGATGGGGAGTTTAACTGGAAAAACTCCTTTCTGAATTAGTCAGTCTCCAGTTCCAGACAGAAATTCTCAGTGTCATTCTATTCGTCTTCATGATTTTTTTTTTCAGACTCTCTCGTTCCTCCTGTATGTTTTGTTTTGATTTGGGAGGAATAGTGTGTAAACCTTTCTACTTAGTATGGACATGCCACCCTAGGCAGTGACTGATGCGTGTTCTGTTTCTAAATTACAGACGACCCTGATGTTAGGTACACGGCAGTAAGCAGCTTCATTTTTCTGAGATTCTTCGCGCCTGCTATTCTTTCTCCAAACCTCTTCCATCTTACACCACATCACCCTGTAAGTGTTGCATCTTCCTAGCACAAAAGTATTCAGGAAGTCCCTGTGTGGACCACAGTATCTTCTGTTTGAGGCCCTGCATCCTACTGCTCCTCATCAATGCGTTAGTCTTTTTGTAGCAGTTGAGTCAGTTTACATCAGTTTTGTACATTGGAAAGGTCCCTTGGCTAATGTTAGTCGATACTAGTTGATCGGGGATAGGGAAGATGCAGCTGGTGAGGTATGTCTCCCTTCCTGCCACTATTTTTACAGTCCACTTAAAGCTCCCAGCCCCCCCATTTTAAAATTTGTTTTGCACCAGTCCCCTCAATCATTTCAAACATGTAAAAATAAAAAATGTGGAGGTTTACTTGTTAAACCATATTGTTGTCATTGTGTGTCTTCAAGTCATTTCTGACTTAATGGTGATCCTCAGGCAAACCTATTACATTGTTTTCTTGGGCTGAGAGTGTGTGATATGCCAAGGCCACCAAGTGGGTTTCCATGGCCATTGAATCAGACTCTGGTCTCCAGAGTTGTAGCCCAGTGCTCAAACTACTACACCACACTGGTTCTCATTAAACCATGTACACACCCAGAAAAACAGCCAGAGTTTGCCAGGAACGCGATGTGATGCCACTGCCAGTTTGCTAACAACATGACTGTACAGCCCACCAGGGGTACACAGGTGAAAATGGGCTCCCCCTCCCCACAGTTGCCCAGTCCATATTATATCTTTTTTACGCAAGACGTTAAAACAGTGGTTCTCAACCTATGGGTCCCCAGATGTTTTTGGACTTCAGCTCCCAGAAGCCCTGAGCATTGAGCATAGTGGCTGGGGCTCCTGGGAGCTGAAGTCCACAAACATCTGGGGACCCACAGGTTGAGAACCACTGCGTTAAAACATGGGTATTATAGTCTCATGCTACTTACATGGGACAGGATGTAGAAAATTCAAAAGCCCTCTCTCACAAACTTAAGTTTGCAATTCTTGTGCAACAATCCTGTGCACACCTACCTGGTAGCTAGTATGATTAAACTCAGTGGGACTTAACCTCTGAATAGACTTGCTTGGGTTGCACAATCCTGTGAAAATGCAGTTGTTGCCTCAGAAGTGTAGGTAAAGGAAAGACTGCTGAGGATATTGAAAATCAGGGGATAAGTGATAGATGAAAAGCCAGAGAGACTAATTGACCCGTGGAAAACAATTAGCATGTGTTTGCAAGCATGTCTTTAAAGAAAAGTGGATCTGTTTTGTTTTATTATGTTTGAAAAACGAAAGGCTTGGCTACAGTCTGGAACAGGCCTTTGGGCACATTCATAAGACACTTGCCCATCTTCATCCCCTGACTCATGGCAAACAAGTTTTCAAATTTCCATTAAGATTCAAAAACAGTTTGTTGTGTAGGGAGATTATGCTTGAAAGAAAGAATGTTGAAAGCCCTACTAGGTCACACCAGGCTTCCAGAATGTGCTCTTCATATACCTGTGGTCTCGCTAACAGTATCTCCACCAGTATCTCTCAAATTAACTGTTTGCAGTTCTTTGATCTATATGCAACATCAATATATATTGTATACAGAACTGAAATGGTAAAAATAATTTTCAGACACCCTGTATTTTTAATTTGGACATTTCACGACTCACAGACGAAACAAGATCAGAGTTTAGGGTATTAAAGTGTTGAGCCAGTTGCAAAGAGTTTCTTCTTCCTCTTCCACCCATCCCCCTCATAGGCACAAATGCTTTTTTGGATCTATTTTTTTCAGGGCTCTGAACTATATTACATTAGTGACTGGCACAGACTACTATATCTTCAAGATAGCACAGAATGTTATCCTTTATAAGAAAATACCTACTTTTCCTCTCCCTCTTTTTTCTCTCTTTTTCCATTAAAGTACTATGCTGGTAAATATAAGATTAACATGCTGCTATACCAGCTTTTGCTCTTACAAAAAATCAGAGAGATCTTACTAGATCAGAACTGAAAACTGCATAAAGGAATGTTCAGCACATATTCCAATGTTGAAACTGCTTTACTGTTGTCACAGGTGAATCCCAGCTGTATGTTTTAGAAGTTCCCAAACAATCTTTAAAACCAACTGTGAAAAGCTAAAGGGTTCCTATGTTTTTTTAAAAAAATAAACAAAAAGCATATTTTCCCCTTATTTTAAATAACTAGTAGTACTGTTCAGAGCCTTATAACTGCAATATTATGTTTCTTTCTTGAGAAAGGGCTTTTGAAACTGAGAGGTCAGTAAAGTGTAGCTATCCTTAGAATACATGTATGGAGAGTAGTCCTCATTTGGTTGACAGCCACAATCCATTATGGATCAGCGTAGCATAGTAATTCCGCATATGGTGGACTACAGCTGGCCATTCAGTCACTGCAGTCCCTCCTAGCCATTCCAAGTCTGGTGGACAAGGGGTGCGATTGGAAGAGCCGCTGGCTGTGTCCCTGCAGCCAGATATAAAGTGCTTGCATCATCTCTGAGGCCTCCAGAGTACCCCAGTAGACCTCAGCAAAGGATATAATCATTTCATGTCTGGCTGTGGGGGAACATGGCCAGATGTTTCTCTGATTCCACCCTTTGCTCTCCACCAGTCATGGAATCACTGTGAGGTGAGGCTGCAGTGAATGAATGGCCAATTGTAGTATAGGTCCATATGCGGAATTACTGTGGGGGCTGGACGAAGTTGTAAACAAATCTGTGAGAGTCTAACCTGCAAATGTGGAGGACCAACTGACCTAATTGCTCTATCAACCTAAAAGAGACATATGCAGGAGCAATTATTTATGCTTGTGTTTGTAACTAACAAGATTCTAGGCACTGAATGTGCAAGGTGAAATAAAGCAAGGCAGCTAGAAGTCTTTCCACTACAAGAGGCTAGACTTTGTAGCCTTAATGTTGATTCTAGCATTAACTCTCTTGCAGTCTAGCTATATGGCAGCAGAGTGCTTTCTTGTATGTATAAAACTGAAACTAGCATGGAAGTATGTATAGTTTTGTGGTTTCCTGCATACTAATCATGACACAATGATTTTCTCCCCTTTTTTAGGATCCACAAACCTCAAGAACTTTGACACTGATTTCCAAGACTATACAAACATTAGGCAGCTTGTCAAAGTCTAAGTCTGTAAGGATTTCACATTCTTTTCCTCCCTTTTCTAGATCACTTTGGTGTTTTACCCCTCCCTTAATTTGTATTAATTTATCAGAATTAAACACTTGGTGTACAGTCCTTACCTGTGTGGGCACAGCATCCATATTTGAAAAGATCCTTATAAGGCAGGTTGGGGAATGTATGGCACACTAGATGTTTCAGAAGCACTGCAAGTGCCCTCACTCCTAGCCATCATAGCCAATGGTGAAGGATGATGGAAGTCACAGTTCAGTCACATCTGTAAACCAATAATGTTCTTGATCCCAGTCATGAGAAGTAACAGAACTCTGCATTTCCTAATGTCTTGTCTGTGCTTGGTCAGACCATGCAGTTACAGGGAATGCCAATCTCCTGTATGTCCAGCCAGGCCTCCTTTGGCCTTTGGACACCACATGAGCTTCACTGCTCACATTCCTTCATTAAGGAGGGAATATGGAAAACAGGAACAGGAGCTTAGTTGTATGAGATATATAACCTGTGAGCTAGCAGTTCCCCAGACTATCCAACCTTTAAAAAAAAGTCTAAGGGATGATTTATCACTCATCATTGTCACCCCTTCCTACTGGCAGAGCTTGCAAAAATTAGTTTTTTGGACTATAACCCTTAGAATCGTCCAGCTAGTCAGACTGCTAGCTAAAAGAGAGAAAGGAATAAACTTTCCCATGCTTTGGAGGCTGATATACCCAAACTGTGAAAAACTCTTCATATTTGGAAAGAGGAAACAAGTTGGGCCAAAAAGAAAAGGTCATTCATGCCCACACACACTGTTCCTATGCTTTAGCCCTGGGTTTGGCCCTAAATTGCATGTGAATTCTAGTGTCAGTCTCCTGTGTCAACCCTGTATTGTCACTTTAAAATTAATGGCTAATTTGAGAAAATAGAGTTTGAATGGTATCCAGAATTTTAAAAGAAAATAGCTTGATCTGTGGGCTTGGAATGTAAAACAATACCTCTGCAAAGTTTTTAGCCAGCATTGAACAATCTAGTTTTCAGTGCCTTTTCGTCACTGTAAAATCCATGAATGAATGAGTGTTAATGATTTTGCTGACTTTGGTGTTTTGATCTTATGCACTAGTCGCCATATTTCAAGGTAAATAGCTAATGGTGCTTGTATTTCAGGCCAGTTTCAAGGAATCCTATATGGCTATATTTTATGACTACTTTAATGAGCAAAAATATGCTGATGCAGTAAAAAACGTAAGTACTAGCAATAGTGTTTTGGTTTATGTCTTGTATTCTTGATAGTATAATGTCAGCTTGCTCAAATAAATAAATATTTATGTAATTTATTTTATTTTATTGGATAATATCATTATTGCTGTTTTTAAAAAACAACTGCTGTGATGGAATTATTTTGAAGGGCAGGTAAGGAAGAGTGAATAGTAAACCTGAACACTAGTGGGAACCACTGAAAGTTTAGACACTGCTGACTTTTTAAAAGAGAATGATTGATAGGAGTGAGGGAAAAGTAGACACGCTAATTCTTTAGAACAGGCATGGACAGCTGTGGCTATCCTGATATTTCTAGTCTATAGCTTCTAGCAGCCCTAACATAGCCAGTGGTGAGGAGATGCAGCCCAAAACATCTGAACTGCAGATGTTGCTCACACTTACTTTAAAAGTGTGGTTATCAGTGAATAAAAAATGGAATTTGATCAGATCCTCTCTGCCCAGCCTAAAAGCAGTCACTGGATCCATAGCAAACACAGCAGAACATCTTAAAAAGTGTTTGGAAAGAGAATTATTATATGTGCAAATGTTTCTTTGACATTGATAGAGGGAGAAATTATGGATGGAGTATAGGAAAGTTACTCTTTCGGACATCTTCTAGGATCCCCAGGAAAAGCCATGAAGGGTGGAAGAAATGAGGAATCCTGCCCAAAAGAGTAAATTTTCCAGTGTCTGATTAAGAGTCAGTGACATGTGGAGACCAACAAGATGATTCAGTATAAGACAGAAAAGTTCATTTAATTTGAATGTGAAATTCCTTATTTATTTAAAAATGATCTAAATATTATTTTTCTCATGAAGTGGCAAAAAACTGACCTTTCAAAACTATAACATTTCCATTTGTACTTTGTCAATTCTGCCCACAGGAATAATTACGTGAAATCTCTGCTAAATCTTTATTTAATGTATATATTTTATTGTTTCACCTCCAAAGTTTCTAGATTTGATTTCATCCTCTGGAAGAAGAGATCACAAGAGTATAGAGCAGCCAATCCTGCTAAAGGAAGGGTGCGTGTATAGTAAGTTTTTTAAATGCATAAAAAGAGTAAATGGTTCAGCAGCATCTCCTTGGAGTAAAGTAACAAATGGGTTGCTGTCCTGTCCATCCTGTGTTCAATACTATCTGATATCCATGCACTATTTGGAAGAAGAAATATGAACTACCACTCTAAAAACTGTATGCTCAAATGCTCTCAAATTAGAAGATATTGTGTGTATCTTCAAAAGAATGATCGTCTCTGAAAATGCAAGCAAACGAATATTTTTTTCACCAAAAACATTTCCTGATAAAACACCAAATATAACTGGGTTCAGGGTAAAAGGTCTACTCACTTATAAATAAAATTAATTTTAATAATACCTCTCTGTATTTTTGTCTGCCATCTAAAAGTTTGCTCCTTTTTTAAAAAAGTTATTTTCACTGACTTTCTTTTGCTTTCAAAAATAAATATTTATGATTTTGTAACCTTTCCCTCTTAACGCTTAAATGTGACATTTCTACATCTGTCTTTCTTTTGCTTCTGTCTGATTTTTTTCTGTCTCTTCTTGCTTGGCCTGCTGTTTTAAGGACTCTTAAACTAACAGTAAAGAAAGTTGATGATAATAGTTCATGCAGGTAAGATGGTAAGGGCAGTTGGCACTTAGCCATAGCTACCTGCCAACAGTGTGCCCTCTTCTCATATCAAGAGAGTGTGTTTGACTGGAGTTGGGGAGAGGAATTAAGCTGTGGTTAATATCCATGCAGTGTGGCTGAAAAACAAAGGGGGACATTTGACAGTGCATTGCATCAGCAGTTAATTGAGAGTGTGTGCATTTATTCCTGAGGCAGGTACCTCCTCTAAGGACTTTAAACATTCTGTTCCAAGCTCTTAAAACTTCACTGGGATTTCCAGTAATATACAGAAATGTTTTGATCCAGTTTTAGTAGTAATGACACAGTAAATAGTTATCAAGCTGAAGAGATGGGGCTTATTCAAGAGTAAGTGTTGAGAAAGGTTATGACTTTGATTGCTTCTCAAGTAATTGTTTCAGTGATTGTTAATTTTCTGTGTGCCTTCTCCCTCTTCATTTCTCTACATCACAAAGAGAAAAAAACTGGATAGTCATACCAGCAATATTAACATATAGTATTGAAATATTTTTTTTCTTTCTTGTTGTTTTTCTAAACTGGCATAGAATAGGCCTCAGCCATTCAGCAAATGGACTGTTACCGATTTGATTATTTTAAGAAGGGAGAAAGCATGCAATATCTTCCAGAAAATCTCCTTAGTCAAGTCTTAGTTATAATGCCGTTGTAAATATTTTTAGCTATTATGAAAAAAAGACAATGGCTAACACCACTGAAATGGTCTTGTCATTTGTCTTGAAATGGTCTAGTAACGGCTTAATTTGTACTCAGAACAT
Source organism: Iguana delicatissima (assembly GCA_948472985.1). Lineage (NCBI taxonomy): Eukaryota > Metazoa > Chordata > Lepidosauria > Squamata > Iguanidae > Iguana > Iguana delicatissima. The sequence continues at coordinate 293,946 of CAOKZL010000197.1, read as the reverse complement.
ATGCAGAATGTTACAAACTAAACATACATTTGTGATAGAGTTACAGCCATCTTGAACCATATAGGTGGAACCAGCTGGGGACTTCTAATTTTCTCCTGTGTCTCAGGATACTAAAATGCAGTCTTCTAATGTGGCCTCTTTCTCAGCAGTAGGCTATTTTCCCGTTCTGTCAACTTGGATAGTCTCAGAGGCTTATTTGTGTTTTGGCCATTGCTGTTCCCCAATGCTATGTCTGGTGGGCCTGTGAATTTAAGGCCTGCGGTTTGCACTAGAGCTCCATTGCCTCACAGTTCATGCCACCTCATCCTTAGGACCTAGTTTTAATATGTTTTTCTAGGAGCCTGACCCACTATAGATCTATTGGTTTTCTTTAGAATTCTGTGCACAAACCATGCTCTCCTTTTACCTATAAATTCTTAAATGGTATCTTAAATTACCTATGTGAATCCTCTTTTTCCAATGTTTTATCAAAAACTGCTGAGATTATCTTCAGGACCAATTAATTTGAGCACTAAATCTAATTCCGTGAGATGATTTAAGTATTTCTTTAGATAGCTACGTGAATGTTTTCTTTTTCTTGTTTTGTTTGAAGAAAGAAAGAGATGATATGATATGATGTGATAAGATGTATGTATAAACTCTTCTTTTATAAAAATAAATATATAAAAAAAGAGATGACAGATAGATCTTCCCAAGATCACATCCAATCATGCTTTCTCCTCAGTCATGTAATTGGAAGACCTGACTGATTCCTTAAGATCATATTTGGAAGCTCTGATGAAACTTTTATTCTGTCCAGTGTGCTATATACAGTTTTCTTAAAGTGTTTTTGTTTCTGAATTTATTTTTAGTTAATTATTATGCTTTATTAATTTTAACACAGTTGCTGTTTGAGGACAAAGTGATTTTATAACCTTTGTTTGAAACGGCAACATCCTGAATCTCAGTGTACTGAATGTAAAAATATAGGTATTTCGTTATCCAAATACTAGCTGCAACATGGTCAGAGATTAAAAGGGCTAAGTATCGGGTTTGATCGTAGCTAGCCAAGATTCATATTTAAATGCACCATTTTATCCAAATGGTGATTGGTCATAGATAAAGCTGAATCTTCCCATCCATCAAGCAGCAGCACATTTTGGATGGTTCTATTATATGAGGAGTCAGAACATAATCAAATCTGTGGTCTTTGTTCAACAGTAATGCAGTATTGAGCACGCAACAAAATTAATCTGTCCTTTCTCATTTGAAATCCACTCGTGTTATATAATTCAGCTATATCTATCTTGTGAGTGTTTTTGTGACTTTTTACCAGATAGAAGCTACCTGTGCAACAAATTCAAATGTTGTTAACACAAACTAGGACCTTCTTCCTAAAACAGCAATTAATTCCATTCTGTACACCAGAGTATGCTTATACATAACATGAAGAAACTGATCTACCATGTGGGGTTCACCCACACACCTATTATTTGGTAGCTGAGAATTTCTCTCGAAATGGATTTTCTTCCAAGGTTGCTGAAATTATTTTATCTGTTATAATTAGCCTTTGTTGAGAAATAGACAATGGAAGTAGTAGCATACACATATTATAAGGTGTCTGCGGTCGTGCCTCTCAGAAAGTATGTGGAGGACACTTGTTTGAATTTTTCCCCACACAAGCCTCTTCCTTTTATGAGGAAAGAGGCTTCTAATCAGCTTTCTATATAAAGCCTTAGTTCAAAAGGAGGGACCTCACATGTGATCCTCTGCAAGAAATCTAACATATTATACTTACAACAGTGAACTGTGAAGTGTGCGTGTGGTCTTCCTAAAGCTGGACTAAGTTTAGCTGAGATTGACTAAATTTATTCTCCTCTGTGCATCTTCATGGCTGCCTGTTTCTCACTATTTGCTTGTCTCTGAGAACATGTTATGTCGTCACTACTAAGGAATATACTCCTGTAATGCAGCTGTGATCTCATTTGCAATAGGTTTATGATAAAGAGGGCACAAGGCAGAAAACGATTCGGTATGAAGAACTTCAAGAAAAGATGGTTTCGACTCACTAATCATGAATTTACTTATCAGAAGAGCAAAGGTATTAACTTTTTCCACTTTTTTTATTTTTACTAGTAACAAACAAAGTGGTAATATTAGCCTACAGATGCCAGGATGTTTATTTTATGTTCTTTAAAGGTTTATGGCCTTTATGAGAATTACCCTTTTCTATATCTCATTTCACAGTGATCCAATCCCCACAGCTACAGTGACAGTGTATTTATTGTACAAGAGCCTTGACTACTGTGCTACATCAGTACATCTGAACAGCTGGATTGTTATCTATGAAATCTTATCCTAAAATCAATCTTAAAGTCTTAAAGACTTTCCACTCTCCCTTTTCATTTCCTTTTTATTAACGCTAAAAACATTCAAAATCAGAAAAAGCACCAGAAAATCAAAATGACAATCAACCTTCCAAGACTTCCTAGATTCTTTAGAGTTTTATGATGGTATAAAATGCACTGTTTACACAGTCATGGCAACTTCATGTGAAAAATAAACAGACGAGAACATATTTCAGTGTATTTTTGTGCAAATATATATTATGCAGTTGCTTTGGATTTTTTTCTTTTACTATTTTAAAGGCATTTGGGTGTTTCATTGGTATTTGCTCATTAAAATACTCCTTAGTTCTTCTGATAGTTGTGAAATCAGTATTTAAGCAGAAGCATACAAGGTCTTGGACAGTCCTAAACAACCTTCTCTTTCTGTACTTGCCCACTGCAGGTGATCATCCATTATGCAGTATTCCAATTGAAAACATTCTGGCAGTAGAAAAATTAGAGGAGGAGTCCTTCAAAATGAAAAATGTAAGCAAACTCCCCCCTCCCTTTTTTATTTTTAAGAACTGCAGTTTCATCAACATCCATTTATGGTCACTTCTTATATGGCAGAGGCAATTCTAACGCACTCTGTCTGTTATCATGAGAATACAGCTGTAACTTCTCTTTTAGCCTTTGAAATATAGATATCCCAAAATGCAGCATGTTTTGACAGAAACTTATAAAAATTCAGCTAATGGCAGCATTCATACAGTTCCTTTTCCCTACTGGTTATTAAGTTTATGATACCTGAATTTGCTTTAATTGTTTCTTTAAATTGCATCATCTTAATGAAAATAGTGTCTTGTTTCCCAGGGGTGAAATGATGTGATTTAGCTTGAGAAGACTAACGTCCTGCAACACGCTGCAGATGAGCTGCAGAACATAAATAAGATTAATTTGTTTGTGGTCATTTCTTATTATAATTTGTATGTTCACAGTTAATACAGAATAGTGTCACTTTTCTCTGCGTACTTAAGTTATGAGTCACGTGTTTCCATCTGGGAATTTTCTGCATCTTGTTTTACAAGATATTGGAAATAACTTCCATAAAATATAACAATAAAAAAGTATATATTTTAAAGGGTATGTAAGCACAACAGAATATCTTCAGGCACCAGATCTGTCTGATCTTAGGAGCTAAGCAGGGTCAGCCCTGGTTAATACTTGAATGGGAGGCCACCATTGAATAGCAGATACTACAGGCTATATTTCAGAGGAAGGAACTGGCAAAACCATTTCCAAGCTTCAGGAAAGGAGATTCCATTTGAACCTTAGGAAGAACTTCCTGACGGTCAGAGCTGTCCGGCAGTGGAATGTGCTGCTTCAGAGTGTGACAGAGGCTCCTTCTTTGGAGGTTTTTGAGCTGAAGCTGGATGGCCATCTGTTGGGAACGCTTCGATGAGTGTTCCTGCATAGCAGGGGGTTGGACTCAATGGCCCTGGGGTTTCTTCCAACTCTATGATTCTATGAGTATTCCTTGCCTAAGAAAACTCTCTGAAATTAAAGCAACAGGTGAACTTGAAGGCATATATACACACACCCATCTGCTTTCACAGAACATCAGACTTTTATACTTTAGTTAAATGGAACAGGAAGCACAGAAAGTTTGTTCTTTCTGCTTATTATGTTTATATTCCCATTTCTTCAAGGAGTACAGACGGAGATTATCTTATTTTATCCTTACAGTAGTTGTGTGGGATAGGCTAATCTCACTGGATAGGGATATATTCACCGATTTTATGGCTTCTTGGGTGAGCAAGGTTGTAAACTGAGGTTCCTCTGAGTTAAGTTCAGCACTCCAGCTACTCATATCTTGCTGGCTTTCAATTACTACCGTGGAGTATGTTCTTAGCAGTTCTTACAAAGTAGATGGTAAAAGGTCGAGGATTTAAATGCATAATCCCGTGGTATGAGCTTGGAGCCTAACTTCGTGAACTGCCCAAGGACTAAAATGTGTACCTCTATCAAGCTTCTCTCTGTAAAGATAGTTCTTATGTGGTCTTGCCTGCTAGCCATTGATTCTCTGTCTGCCCCTCTCTTTTCTCTCTGTGCCTTTCAGATGTTCCAAGTGATTCAGCCTGAAAGAGTCCTGTACATCCAGGCAAATAACTGTGTCGAGGCCAAGGACTGGATTGATATCCTCACCAAAGTTAGCCAGTGTAATAAGAAACGTCTCACTGTCTACCACCCTTCTGCATACCTTAATGGGCACTGGCTGTGCTGTAAAGCTACAGCCGATAATACCCCTGGCTGTACTCCCTGCACTGGGTAAGAACTTTCTAGGATGCTTCCTGTTCTAAATTTTGCTCTAAGTCTGCTGATGATGAAATGTGTAGCTGCAGATGATTAAAGGCTGGGAACTGATGCTAAGTGATGAGACACCAAGTCTGTGTCAGTATGTGATAAAATACTCCTTCATAATATTCTCAGTATTTCTTTCTTCCCCCTTCCAACATCTGCATACCTGGTGGCTTTGTAATGCAAGACAGATTTAGAAGTCTTACTCTTTGATTTAAATATGGTTATGGCTGCAGTGTTAATTGATTTATTAATCACATTGATTCATCTTACAGATTTTCTTACTGAGTAAAACATGCCCCTTTTGAACTGGGAGGGAGATTTTAATCTAATTAATTAGAGTATTTCCAAAATTGCACAGTCTTCAAAAGGGTATGCCTTCTCGCTTGCACATGAGTTGATGCCTCTTTGAAGACAGTGCCACAACACATAGTGCATCGTCCAAATATATTCGTGAAGTATTTGTTTGTGTGTAAGCATATTTAATTGATTAATCCATCACTCAAACCATCTTTCTCAGTGGTTGAGAACTTGAGCTAATCTTTAACAAAAACCGCTCAAAATGTTAGCCATTTACAGTCTAATAGCAAGGAATACATTTTTCTTAACATACTGTTGGTGATGGAATATTCTACGTACACACGTATATTGGTTCAGTTTTGGAATACTTCTTCCTTTTAAATATTCCGTTCACTGAAGTCTCTGTATCAGCTTTAATGAACCTGTATTTTTAAAGTAGATGATTCTTCTGTAACTCATATTGTTTCATTTTATACTCTTGTTCTGTTAATCTAAAGCCCTCTTAAACCACAATGTAAAAGAGATTGCTGAGTTTCTTAATGATATCTAAATGATTCTGTAGGGGCCTACCAGCAAATATACAGTTAGACATAGATGGAGACAGAGAAACTGAACGCATCTATTCCCTATTCAATTTGTATATGACTAAACTGGTGAAAATGCAAGGTGGGTATGCAAATGAATTATTCTTTTGTGCACAGAAATCAATGTAAAAGAAAACAGTGTTTTAAACAATATCTTCTTCAGAGTATCCCACATGATATCTTTGTGTAAACTTGCACATATAAACAGCAATCAGCAATTTTTTCAGGTTCTTTAGAGGTAATTGTATAACCATTTTAAATGCTTAGTTGCAACTTCTTTTTTTTCCATGTCATGTTACTGTCTTTGTATTTAACTAAGAATCATATATCCACTTATACACTGCTGGTACTTTGTTCACAATCAGCAAGTGGCCATTGATGCTAACTCAAAGTAACCAATAAATTAAGAAGTGAATAAACTGGATTTTTGTTGGACAGAATTCTCTTACTTGTTAGCATATTGAGATCTCTCACTAATTCATTTAGGTTCTAATAGGCCATTTTTCCAGATTCATCAATGAAATTTGAGTGTGAGACAGATGGAGTATTCAATGAATGTAAAAGCAGGGAGGGAGCATCATATGATCACTGCATTTCCTGGCAAGCTAGAGAACTATTTTAAACTACACTTTGCCAGACTTCTTCTGCTACTGCAAAGGGAAGGGCCAAGTTATTCTAAGCTAGAATATAAATATAACTTTGTAGGATGTAAGCCAGTAGGGTCAGATATATTTATACTTACTCTGACCCCTTGTAATTGCAAACCTATGACCTGTCATTCCATCTCTGAGCTGCCCATCCCTTTGCCCTCATATCCTTATTTCAAATAAGCCACGTCCTTTGCCAATAAAGAGGCAGTCTTGCTTCAGGCACCTATATCCTCTTAGAAGACCATGATACTCAGTTCCCACTTGGGAGCTTTCAGAGCCACTGTTTGACTAGCCACTTGACTAGCCACTGTTTAACACTAGATTGTTACCTGCGTGGCAATGATGCTTTTAAACTTACATTAGTGTCACAAGTACTAGCTGCTTCTTTCCCCTCATCCTTCTTTTTCACAGAGGCTTGTGGCAGTAAATCTGTGTACGATGGGCCAGAACAGGAAGAATATTCAACCTTTGTCATTGATGACCCTCAGGAGACCTACAAGACACTAAAGCAGATTGTTGCTAGTGTTAAAAACTTAGAGCAAGAGCACGCCCAGTATAAGAGAGATAAATTCAAGAAGACAAAATATGGAAGCCAGTAAGTTTGTGTTGGTCCTGAGTGCTACTGAAATAGCTATTGATTCCTTGGCATTCTTTGTTTTCCCAAGTAATGAATGGTGTTTTCATCTTGACTGGTTGACTGACTGATTTGTTGATTTTATTAAATTTATTGGTTTGTTGTATGATTTGAATCAACTAGAACTTGCATTTCAGTTGTTTCATTGTGTTCATGCAGTTGTCAAACTTAAGATCAACAACTGTAGTTGTTTTTAAACTGCAGATCCCTTTTAAGAGTGTCACATTGGTCAGTAGCATGCTGATACGTTTGGTATCAGATCTGCTTTCCTCCCACCCCCCCTCACTATTTGTGCGTGCAGGTTTGTTGCTGGTGATAGGGGTATCAATTTTGTTTTCTACATTGCTTTTTCTTTCATCACAGCTTTTGGTGAATTTGGCATGAGGATGAATTTTGGTTGGGGGGAAACTGGCCGGTGTGCCTATCATGCCCAATTTGATTATCCCCTTATGGGACCTTGGAGTGAAGTGTTTGGAGACATGTCCAGTATGGGAGCTATGAACCTGCTTTATTCCCAAATGATAGGGGAACCACACAGTGGCTTTCACCTATCTCAACTCTGTTACTCCAACAACTGGGCTAGTAGGGATGGTGTTGTGATTGGCAGAAGGTGAGACATCCAGTATCTGGATGGTTCCTCAGGCCAGGGCCAACCTCTTCAGCTGTAACTAAAAAAAAAAATAGTTTGGGTCTCTTGCATTGAACAGTGGTTGCTCTGTATACTTCATTGCTGCACTCTAATATATTATTGGGGCTGCAAACAGCTTTTAGCTGGTAGTGTTGATATTTTTGCCTTACATCTTTCTCCTGCTTTGGAAAATTTAGAATAGACATACCAATCTTCTCCTTTGTTCTTCCTTACACATTCTCTAGGGAACATCCTATTGGGGACAAGAGCTTCCAGAGTTACATACGGCAGCAGTCAGAAATCTCAGCACATTCCATTTGAAGTCTGAAGGAAATCACAAGATGGTGTTGCTGAAAGGCTGAACTGAAAAAGAAAAAAAAAGAGAAAAGCCACCTGTAGCAAGATGTACATAACAAGTGTCAGGCTTGCCGAGGCTTGCTAAGTGTTTCTCTCTCTCTTTCTCTTTCTCTCTTTGTCTTTCTCTTTCTCTGTTTCTATTTAAGAACTGTTGCAATAGTTGCTATGCACTTTATTCATCTGGTGTTAACAGATGAAGGAACTCTGCCTTCTAGGCAGTTTTTGTCATATATATTGTGTTTTGATTTTTTTTAAAAAAAGTATTGCTTGGGTTTCTTGGGACTTAGTGATCAGTTCAATGATCAAGGTCTTTGGACTTCCTTTTGACACCTTCCACAATCCTTTACATTGTTGAAAGCATTTTTCTAGATTTCTTATTGTTGATTGGTTGACTCCTTTTGTGCTATGCCACACAGTAATTAGGGAGGACTTTTCAGCATTTGCATTTCAGGGGAGAGCACCCCTTGTTTTCTGGGTGTAGTCTCTCCACTCTGCCACTTGCATTCCAAAGCAGGTAGAAGAGCAGGGTATTTCAGTCTTCGCATTAGCAGCATTATGTTTGTTCAAAAGTTGGGTTTTTATGAGAAATTCTAGTGTCCAGTGGTACTCCTTCATATTTTTTAAGATGCAAACTCGTTTCAGCCAAGGTATCCAGTCAGTTTCTATTTTTGCTATAAAATGGTGCCATAAATCTGAATAACACAAGTTAAAGTGAATAAACAGAGTACAGCTAGGACAAAGATAATGGACAGTAGTCAGTTTGAATATCTCGATTATGGGTTTTCTTCTTTTTCTAAGCAGATTTTGCACCTCAAATGCAACATGCTTCATACATTTGTAATAGTTCCATGTTGGGAAGGAAGAAGAGTTTGTACCATGTGCAAAGGTTTTGTCATAAGTGGCAAAAACATACGCTCCTTTTTGACTGTGTATAAATACAATAGAAAGCAAAGATCTAACGAATAGATGAAAATGGACTTCCTATGAAGCAGTATAGTCCCAAATTGTTTTGAACCTTGCCAGGTTCTTCCTCAGGGAAATATGAAAAGCTGGAAACTGCTGTATTCTCTCATGATACCTTTCCGAGAGAGACTGACTGCTACAACCTGGATACCAAGGGATTTGAGACAGAGAAGTGGATGCGGATGAGGGAGATTCTTGCACCGTGTTTCCCTCTGCACATGGTTTCTGCCCCCGACACAGAAGTGTTATCTATGTAGGAAAACAACATTCCATACAAAGCAAGCTGAAGAGGGACAGAGCTGTAAGTTGAAAGTAACAGGTTATAATCAGGAAACAGTGCTGCCTTAACTCTTCAGGAGAAGAGTATTTGGGGGAAGGGCCCTGTTAGCATGGTATGCACAACATGTCCCGGGCAAAAAGTTGTGAAGGATTTTTGCCCTGAATGCTGTTTAAAACTGAAATTTGTGTCCTCCTAGCACTACTTGATTGTATGGGATAAGAGGTGCAGAACAAAAGTGATGATGTGTTGTTGTTGTTGCTTTTTAGTTGCATTAACACACAGCTGTATCTTGTTAATATGGTTGTGAGTTTAAATGAAGAGAAATGAGTTGTGTACCTCATAAATACAAATATAAATTTTGTTCAAGAGGGGGAATGAAGAAAAGGTGTGAGTGTATGTGATACACCCACAAAAGTCCCCTTCACATGCACATATATGCACACACACACACATTGGCTTGGATCCAGTCTAAATTGGCCACACTTTGGTCCCAGTGTCCTATTGCAGTTTTAAGTCCCATATATTTCAGTTGACCTAAGTGTAACTAACAACCCAGTAGATATGTGCGTGCATGTATCTGTATAGGTATATTCATGCACATGCATTATTATCAGGATCCTACAGGATTGTTGCACTGATGGAACTGCTTCTGTCAGCAGAACGGCAAGACAGGAGCCATTCCACCTCCCTCCTTAGCTCTTTATATATCCTCAAAACCTGCTCTGCAACAATAGGAAACTCTCCAGAACATCTTTTCTGCGGAGGGCTGTGGCAGGGGAAGGGGAAGCAGAAGGGGAAGGGGAGGGAAGTCCTGTTGCACTATTGGAGTGCCCCTCACAGTATGTTCAGTTTAGGCCTCTATGTGTATTTTGCTGTTTAGTTGTATATCATAACCTCTCCTTAAAGGTTTGGTTCAGTGCATGCTGGGCTTCGATAGAAGCCTAAGTAATGTGATGAGAATTTATGGGATAAATGGGACTGGTTTTGGACCATAAGCAATGAGCTTTCAGCTTGATGTGAAGTTCTGTACCTCTGCATAATAGTGGCTCTGAACAAGTCATTAGTATTCTCCAAGTGTGTGGAGCATAAAAGAAATATTGGAATTAAGTGTTTGCTAACCAGCCCCACAATGTTCAGATCCCATAAAAATCAAGTGCGTGGTTTTATGCAGCCTCTGTTTTGTTTTTTAGTGGTTACAAACTTTTGTTGTTGTTTCTTAGCATTAGTGTACATTAGAAGGCTATAAGATGGTCATCTGCCAACATGAAAGCTGGGAAAAAATTGTATTTTGTGCCCTGAACTGCCATTTGAATGCCAGTTTTTTAATGTATTTGTAACTTAACAGTCCTTTAATTAAATACTAATGACCTGCAATGTGTGTTCTATTTGCCAATTAAAAGAAATGTTTATTTCTGAAAAGCATGTGTCGTATGTTACAACCTAAAAAGTACTGGGTATTTTTTGAAAAGGAAGCATTAGAGTTTATTGCATATTTCTAAGGTACAGCCACTAATCTAATTAGCTATACCAATAATTTTATTAAGAGATGCCTGTATTCTAAAGAGTTACCAGCTTCAGTCAATTTGATCAGTATAGAAATCTGCTAAGACTGCTGTCTGATTTTTACTTTTCTAGGAATACATACCATATTAGATATAACAAGGCCTGTTTGCATATAAACACAAAGCTGCAGTCCAACTTTTTAACTTGTATACCACTCTGAAAAGTGTATTTCTTATTTTTATTTGTGGGCTATTCTAATTCTAGTGTGCGTCTGTAATACAAAGTGAAGAAAAAAACATTAAGGGTGGTCTTTTCTTTTTTTATTTAATAATTTATTATGACATACAAATATGTTCAGTAAAAATGTTGGTGGAAGGATAATCTTTTCTTCTAATAATGAGTAGTACTTTTGGTTTATTAAATTCTAAGTGATCTTGCACTTCTAATATCTTTTTCTTTTTAAAAAATCTTTTTTGGGTTTTGGTAATTTAAAATATATTTATATATAACCTGTATTTACTCAATTAAATGGTTAAAAGTGAGATAGTCAACTAAAATTGACCATTTTTTTGAGTTGAGTAGTGATTTTTTATCATTATTCAATTAAAATACAACTAAAACAACAACATGAAACCATTTAAAATATTCTACTTTAAAATTCATAGTTAAAAATTGACTGGATAGGCCTGCCAGAAGAGATAAGTCTTTAGAACTTTTTAAAATTCAGACAGTGTGTTTTGCTGTCAAATCTCTTCCAGCAGCTATTGAAAACGTCCTTTGGGTGACTGTTGTCACTCTAGTCCTGGCCAGTTTAAGTAAGTGGCCCCCAGAGGACCTGAGTGTACAGGGTGGATTGTATGGAAGGAGGTGATCCTGCCGGTAGCTTGGACCCAAACCATGTAGGACTTTAAAGGTAATAACCAATACTTTGTACTTTGCCCAGAAACTAATTGGCAGCCGGTGCAGTGAGTTAGTATTGGTGTGATATGCTCACTCCTTGATGTACTTGTATCCAATCTGGCAGCAATATTTTGGACCAGTTGGAGTTTCTGAACTTGGTACAAAGGTAGCCCAATGTACAGCACATTGCAGAAGTTCAACCTTGAGGGTACTAGCATGTGCACTACCATCTTTAGGTCTTTCAGTCCTTGGAAGAGGCACAACTAGAGTATCAGCCAAAGCTGATAATAAGCACTCCTGACCATCACATCTATCTGAGTTGACATTTGGAGAGATGGATTCAGGAGCACTCCCAAGCTGTGAACACAGTCTTTCATAGGAAGTGAATTGGTTAACACACCTCCAACTCCAGATTAGGACTCTTGAAAACAAGCATCTCTAAGCATCTCTGTCTTATCTGGATTCAGTTTCAATTTGTTTTTCTTCATCCAGCCCATTACCTCCTCCAAGCATTTATCCCGAGGAGACATACTATCTTTAGCTAAGACTGTTTTTGAAGACATGGTGAAATATATTTGGGTATCATCAATATACTGATAGCACCCCACCCCATGCCTCTGGATGATCTCTCCCAATAGTTTCATGTAGACGTTAAGAAGCATTGGAGATAGCATGGCACGTTGTGGTATGGCCATATAGCAACAGTTTGGGAATCAAGACAGCTTATAGCAGTCAGACCTAAGCTAAAAAGTCACAGGATACAAAAGTTTAAAATGTAATTAAACTATCAAAGAACTAAAACTTGTTTAAAACATAAACTATTAAAAATAAAATAGTAAATAGAAAGGATATTTTGCAAGGGCCAATGACCCTAAGCAACTAGTCTTCAAAAGCCTGATAAAACAAAAAGATCTTTACTTGCTTGCAGAAAAACAGCAAGGAGGGCATTAGTGTAACTTCTAGGAAGAAAGTTCCAGAGCCTGGGAGCAGCCACTGAAAAGACCCTCTCTCTCATTCCCACCAAATGTACCTGAGAAAGTGGGGGGACAGAGAGAAGGGCCTCCAGAGAAGGTCTCAAAACAGGCAGATACATATGGGAGAAGAAAGTCCTTCAGATAACCTGGAGCAGAGCTGTATGGGGCTTCATATAACCAGCACTTTGACTTTTACTTGCAAATGGAGCTGTTACAACAAAGGAGTTCTGTGTTTCCTAAACCCTCACCAAACTACAAACTCCAGAATTCTGTAGGATACAACCATAGGAAATAAAATAAAGTCACAGTGTATAACTGTGTCAGGTAAATTGGTAAGCTCAGAACTGTCTCCCATCATGTTGAAACCTCACACATTCCTTTGTCAGAAGAGATGGAACACCTAGGTAGTCTTTATACTGATAATAGCAGTAGATAATTTTAGATGCTGAGTGAAATTCCGTAGGCCTCTTCAATGTGACATCTATATTTAAATAAGGTTTCTCACAACTTGGTATTTACAGTGAGATTGTAGTATGGGAATTGACCAAGCTGCTTCAGTCAACCTTTTATGATGTCATAAAAGCCTTACGACAATTCAGTGTGAATAAAACCCACACATTTTTTCCTATCATACATCACTTGTCAGAGCTCTACATCATCTTCTGTATTTGATTAACATGAAGAACCAGAAAATATCAAAAGCTACAAAGGTAGCACACAGGAGAAGGCTACTCGGTGTGACTTTTACAGCAAAACCGTCCCCAGAGTTCCACCAAATTATAGAAACATCTGATCTTTGCAAATGCAAGAATGCTAACCTCAGTGGTCACCCCCATAAGCCTGAGCTAGCCAGCCTAACTGAAGATATTGCAAGAAAATGGTAAGAAACTTGATCATATTTGTATATGCACAAAATCTGAGAGAGGAATAACATTTGTGGCTTGTGTTTGCTTTGATTCTTTGTTTTCTTTCTGTTAATAGCCTTAATCAGCAAATAAAATTGCCAAAGAGTTGAGAAGAAATTAGCCGGTCTTTCCACCCTCAAAGTTTTTTTGTTTTTTTTGTTTTTGGCAAGTTGTTTCTGTATTGGCCTCTGGGAGGTCAGCTAGCGCCTTTCATAGAATCAGAGATCTGGCTCAAAGTGTATCAGTTGCCAAGCTTCAGTACATAGTAAATACAAATAAATGTACTTAGTTACATACAATGTACCACACATTTGATAGGAATATGTTTAAATCAATTGCTTATTACCTGTTTAAAGCAATAGTGCCATCAGCCATGAAGGGGCATGAACAAGAATACACTATGAGAAAATGTCAGCTACCGCAACAAAAACTGGATACTCATAAAATTACTCAGACCCTGAGTAAAAAAAAAGTCATGTGCTAATGAGAACGTCTCTGTTCTCAAAAATGCATATATCAAATAAATAAGCTGATACGTTTTACCTGAGCCACTTAAGCGAGTAAGTTAAGAGTAATTGAGTTTGATTGTCACATGGAAAAAATTTGATGAATGAGGCCTTATATTCCTGAACATACATTGGCTTAATAAACTATTGCACCAACTATGAAGCATATTTTCCTACACAACATATTTTGGCTATCATAGAGTCATAGAGCTGGAAGAGACCACAAGGGTCATCCAGTCCAACTCCTTCCATGCAGGAAAAAAAAATCAAACCTCTCCCAATAGATGGCCATCCAGCTTCTGTTTAAAAACTTCCAAAGAAGGAGACTCCACCACACTCCAGGAAAGCATATTCCACTGTCAAGCCACTTTTACCATCAGGAAGTTCTTGCTAATGTTTAGGTGGAATCTCTTTTCCTGTAGTTTGAATCCATTGTTCCATGTTCTAGTCTCTGGAGCAGCAGAAAAGAAGTTTGTCCCATCTTTCATTTGACATCCCTTCAAATATTTAAACGTATCTATATTGTCACCTCTAAATCTTCTCTTCTCCAGCCTAATATACCCAGCAACCTAAGCCACTCCTCATGGAGCATGGCTATATTTTTGACTAAAGCTGTAAGTGTGGACTGTGGCCCAGGAACAGAAAGAGTGATATGATAAAAATGAGGAATGGGTTAGACCAGAGTTCTTCATGCTTTACCAGTCTTTTCTCAACAGTTGCCAGAGAATATAAACACTGCTTTCCACCACAGGTCTTTTACTCAGTGAAGATAAAAAGCAGCTGGATGAAGCTATGTAGGTGTATGGCCTTCCCCAGTGATTGCCTTGCCATTTTCACCAATCTGTACCAGAGTTGGCTTCTTTAATTTTCCACCTCCAGACTCTGAGAAGATCCTTGTACTTGGAAACATAGAGAATGAGAACATCTCCAGATTTGGCTCTTTGATAGTAATTATCAGAATATTGAGGAAGCAGATGCTGCTGAGATTTTCCTTTCTAGACACCTCTACAGTTAAAAAGCAGAGAAGCAAAGTGGGGAAGAGTTCCCCGGGATGCTCTTGTACTTTTGTATAGGAGCATCCTTGGGAACTCTTGTCCTCCTTGTTTCTCTGGTTTTTAACTGTAGCTCACACATTAGGCAGCTGCCATTTTAGCTACCACTTTTATCATGAACACATTGGCCTAAATCTAGAGAGAACTGTGCAGTCCTCCAAATGTTCTTGAATTGCAACTCCCAGCCTAATCCACAATTGATGCACTGCCCAAAGCTGCTGGGAATTTCAGCTCAGCCACAACCACACAATTCCCAACCCTGGACTAAATCCAATTGCTAGTCCTAACTAAAGGAGACCCACTGGATCAATGAAACTTATATGAGCATTGCCAAGTTCCTACTGTGACTATTCTTCTACTCTAGTTGGGGTTACTGATGGGAACTAGACTTTTATCAGCTTAATTAGTTTGAGTGGAGCAGCTTTTATAGGCAAAGTAGCAGGGCCAGCAAAACAAGGCAATGCTACCGAGTGGTTCACCATTCCTATCAGTCAAATTCTTAGGTACAACCTGAGTTTTCATCAGGCACGTGATGAGCCCTAGATTACCAGTTATTTGGGATCTAAAGGCCTGGATCTCCAGTTATCTGTATTTGCTGGTGTATTAGATGCACGAGCATATAAGATGCACTCTGTTTTCCTGGGGTGTAGGGATGGGGGGCAAGAAGGTAGTGTGCCCTGGGTGGCAATTCTTTGGGAGCACCGCTGCTCCTTGCCTGTCGCCCATGTGCTAGGGCCCTGCCCACACACACCATCGCCCCACCCACCCATGCACAGCATCACCCTGCCCACATGCACCATTACCCCGCCCCTGCATCTCTGCCCCTGCCCCTACCCTGCTCACACCAAGCTACATCACTGCTATTTTCAGACTGTATTCTTTAAGGGGAAAAAATTAGTACCCCATCTCCTGTTCTAGCTGTTTCTGCCTGGATGCGGGGACCTCCTTGCCGAGACAGAAAGAACAGGAAAGAGTGCTTGAAAGAAGCTCCCTTCTCCTCCATTCCTGTTGTCTCTGCCTGATGAGGAGACCTCCCTGCTAAGGCAGAAAGAACGGGGGAGGATGTGTGTGAAAGAAGCTCGCTTCTCCCCAATTCCTGTTGTCTCTGCCTCCCAAAGAGACCTCCTTGCCAAGGCAGAAAGAACAGGAAGGGGGGGTGAAAGATGCTCCCTTCTTCCTCATTCCTGTTGTCTCTGCCTTGTAGGGAGAACTCCTCACCGAGGCAAAAAGAAATGGAAAGTTGCCTTTCCTTTCCTTTTTGCCTGGGCAGGGACTTCTCCCCACCCAGACACTTGCAAGAGCACTTCTTTCATTCCCCTCATTTTCCTATTCCCTGGGAGAAATTACAGTATTTGCCGGTGTATACAATGCACCCCATTTTCAGAAGGCATTTTTTGGGGGGAAAAGTATATCTTTTATGCCAGTAAACACAATATTTATCTGACTGATATCCAGCCTTTCTCCCAGACTGCAATTCTTGGCAGCCCCTGAACCATTCCAGGCTTTACAACTACTACTCCATTTCTGATGTGTGAGAACAAACCTCTCAAACACACAAACTGTTTGCCAAGCCTGCATTTTTAAAATACTCTTAAGCATGTCCAGTTTTGCATTTTAAACTTACTTAAAACATGGTGCCAGTTACAGGAACCAAACTGAGTTTTGCTTATGCTGCCACCATACTAAATAAGTTTACTTAGGAATAAACACTATTTTGTTGCAGAAAGGACTCTGTGTGTGTGTGTGTGTGTGTGTGTATGTGGTTTTCAGTAAAACAATCAATTGATCATCTGCAACGGCCCTCTGCCCCCGGAGCACAAAATTCTAAAAATAAGAAAGGATGTGGTACTGAGTAAAGCCAGACTCAAGGGGCTCCAGCAAGAGCATGGCCATTTCCGCACAACACTCTTATAGTGCGATCATTCCACTTTCAACATCCTGTGGAATCCTGGGGTTTGCAGTTTAGGGAGGGGCTGGTCAACCCCTCCCTAAACTGCAAACCCCAGGATTCCATAGGATGTTGAAAGTGGAATGATCGTGCTATAAGAGTGTAGTGCAGAAATAGCCCATGCTGGCCTGCCTAGTGATGCAGCCTAGTGTTGAGTACCTGGGGAAGGTAATAGTGATCATGTGAGTGGCTTCAAGGCTATGGGGGCCTAGACTTTGGCTCTAAGGTCTGGCCCTAACGAGCGCATTTGGTGTGCAGGGTATTTTCACTGGGACCACAATTGCAGGGGTGGAGGTGAGTCAGTTGAAATGTAACCCTTTCTTGCATAACTGTCATTCCAATGAAAATTACCCCCTTATCTGGCTGTACTGCACAGAAAATACTTCCCATTGGAATCAGCAATCAATTAACATAATTACTTTTACCAAAGACATGACATAACTAAAAATGCAATGGATTAATTCAAACCAGCCCAGTGAGTGTTTACCTTTCATGTACCTTTTATTTTTCACTAGAATAAACTAAGCTTCTTACCCATCCAGCCACCATCATCTTCCACAATAATCCATTCCACACATCGTAACACATTTGGACTTTTCATAATAAAAGAAGGTTGGCTTAGAAAAAGAAACTAGATTCTGCTTACAGAGGATACTGCTTACTTCATTTTCCCTTTCCTAGATATTCTGGGTCAAGAAGGGACACAGCATTCAGAAGAAGACCTGAGCTGGTAATAAAAGCACTGTAGTATGAAAATTAGATGCAAAGATAATTTTGTACTCAAGTACACAGAACATTCATGCATAATCAGCCCATTTCATCTGAACTTATATTTTCTCACTGTGGTCAAACAAATATTTCTGGGAAGCCTACAACCAGATCTTGAAGGCAATAAAGCTTAATTCTGTCTCCCCCACAGCTGGCATGCTGCCTGCAAACCTGTGAGTCCTATTTAGCTGTTAGCCTTCCATTTATTTGTTGTTGTGTGCCTTCAAGCTGTTTCTGACCTATGATGACCCTAAAACAAACCTATCATAGGATTTTCCGGGTCTGAGAGTGTGTGATGCACCCAAGGTCCCCCACTAGGTTTCCATGGTCAAGCAGGGAACTGAACCCTGGTCTCCAGAGTTGTAGTCAAAGCACTACACCACACTGGCTCTCTTTCATTTATGCTCACCAGCACAGGGTGGTTTAGAGGGGTTTAGACAAATTAATGCAAGGTTCATTGATTTATTCTGCATTAATTTAGCTAGCCATCTCTAAACCACCCTATGCTGGTGAGCACTACTGTATCCTATGGCAATGAAAAGAGGTGCTTTCTTCTGTCTGTCTGGCATCCATTGCTAGTAAGTTTCATTTGTTAATCCTAACCAAGTGCCAGTCAATTAATTTGGCAACTCCAAGTATGGCCATGCCATACATAGATATATTAGCATTACAGTAGTGCCCATCATAATTTTTTCACTCCTTTCATAATGCCTCCTAGGGCCGAATTTTGCCATTTCAGTATTACCCAAGAGTTAATAATAGATGTCGTTTTGTAAGCTTTAATCTGGAAATGTTCCAAAAAGCAGTTTCTGCTTTATAACAGTACAATTTGAGGAAGCTGGCAAAAAACTAGAATACTAGTGCTGGACGTTGCACAAATTGTGAGAAATGTCTCATTACAAAGCTGGTAAAACCAAGGAGAAAAAAGACCTAGTAGGTCCCAAAGGAAATGATTTCCAAACTATCAGCCATGTACAACGGATGGACATGGCCAGTTGTGCTTTGTCATCACTGTGGATTCTTAACAGAGTTGCCATATGTTAAACAAAGTAGTAAACTTTGCTCCCAAAGTTAACCCCTAGACACAGATTCCAAACAAAAAGAAGCTATTATGGTTCAGAACCTGGATAGCTCCTCTGACATTTTTACTAACACCTGAATCTGATTCACTACTCCTCTCACAACAGAGCCACACCCTGCTATTGGTTCCACATTTGAACACCTGAATATTGGTAGTTCCCACTTTTGAGCCCTTATATAGAGGGAAGGACAGGAAGGCTCTTAGAGTAAATATGCTTTCCTCTTGAAACAAAACACTCCTCCATTTTATGACAGTATGTGTATTGATGTACAGCAAACACACTCCAGAGTGTGGAGAAGCTATTTTTTGGACTGCAGCTCCTGGAATTCCACAAATGTCTAAGGCAGTGGTTCTCAACCTGTGGGTCCCCAGATGTTTCTAGACTTCAGCTCCCAGAAGCCCTGAGCATTGACCATAGTGGCTGGGGCTTCTGGAAGCTGAAGTCCACAAACATCTGGGGACCCACAGGTTGAGAACCACTGGTCTAAGGGAAACTGGAAGTTGTAGTAAAAAAAGTAACTTTTCTAGGCACCACAAAAACTCACCACAGACACAATTTGCCCCTCAACTAATTTTGAAAGCTATGGAAGTGCTAAACTCCATGTGGTGAATCACCTGAATTATCTGTTCTTGTGATCTATTTGGAGAGCCCCTTCACTAAAAGCGAAGCAACCCAGTTTTACTTTTGTCAAGTCCACAGTTTGCATTTAACCAAAGTCTTAATTTAATTATGATCTTCATTTAATATACTGCATGAAAGAATTACAAATAAAGCATGCATAACTGCTGATGGCCATGAGTTAAAGAGTTAATGTTGCAGTGAGAGAACAGTAATTTAGTAGATAGAAAAACAGTACAAAATGCAAACTGCTTGCTAAGTTACAGAAAACAAAAAGTTGTACATCCTTTAATAAGCATTACCCATCCCACCTTCTCCATGTAATACCTTCAGTAGATATGAAGCAAAAAGACGTTTTGCATGGTTTTGACTTCAAAGAATGGTCCTCACAGTCCAAACTTTGGCTGGCATTCAGCAATTCTGTTTTGATGGCTCACACATCACCCAGGGACCAAAGAGATTTTCACACATACTCATTTCTTAAGTGTTCACCTGAAGGTTTCATTTTTGTTATTTGAAATGCACACCCAAAATGCACAAAGGGGATGTCATCTGTGCATATTTGAAAATACATTTATCATAATGTTACATGGGGGGCAGGCTGCATTACTCCTCATTGTTGATTGTTTTTTATTTCCAGTCCTTGTTTGTTGCCACACAGTGTGCAAAACACTCTCAAATATCTAGCCTTATGGGGATTGTAAACAGACAGACTAAAGAGAAAGATTACTCCACAATAACAACCCCTCAGTACTGAAGTTCAGTACTGAAGTTCAGAGGGAACATAAGGAGAGCCAGGCAAGGCCTGTGAATTTCTGTAGCATTGTATGTCAGAGACTGAGCTATGAACCAGTTAAGTCCCTGTTTTAAATCTTGATCCTGCTAAGAGCTCACTAAGCTTTGCTTCAATCTCTGTATGTACAGTATTAAAAAAAAAAAGATTTAACAGGAAGAGTTAAGACTGCATTTTCCATCAATCCTTGCCAGCACAGATATTAATTGTGGGGATAAGGGGGCCTGTAGTTCAACAACATCTGGAGACTTGCTCTATAATAAGGTAGGTATTGTGTGGTCCTCCAGATGTTGTCAAAGGATAACTTCCAGCATTCTGGCAAGGAGCCCCCATGCTCATAAGGGTTGCTGGTAGTTGAAATCCAATAACATCTATAGAGCTGCACAATCCTCACCTGTGCTCTACAGGGTTGTTTTAACGATTCTAGCTAGATATTGCAGGACTGTTGTTATTATTGTTAATTTGCAGCCAGCCTGTTGGAATTCTGTGGAATTAAAAAAATGTTGGAATCGATCAGATTCTACTATCAATTCTGTATTTTCATCAACATAGTCAATAATGCTTATATTATACATACACATATGTAAGTTAGCATGAATACAGCTCAAAATACGTAAGTAAACAGAAAATCTTCTCTTTTTACCAACAGACTAAATAACAATTTAAATAATGTGAGATACAGCTCTTTAAACTGTTGCTATTAATTTAACATTTTGTTCAGTTTATTCAAGCAAAATTCTGTAAATCTATGTTGCATATGCCAATATTCCCTCCTGCACAGTCTAGAAGAAATCAAGAAGAACGTATGTGAAAATAAGGATAACGGTCTTGAGCGAGATGAATCTGTTCAAGTGGACAGCAGTGGAAAAACGGTCAGGAAATGCTAAAATTTGAAGAATACATGTTGGATCCAAACTTACACTCAAATCAGACTACTGAAATCAGTGGGATTCAAGTTATTCAACTGCTATGTGATCATGACTTACTTAGATTCAACCTATTGAATTAAATGGGACTTATGTATGAGTGAGTGTGGATTCAACTCATTATTTATTTATTTTTCTACCCAGTGATATCATGTTTATCACCATCCACCTTCTTCAACCTGATAACCTCCAAATGTATTGGACTAAAGTTCCCACCATTCCAAGCCACCCATGCTCACTGGGAGTGATAAGAGTTGCATATGAAGAGTACTAGGCTAGAGAAAGTCTGGGCAACACATTAATAATAACAATAAATTAATTGTAATCACCATTCTAGTTACTGGTACCACTAAAACAGGAGGAAAGTATGTAGAGTGAACCATTTGCCTGATCCTAATAACCCAGAATCCTGGTTGAGTCCTAAATGGGACTCAGGATAGGAAATTGAATGTGATCAGTAACTTGCACCACCTCACAAAGAAAGAGGCCTGGCCAATCATTGTTTGCAGTGTAGTTACAGATGTTTGAGTGATGAGTTATTCTAAAAAAAATTATTGCGTGAGGGTAGATTAATAGCCATTGCAAAAAAACATGACATGGCCTGCATTAGAGGTTCAGGCTGTGTATGGTCAGGTGAACAGAATCTGAAGCCTGTGGTAATCGAAGGCCATTTCCGCACGAGAGTGTTCTAGCACTATGATTCCACTTTCAACCTCCTATGGAATCCTGGGGTTTGCAGTTGTCGGAGGGGCCGCCTGCAAACCCCAGGATTCCATAGGAGGTTGAAAGTGGCATCGTAGTGCTAGAACACTCTCGTGCGGAAATGGTCTGAGCTGGGTTCAAACCCACCCTCATAAAGAGGGGAATGACTAATGTTTGTGCAAGTTCACTTGCTAAGTTCTGTGAGACATTAAATTCTTTAACATTTTGCTACAGCCAATAAAAACAGTGTTAGGCTGGAACAAACAACTTTCTGATTGGCAGGCTGCGGAGGAATCCGGTTAACTTCTGGGTGAGGAGATGTGGCGAGTGGGACAAGGAGAGTAGAAGCTGCAGTTGGAGAGAAACGTGGCAGGCTCTTCCAAGCGCTCCAAGCCTCAGGGTTCCTTAGTTCCTGTCAGTATTTCCTCTCTACATACAGGGAGAGCCAACAGGGAGATGCAAACATTGTAATAATTGGGAACGCTTGAGATCCGAGGAACAGCGGGTGCCAGTGTGGTAGCTCGAATTTACAGGCCCCAGACCATACCGGGTGTGAGTAAAACCTAGGCCCATTTCTCCTGCGTAGAGCAGAACTGATTTTCGGGACAAGGGGACAGGGCCTAAAGGGCATTTGCACTTGTACATAATTAATACACATATATTACATACTGTTAAAGAGCTGATTAGAAATATAAACTAGTCAGTATGGTAATGATAAGGCCTTTTATTACTATTTCCCCCCCTAAAATAGCCAAGGGATTGTGGAGCAAGGAGAACAGAAGCCTGTGTCGCTACTTTATAGCGGGCCTAGAGAAATTATGGTTGGCACTGTCTTTGTTAAACAACAAATGGATTGCTGAGCACCAGCGTACTAACCATCTGTTTTTAAATATGCAGAAAGCAAAGACAGAAGCTGATATGGAAGATATTTTCCCAGGAATTAAGGCAAGTAATTCCTCCAGAAAGAATTGCTCAGCATTCTATTACGTTGATGGTAGCTTTAAGCTTAAGAATACCTTTTAAACAGGTTTAAGTACCCGATAGCATGTTTATTCATGGTGTTTATTATTATACGTCCTAAAGTGCTGAGGTTAAAGAAGACAAAAATAAGTGTTTTCTTATTTAATTGGGTGCTAGTCCAGTCATCTGAACTGGACAGATCATCATCTGCAAAGCACATGGCTGTTTCTGCCTCTACTTTATTAATGATATGTATAACAAAAATCAAGAAAAAATATATAACTGATCTAACATTTGGCACCACACAGCAGAAATGAATTGCCACGGTTTGCACTTGCTATAGAATACCAGTGACTGCTATTGCAAGCAATGAAAAGCATGTGAGATTACATGGCCAGGAGCCAGCCAGGTATTTAGGTTATATCTTATTTCTTCCATCAAATGCAGTGTCCCCACTCTCTCGTGGAGCCCCTGAGTTTGCTAAAAACTTGTTTCAGAGGATCCCATCTCTCTAGAAAAGTTTTGTTTCTGTTTTTTTAGGACAGGTTTGTTTAGGTTCTTAGTGTTTTTGGGAAGGGGACACCAATTCTGTTGGAAGCACTGGGATCCAGCTAGTACCCAACTAGAGCATGGCCAGAGCAATTGACTTTAAAAAATAATAAGATGGACATAGGGAGTAAGTGTGATAATAGCAACCCTATCCAGAATGGTGTCATCATGTACTGTTTTTTGGTGTTTCAGGTCCAATACTGTAAAAACAGTTTGTTGTGACTTATTAAATGCATAGATTTGCACCATTGCCAATTTATTTTATTATTTTAAAGGCTAACTCTCAACTTTTCAACAAGTTGTAGATTTATTAAGACAGCAATGGAGTAAATTAAATCAAAAATTTGAAGATGACTTCATGGAGACTGAACTGTCTTCACCATTGGGTATTAACTAAGGCTATTTCCACATTAATCATTCCTATCCTGCCTCATTTGGAATCTAATACTGTTTTAGAAAAGATTTTTTATCTCCTTGCTGATATTGACTCCATCGTAACTCATAAGGTCTCTCTTTTCACTCTGGCAGCTATGAAGATTCAGGCCAGATATGTTGCTGATATCGCAGTTGATTGTTCTGGAGATGCGCTCAATTAATTATAGTTTTATTGTCTATGTTTTAACCAAACCAAATTTTAAATTTCTCTCACACATATCTATTATGTAGCTTAATATATGATGTATTTTTGCTACGCTGTTTCTATATGTATTTTATATTATTTTATACTAACATTTTGTATTGTATTGCATTTTAATATTTTGTATGCAAATAGCCTTTGGTCTATGCATTAAATAAATATACTGCACTAATCATTCCACTTTCAACAGCCTATGGAATCCTGGGGTTTGCAGTTTAAGGAGGGACTTCAAAGTCTTGCAGATGTCACACTGCCGTGGTGTAGTAAAGTGCTCATAGACTGTGTACCAATGTAACAGGCTGTTATATTGGGTTGATATGGTAGCCCTTTAAGACCCCATTTGCTTTACTATGTATCGTATTGTCAATCCATTTCTTTGTTTATGAAGTTGTAACTAAATGCTGCAAACAGTTATAATGAAAGCTCAGCAGGAGAATGTCTCTTGTCTCCACTTCTCTGTCACATTACATATGAAACAAAAGCCCCCTGGGCTTCTCTGTTTTGCTTTAAGGACAACAGCTCCTCTCCTCTAGAAAGAGCAGTCTACATTACAGTCACATCTATGTACAAAGATCTTGTAAAACTTGGTTATGCTTTTATTTTGTGTTCCTCTCGCAGAAAGACTTGTCATCATTTGTAGAGATTGATCTGAGAGACAGAGTGGAAGAGGTAAGGCATGAGCTGGGCACACATACCTTCAATTGGTTACATTTCCAGGAGATGAATAAGGAGGGGTAAGGAATGCCAGAAAGAGTCAGTGTGCTATACAGGTTTCAGCACTGGACTATGGCCATTTCCGCACGAGACTGCTATAGCGCTATTATTTCACTTTCAACATCCTATGGAATCCTGGGGTTTGCAGTTTCAGGAGGGGCCAGCTGGCCCCTACTGAAACTGCAAACCCCAGGATTCCATAGGATGGCAAAAGTGAAATAATAGCGCTATAATGGTCTCGTGCGGAAATCGCTCTTGACTCTAGAGACCCAGGTTCAATTCCCTGCTCAATCATGGAAACCCACTGGGTGACCTTGGATACTCTCAGCCCCCAGAACACCCCATAATAGGTTTGCCCTAGGATCACCATAAGTCAGAAAAAACTTGAAGGCACACAACAGCAACAACAACAAGGAACACCAGGAGGAAACAGCTCTTCCAGCTATATTCTATTCTGCATTTCTGCCTGACAAGGTATGTTTAAGGTAGTTGATAATAAGAGAAAAAGATAGGTTTTTCTTTGCTTTTTTCTTAAATGTAGTGCTGAATAATGAAGGGTGTTTGAGATTATAGATTAAAATATGTTTTTCCCCAGTCCCCACAGGCTTATGTCCTAGGCTATGCAATGTGAGCATAAATGTATTCCTATTTCAGATAAAATTTATTTTTAGTAATACAGATCATGGACATTATTAACTCATTTCAAACTCCCTTAACATTTATCAACAGCAGTGATGGAAATTCATTTGAGGTTGTTAGGATCTTTCCTGTAACATTCTATTTGTTGATTGAGTAATAATCAGCAGAAATGGTATTTAGGAAGAATCAAATTTTTCATATGAAGTAATGCTTAAGATATGGACAAAACAAGAAATGCCTAAGAAGAGGCAGCCTGCTGAGAGATCAGCCTTCCCAACCATATGTTCTGGACTATAATGCCCAGCATCCACATCCAGACATGATCATATGGCATACTGACTGAATGGTTATTAAAGTTATAGTCTAAGTTATCTGCTGATCATAAGGCTACAGCTGTGTATGTTTATGTGCCTTCAAGTTGTCTTTTGCCTTATGGCAGCTCTATGAATTTCATATGGTGTTCTTAGGCAAGCAATTTGCCAGTTCCTTCCTCTGAAATATAGACTACAGCACCTGGTATTTGTTGGCAGTCTCCCATCCAAGTACTAACCAGACAGTATGCCTTTAAGGTATTTAAGCCATGGACAGGGACTAACTAAAATCAGCTAAGTTATCAAGTTATTTGGAGGTTTCCTAGCTAAAAGAAGGACCTTAATTCAATTCACTCTTAACTTGATTAAACTGGAATTTCAGCATTGACTCACTTACAAATTAATCAACTAAATAAGAGACAGTGCTAAAGAGATAACAATTTTTTTATTTCCCAGCTAGTACTTTACCCAAGCCCTAGTTCTCTTTGGTTTTTCCAAAACAACTTCTTGCTTTATTTTTTTTTAAACCCCTCAGAGATGGGAAAATAAAATGTTTAGGTCACAAGGTCCAAAGTACATAATTTCCTTCACAACTACAATATGATAGTTTAGCTGATACAAAGGTTAAAAGATTTTAGATCAACAAGTAGTAAGAGAAGCTTTGGAGTGAGTGGTGGGTCTTTGCATCCAGATAGTCCTCCTGTGTTCTACACCAGACCCTATGCAATGGATCTTCATCTGTCCCAGGAAACGGAATCTTGATACTCTTAACCCTGAGGCCATTACTGGGATCCAAGTGAGAATCACTGAGTTAAAGAAAGGATGAGGGTAAAGAGGGGAGATTACACGTGAGGAATAAGGGGAAATCAAGGAAAGGGGTTATGGTAAGATGGATGAGAAATGAGGTTTGCAAAAATTCATGCAGCTGTTTCCTGTTCTGCAGCATTTAACTTAAATATAAATGGCAATTTAACATTGACTGAAGTGTCAGAGTTTTAACCCTTCTATTATGAAAGAATTGAATTAGATCTTTGTTAAAGTTTATTAAATAAATGCAATAACCTAGTCCTACTAACTTTCCTATCTGTTCTCTAGGCTAGGATATGCTGTGGTGGTGGTTGTTAAAATGATGAATAGCTCAAAGAGAGTAAAGGAGAAATTATGTTCTTTTTGTCAAAGGTTCTCAAAATCATTTATGGCATTTCTGTGAGAAAGAATTTATTAACACTAGTTTTCTCATATTTATGAATTTATTCAACTTCATTATGAGAAGGTGTGGTATAAAAATTTAGACTGTCATAAAGATAACTGAAATTTTGAGGGAAGCTAGACAATACTAGAGCGTCTGCCATGCTATTCTTACAAATGAAATGCTGGTCTTGAGCCTTCCACAACTTACTGCCCTCCAGATGTAATGGACTACAAATCCCATCATCTCCAGACAGCAGGGCCAGTGATCTGGAACACTGGGAATTCTAGTCCAACAAATCTGAAGAGTATTAGGTTCACTAATGCAATAATGGATCAACGATCTGACTTACTTATACAGTTTTTAGGGGGTAGGTCATCAGATGTACCACAGAGTACTAGCCATCAAATGGAATTACATCGTTAGACCATTAGACAGCTCTTGCTTTCCAAAGTTAGTATTTATTTATGTTTACTTATAATAATATTTCTGAATCTCTTTTCAACCCAGAAAAGGCACCCAAAGCAACCTACCATATAAAATATTAAAGCACATAAATCAGCACTAATTAATAACAACAGGAAAACTTTGTGGTGGGGAGGGGGACTACAATTAATATATTTAGCATAGTTCAAAAGTCATGTGGAACAAAAGAGTTTTAACAGCTCACCTAGAGCTCAAAAAAGTGTTCTATCCAAAATCAATGTAATCACTAAGGAAAGAGTTCCACAGTTGGAGTTCTGATGTAAAGAAATCCCTGTTTATGTGTATGGAAAATCTGGATTTGTATGTATATGTGCATGTATACTAATCACAGAGGGCCAATGGTGGTTATTTATTCAGTTTAATCCCTCATAAGAGACCAGAAATGCTGAAGATAGGTTAACTGTGGCTCCAACTAGATGAAATGTTAACAACATAACATCTAAGAGTTTCTTCTTAAAATTACAAATATACACAAAGATTCTAATACATGGATTTGGCTCACTTTGCACAGGCAGGGAATGGCTAAATCTCCCCTGCCACTATTGTAAACTAAATTTATTCCCATGTACAGGAGCTTTTAAAAAGGGGGGAGACACCCTCTATTGGTGCCAATGGAGAATGTTGCAGGTTAATTATTTGGAAAGAAGACAATTGAAGAAAAGCTTAATCCTACCCTACCCTTTCCCAGTGGGGCCAGTCCATATCAGGATCCAGATAAGTACTCATTAGTAAACAAAACTCTCTCACAGCTAGACTCAAGACCACAGATGGGCAAGATGTAACCCATGGATTTTATATGGCCCTAATTTTGTGACTCTCTAGTCCCTTTGGCCTGCAGATACACTAGTGTTTATGTGGAGAGAATCACAACCCTCCAAAATCAAATCCTGCCCAACCAAAAATCAAAACCAGAGGCAGATCTCCAGACATTTTGTTTTTGATTCCTGCTCCCTTGCCCCCAAATTTGTAGCCTTTTGTGGTGGAACAGTCTATAAGCACAGAGGGTGAAATCTGGGCCTCCAGTCAAACCAAAGTTGCTTACTCCTCTGCTGCATCATACCCCCCAGTTACTCCTCTGTCATCCCACTTTCTCAGCTGCTTTAGAAATGTCCCAATATCCCTTTCCTCTTTTCTCTTCTGTCTTTCGTTTACTTCAACTGTGGCAAAATGAGTTCAAAATACAAAGAAGAATGGAGTCTCACCTTTCCTAGTTACACTCACTTGGCTGTTTGGGGGGCTTTCATATGTATTTTATGATTTCTCTGCCTTAAATGGTAGTTTCTGTGTGTTCTTCCTCATTTGACTTCTTGCAGCGTGGCTGTAGCCTTTTGACCACACTCTCATGTGTCCCAGTTTTCCTCTGTGAAATATTGGAGGGCATGCTACACAAAGCCAGTGCAATTCTCAGCTGCATCAACAGGAGTATGGTGTCTAGATCGAGGGAGGTACTGGTACCACTCTACTCTGCTTTGGTTAGACCTCATCTTGAATACTGTGTCCAGTTCTGGGCACCCCAATTCAAGAAGGACATGGTCAAGCTGGAGCAAGTCGAGAGAAGGGCGACCAAAATGGTGAGAGGCCTGGAAGACATGCCCTATGAGGATAGACTTAGAGAGCTGGGTATGTTTAGTCTGCAGAAGAGAAAGTTAAGAGGGGACATGATAGCTTTGTTTAAATATTTGAAGGGATGCTATGTAGAGGAAGGAGAGGGCTTGTTTTCTGCTGCTCCAGAGACCAGGACAAGGAGCAATGGATTCAAGCTGCAAGAAAGGAGATTCCACATGAACCTCAGGAAGAACTTCCTGACAGTCAGGGCTGTCCGGCAGTGGAATATGCTGCCTCAGAGTGTAATGGAGTCTCCTTCCTTGGAGGTTTTTAAGCAAAAGCTAGATGGCCATCTGTCGGGAATGCTTTGAGGGTGTTCCTGCATAGCAGGGGGTTGGACTGGATGGCCCATGTGGTCTCTTCCAACTCTACATTTCTATGATTCTATGATTTAATGTATCATCTAACTGGACCATGTGAGTAGTAGTGACTGAGCAGACATTCAGTTGCTTGCACTAACAGATCCTGATTTTACTTTGCTTCTTGCATTTTCTTTCCTCAAAGTGGAAACGTGGCTCAGTGTGACTTCATTTAAAATATATTGTTATACATTTTACCTCATTTCTGAGCAAATCTATTTGTTTTCTAAAACAATTCTATTCCACCTTTCCGTTCAGAGACCCTCAAAGTGGCTCACAGTACAAAATGTGGAAACAATCATTGTGAAAGTGTTAACAACATAAGCAGCCACAAAGAAAAAAAAAGGAAAATTAAATGTTCAGTGCTAATAACAGCATTTTTGGCGAGATGAACCTTAAATCTAAAAGTCACATTGAATGGTCTCTGGTTCACATATCGTCAACAATAAAATTTTGTGCATACATAGAAATTGTTTCAGCTGTGCTCAGGCAGAACTAGAGGCACTTTTCCGTGACATCCAAAGGAGACTTGAATTAAATACGCCATTTGTCCAAAACCAGCAATGCAATGAAGCATGTGCTATATTTTTAAATAGGAATCATTTTACTGAAGTCACATGTTTTGAACTATGTGTGACCCAGAGCGAGTATTTTGAGCCAGAAGTTTCCCAGAAAAGAACTGCACTGACACAGATTATTAGCTTGAAGCATTTAGCAAAGAAATAACTATTTATTAACATTTCTCTGACTCAGAAAACTGAAGATATCGTGACAGAAGACAAGCAGCATGAAAAGAAAGAAGAATCTCCTGATACTGTGTATGGCATTTTTTAAAAAAGAATAATATTGAAAAAACATTAGTGGGTAGAGCTGCCTTAAAAATTCAAGCTGTTTCCCACAAAAGTTTTGGTAGCAATCTAGGGTGTTGCTTTGGAAGTTAGAACTCAGACAGTGTTCTTCCTAGTAAGCTTGTTCAGGATTATAGCTGTGGATTCTGCTCTCAGATCTTAATATTCATTTGTAGGGAAGGACTATTATGCCTTCCAGGCAGAGCTGCTGTGCTGGCTGGGGATTTTGGGAGCTGTAGTTCAAAATTACCATTTCCAAGCTCTGCTTTCAGCTGGCTGCTCAGAGAAAGATGTTTACATCTTCAGGCTTTCTAAATTTTCAGAAATATTTGCCGTGTTAATTGATGCCCCAGTCCCTCCAAAAGGTATTGCTCAGTAAACCATTCGTTATTCAGATTATACCTTCTGATATAATTTCATTTCACAGTTCCTGGGAGAAGAAACAATCCACCCCAATAGTAAATTTACTTACTGATTGGGATTCTCTAGAACAGTGCTACTCAAAATGATAGTTCATAGGATGGTCTATGAGCCATAAGCTGCTGATCTCTAGAGTTTCCAGAAACACTTTTACACTACACACTTATTGCGCTATGGTTCTATTTTAAGTGCCAGGTTTCTATCCTGTGGAACCCTGGTCTTTGCAGACTTTCTTGAGGGGAGGTGATATACTTCTCGGCTATACATATAATAGATGACGGCTCAGAGGTTGATGAGCAATTGATTGTACCAGAAACAGAGCCAGTGATAGACCAGACTATCTTGCCAACATGCCCACCAGCTGAAAGACAAGTTGAGACAGAGTTGTTGCAGCCAGTGCCAGATGGAGAAGGGGCCAGCAATGATTTAGAGGAATTAGATCCACTTTGCCCTCCAGCTCTCAGTCACAGAGGAGACAAAAAAGAGCAGCTCAGAGGGAAGCCATTTTGGTGAGATTGAAAAAAAGGACAATGATGAGAAATACCTGTTTTCCTTGGCTATATAAGTCTGTTGGCATGGCTTGCTGTTTGGTTGTAGCAAACTGCTACTCAAGCTCCCACGACCCTTGTGTTCCAGCTGTCTTGATCTTTTGGACGGACCTTCAGCATTTTGGACTTTTGGATTGACCTTGACTTCACCTTGGCTCAGCGCTTCTATTTAATTGTTAGCATTGGACACTCCTTACTGCCTCCTCCTCTTGGGCAAGTACTATCGCTTTCTTGCCCTTGCTGGCTGATAAGCATAAGCTGGGAGTTGAACTCTAACAATACAGCTGTCTTGCTTTACCAGACTACAAGCCCTAAGATTCCATAAGATGGAATCATAGTGTTTAAAGTTGAATCATACTGCTATAATTGTGTAGTGTGAAAGGATTCTGAGAAGAAAGAAACAATTGTAGCCAATGGGCACAAATATAGTACTGGTTCCAGGCACATTAGGGGTAAAATGCCAGTGCTGCTGTAGAACTCCTTCTCTTAGCAAGAGGCAGCAAATGCAGTGGGTCTGGGGTAAGGGGTCAGTTTTCTCCAGGGCTGCTTAGACTGCCAAAATAACCAAAACAAAACTAGAAGTTCCCAGGGGTTTACTTCTAGTTTCAAAAAACAAGGTTAAACAGTACAGAGGGAATTGTCACTTCTGCAGACCTGCAGAAGAAACAATCTACCTTTTTTGTTTTGACCAGAAAAAGGACGGTTTAGGAAGTCTGGAGGACTCAAGGGCCAGAAAAAAGCAGTGGGTTGAGAGGACTGCATAGGGCCCTCGAACCACACTTTGCCCACCCATGTTCTACAGAATCTGGAAAATATTTCCATAATTATATTTCTATAATTATACCGATATGGTAAGATAGGCTGAGACACTGGGTGAGATAGACTGAGTGATTGACATACTGGTAGTACAATAAGTTCTGTGCAGAGTTGAGCCCAAGCCCAATACTTTATGTTCTCCAGTAAGTGTGCAGAATGTGCTACCACTGGCTGTGTGTGACCACTTTGTCCCCCCGAAACTCATCCAAAGACCCCTTGAGTAATGCTTTTTATGGGCAATTTTTGCTGATAAAACAGTTGAAAACTGCCACAAAGCAAGGCAATTTTGCCCATAAAATTCCCCCAATTACCTTAAAAACAAACAACAACCTCCGCAATTGGCTAAAAATGGACCCATAAGTGACAATGGCATCACTTTTGAATGCTTCAGAAGTCCTGGTATGGCCCCGGGACAAGAAGTTGCAGGTATGATAATGGTCCCTGCCTTGCTGCATACCCACACTTTCTCTGTGGTATATGGATATCTGAGTACAACATACAGGTTCACATCTCTCCTATCTTTGAAGGGAGCTCGCTAGTCACCTATAAGCAGTCTAGGACGTGGATCCACTCAAGAAGGAACCAGGTGTTTGCCTTCTCTGTGAAAGATAATAAATGTAATAATTAAATTACCTTCCTTGGTCTCTTCTTGGAATATCTAATATAGAATATTAGAACGCAATTTGTTTAAATAGAAAAGATCTAGGCCAAACCTCTACTCAGGCCCTTTTCGCACCTTATCTTTTTCCGGCGTCAGCATGTGGGGATCACACGAGAAGCCTCTTGCGAGAGGCACTTGCGTCCTCTCTGCTTCAGCTCCACGCTGCCCAGAAGGAAGCGTGAGCGGTCCCCCCTTCTTTCCGCAGTGCAGCCGGGTAATTTCCCAGGCTGCGCTGGGGGAGGAAGCGCGATGGCCATGTGTCCAGAACCTCTGCACCCAAGGTGAGTGCGTGTGTGGCCCAGGAAGGACGCATGACCACACATCATTTTCAGCAAGGAACCAAAAATGATATAAAGTGTGATTGCCACCTACTGGCCTTGGGAGCATCGCGCGATTGTGAGGACGTCATATGAAATGGTCCTCGCAATTGCACAATGCTCCAAAGGCCATTTTGCAACAGGACTGGCATGCGAAAAGGGCCTCAGTGCAGAGTTTCTTTTCAGAATCTCCAGTAGGGCAATAAATGAAAATGGAGGAAATGAGTTCTGATTCATACTCAGCCATAACATTCACTAGGTAGCCATGGTCTTTCAGCTTATTCAATTTCATATTCTTGTGAGGATAAACTGAGTGGTGACTCTCTTGTCAACAGGATGGTGAATCCTCCCACCATTTTACTATGAACTTTAAAGGAGTTGTGGAAGGCGCTAAATCTCTTTTGAGGCCAAGTCCAGCATTTTGGATAGCCTCTTTTAAATTCTTGACTACAGTTGGCCCTCCTCATTTGCATGTTTGACTTTTACAGATTTGATTATTTGCAAGTTTCTCCAACCCCTGCCTCTCCACCTCTGGCGCTTCTTTTCTAGGGGAACCTTCCCTTTCAGTGGCTCTGATCAGGCTTCCCAGCCCTTTAAAAACCCACCTTTGGTCCTGGGAGAGAACTGGCATGGTGTTGTGGTTTGAGTGTTGGACTATGACTCTGAAGACTAGAGTTCAAATCCTCACTTGGCCATGCAAACCCACAGAGTGAGGCTGGGAAAATCACACTCTCTTAGCCGCAGAGGAAGGCAACAACATGTCCTCACTGAACAACTCTTGCCAAGAAAACCCATGATAGGGTTGCCATAAGTTGGTAGGCACACAATAACAGTCTTGGGGAAGGGGCCATAGTTAACTGTTCTATCCGGAGCTTGGAAAAGCTAATTTATTGGATTAACCTTCCAGAATGCACCAGTCAGGGTGGCCAGTGGCCATCCTAGTTGAATGATTCTGGGGGTTTCCATTCCCCAAAGTAACTTCC
The DNA here is from genome assembly GCA_948472985.1 of Iguana delicatissima. Lineage (NCBI taxonomy): Eukaryota > Metazoa > Chordata > Lepidosauria > Squamata > Iguanidae > Iguana > Iguana delicatissima. The sequence continues at coordinate 260,167 of CAOKZL010000197.1, read as the reverse complement.
AAGCTCTGTCTCTAGCACTTAAAAATGGCCGTTTCCCAAGATAATGGCTTCTCACCTGGTTTCCACAGCAGAACTCTAGCCAGCACCCTTCTGCTCATCAACAATGAACCATGTAGCAGTGATGGCTAAATGGCTCCCTGTCTGTGCTCTGTTGCCCTTCTTCTGCCTGGCCTGGCTTGGCCTGCTGGCAGCAGCTCAAGTGCTATAGGATTGGAGGAGGTCATCTAGAGGAGTGCTTCCTAAGCTATCTTGCGTGGGGGAGTACCATCTTTTCCCCCAGTGCACCAGGGAGAGGGTCAGTGCTTCAGGAGACACATGTATATCGCATAGCTATAACTCCTGATGCTACCCCCTCAATTCCCCCTTGTGAGCAGTACAGCCCCCTACAACACAGCCATTTCTGTTTTGTCAGACAGGTGGTATCAGCAGGGACATATTCATCTGTTTTTCTGTAGCTGGATGCTCCATGAAGACCTTCAGAGTGACCTCTGGGGATCCCTGTAAAGGAGGTCCTTAAAGGAAAATGGCTAGACACACTCCCGCTGACCCCACCACTCTCCAGCAATATGGAAATGGCTTGCTGTTCCTGCAACGTGGGCTTGTGGGGGATTTTGACTGTTTTGTAGTCTGAATAGAATTAAGACCTCCACAATGACAAAAACCAAAAAAGAGTTGTAATGGCATATGGCCAATGTGCACCATATTAATTTACCCATAGGATGCCAGCCCACTGTTCCTTTCTTTCCCAGAACCTTTCCAAGGACCAGCAGTTGATGATTTCGGGGCTGGCACTGCTCCATGGAGTACCATTTTGAGTAGCACTGAAGCCCTCCATCCTTCCCAACATCAGGTATATTAGTATCTGAGTAGGCACCAGGAATCCTACAAAATGTATTCCAGGATTGTTGTTGCCTGGGACAGGGAAGTGCCAGGTGAAGGGAAATTCCAAATTCCAAAAAACCAAATTTTTCTCCACGCCACTGTCAATAGGGACAATGTTTTGGAGAGAGGCCAAGAGAGAATATTCTGTATTGAGAATTGAGTTCGACTTCATGGTACTTGTTGGCCTTAATTTAGTTGCAGTTTAGTTGATTTCCTTTTAGACTGTATTCTCAAGCAACTGGACTGTTAAAATCACTCCATATATACCTTTATGCATCTAAATATAGACAGAATATGTTTCTATACAGAAATGTATAGTGGCAGATTGTATACACTTGCCTCATAATATGCACAGCATACAATAGTAATATTTCACATTTCATTGACAGGCCCCAAGGGAGCTGGCTGTGCTGTTTTCCTTTCTGGATGAAGCTGAAGAAGGAAAAGGAAAAACAGGAATAGCCATCAAATGGTTAGTGCTTCTGTTCTGATTAGATTAGATTAGAAATATATGAGATACTTATAGAATAGGGAATAAGGGGCCATCCTGATTTTGTTCAACTAAAATTCCTATCAGTGTAGCTAGCAGGGCGTGATGGAGGGTGCAATCAATGGCCATTTCCACAAGGGGGTAAATCCCCGCGCTGGGACGACCGCACACGGAGGTCACCCACACCGCTGCGTGCGCTAGAGCAGATAAAAAAGGGGAGGTTCCACACCTCCAACCGCCCGTGCGCGGCTGCGGGGGTGGCGCTGCGAGTTTTATAAAAACTACCTTTCTAAGTGGTTTCTTTAAAACTTGCCCGCGCTACTCCGTTGCAGCGCCCAGTGAGGAACTGCATGGACGCACTAGCGCGTCCCTGCAGAGCTGCCTGGGGGCGGGCTTCTGGGTGGCGCGCTGCCCCGATTGGCAGAGCGCCACCGGAAGCCACCAGCCGCCATTTTGGGCACCGCCGGGCGCCGCTGGGTGCTGCAGACGCCGCCAAACATGTGGAGCGGTGAAATCGCGCTGCTCCCCACAGGGACGGAGCCTCCCGCTTCCAGGTAAGCTCCATCTCCACATGCGCGGCCCCATTTCCCCCCATGTCCCCCCCGTGTGAAAAGGGCCAATGTCTGGAGGACCACGTGTTCTCTGTCACAGTTCTAAGGAAATTATGCCTTTAGACCTCCAAATTTGGCCTGCCAGGCTTCCCTCTCTGGCCTGTCAGATATCCTACAAGACCACAATCCCTTTGCCAAAGTCATTCTTTCTCTAAGAATGGAGGAGAAACAGAAGAGACAACTAAACTACTGGCACTAAGACCACTCTCTCAGACTAGTGGCTTCAGCTTAGTATGTTTTGTCCTGTCTTCACTTTTCCCATCTAAGAAGACAGGGGCATAAATAAAGACAGGGGACTGAATTGCCCACAGTCTGAGACCTCCTTAGCCAGAGACGATCAGAGTACTCACCAAGCAGTCCACAGGCAAGGCATGGGCTGATGGAGCATTCTTCTGTCTAGAACCTTGAGAAAGGGGTGGTGGTGGTAGATGATTTATGTAGGCGGACGTGTGAAGAAAGAGATCCAGCCCCTGAGATAATCTGGTTCCTAGGAGATGAGGGACAATCTGGTCTTCCTAGTTCTCCCAGTTTTCCATCTAGTCACAATCCAATAACAGCCATATTCAGGTGTTAAAACTAAATCGTAGTTTTGTGAGTAAGCAGGACCAGTGTCAGATCCTGGCATGTTGGGGGCCACAAATCCCAGAGGGATATTTTTAAAATGCTTTTAAAAATGACCCAGCACTATAAAGAGAACTGCATCAGGTAGTGACAGTCAGTGTTGTCCAGCTTACTCATGGTGTACGTATTAGAGCTAGGGCGAGAGGCATTACAGGTAAAGGAGACGACAGTGATGGCTATACCTGCCTTGCATCATCATCATCATCATCATCATATTTATTTCTTACCCACTTCCCCCTATGGATTCTGTTGGGGAAAAACAAAAAAATAATACAACATTTAGCATCATAGAATCATAGAAATGTAGAGTTGGAAGAGACCACATGGGCCATCCAGTCCAACCCCCTGCCATGCAGGAACACCTTCAAAGCACTCCCAACAGATGGCCATCCAGCCTCCACTTAAAAACCTCCAAAGAAGGAGATTCCACCACACTCCGAGGCAGCATATTCCACTGCCGGACAGCCCTGATTGTCAGGAAGTTCTTCCTGAGGTTCAGGTGGAATCTCCTTTCCTGCAGCTTGAATCCATTGCTCCTTGCCCTGGTCTCTGGAGCAGAGGTAAACAAGCCCTCTTCCTCCTCTATATGACATCCCTTCAGATATTTAAACATGGCTATCATGTCCCCTCTTAACCTTCTCTTCTGCAGACTAAACATACCCAGCTCTCTAAGTCTATCCTCATAGGGCATGGCTTCCAGGTGTTACCACCATGTCCTGGCCTGGCCTTTGGTGAACCAAAGATATCATTTTGATATCGTAATTCGACCCTACTCTGCCACCAGCCAAGTGTTTGTGAGGCCCGCCGAACAAGCACGAAGCTAGGCATGGCTACTACTTGCTGCTCCCACCAAACCAAGCCAGATATTGCTAGATCTGCTTTAGGGGACCTCCCGAAACAAACACTTTTGTTACAAATGCACGCTACCACAAAGAGACCCTCTGTCCTGAGAGGACACCCTAGTGAGCTAGGTGCTTAACCGCCGAGCTAGCCGCATCTACATACCGGCCATACCATTGTCAATTCGGACTTTAACTCAATCATGCAAATTCTGACCTTTTGGAGGCTTTGTCTCCAAACCAAAACTTATTGTTTTCACACAAGACCAGACTAGCGTACAGTCGTTCTTTCCCCTATAAAAATCCCCTGCTCTGAGAGCTCTTTGGAACTCTCGCTGGATCGCTTGGACTTCATTCTGCCTTGCTGCCACTCGGTTCAGCAGATTCCCCTCAGTCGCCACGCCAGGTTTCCTCTTCTTCAATCAGGCTTCTCCAGGACTGCAGGACAGGTGGCGTATCACCCATTCCCCTTGAAATTCTATTTCCTTTTCTAGATAGGAGTGTGTTTGTGCTTTTCTTTAATAACTGTTTAATAAATCTTAATTGTTATTTGAACCACTTGCCTCCCCACTGACCTGATGCTGTAGACATAGGGTAAAAGATCCTGCTGCGTTACCCTGCTTCTCGTTAGCCAAGAGAGTGCTCCAGCTAATTTTCCGCATCTTGCTAGGTTTGTTTGGTTATTTGGGGGCCCCTCCCGGGACCCCCAATTCACAGGGTAACAGAGGCCCCTCACCATTTTGGTCGCCCTCCTCTGGACTTGCTCCAGCTTGACCATGTCCTTCTTGAATTGGGGTGCCCAGAACTGGACACAGTATTCAAGATGAGGTCTAACCAAAGCAGAGTAGAGTGGTACCAGTACCTCCCTCGATTTAGACACCATACTCCTATTGATGCAGCCGAGAATTGCATTGGCTTTCTTGGCCGCCGCATCACACTGCTGACTCATGTTCAGCTTGTGATCTATTAAGACTCCTAGATCCTTTTCGCATGTACTGCTATCCAGCCACGTGTCCCCCATCCTATATTTCTGTATTCCATTTTTTTTACCTAAGTGTGGGACCTTACACTTCTCTCTGTTGAATTTCATTTTGTTAGCCATGGCCCAGCTCTCCAATCTGTCCAGGTCATTTTGAATTTTGATCCTGTCCTCTGGCATATTAGCAACCCCTCCCAATTTGGTGTCATCTGCAAATTTGATCAGCGTGCCCTCTATTCCCTCATCCAAGTCATTGATGAAGATATTGAACAGCACCGGGCCCAGGACAGAACCCTGTGGCACCCCGCTAGTCACTTCTCTCCAGGATGAAAAGCAGCCATTCGTGATCACCCTTTGGGTTCGGTCGGTTAACCAATTACAAATCCAACTAACAGTAGCCCTGTCCAGCCCGCATTTTACTAGCTTCTTTGCAAGGATGTCATGGGGAATTTTGTCAAAGGCCTTACTGAAATCAAGATATGCTATATCCACAGCATTCCCTTCATCTATCAAACTAGTAACTCTATCATAAAAAGAGATAAGATTAGTCTGGCATGACTTATTTTTGAGAAATCAATGTTGACTTCTCGTGATTACTGATTTGCTTTCTATGTGATTAGAAACTGACTGCTTAATGATCTGCTCCAGGATCTTTCCGGGTACTGATGTCAGGCTGACTGGGCATCAGTTAAAAGAGCATATAAAACCAATATATATTAAAACCCATCAATGAATACTTTAAAATAACCTAGATAGGCCTGCTGGAAGAGACTGATCTTTACTGCTGATTTAAATACAGACAGCATCTCAAGCTGACAAATCTCTTATGGTCCTTTCCGCAACACACCTTTTCGCAGAGCTGGGGTGTGGGGATCGTGCGAGCAGCCTCTAGCGAGAGGCTTTCGCATCCCGGTTCCTTCAGCTCTGCAGTGCCACCTGCTCACGCAAGAGCCCTGCCTCTTCCCTCCGCAGTGCAGCCTGGGAGTTTCCCAGGCCGCGTTGGGGCAGGAAGCGTGAGCGCCACGGCTCCAGAGCTCTGCACACATGGCAAGTGCATGCGGGCCCCCGGAGCGATGCGTGATTGCACACCATTTTTGGCTCACAGCCAAAAATGAAAAAGTGTGCGGTTGGCACCTGCCAGGCCCTGGAGCATCACACAATTGTGAGTGCATCGTGTGGACCGCTCCTCACATTTGCGCAACGCTCAAGGGGCCCTTTCGCATGGCAAATGCCGTGCGAAAAAGGCCTTATGGCAGGTCATTCCACAATCTAGGAGCAGCCTAAGAAAATGTCTTTGAGTAACAGTCTAATTTTGGCTGACTGAAGTATTTGTCTCAGAGGACCTGAATGTATGGGGCAGATTGTACGGGAGGGGGCAGATTGTACAGCATAGTATCCCTCTTTACAGCACCAGACTGAGGAAGCATTATGGCAGCTGGAGCATATACTGCATTCACCACAGCTATTTGATATTACCTATACCCCAATAAGTTTTTGGGAGCTAGGAGGGAGACACTGGATGGCCAACTAGAGGTTACTTTACCCAGGAAACTATCAAAACTAGCACAAATCCTTCTTCCTCTTCCTTCTTTTTCTCTGATCTATGTGGAAGGAGAAGACTGGATTCACTCACTTACATTTTCAACTACTCTGTGATTTATTTAAACTGTCTTTAGCAATAGTGCCACCTGTAGACGACATGCAGTTATTGAGAGAGTTTTGTTTGATCTTCCCCCAGGGCCTTCTGGAAATTGACTGAAAATAGCTTCCAGGAATCCAGCTGTGGCCTGTAAACTATATCCACCCCACCCACCCAGAAGCAGCAAGACAAGTGACCAGATGTAAAGCTGAAAATGGCCCTCCCAATTCCCTACACCTGCCCATTGGTTTTAAGTTGTAGTTGATCATAACATGCCAAAATGAAACCATAGTTTCTGATCCAGGCTTATTTGGATATATTACAGCCACAGTTCTTGCTCTGCATGAAAGCAGAAGCAAATGTTTCCAGTCTTCCTTCTGGCCATGTTAGATGAGTAAAGAACAGCAAAGAAAAGACTTTTCCATACTATACCTAGCTATGTTTTAGAAATCTAGCCAAATCAGGCTACTGATTTAAGCACGTGTAAGCGCATGTTTTAAATTTTTCTTGGTTTTAGTGCTTGTCTCTTGATGATTCCTCAGATTTTAAGAATGAAACAAACAGCAACCAAGGAGAATTTTAAAAGCTATAAGCCAAATTTCATTCTAATATTTGCTGAGTTTTTTTGAATCTGAAAGTGTTTTTTGGACTGGTTCCTAAACAGACGTAATGGAAGAAAATGTTAACTCAAAATCCCCATTCTTCTTTCCCCCAAACAGATAACTGAGTCTCACAAGATGACCTTTAAATAAATAGCATGTGTAATTTATTCCCAAAGTTGCCAGCATTTGATTTCAACAATTCTGGCCTCCAGGGCAAGTTCAGGAAGTACAGGATTACAGAATTTGGTGTGTCCTGGCAGATCTAGGCATGAGATGAATAACAAAACAATCTTCTGACAAGGTTGCTCTGTTACAACTGTTTGACTTCCAGAACACAGTTTTGTTGGTCAGGCCAGAAAAATGCTGATCAGTTGGAAACTCTGGCTGTTCTAACAAGTGGGAAAAATGTCTGTGTGCATCCATGGATACAAAATGTCTATAGATACAAATGTTGGTGGTTGGGTAGGAATGATGCAAATTGGTTAGGGAGCAATGCAAGGCAGATGCAATTAAATATTAAGCCACATCTACTGTACTGTGAAAATACTTCTTCATGTCCTTTCCCAACAGGACTCTCCAGTCTTGGAGGAAGATGAGGTCCTAATATGGGAAGGAGATCATTGTGGAATGTTCAGCTGGAGACTTTGCATTTAATAAACTCAAATCCCGAAGCAGACTTGATTATTCCTTCATTTGATCAAGGTACCACAATAGGTTGCTCATCTTTGAATTTCAGGTTCAAAAAACAAAGTAGGATATAAAAATATAAAAAGGTTGCAAACAACCAAAATACAATTTAAAGCAGCCAGCATTACCAGTGTGATCAAACTGCCATGGAGCTTGATTATTCATACACTCCCAAAGTAGTATGTGTGTGATGACAGGAACGTAACATCTTCCATATAGTGAGCAATACCATAAAATAATCCTGTAGTCCCTACTCTTGAACAGCAAACTTTGGAGAAAGACAGGGTATAAATTTATATATCATAAATCAATATAGGCAATACTGTTCCAGGGACTGAGGAAATCCCCTTTGCAGTGCTGCTATCATTGCTCCACTAAGCTAGACATGCAAGGGACAGAAATCATGGAGAAGGACTGCATGTGAGGAAGGTGGCTTGACACTGAGCAACAGCCATTGTTCCTTTGTTTAAAAAAATGACCATACGTATTCTGCACTACGGGCCTATCTTTATTCATCTATGTACAAGCAAATTATAGGAAAATCGATTGTTAAGTTTTGCTAAGTTTTGGTGCAAAACTCAAGAGTAGGACGGAACTTTTCAAAAAGCTAAATTAGCTGTAAGGATTTTAGAAGAGTAGATATAGTAGAGAGGCTTTTACAAACCATCTTTTCTCAGAGTGGGATTAGGTAGCAAAGGCTGCAATTCAGTATACTCTTTCCTGGGACTAACCTGATGAAAATACACTTTTGTCCTTGGGGGCAATTCCAGTGGATATAAACCATATTTAAAATGCTAATGCACACAGTTTTCATATAATTTAATTGGGGGTTTAGACCATGCTAAAATGGTGAGCAGTTTTAATTTTAAAATATTGCACCTGCAAAAGTCACAGCTGCTCACTCCTGTTTTTGGTTATTTTGATACCCTTTTAAAAAGGCATGAAATAGTTTATAAAGTGTGTCAAAAAGAAACAGGAATGCAAAGGCAGATGGACTGGTACTTATTTTCCCAGATTCAGCTATATGTTGATTGTTAGTTGGGGCAGAATGTAGATTGACATGTGAACCTAAATGTCCACCCCATTGAAAATAAAACATTTCACATATAGACACACAACTGTTCGCGTCCAGAAGCATATTAAGATGGGGATATTTCCATCCATATTGCATTACTTTCAATAGGATATACATTCAGGTATGCAACCAAGTGTGCATGCCAATTTATTTTCTGCCCCAGTTATAAGTAATCATACATAGGAGCAAACTGTGGATACTAGCTGCAGACGAAACCAAATTTCTGAACATAGATGGTGAATAGAAAATGCCTGTTCCTAAAGTGTGAAATGCAACACTGGTATCCTTTCTTGACTGAAACAGGAGGCTGTTTTCTTTTCTCTTGTCAAAATCTCATTTTCAGACCCATCCTGCACAGTGTGTGTTTATTCTAGATACTGATGTATAAATAGCCTTTACTGAACAAGTAACCATGGGAATTAATAGAGTACACAGCTGGATTCTAAATGTGTTACTTACATTTATCCTCTCTGTTCAAAACATTTCTATTTCAAACAGCAAGAAGTGTCTTTTAGACAGAAATATGGAGGGATGAATTTGACAAGGCCTACATATATAAATCTCCATTCTCTGCCTCTTTAAACTCTTTCAGAATTAGTGTATTCAGTCAACCCTTAACATTTCCTAGTATGTGCTGTTCCCAGTTTTTTCCCCCCGACAGTATCATGAAAACCATTAATAATGGCATCAGAAACCTTGTTGTCATCATTAGCATAAATAGTTGTGGCAAGTAGGTTTGATTCATAGTGCATAATAGTGAGAAGCATTCAGTAGATTCATTTAAGAAGAGCTAGATCAATGATGTTGTAGTTCTTTCAGTTGGATCTCCTCTATAGCAGTGGGGCTTAATCTTTTCTTTACTGGGGACCCCATATAAATATAATTTGCTGCTGGGAACCCTCAAAACTTAAGATTTAAATATTTAAATTTAGATTTAAATACTCAAATATTTTTTAAATATTCAAATATGTATTTATTTATTAAAGATTTTTGGAGACTAGGTTTCAAATTCCTGCTCAGACACTGAGTGACCTTGGGCAAGTCAGATTTTCTCAGCCTCAGAGGAAAGCAAAGGCAAACCCCCTCTGAACAATTCTCACCAAAAAAAAACTGTGATAGGTTCATCTTGGGGTCGCTGTATGTGACTTGAAGACACACCACAACAAAGTCCCACTGCCAGGAGGAGGTTCTTTCTAGGCACCATGTTTCTCCTCTTTGAAAACTGACTTTAAGGTGACCCTAAGGTGAATCTACTTGGCAAGATTTGTTGCCTTTGCCTTTCTTTGAGGCTGAGAGAATGTGACTTGCCTGAGGTCACCCAGTAGGCCAAGTGGGGATTCAAATCTTGGTCTCCACAGCCATACTTTGGATGTGTGCACATGCCTGCTGCTGTGTCCCTTTCGTCAGGGATATGGCAACAGGAGGTGGTGGTGTAAGCACTGAAACTGCTCTCTTGTTTGCAAATAAGGGAGCAGTTTTGGCATTCACACCTATTTCCACACCCCTGTTGATTCGGTTGGCGTCCAGCAACAGGATTTGGCAGACCTGCTGTGAGGGCTCTAAAGACCTACAGGGGTCCCTGGATCCCAAGTTAAGAACCACTGCTTTATTGAGTTGTGGGTCCAAAGCTAAGGGACAACTAGATCCTGTACGTTTTTTGTAGCTTCACTCAATCAAAATCTCTTTTTTCTGCCCCCTCCCTCATGAATTGCGGTTTCTGGAAGTCCCCAAGACTCAGTGCAGATCCAGCGTCTATTTTAACATCCAAAAATTATTTTCCAAAACCAGAAGTGGACTTCTGAGCATTTTCTGATTTGTGTTTTCTGACATTGCTGGCAATCCTAAGTGGCCCCCAGAGATTCTCAGAGACAGAAAATTGACCACCAGACCCACTGTAGTTGCCCACCCAGGACTTAGAAGAAAGTCAGTCCATTGGTTATAGCAAACCAAAAGCAGGGCACCAAAGATAGTTGAGGTCAGATGTACTGCTGAGGCATAAAGGTGAGTGGTTTTTTTTAAATCAGCCTTGCTTATATTTCAAGACTGTGGCGAGGGTAAGGTGGCATTAGATATAAATATGGGAAGTAAATAAAAAGTTTTCTGTTGTGTGATGTAGGTCAGCTGTCCCCAGTCTGTGTTGTCTAGGTGGTAATGGGAGCTCAACACATCTGGAGGCCATGCAGTTGAAGAAGAAAGCTTTGTAGCACTTGCACTATCCTTATGATTACATTTTGCATGTTTTGAATTTCCACCTTTGTTGGGAAAGCCAATAACTCATGGAGATTGTATTCAGTTTTTTGGCAGATCCTCAGATGGATCAATAGAGACCTCTGCTGGCCAAAAAGAAAACAGACTTGAGATAACAATTCAAAGAACAGGTTAGAGATAAAACAATAACAAAAATAATTCTCAAGGTACAGACTTTAGGTTGGTTACTGCTCCACCTGTTTTGTGGCAGGCACAATTCCCACAACTATTCTACTGTTTTATCATTGGTTTCCCCAGCAGACAGACAAAATATGGACATCCACTTCTTTAAACACATGGGTGAGTGTTATAGGCCAGGATCCCTAATGTGAGTACATGGGTATTTGTACCCGCGTAGTTCAGCCGCACTTTACAATGGACGCTTCAGAATTTTGAGGAGAAAACCTGAAATCCAATTTATTCAATGACAGGTTTGTTAAAGGACTCTGAGTTCTTTGCTGTCATTGTGCTAGCATCTGTCAAAGTCTATAAACAGGACAATTTTTCTTAGCTTCAGCAAAGTAATTTATGCTTATATTTGCTAGTTCTTCCCACAGTGGACAAAAAAAAAAGCAGACTAGCAAAAATAAATAAAAACACTAATCTATCCTGCTTTAGATATTTGGAACATACATTAATCAACATTAACTGCAATTGTCTGCCTTTCAGTTTCTGTAATTCAAAATAAATAATGTGACTGGGAAGATTAACTTTGTAGTTTTAGGACAAAGCATTTTTTTTATAATGAGGACATATTGTTTCTTTTTAAATAATCACAGAGGGTTGGATCCAGATTTGATCATACTTAGAGTAGTAGAATAGATCTATTGAAATCAACTGTATTTAAGTTAGTCATATTTACGAAGACATGCAGGTATTTGGTGTCTGACTGACTCTACTCCTGCTGTATAAACTTGGGTAGATCACTTTTGCCTTGGCTATTCTTTTTACACATTTGTTCCTCTGTTTGCTCTGCTGTGTTGGTATAATGCTGAATATAATGAAGCTCATGACCCACGCTACTGCTTATCTCCAGACTCAGCCTTAAGGCTGAAGTTTGACTATATGCTTATCTAAGAGTAAGCTCCATTTTAGCCAGTAGGACTATCAATAGACATGCTGAGGATTATGCTATATGATGAAAAACAGTCCTGAAAGTCTGAAAGGCCTGCTTGCAACACGCATGTTTTCTGGTTTGTGAGCACCTGTATTGTTACAAATGGTTAATCTGCAACAAACTGCAAGTTCATACCCTATATCTGTCCCAGTTTAACAGGGATATTTCCAGTTAATTCTCTGTCTTCCCACTTTTTTGGATGCTCTTAAAATGTCTCGGTTTCTCTCCTCCCCCTCTCCCCCTTTGTCCCAGTGGTGGAGCTTGGAGCATGTGGAGGGGGGAAGGAGCGGAGGGGGCTACGGCACAGGGGACATGGCCGCAGCGTGTGGGAGTGTGGCCAGGGTGCACAGGGACATGGCTACAGGCCAAGACACCCCAAAGACTGCCGCCCAGGGTAAACTGCCCCTATTGCCCCTCCCATCCCTACACACCTGCTTTGTCCTCAGCTTACTTCAGCTGCTGCAAACTAAGTTCACAGTACAAAAGTAGTTCACACTCAACTTGGCAGAGGGGGAGAAGTACGCTTAGGCAAAAACAAATTCTGCAGCCTCTACTAGTTTGTGTGTTCCTCCTCAGTATCTTTAGCCATCTTGACTACATTCTGATGTTGCTTGACCTCATGTGTCTTAGTTTTCATTTGTGAAATATGTATTTCTAGACTTAAATACATTTGGTTGCTCTATGTACTCATTTAAATACCAGAAGCAAGATTTACCAAAATAACAACTTAGGAATGAATTGGCAGTTTTGCTGTGGATGATAAGACCTGCATCTTACCTGCCTCTGAGACATTTGGCACCCACTTCTCTTGGTTTGTTTTTTAAATGTTAATGCCACAAACAGACTGACTTCAATGCTCAGCATCCAGTGGGGTGCCTCTGTTGAATCCTACTGCTTCCACCAGATTTGGCAATTTGTCCTGTTGGGGATTCCAGGTAGGGAACCCTGGGAAAATGATCAGCCCACTACAAAGATGTTGCGTCATGCCCCAGCTGTGGGTAATTGCAAGGTTGCATAAGAAACTGGGATCATGTGCAGAAGGTAGAGGGTGGTGTGCAAACCCTCACCTGGTTGGTTGTAGATATGTATATAAGAAAGCAATCCCCTGTCTGTATTGTCTGTTCACCAAACCTGGTGCAAGCCTTTGTTTGTCTGTCCTATGTTTTTACATAATGGAACTTTGCTGCAAGATAAAATGCCTCCTGTTTTGGAAGAAAACTCCTCCATGTGTGAGTATCCTTATTGGGGAACAAGGTTGCTGCTGTTGGCTAGCTGTGCTCTGGTTTTTTGCTGTGTTTCTGTGGGGCTGCAATGCCTATCATCCCCCAACATGCCCTCCCTCCTACAGCCCCCAAACCTGTTCTGGAAAGCTGGGAAATCCTCTGGAGATAGTTGTTGAGACAGTGGAGAACTTAAGTGACAAAGGATAGAGAGTAGATCTTGAGTCCGCTGCCACTGGATGCAAAAGTGCACCATTGGAAAGATCTTAGTCAACACAAAATACTTTTTTTTAAAGGAAGTATCCTTATAATTTGTAGTCTTGCATCTGCACTAGCTGTGCCCTCTTGTTTTGTTTCACTTATTCAAAAACAACTGTTCCAAGAGAAGTTGGAAGTCATCCAGACTATAGACATGGTTGAAATGGTTTACGTAACAGATCCAGAAGGCATGTAATTAAACAATGACTCTTTTGCACCTGGAAGAGAGGGCTCGCTTACAGCTAGAAACTAATTGTTAGAGTTGTATAGCACCAAGATCTTAGGAGTTTTTCATACAAAGCATTCACAGTGGTATAGTGTTGGGGAAGTCACAACCTTGAATGAGGGCTATTGCATGACACTGTGGTTCTCTGACTTGCTCTTTTCTAAAACCCAGCTCTTTTTTCCCACAAAACAATCCATTAATTGACCCAAGTCGTGCTACAGTTCCAGCAGTGAAGCTTGGAGTGTATGGAGGGGGAACTGGAGGAGGTGTGGCCATGGTGCATGTGGACATGGCCCTAGTGTGGGTTGGTGGATGCGGTATGTGGGGCATGGCAATGGTCTGTGGGGGTGTGGCAGCAGCGGTGTGACTACGAGCTGGAATCCCCAAACAACATTGCCATTGGGGGAAAATCGCCCCCATCGCCCCCCGTCGCTACGTGACTGTACAGTTCTGTTTTACTTTGCTGTGCGTAAGAGCTATATCAGTTCAATGTTGAATACAAGTGTGGATCCCTGAGAATGGCTTCTGTTTGTGAATGACTGTATTCTGTCTATAAACGGATGAGTCCTGGACTGTTCATGTGCTTCCACTTCTTTTTCTACCTACATTTTTGTATGTCTGTTCCTTCCTTCTTTATTTTACAACAGAATTGCACCCTCCCAAATATGGTCTAGGGTGGCTGCCACCCTAGACCACATACCAGTCTACCTTGCCTTTACATGCAGTTTCTGTGAATCCTTCCTTCCTTCCTTCCTTCCTTCCTTCCTTCCTTCCTTCCTTCCTTCCTTCCTTCCTTCGACTTTTGTTTGACTTCCACAGCTATCTTGCCTAACTTGTGCTCTTGGCTCCCCCCCGCTAATTTCATTCTTTTGAGATGCTGTCCCCTCCCATGGCACAGGATTCTAATCTGACACCATTTGTATTTGTTTTAACTATTTCAGCTGCACAAGCAAAGTGCACAGAGAGAGACAAGAAATCCAAGTAAAGGAGGACAAAAACACATATTTATATATTCGCCAATGTATGAAATTGACCAAGAAAGTTCTACTCAGCTTCCTGAGTTATGTGTTGAGCATAAGGTGAAGAGACACACTTTTAAGCCAGAGATGAGGAATGGGTAGTTCTCTAAATACAGTCTTCCCTCCCTCCACATTCACAGGTTTGACTGTAGTGAATTTGATTATTCGCAAGTGCATATGCCTTCCCCTCCATTTTCCTCCTATTCCTTTGTATTTTGTCAGGCATGAAGGAGGATGGCAAGTGCACCTTGGAAAAAAGAGCAAAGGAATGGGAGAGGGAAGTCATGTGTTCATTCTCCCCTCCCATTCCCATGCATTTGGCCCCAGCAGGAGAATGTGCACCAAGGCAAAATATAAGGGAAAGGGGGCGAAGGCCCCTGTACTCCTTCCTTTTCCCTTCCGGAATTCCCCTGCCCATTCCTGTGCATCTTGCCCTGGCACAGAGAACTCACACCAAGGCAAAAAACAAGAGAATGTGGGAGGGGACTCCAGAAGGGAATGGGGACGGGGAGAGTGGAGGGTGAAGTTTCTCCACCCTGAACCCTCATGAAAATGGAGGGGCCACTGCAGCTTTCATCATTTCTCACCATTACCCATGCTGCTCAAGACATTTTTTGCTGCCTAAACCAGAGCAACAAAATGGCACAGAATGGGCACCCACCCATGTTAAGGTCCATAGTACCTAAATCCAGCCAAGTTATTTTGATCAATGAGACAGAATAACCCACCCACAACAGTCCCTGTTCCTAGGAGCAAAAACACAATAGTCTAATTTCTTTTGATTAGTCCAAACCAGAATAGACCCACTGTTTCAATTAGTTAATAGTGAGTCAATGCATAGGTAAACCCCCTTGATACAAATGGTCCACTGCAGTTAGATGGAATCTATGTAGGCTAAATAATATTTCCTCCTCTCAAGCCTAGTCCTGTTGGAACACACAACATCTCCCTCTTTCCAAAGTGAAAACATTTCTTTTTGATGCCTGAAGACTTTAAAGCAATTTTTAACAACCTCCAATTTACTCTGCTGTTTTTGGGAAGAACTGGGTTTTTAAAATGTGTGGTTTGACCCCAGAATTGGGATCAAGGCGGTGATGGTAGAGGGTGGAGCCAGGTTGGTCATCTAAGTCAGGTGGTCTCCTAGGTCACTTGATTGTTCGTGCCACAGAAGGGTAGCTCCCTTGTTTGTATCGGCATCTAGAAAAGGTAGTGTTGCCATTGGGGAGAAGGTTGGTGTTTGTATGCACACATTCACAGGTTGGCATTTCACCTCTTCCTGCTCTGGCAGCTTCACTTTGGCCCTTTTCACACCTTACCTTTTCTCGACGTGGGCGCGCGGGGATCACATGAGCAGCCTCTTGCGAGGCACTCACATTCGCTCTGCTTCTTCTCCATGGCAGCTCCCTGCTGCCTGGAAGGAAGCATGAGGGCTCCTCCCCTCCCTTCTGCAGCACAGCCGGATACTTTCCCAGGCTGCGCTGGAGGAGGAAGCACGAGGGCCACATCTCCGAAGGCTCCGCATGCAAGGTAAGTGCGTGTGGGGCCTGGGAGCGACACGCAATTGTGCATCATTTTCATCAAGAAGCCGAAAAAGATATATTCCACGATCGCCACCTACTGGCCCCGGCAGCGTTCTGCGATTGTGAGGACATCATGTGAAACAGTCCTCACAGTAGCGCGACACTCCAGAGGCCATTTTGCATGAGAAATGGCATGCGAAAAGGGCCTTTATAGAAGTGCAGGTGGGCAGTCAATACAAAAGAAAAACAAAGGCAATTTTGATTAAGGCTATTTATGCACTACACTGTTATAGTGCTGTTATTCCACTTTCAACATCCTGTGGAATTCTGGAGTTTGTAGTTTACTGCGGCCAAAGAGCTCTCTGGCTGAGAATTCTAAATACCCCTCCCTAAACTGCAAACCCCAGGATCCTATAGGATGTTGAAAGTGGAATAATAGCACTATAGCAATTTAGGGTGAAAATAGCCTTAGTGAAGATGTACATCTGTCAAGGGAATACAAAAAAAAAAAAAAATTGCAGCTGCTGTGGTTACGTTACCAGCCACAAATCCATACAGCAAATACAAATTAGGAGCACCCCCTTACCCCAATGTGGCTACATAATAGGGGTTCTGTGTGGCTGGTCAAACTGATTTCAGCTTGGATTAAAACAGCTGTGTATGTGGCTCTAAAGGGGTCAAACCAGGGTGGGGTTACTAAGCAATAGAGCTGGTATCCAGGCCCGTTAATTAACAGCTTGCTGCCCTTTCTGAACACCCAAACCAGCTGCCTGAGAAGATCGTTTCACCCTACCTAGTGGGAGGGCCACAGGTTCAGTACTTAAAGCTTAAAGCTTTCAAACAACACCCTAAGCCTTAACAGCCCAACTCAGCAGAAATCTGGCAGATATCATTATGGGTACCTACCAAAGACAATTGTTGTTGGTAGGATGGTTACAAAATTAACTTTTTTGGGACAAAGGCTGCCCTGATTCCTCACTGTGACCTGATAAGGTAAGGGTGTGCTGGGAAGAATTGCTCACATCATTCATTTCTTGCTGGAATGCAGGTTAAATTGACCTGGCCCACACAGTAAGAGAAGAGAACTAGGGAAATAGACTTTTATGTACAGCTTTCAGCTTGATGCAGCCAAAGTTAAGCACTTTTAGGTCCCTGGTTTCACTATAACATTTCAACAGAAGAATTAAGAGTATATTATACTTTCTTCTGTTGAAAACAATGGAACTTGATAGAGCTCACCTAAGGTTGTATGGAGAATTACTGTTATGAATTTGAAAACATAAGGAAACAATTAAATATCTGCATTCTGGTGCTTCTAAGGCACCAATCTGAGGGACTGTTACATGGAACTAAGGAGCCCCACTGAATTCAGAGGAACGTAATCATTTCTGTATAAACATGCACAGGCCTTCTTCAGAATAAATAGTTTGTGCAGAAGGTAAATCTGTTTATGATTGAGTGATATGATGGGTAAAAGAGTGGATTAAATTAAGTTTGACTTCCTTCTCTTGAAAAGAATGGGAGTTGCACAAGATTGGGTTATACTTCTTTGCTCACAGATACGTATGTAGCATTGATTTGAAGAATATTTAGAAGATAACCGCATTTAGTTTTCTTTCATACTTCCAAGCTTAAGCGGTGAGAGAAAATCCTTGGGAACAGATCTATGCAGGCAACATAAATTGGTTCATTTAAATATTTTTGCCAATTATAGGTGATACGGATATAATTGTTCCTCTAACCCTATATGTGAGTACAGTAGAGTCTCGGTTATCCGACCTAAATGGGTGGTCGGAGGGTCGGATAACCGAAAGGGTCGGATTACACGGAGGTGCGTGGCGGCCACCATTTTGGGGGCGTGTCGGGCGGGCCTGGGGCATATCGGGGTGTGTCTGGGGGCACGGAAATGCCTACAGCCACTCCCCCAGGCAGCCGCGATGTCAGTTAATCTGGAGGGTTGGATAACCGCAGGTTGGATAACCGAGACTCTACTGTATAATGTTTGGAAGGCTGATAGGACTGTTGGGGTAAAAGGATATTGCCCAGCTGTTGATGTTCTGTTAGGCAAATATTTTCTCAATCTCAGAACAGAGGTGTTGATTCTCTCACAGAATTCAGGTATTATTTGTATTTAGCACTCCTTCCTGATTTGAAATCTACCAGCTCTGCAGTCTTTTCAGCTTTAGATCCCCAGATGTTGCAGCTCTAGAAATCCCACAATCTATGACCATTGACCATGCTGGCAAGGGTGTTAAGAACTGTAGTTCAGCTACACATGGAGATCAGCAGTGGGAAAGCCTGAACTGTAGTGTTGCAAACACTGCCTCGAACATATTAGCTACATCCGTCCAATATTGTGATTCAAATGCAAACCAGTTTCTCATAAATGCCAGAGAAATGTAGCATCAGTTTGCTGCTAAGTGAAGTCAGTTTTGTGTTTACAGGTTTATTTTACCAACATGCTGCTACTATCAGGACTTAAAGCTAGTGCAAGGACTTAAACTTCCTTTGGTTTTAATGAAACTAATTGTGACTAAATTAAGATAGACTGAGGCCTAATATTTATCTCTTTTACATACATGAAATGTGCCGTCAGAGTGACTTTGTAACAAATTCACTCACATTTTGACTGACAGTCAGGGGGTACACCCACAGCCTGAATACCAAAATGGCTCTATATAAAACCTGCAGAGCCAACTTTTCTTTTTCTTTTTTCTTTCCCCTGTCATGACAATTTTCAGAAATGAATGTAAGGTTTCATATTCTCTGTATAGAGAATGCATAGGTGTCTACCTCTTTGACTTTTGTTAGTATCCACAGCCCTAGCATTTAGGGTCAGGGGCTCTGCTACCATGCCAGTATATCTCCTACCTGCAGGAAGTCCACATTTATTCCCAGCACTGGGAACAGAATTATATTCACATTGCCTTGATGCACAGGTCTCCTTTTTACGACGAAGTGATGAATTCAGGCAGGACTGGCCCATGATATTTTGCTGAGACAAAGTGGAAGATGCTCTCCAGTCCTCTTTCATTTCCAGAAGCTGAGTGGACTGAGTTGAATCTTACATCAATGCTGCTGACCAAAGAGCTTCTACCAACACCCCCCCCCCCAAGGAAGCAGACTAGCCTATCCTATGGCACACGTAGGTCTGTCCTCCATCTTTTTGTCACCTACCTTCCAGCATCTTACTGCTTCAAACAGCTGTCTCACTCTGCTTGCATAATAGGACTCATCCTAAATGCAGGCTTGCAAGAGATGTATGTTCGATAAAATAAACATGGGGCTCTGTATCATGAGGCTTTTGTCTGCTATGGAAATATCTAGTGCTAGGAACCCAGTAGTCCAATCTGTGTAGGAAACCCCAAAATATAGTTCTCTGTAAGAATCAACACGTATTTCTATAGACTGGGGTGGACAAAGTATGTCTCTGGGGACACACACAGTTCTCAAACCTTTTTGTTTGCATGTGTGTGGATGTCCTCGTTCCATTTTATCTGGTCAAAAAGATTAACTGTTTCTCCTAGAAGTTTCCAGGAGCAATGACTCACCTTTTAGAAAGATCTCATCCCACTCCATCCCTGCATTGTTTAACATTTCAAAAATTCAGTTTCCCAAGACCAGAAGTGAATTTCTGGCCATTCTCACCCACAGACCCACTAAAACCCTGACTCCTGCTAAAGATAGAGAGGCAGCCTGTTATGCAGTTTGTTCATCTAACCCAGTGTGGCTTGCTCTGGCTAGTAAAAGTTTTCTAAGGTCTTAAGAGAGAAAGGTCTTTCCCACCATCAGCTACCTGAACCTCCACTGGAGTTGCTAAGTGAGTTTCAGCACACAGAACAGGTGTATTGTGGCAGAGTTTGAGCTAGCATAGCTGTAGGGAATTAGAGTTCCAAACAGTACCTGTTCCAAGCTCTGTTCTGACCTTGAGATAAACGGCTCCACTAACTTGAGCCTCTGACTTGTAAAAAGTTTAGCTAAGGCCATGGTGTGTTACAAAGAAGACCAGCAGGGAAATTATCAATCAGGGTCTTGAAAAAATAATGTTTTTGATTACAGTTCCCAGAATCCCCAGACAGGATGATTTTTGAATAGTCATGGGAAATTACACAAAATCCAAATGGGATTTAGGTAAATAAGATATGTTTGCCCATTCCTTATTTGTTCGTTTGGAAGAGTTCATATGAGTGTCCCACCAATAGCTCCACATTGCAGTTGGGTATGCAACAGAGTCTTGCAAAACAGCATTCAGACTGCACCCAGTCACAGTGTCAGACTACTGGTGATGAACCCTTTAGGGATTAAGGCAGAGATAACCAGAAGTCTGATACTGTTTAATTTTTTTTTAGCCCCTGGAGCAATCAGCCTGAAACTTCCTCAAATCAGCAAGGGAATACAAGTATTGGCAGGATCAAATAGGGATTTTGGACTTGTTCTGCAGAAAGAAATGGAGATGAGCTCACCCAACACGTTAAACTAGAAAGAGAAACTCAGTGAAGAAACAATACTAAAACTATTGCACAGTGAGTTCTCTTTTAATTTAAAAACGAAAAGTAGAAATGGAGAATTAGATCTAAACTCATAATTCTTTTACATATTTAATCAAACTTAAGTCCCGTTGAATTAAATGGGATTTGCATCCATGAAATGGGTTTACATTCACATGCAACATTACTCATGGGCAGAATACTTGCAAATTGAAGGAGAAGTCTTGTGACATCTTAAAAATTAATTTATTCCAGCATAAGTTTTCGTGAACTACAATCCACTTAAGTCCACAGACACTTATGCTGAAATAAATCAGTCTTTAAGGTACCAGAAGTCTCTTTCTTTTTATATTGAAACAGACTAGTCCATCTACTTGTTTGTGTACTGAAGCAGGAGCAAGTACACACTGCTGGCCCCACTCCCCGAACTTGTAGCCCTGGGCTAGTTGTGCCCCCTCCCTGCGTCTGCCTGTTGAGCACAAAACACATCTGAAAAGGAATCCAGGCACATAAGTTGTGGCGACAACATCTGAGGATAGGATAACTTCCTAAGTTCATGCATAAGAATTCCTTACAGGTGTTCATATTCAACAGGTAGAATTGTGTAGGTAGGGCTAGTCCAGAGTCATGATGTTGAGAATGGAGGCACTGGCTATGACCTGCACCTACTTCAGAACAGGAATGTCCTGCATATAAATGATTCATGATTAACCCTCCAGGTAAGGAGGTACACTGTTACAAATTGTTATAATTTCTACACTCCAAGTAAGGAGGTACATTGTTATAGCAAGTGGGCATCTTAATTATTTCCCCCCTTTGGGTACTATTATCTTAGATTTTAACACACACACAAAGAGAATGAAATCCAACTTTCTAGGGAAAAAATAGATTAATCAAGTGGATCCAGAATTCATCTTTTCCTCCCCAGTTTCCAATTTTTAGTATAACATTCTGAGTTCAGTATGTGTGGACATATAAATTTCAGTTCCAGTTCCAGTTCCAGCTCCAAATGCAATAATAGTTTGATTGGTACTCCAACAATAACAATCAACAGGGGTACTGTCTGGCACACTCCTTTGTGTAAAATTCCAGGAATCCAGGAGACTTTTGGAGCAGAAAACAAAGTGAAGGAGAATCCCTGAAAAATGCCACGCAAGCTTCAACCAGGAAAGGAAATGAGGCAACAAAAAGAAACTGCAGCTTGCATAGCGCCAGCTATTCCGACACTTTAACTGGAGTTGTGTTTGCATATGAAGATACACACGTATCCCACGTGACTTGAATTCTTTCTACCTTTCTCTTTGTCCTGCCAAGTGTCTATCAGCTTGCACATCTGTAGGGTCAAAGGAAGCCGAACCATACCTGTGCAAATTTTCCAGCCACCTTGGGGAAAAAAATGTGTTTGTCTTCTTGTGCTTCAGTTGTTCTGTCCTTTCCACATTCCCAGTTGCTAGGGCTTCTAGATAGCACATTCACTCTTCTCTCCATTCTAGAAGCAAAGCTACTGTTCCTGTTTGCCTGCCATTCTTAAAGCTAGGGGAAAAAAGCCCAGTACTAGAGCACATTGCATCCATAAAAACTCAATATTCTCTCATCATGGTGGAGTAAATATATATCTGTAAAAGTAAATGAATCCAGGCTACTTCCAGGTGTGATTTTGCATACGTTCAAACTGCCCTGATTTGTCAGGAATAGTCCTGATTAATCCTTTGTCATACCACTTTTTTCAGCTGCTTTTAAGATATTGGTTTCTCTCTCCTCTTCCCACTTTCTCCCTTTGTCCTTCATCTTACTTCAGTTGCTGAAAACTGAATGCAAAAATAGTGTGCACTCAGTTAACTTAAGAGAGTAAAGGAGGATGAAATGGGTGTAGCTTCCCACCCCTATTTCTTATATTGAGGGATTGAGGTCCTTGCCACTTGCCAGCTAATTCTGGATCCTGTCTAAGGTCAGCTATATCAACTTCTGGTGACCCAGCTTATGATATTGGTTAAACCAGGCAGGTCAGTTTACCATCAGCCCTCCACTTAAACATTTTTAAGTCTTACAGTTCCAGGACATTTACATAAGAGTGTATTATTTCAGGCTATTTATTATACGTATTCATTGATATGGTATCTGGGAGAATTACAGACATAGCATTGTCTGGGTACTTCAGCTTAGTTATATCCCATAACATATGTTATGTGAGGTATTATTATTCCATAATGTTGCCTACAAGGCATCATATATGAAGTCATGTAACTGTCACATCATACTCATCAGGACATTCATAAATAATCTTTGTACTCAGCTCTATAACAGGCTGGACAATAAGTAATATATGTATGAACATCAGCCTTCTAAACCACTTAACGTGTAACATTCTCCTTGTATCATCACAATCAGGTTCTCCATAATCACATAGTTTTCCATAGTGTCTGCTAAGTTATTATACAGACAATCCCTAAAGGCTTTTACATAGCCACAGTCCTTGTCCCTTATCATATTCTTCCACTTAACCAAGGACCCGTACAAATCTCATCTGTTTGTGGGATTTTACCACTCCAACAGGGTCCTATGTAACACAGGCATTCAAGGGTTAAACCTTAAGCATTTCTTAAGCAAGTCTTAACTGCATTAATCACATTTAAACATCTCTCCCCTAGCCTTACCAAAATCAGCATTTTAGGGTGACATGTCAGGGCTTATCAGGAACTTTTCTTGAGAACGCTCCATCAAGATCTTCTCTTCCTCATATGGGAGGCCTGACTTGCTCTGACTTAGCTCTTTTATTCTCTCCTGATGCCCACTCAGTGTTTTGGTTATTCAGTCAGAGGTTTACATCTTATCTTTTTGTTCGGTACCTTAGGGTCCAGTGTACAACCCATTTTTAGAATACATCCTACTACTTATGTTCAGGTGCCTCTAATCTACTAACTCATAGGGTGTCCTTGGGTCATTTTTTGCTGTTTTTGTTTACATTTTTTTAGAGGAACATCTCGCATTCTTCTCAGGCTTGAAATCTGAACAAACTTTCCCTTCTTTTATCATAAGATAGAAAATGGGCAGGTGCTGTCATGAATCTTAGGCTCTGTTTTCTACACCTATAGGTTTCTACCAGGTTATATGTCAGTGGTTCTCAACCTGTGGGTCCCCAGATGTTTGTGGACTTCAGCTCCCAGAAGCCCCAACCACTATGGTCAATGCTCAGGGCTTCTGGGAGCTGAAGTGCAAAAACATCTGGGGACCCACAGGTTGAGAACCACTGTTATATGTCCTTGTTTAATGATATACAGTGGGTACTAGGGTTCGGTTCCAGGACCACCACCCCATGGATACCAAAATTCATGGATGCTGAAGTCTCATTATGTACAATGGTGGAGAAAGATGACATCCCTTTATATAAAATGGCAAAATCAAAGTTTGCTTTTTGGAATTTTTATTTTTTGGAATATTTTCAAGCTGTGGTTGGTTGAATCTGTGGACTCTGTGGAAGGCTGATTGTATAAATATTTTAATGATATATGCACAGGCTGAGGAGCTGCCAACTAAAATTTGGCCTGTAACAAGAAAGCAGAATCTTGCCCTTCCCAATAGGCTCAGGCAAAAGCACCCTTTTCTAGCTTGCACCCTTTCCTAGCTTGTGTGTTCTTCCTCATTAATAGCGTTTGCCATCTTGACTACATTCTGATATTTCTAAGCCACATGTATGGTTTTCATCTGTTAAATGTTGGCAGGTATAAGTGTATCTCAGACAAACTGGTCTTCCCCTCAGTTTCCCAGGGCAGACCCCATGCATTCACCCATCCACCCATCAAATTTACTGCCAGATACATGAGGGCTATGTGAGACCACTGTAATACTTCAGAACTACCCAGCATCTTGATTTTTTCTCCATGCCCCAAAGTACAGTCAGTCTGGAGCATGGCAGAAATATCAAAGTGGCTGATCCTGATGGTGATGATTGCATTAACATGATGAAAACTGTGGGACTTTTGTGACAAAAGACTTTATGTAATCCATAGAGTTTTGAAGTAATATGCTTTGAAAATAATTACTACATGCCTACTTGTTTCTGTTTAAACAATCTGCACAATAGCTGTGGTATGGACATAGACTAAACCACTATGGTTGCTTGCAAACCTCAAATATTTACTTTTAGACTCACTGTAATTGGTCTTGCTACTCAGCAGTGTAACATTAGAATCACGTCTGAGTTTATTGTTTCTGCTGTATTGATCCAAGAGGTATCATTCTTGTCTAACATTTTTCTCCCATCACAACTGGAAGACCATACCTAAAAAGATTTACAAGTTGAAAGCAGTAGTAATCAGAGCTGGGAAATAAGGCATTGCAAGAAATGTGGTTTCCCAGCAGGATCACTTGGATGGGGGACCACCAAAAAATATGAGGTGCTGCAAACTACATTTCAGAGGAAGACAATGGCAAGCCGCCTTTGAGTATCCTTGTCTAAGAAAACTATGAAATCCAAGGGTTTGCCATAAGTAAAAGCACATACACACAAAAAATTATTTACTAGTTGCACATAACAAGGATGTAGTGAACATACATCTCAAAAGCAATATGACGATCAGAAACAATGTTACTTTAGTGGTGTAATGGCTAACATTTTCTTCTTACTTTCAAAAGTACTATAAATGGAAAAGTAACAAGCAGCTCAAGAAAAAATATAACACATTAACATGTATAACAAATATAAGACATACAAAACAACACTAAAAAGCATTGCAACAAGCAATAATAATGTTTTGGATTTTTTTGAGCACTGTAACAGCTAATAGGAATGGATTACTATTTAAAAAATAACTTTCCATGATCTGCTAGTAATATTTTCCCCAGAATTTTAACACAGATGTTGCGGATAGCCACAAATTGTTCAAATTCCTTCATGATGATGCATAGAAATGAAATTGTTTCAAAACAAAAGTGTGCCAAATGTATGCATGTTATTGGTTAAACATAATAATTTAAGATTCTACCTAGTTTATAGCCAAAATTGGCTCAGAAAAGCAACATTTGCATGATCCAGGATTCACTGGGAAAACACTGCAAGACACTTATGAGATGTTCTTATAAACTAGAAATGCCATTTGGTGATGTTTGCACACAGAATGTGTTGCCACAAACCAATTTCAGGAACTGAAGAGCTTGGCAGTGTTGGCTACATAACAAGACTGCATAACACAAAAATTATTCTCCTGGTTTCAATCAAGTAGAAATTGCAGACTATGAACTTCATAACACGCCAGCTTAAATCCAAAGTCAAATATTGTCACTCATATTTCAGTAGCTAGGATTGCATTTGTGTACTTGAAAATATGCAGCTTGTTACCAAAAAATGATCACCAGCTTCTCATATAGTGTAATCCTTTAGTCAGAAGTAATCCTAGGGTTGCTACATACCATAGCAGGAGTAGGAAGCTGCAGCAGGTCCATGGAGCCATTTTCTACCCCTGGTGGGTCACTGTGTCACAAGAATGAGATTCATTGCCCAGTAGAGAGACCATGTTAGCAAAGCAAGGAATTAAAGCAAAGTTTATTTCTGCAGTCGAAATAGGTACACACTTCGTGGAAGTTCAAAGTGAGAAAAAACTCATTTCCCTGTGCCCATCTGATATACACTAAATAGGTGGGTTTCCTTGTGTAAATATTCAGAAAACAATTAATACTTAGTACAAAGCACGTCCTCTCTGGCATCTATCAACATTAAACTGTCCCAACCTGTTTATCATTTTCAGACAGCATGTGATAATTCAACAAGAACTTAGATTTTGATTTCTTCAGTGAGTCTGTTACCTTAAACAAGGAATGGAATTAACAGTTGCAAATCAAGGCGGAAGCTCCCTTTCTCACCTACATGTTAAGACACAGGATAAAGCCATGGTTCATAGTTTAGCCTATGTGACCCTCTCACTTCTAGGGAATGAACATCTCAAAACTTCTGAGTTCAGATTGGAAAAGGGGAATTTCTAGTTTTGAGAGTGTGGGTTTATTATTATTATTTTCATCACAACTGGATTGCCAAAAAGGCTAAAGAAACAAACAACGTAAAAACAAAAACAACAGGAAGTTTACTTCTGGCTTTGGGGAGGGAAAGTAATTATTTGGGGGGCTAAACACTGTGGGGGGTGTCACCCTTCTTGTTGGCGGGGCAAAAACTGCAGTCTGGGGAGTCTGGAAAAGTTAAGAGCTATAAACACAGCCTTGAGGGCACATGTGGCCCCATGACCTCACTTTGCCCAGCCTTCCTTTACAGAGAAGAGTCATCTTCTGTTCTGAAGCACAGTCTGGTCTCTGTTTCTTTAAAGAACTACAAGGAGGGAAAACAGAGGACTCAAAGTTTTCCCATCATCACCATACACCTCCTCAGGAGGGCTGATCAGGCACATAAGTGACCAAGATCACAGCCTTCCCTGCAATTATGATCTGCATTTCTTTAAATTATAGAGGTCACTCACTTCCATACATAAGAACTAGCAATTGTTATGCAGATTATTGGCTTTTTTTTTTGTCGTATCCTGGTGATGCATTCTCTCTGTCTGAGTGATGGCTGCCCTAAGCGTTCAGCCTCAAGCCATGTTAGTTTGGGATTCTAGGAATTATAATCCAAAGAAGTCACTTTTCTAAGATTTAGACTTAACTCCCTAATAAATGTGTTTATACACATTTACCCAGACATAAGACCTACTGAAGCAAATGGAAAGTGGATAGGATTGTTCTGTATTGTTATTCTTACAGTCTTCTCCCGCCAGGTCACTGCCAGTTGTATCACTGTTGAAAAAAGGTATTTCTTTTTTAAAAAAATTTTTAAAAAATTTTTATTAGAAAGAGAAAAGAATAATATATAACAGAATAAAACAAAAACACCACGTGAATAACATAAATGTGAAAAAGAGAAAAATTACAACACAAATAGCTTATGTTACTATTTCTCTCCAGATCCTTTCTCATCATATACTTATTCAACATATTATATATCATATTGATTATATATTTTTATTTCATGTATCTTAATCTCATCCTACTTGTATTCATTATTAATAATTTCATTCTTAAATCTATTCTTTTCAACTATATTTAACCTATTACTAATACTATATATAATCTAGTTATTAACAATAAACATTAACCCTAAATGTAAGCCCATTCCCAGAGCCAATTATATTTCAGCTTATTCTGCTTTCCAAAATTGTAATTCTTCTTGTGGGGGTGTGACACTTCCCTCTTTTGTTAAAGCCTTTTCCAGAAATATTTTCCATATTGCTTCAAAGTCATTTCTTTTCATTATCCCTTTTTTAACCTTAATTTGACATGTTAACTTATTATTGATCGCAGTTTTCCACACTTCTTTATACCAATCCTTTATTTGAAAGTCTTCTTGAGTCTTCCATTTTCTTGCTGCAGTCAATAAATTTGTAATTAACTCTTTCATTGTCTGAGTACAATTAACCTTATCAAATATAGATAATAATGCTATATTTAGACATATTTGTAAATCAATTCCTGTTATCTCTTTAAATACCATTGCCAACATTTCTGTACACCTTCACAATTCCACCACATATGGATGTATGTGCCAATCTCTTGGCTCCTTCAACATAACCTTGAATGATTCTTGTCTATGTTGAAAAAAGGTATTTCTGTGGGTGGGGCAACTCTTCGAACAATGGCATATGAGCTAGAGAGCACCATTTGAAGTATTTTTTTTTTTTTTAGACAAAGCTGGAAATTAGCAGAAAACTCCCTTTTACAAATATTGCTTCCTCTTCTCCCCCATGAAACAAATGTGAAGCTAATGGCTGAGATTTATAGAGATCCTTTAATCCTGGCTAAAGCCTCAATGAATCCACTGGGAATTTTGGCTTTCACCCACTCTAAACAATATGGACACAAACATTAGTTTTAAAACTTCCCTTTGTTTCAAGAGTTTGGGTAGCACCATGAGAGAAGTCCTTAACAGTATAAACAGCACAATCCAAGCTATGGTCTACTCAGAAGTAAGTCCCTCTTAGATGAAGAGGCTTCTTCACCAACAAGTGGTTATAGAGTTTCTATTTCAGCATTAAATTCTCCTGATTTTATTTGAATTTTTTAAAAATGTTTTGCTTGAAGAGGAATGCTTCAATTAGCTTTAAATGTTACTTCAGGCAAAATGTTGGAGGCAACAAATGAAGCTTTTGCAATTGGCTGGCTGTGCCTTCAGGTGAACAGGATTAGTTGCACAGTTTTTTGAAAATGATCCTATAATTGACATTCCAGAGAAAGTTGCAATCACAATTTGTACTCATTCCCACTTGCCTGGCATGAAGCTCTCCAGACTTTTTGGCCTGATCAATGAGAATGAGAAACTTGGTAATGTGACAAAGTATTTATGAGTGTTTCTTTAACACTTTTTTATTTTAACAATGGTTGTGGTTTTTAATACACAGCTGTTGTTGATTGTTGCATTCCCATTATTTGTTTAGAAAGTTTTCACAGCTGGCAATACTTATTCCTGCATGAAAAGTTATCTAAACTGGAAGAAAAACTTTGCTTGCTTGCGTGCGTGCTTGCTTGCTTGCTTCCTTCCTCTCTTGATCATGGGGTTTTCTGAGGCTGAGGAACATGTGATGAGCTCAAGGTCAGCCAGTGGGTTTCCATGACCAAGTGGGGAATCAAATTGTGTTATCCAAGCAATATATGGAGGAGTATATAGACAAGACTGTAGATGGGGGAGTGTAGATGGGGGAGTGTAGATGGGGGAGTGTATATACAAGGGTATATATGGAGGAGTATATATAAAAGCATATCTATGCAGGAATATATATGGAGGAGTATATATACAAGAGTATATATGAAGGAGTATATATGCTAGAGTATATATGGAGGAGTATATATGGAGGAATATATATGGAGGAGTATATATACAGGTGTATATATGGGAAGTATAAATGGAGTAGTATATATAGAGGAGTATATATACAAGAGTATATATGTTACCCTGTGAATTTGGGGTCCCGGGAGGGGCACCCAAACAACCAAAACAAACTAAGCAAAGATGGGGAAAATTAGCTGGAGCACACTCTTGGCTAACGAGAGGCAGGGCAATGCAGCAGGATCTTTTACCTTATGTCTACAGCATCAGGTCAGTGAGGAGGCAAATGGTTCAAATAACAATTAAGATTTATTAGACAGTTATTAAAGAAAAGCACAAACACACTCCTAACTAGAAAAGGAAATAGAATTTCAAGGGGAATGGGTGATACACCACCTGTCCTGCAGTCCTGAAAAAGCCTGATTTGAAGAGGAAGAAACCCAGCATGGCGACCGAGGGGAATCTGCTGAACCAAGCAGCAGCAAGGCAAAGTGAAGTTCGGGCGATCCAGCAAGAGTTCCAAAGAGCTCTCAAAGAGGGGGATTTTTATAGGGGAAAGAACAACTGCAGGCTATTCTGGTCTCAGGTGAAAACAATAAGTTTTGAGTTGGAGACAAAGCCTCCGAAAGGTGAGAATTTGCATGATTAAGTTAAAGTCCGAATTGACAATGATATGGCCGGTATGTAAATGAGGCTACCTCGGCAGTTAACTACCTAGCTCGCCAGGGTGTCCACTCAGGGCAGAGGATCTCTTTGTGGTAGCGTGCATTCGTAATGAAGGTGTTTGTTTCGGGAGGTCCCCTAAAGCAGATCTGGCAATATCTGGCTTGGTTTGGTGGGAGCAGCAAGTAGTAGCCATGCCTAGCTTGGTACTTGTTCGGCGGGCCACACAAACACTCGGTTGGTGGCAGAGTAGGGTTGAATGATGATATCAAAAAGATATCTTTGGTTCACCAAAGGCCAGGCCAGGACACAGTGGTAACGTATATGCAGGAGGACACATGGAGGAGTATATATCGAGGATTATAGATGGAGGAGCATATATGCAGGAGTATTGATGGAGGAGTATATATACAAGAGTATATATGGAGGAGTATGTATGCAAGAGTATGTATGCAAGGGTATACGTGGGGGGTATACGTGGGGGGGTATACGTGGGGGGTATACGTGGGGGGTATGGATGCGGGGGTATACGTGGGGGGGTATGGATGCGGGGGTATACGTGGGGGGGTATGGATGCGGGGGTATACGTGGGGGGGTATGGATGCGGGGGTATACGTGGGGGGTATGGATGCGGGGGTATACGTGGGGGGGTATGGATGCGGGGGTATACGTGGGGGGGTATGGATGCGGGGGTATGGATGCGGGGGTATGGATGCGGGGGTACGGATGCGGGGGTACGGATGCGGGGGTACGGATGCGGGGGTACGGATGCGGGGGTACGGATGCGGGGGTATGGATGCGGGGGTACGGATGGAGGTGTATATATACAAGAGTATATATGGAGGAGTATATACGCAAGAGTATATATGGAGGAGTATATTTGGGGGATTATATATGGAGGAGTATATATGGAGGAGTATATTTGGGGGATTATATATGGAGGAGTATATATGTAGGAGTATATATGGAGTATATATACGCTGGCTCTCTACAAGTTGCCCACAGTTACTTATAAAGACCAGTTTCCTTTTCCTCCCCTTTCCCCATGCTTTAAAGCAGTACTTTTAAAAGCATATTCTACAGAGCCCCTCTTTGAACTTACTAAGCTCAGATGGTCCTAAAAGAAGATCAGACTTTCAGGGCAGGGAAGACACTCCCTGAAAGTCAACATGTATGCCAAAGGTGGGGAGCTACCAGGATTTGGCGGGGGTGTACACTGGCTTCCCATAGAACCTTGGGGGACCAGGCCTACCTGCTCCCACCTACATGGCTGAATCCTGAACTGCTTCTTTTATGAAGTCCATAGCCTCGAATATACTACAGAACTCTCTGCAGTGTGGAAGTGTCCAGTGGTATATGAATGTCCACAAAAAGTGGTTTCATGCAAATGTTCTAAACCATATCATAAAGAACCTATGGATTTCTGAGAGAGAGAGAGCTTTAGTGCTTTTTAAAAAATAAATTCTTTGCAAACGCAGTATAAGGGTTCCAGGCAATATAAGGTGACATTCCATTTTAGATTCAAATATCTGTCTGTCTATAAACTGCACAAGGAATGCAATAGCTACTTAACCATTAATTGAAATGTCCAGGAATAAGAAAAGGAATACACATTCCTGTAGTGAAGCCAGCAGCTCTGTGTAGCTAATACTTGATTTTTTAAATTTTTTATTTGTGCTTTAAATGCCTCCTTTGCATCTTCTTAGTGCATCCTCCCTTGTGTCCTTCCAGCTCCAACAGACACTCCTATTTAAGCTGGGCTGTACAGTTAGAGGGATTTCCAGTAAATCCTGTTTTATATTCAAATGGATTTTTGTTTTGGAAGCACTTGTGCAACTGTTTATCGGCAGTTTGCATCTTATCATAATGCATGAGATAGATTTTAAATGCCTCTAAAGATTTCCTCTGGGAACAATCATTATTGAAATAAGGTGGAATGTTGTGCAATGTTCGTTTCTCCACTAATGAAGCTCTTCGACAAGAACAAAAACTGAATGTAATTTGAACTTGTATCAGTCTTTTTTCACATGCCAAGAATATATTCACATATGAGTGCTCTATCCAATATTTTATTATTGTATAGTAAAATCTTTACACAGAATAGTTAAGTTTGGCAATAGTTAGAGTTTGGCATTACATAGAATAGTTAGAGTTTTGCAGCATGATGAACTCTATTTTAGTTGAACCACTTTCATATCTGTTAGCGTGAGTGAGGCAGCACTGTATGGTCACAAGTATCACTTTTCAATGGTGAGCAGTGGAAACTACATCCTCAAAGTATTCCAGTGCACTCCAAACGCTCTTCCTTGAAAAGTGATACTCTTGGGCTCCTCCAGAAGGATGGGAAAGTGGTCCACTGTTCTTTTTCCTATTCCTTCCGTCCCTCTTCCCATTTTTAGCAAGGGTGCAGACTAGCCTGAATTCTTACTGGGGCATAGTCGAGGAACAAAAGGACTTTGGAAGATGTGGTTTCAGAGATGCTACCTCTTTGTCAACACCACATCCCTTCCCCTTCTTTCCTCTCCCCACTCAATCTGTGTGGCACATCTTTTTTTTTTTAATTTTAATTTTGGTGCCATGACTGGAGAGCCAAGATCAGGAAATCAGAATTCTGTGTCTGCCCCTAGCTCCTGCCTTGGAAGCATTGTCTTAGGGACCACGGGAATGCACAGTTAATGTAAAGACTTCCATAATCTTTACAAATGTTGGGCTTATACTGTTTGGTTATAGTCTAAATGTATAAGCCACCTGTAAAGACAAACCTATCCAACAAGTTTTAGCGGTTAGCAATAGCAGTTACATTTCTATACTGCTTATCAGTGTGAAGCACTCCCTCAGCAGTTTACAATGTGTTTATTTAATTGCCCCCAACAATCTGGGTATTCATTTCACCAACCTAGGGAAGGATAGAAGGCTGAGTTAACCTGAAGTCCTGCAGGATCGAACTCACAATGTTGTGGCTGCAGTACTGGCATTTAACCACTGTATCACCAGGGCTCTTGGTGGCTCTTAAAGCCATAAAATGCACTAAAGAAACATTATTATATATTATATTATATATGGATTATATATTTAAAAATGCACCAATTTTAAGGCATTATCCCTTTAAGACATTAGAGTTTTAAAAACACTGGGTATCTTTTATCAAATAAACTTCTATATCCCCATGGTTGCTTACCATATTCCTTACGTTTTCTCTAAGCCTGAATGTGAACTAGCTCCTTAAACATGGTTGCAGCTATTTAAATGGAATAGTTTCACCTTTGCTTACCATTATACTTCTGAAAACAGCTACATCTCTAAGTCTATACAGATAGTCCAGACACTATGCATTCTTGTAGTGTAAGAACAATCTTGGATCTTAAGTCTGCTGTTGCTTTGTGTTCTAGCATCTCTTCCACTAAAGATACTGAGAGACAGAAGAATCAGGGTAGCAAGGAATCTCTGCTGTCTTAGGGACAACCTTTCAGTTAGAAATGAAGTGTGCCTACATGTGGTTAAGTAAAGACTGCATAACTTGTGGCTCATTATGAAATATGAACCAATAACAATGACTGGGAGCATCATAAACCTGCTTTTGCTGCTTGGTTGGGATTACAAAATCATGAATGCTGTCTGTCAAAGGAGCCAGCATTGTATAGTGGTCTGAGTGCTGGACTAGGACCAGAGTTTCAGTCCCTGCTTGGCCTTGGAATCCCACTGAGCAATCTTGGGCCAGTCACACTGTCTCAGCCTCAGAGGATGGCAATGGCAAACCCCCTCTGAACCAATCTTGCCAAGAAAACCCCATGATAGCCATGATCTTAATCTTCTATGGATATCACTGAAATGGAGAAGTTATCAAGCTTGATGAAAGGAAATTCAATCCAACAGTTCAAAAGACAATGGAGACCAATCACAGACTGGGTAAAAAGTTATTAATAATTATAACTTCAAATAGAGAAGAAGACAGGATTTAGAGGTAATCTTTATGTTAAGAGTGGGAATAAGAAAAGGAAATGAGAATAAATTTTTATATTTGTATTGTGTACGTTAAATATAGGTATAAGAAATACAACAACAAAAATATTTCGAAGGATTGTAGGTTGGTTGGTTAGGTGGGTGAATATAAAATATAAAATGTACATACAAATATTGTAATAAATATGTATCTTTTACTTTTTTAATGTATTGGATGAAAATTTAGTTTAAAAATTATTTTAAGAAAACATGATGGGGTCCATTTAGGGTTGCCATAAGTTGGAAACAACTTGAAGGCACTTAGCAATAACAGCTATCAGTCAGCTGGCATATTACAGCCCACGTCCATATTTGAGCAAAAAACAGGATACAAATAAAGATGATGCTGATTGTCAAAGCTAGGGGCAAATATTGTGACGGGTCTTGGTTTGACCTTGGAAATAATATTTTTTTGGATTATAGCTCCCAGAATCCCCCAGTCAGCATGCAAAGGGATTCTAGGGGCTGTAGTATATGTATGTATGTATGAACATGCCTGTGCCATGCACTTGAATGCAGTGGGGAAGAAAACTCATTTTGTGCTGAGTTCCATAACTAAAAATATAATTTAATGTATTTACATCTAGAATGGATATCCCTCATTCTTATCCTAGACAACTCTCTGTGTGAAAATTCTCATGGGTCTTGTGCTTAATGTACAATAACCCATGCTTCAATTAATGTTAACATAACAAAAGAATGACAAATTCTTCAGTTCAGTAAGCAATCCGAATAATCCCATTGGTTTATCTGGTGAAGACAAACACATTTGTATTCAGACATCCATTCAAGCAGCTCTCAAGCTGAAACTGAACTTGATTTGGTAGGCCGGCTGTGAGCTTTCACTGGTTTACTAGAAAGTTTTATGATTTATTGTATCATGAATAAGATGTCGAAAGAGTTGGCTTTTTCTTCAGGTTTGTTGGTTTTGTAACATTTCCAGTAACACATGGGAGTCAATGTCTTTCAAGAACACGTGCGTGGACATGAAAATTACAATAAACAGATGGATGTGGGGCAAATGTTTTCTAAAACATTCTCATCAGTGCAAAAGAGCAAAAGCTTTCCACACCAAAGTGACTATAAGCGTCCATGCCTTTGCTCCACACAATTGTTATCCCATTTAAAGCTTCATTTAAACATAATGGTAAACGTAATGCATGACATATTACATTAACATACTGGATTGCAAGACAAGCTGTAAGTTGAATATAGTGACAAACGGCAACTTCCTTTTTCGTTAAAACTTCCTTCAGGAAATGGTAAACCTCATCTGAATCATTCCTGGCAAGAAAACCCTATCATAGCCTAATCGTAAGTCCAAGTTGACTTGAAGGCACGTAATAGTCACAACAAATTGAAGGAGTCAAATGTATTACCACAGTGCTTCTTAACCTGGGCTCTGGGGACTCCTTGGGGTCTGTGGAGCCCTCACAAGGGGCCTGCAAAGCCCTGCTTCTGGACACAAACAGCAGCAGCAACAGGGATGGGGCAGCTGGGGTGGGGCATGCAAGTACCAAAACTGCTCTTTCAGTTGCAAACAAGGAAGCAGTTTGGGTGTGTGCACACACCTGCTGGCATGTCACTTTTGTCAGTGACATGGCAGCAGGTGGTAAGCGGTAGAGGGACATGCCAGCAGGTGTGTGCATGTCCCCAAACTGCTCTCTTATTTGCCTTCGCTCCCTACTCTACCGTGTCCCATTTTGTTCCCACACACCAGTGGTTCTTCATCTAGGGACATGGTAGCTGTGTGGGTGTGTGTGCATGCATGTGCTAAAACTGCTCCTTCACAGCGTGTGCACATGCCCAAATCCCCTACTGCTTCACATATACCCTGTGGCTATATCCCTGACGAAAAGGACATCCCAGCAGGCATGTATGCATGCCCAAACTATGATGACTCAGGAGACCACAGTTTGAATTCCCATTTGATTTGAATCCCCATTGAATTCCCTCAAGCAAGTCACATTCTCTCAGCCTCAAAGAAAGGCAAATCTTAAGAAGAAAACCCTCATGATAGGTTTGCTTTAGGGTTGCCATAGGTCAGTTTTCAAAGGGGAGAGACATGATGGCTAGAAAGAACCTCTCCCCCTGTCAGCCGTGCTTTGTTGTTGTGCGTCTGTCTTCAAGTCACTTCTGACTTATAGCAACCCTGTCACAGGGTTTTTTGTTTTGTTTTGTTTTTTGTTGGTTTTTTTGCAAGATTTGTTGAGAAGAAGTTTGTCTTTGCCTTCCTATGAGTCTGAGAGAATGTGACCTGTCCAAGGTCACCCAGTGTCTGAGTGGCAGTTTGAATCCTAGGCTCCAGAAGCCATAAATAAATAAATAAATAAATAAATAAATAAATAAATAAATAAATAAATAAATAAATAAATATTTGAATAGTTAAACAAATATTTGAATAGTTAAATCAAAATTTAAATATTTAAATCTTGAGTTAAGTCTTAGAGAACCAGCAATAAATTATAACTACAGGGGGTCCCTGGTAAAGAAAAGGTAAAGAACTACTGCATTAGAAAATAATCTTCTGTGTTTTAGAAAAATGCTGGGTAGAGCAAATCTAATGTTGTGTTGGAGCACTGTATTATTCTCTCAGCCCTACTGTTCTCCTATTGGAAGAGCAGGAAGGGAAAAAGATATGGCATTCACTTTTTTATCATTTTTTTCTACCTCTCCCTCTTTGTTTTCTTCCCAATCTATGAAAGGGAAACATTTAAACACTATCAGACTGGTCTAAATCTCCCATCCCTTCCCCTCATGTTGAAGACATGAACACTGGAGACCTGTCACTCCTGCATATCCAGAGCCTCTCCCACTCTACCCGCACTACATGTTCAGTCACATTTCTCCCTTTTAAACATTGCAGCTCTGACATCACAGAGAAAAGGCCATGGAAATTCCACGGCAAGGGAACGGACACAGGGAAGTTCTGCTTTTGGAACTTTTTTCCAAGGATGGAGCTCTGAAGAGGGAGAGCCAATCTAACGTATAGCCCTGAGATGCCATCTCATAGACCACTGTAGACTAGATGGTTTTGAAAAATGTTTTACACTGATACCATCCTAGAATGGTTTCCCTCTTCATTCCAATATATAAAAGTTTTTGTTCTCTTGCTATTGCTCTGGATTAGAAGTCTGGTCCAAATTATTCACCATAGTACTGCAAAGTATGTGCCTGGATATTTTCACAACATTTAAATAGATTCCAAATAGAAAGTGGGAAAAAACAAGCAGAGGTACCCATGTTGGTTGTAAGAAAGATTCCAAAATCCACATTGTGGTGGTGGTGTTGCTGCTGCTGCTGCTGCTGCTGCTGTCAACTGTCATTTTCAGCTAATGGTGACCCTATGAATGGCAAATCACCAAAATACTCTGTCATCAGCAACCCTTGCTCAGGTCCTACAGACTCAGGGTTGTGGTTTTCTTGACTGAGGCCATTTCCACACTAGACTGTTATAGCGCTATGATTCCACTTTCAACATCCTATGGAATCCTGGGGTTTGCAATTTCGGGAGGGGCCAATTGGCCCCTCCCAAAATTGCAAGCCCCAGGATTCCATAGGATGTTGAAAGTGGAATCATAGCGCTATAACAGTCTAGTGCGGAAATGGCCTCAGTCTATCCATATGTAATGCAGTCCTTCTGTTTTGGTACTGTTTCCCACTTTGTAAAGCATTATGGTCTTTTCTAATCATGTCATCTCATGATATGGACAAAGTATAACAGCCTCCTTTTGGCTTCTAGGGATTGTTCAGACTTGATTTGCCTTAGGGACCATTTATTGGTCATTTTGGCAGTTCATGCTGATTCTCTTCCTGTCAGTTTTCTTCACTGCTATAGCTATAACCACATATAGAAACTGACGGCATGGGCAATCTTGACTTTGATATATGATGATATATCTTCACACTTAAGAATCTTATTATAGCTGCCCTTCCAAATTCTAGTCATCTTCTTTTTGCTTTTGCTTTTTTAAAAAATTAATTTTTGACATGAGCAGTCTAATTTACAATCAAAATAGTATGCATTCAAAAAATTAAGAAACAGAAAGAAGAAAAGAAAGAAAAGAAAAGAGAAAAAAAACAAAAAAAATAAAGATATATAATACACAGTAGGACTCTGACCACCCCAATCTTGACTGTAATGAAAAGAAAAGTAACAAAGAAAAAAAATTATTCTACCATTACAGATCTAACTAAATAATCCTACTAAAATTATCCTACTAAAATCATCACAGATTATTACATAGTTAGGTTTCTTATTGTTCCAAAAGTCAATAAATGGTTTTAAATCTTTCAAAAAGTCTTCAGTTGGCTTATCCTTTAGAACCCATGTTAATTTAGAATTATGTTAACTTCACATTTCACCTTTCCCCCTAGAACTGTTACTTACAGGATAAATAAAACA
Organism: Iguana delicatissima; assembly: GCA_948472985.1. Classification (NCBI taxonomy): domain Eukaryota; kingdom Metazoa; phylum Chordata; class Lepidosauria; order Squamata; family Iguanidae; genus Iguana; species Iguana delicatissima. Next base: position 221,724 of record CAOKZL010000197.1, on the reverse strand, counting down.
TACACAATTTTATCATTAAAATACTGTCAAAAATGCTGACACAGGTTTAAAACATGCATAAAAATAAATGATATTAGCGTATATGCCCGGCGTTGCCCAGGATTTTATTTCCTCATAGGTAATACTTGTTGGAAAATTTGAGATCCTGTGTCTCTTAATTCCCCAAACTGTCTTGTCCAGTACCTGTAACTTTTCCCTATATTCCCCAATCCAATCTGTATTCAGAGTTATTATCATGCAGAAGTTGGGTTCCTGAGGGAATACACTGCCCTCCTCCTTGCTGCTAGGCCTTGTCTCCATAGCAACTGGACAGGCCCAAGGGCCATCTGGCTGAGAATTCTAAAAGCCCCTCCCTAAACTGCAAACTCCAGGATTCCATAGACTCTTCTTAGGCAGTCAATCATATGAGGTCTTCACCTGACACAGATAAACAAACTTTGACTTTTATATATTAGATAAAAACAATACTGCATTCAAATGAAGCCTTTACTTTAAAAACAGTCAGTTCTGTTCCCTATCATTTTATCACTGCCCCAACACCCACAACAGAGCAAGAAGCATCGGTATTAAATAGGCTGGTTGCTATGGGCTGGTTGCTATGGAGATAAGGCCTAGCAGCAAGGAGGAAGGCAGTATATTCCCTCAGGAACCCAAATTCTGTATGTAAATAATTCTGAATACAGATTGGATTGGGAAATATGGGGGAAAGTTACAGGTACTGGACAAGACAGCTTGGGGAAGTAGAGATACAGGATCTCAAATCTTTCTAACAAGTATTAGCTATGAGAAAATAAAATCCCAGGCAACGTCAGATATATATACTAATACTACATAAAATGCAAAGTACAATGGATGACAACACAAAAATTTTGGTGTGTGAACCCATCTTCAGACTTGCAACTTTAGTGGAATTAACAGTCTCATCTCATGCATTTTTATTCCGAAATTCTCAGAACACACAAAACAATGATAGCAGGAATAACAGGAACACTGGAAGATTCAGGAAGCTCCTGTGACTGGTGAAGACATAAGCTTGGATCTCTAGCTGTGAAAGGTCTGGAACAATTCTACCAATTGAATTACTGGTGATCTGGTCTCAGAGTAGGTATTAACAAATAAGCAACAAAGAAAATAATATTTGTGGCATCTTGACAGTGCAATACTGTCCAAAAGGGTAGTCAAACTGCAAACTGTTTTAAGTTCTGTATCACAGAAGAATGGGAAATCTGATGGCAGAAGATAGCATCGTTACCTATACCCTGTCATCTACAAAGACAGGAATTGTATTATTTTTTGTTCTGTGACTTCAGGTCACTTCTGACTTATGGCAACCCTGAAGTGAATCTGTCATGGGGTTTCCTTGGCAAGATATATTCAGAGGAGGTTTGTCATTGCCTTTCTTTGCCTTCCTTTGCTATTCTTTTTGCCATTGCCCTCCTTTGAGGCTGAGAGAATGTGATTTGATCAAGGTCACCTACAACCCACATGGGTTTCCACAACTGAGCAATAATTTGAACCCTGGACTCGGAGAATCCTAGTCCAATGCTCAAATTAGTAGACCAGCTCTTTTTACCAACCTGCTTGGCTTACCAAGCCAGGAATGACTTGCTATTCGTGAGTCAGGGGCTGCCCGACAACTGATTGTGCTTTGTTCTAGCAATTAAAAGAGGTACCAAGGTCAGAAAGTATATCCTCCAACTGTCAGGGCAGGGATAGTCCCCATTAAACTTCTTTTATCCCACTTTTTACAGCAACCTTAAAAATGTCCCAGTTTCCTCCCCCCCACTTCCCCTTTTATCCTTAGCTTACTTCAATTGGGGCAAACTGAGTTCAAAGTGCTGAAGTGGTTTTCACTCAACTCAGCAAGGAAGAAAGGAGAGGAAGGAGAGAATCATGCCTTTCCCAGTGGGATCAGGCAAAAGCAAACTGTTGCAGCCTTTCCTAACTTGTGTGTTCTTTCCACTTTCGCCATCCTGACCAGACTCTGATGTTGCTTGGCCACACATGTCCCAGTTTTCATTTGTGAAATGTTGGAGGGCATGCAGAAACTGAATGAGCACCTACAGGACAGGTGGGAACATAATAGCTCTCCAGATGTTGAACCATGAATTCCATCATTCCATTAACTATATCCATTAACTACAGTGCAATGGGAGTTATAGTTTAACCTTATATGGAGAAGCATACATTCTCCACCCTAGATCTAAAGGGTTACTGTATATGTTCAGCTTGCTGGACCACAAACTATGCAGATGTGAAATAACTTGTTCCGAAAGAGAGATTCCCAGAAATATTTGTTTAAGTTCCAAAGAGAACTTACAGCTGCAGTGTCAATTAAAAGAACCAAATGGCACAAATCGACATACTCAGTAGAGAGAACATGGCAAGGCTTGGTTCATGAAGTATCTCTCATCAAAAAAGCTAAAACCCTGAGAAATTCAACCACATAGATGCCTTATCTTTAACATGTGCATTCCTTGGCAGTCAAGTATAAACTTGTACAAAAAGTGATCATTAATAATTAGTACTCTGGCAGGAAGTATTTGGAAATGATTTCTTTGGTTTACTAAATTTTTGGATCTCAAAAGTCAGAGTAAATGGTCTTTTAAACTTGAATAACAAATTGTATTTATGAGAAATTTTGTCAACAGAGTATATACTCATTATAAAGAAATGTATTTATTATTGGAAAGAAGTATATAGAAATTTGAATAAAAAGACCAAAGTTTTCTCTGGCTACTTTTGATTTTTTTTTTATAGCAATATGAACAGGACTGCTCCAAGGTATTTTGCTGCTCCGCACAGAGCAGCAGATGGAACCTGCCCAATCAAGTCAGTGAAGTTATTGTCGTCCCACATGAAATAAAAAATCATACAGTTCCCTCATGTCATCCCCATTAATAAAATGAAAAAAATGAAATGTGATATCAGCAAATTACCAATGTGTTGCCTTTTCATGATGCCCTAAATCTGCTGCCTGAGGCAGCAACTTCACATAACCTAATGGCAGGGTTAATCTTGGACATTAAATGTATCCAAGAAGACATGTTTGCTATGTTGTCCTTTCAAGAATAAGTTAAAGTTATCAGCTTCTCTTAAATTCTTTAACAATAAGCAATCAGATCAAATGTTGATTCAGCTATCGCTTTGTGTCTCAATCATGAAAAATTTACTTGTTTTTATTGATGATCAGGATACTAATTAAAAGATATCTGGAGTGGTGGGGGATCCACTATATTTGTGCAAAAATTGTAACATAACAAAGGCCAGTTCACACTGCGACAGCAGCTGATTTGGCAATGAAATGTAGATTAGAGATTGGAAATCTTTCTTTCTTTCTTTCTTTCTTTCTTTCTTTCTTTCTTTCTTTCTTTCTTTCTTTGGACTGAACTTCCCAAAATCATCCAGCCAACACGGACAGACTGGGGGTTTCTCAGGGTTATAGTCAAAGAATTAACTTTTCCAAGCTCTGTATCAGGCAGGGTACTCCATGGACTGATGGTAAAAAAATATAGGAGTTTCAGTGTGGATCAGCAGTATCTCACGGTCTCTGCCCAAGCACATCTTTGGCCCTTGCCGCAACTTACCTGTTCTCGGTGCTGGAGCACAGGGATCGCGTGAGCAGCCTCTTGCGAGAGGCTGTCACGTCCCTGTTGCTTCGGTGCCACAGCTGCTTGCTGGTCGCGCGAGCGCCCCGCCCGTTTCTACCACAGTGCAGCCTGGGAGTTGAAGGCTAGCGCTGAGGCAGGAAGCACGACCAGTGCGGCTCAGGAGGCTGCGCACGACAGGTAAGTGTGCTTCACGCCCCTGAGCATTGCGTGACCGTGCGGCATTTTCAGCTTGAAGCCGAAAATAAGAAAATCCGTTAGCGGTTCGCGCTTCACGTTCTTGAGCGTCACGTAAATGTGAGTGTGTCATGCGGACCACTCCTCACATTTACGCGACGCTCAAGGGGCCCTTTCGCTTAAGAAATGCCGTGCGAAAAGGGCCTTTGTCCTGGACTGTCTGAAGTGCCATATATTCCCCATCCTTGGTATAGGGCATAGTAAAAACTCACCTAAGACAGAATATATGTCAGCTTAGATAAAGCTTATTCTACTTTGCTTTCTTACTACTCATTTGATTCCATTCACCGGGACTCTAGATATGTTTTTATCCTAGATACTGAGGATAAAACTACATTTAGGCAGTTTCTTTTCTGCAGCACATTGCCCTCTGAAGTAGATTTTTTTGAAGTGAAAAAGTAGGAAGAAGGAGATGCCTAACCTTTCCCTTCTCCTTAACACTGATCCCAGGCTCTCCCTCCTTCTCCCCTCTCTCCAGTATCTCCAGGCTTGTGTTTTGGAGGAAAGTGGCTAAAAACAAGAAAATACTGTTTTGCCCAATGTCCACTACCCAAGGTTAGCCCAACATACTTTGCTGCTGGAAACAAAATAGCAAATGGCACCTTAAGAACCAAGGTACACGGTTCCCCAGGCCTGCCAAAATTCAAAATGCCTTTCCCTCTTGCTACCATCAGAATAAATTTAAGAATTAGACTGGAATCCTGTTGGGGCCTTATGGCTTACATCTGTAGAAATTAGAACTCAGCAGTTCCATTAGGTCCACTACCCAGTGAAGCACCAATGTTGTTGTTATGTGGCGTTTTTTTTTTAATTTGAAGTTCCAATACAATCCAATACAATTTGTAATTACATTACCAAAACATACAAACATTCTCCTTGAGTTTTAACAACCATTAATATTACCATTTTGCTATTTGTATACATAGCAGAAGAATTTAAACAGAAACTAATCTCTCTCTATATATACATGTGTATAAATAAAGTATGAAGATATTAAAATAGAAATAGACATGTTATATTTCTAATATCTAATAGCAATAACCAAAGAATTATATATAATATGGATTGTAACCAAAATGACAAAGTCTTTTCAAAAACTTCTATATTGCAAATTGCTCTTATTGTGATTAGTACCAGTACTGCTCAGGTTAGGTTGGACCCAATTAAGGAAAGTCTCAGCTTAAGGTGCATCTCTCTTGCCAAAACAGACAAAGGAACAGACAGGAGAAGATATATTAGTGTACAAATATGGCAGCTCTAATCTACGTATGTTTTCTATTTATATAAATTTATATTTATTGGTTATCCAAATTTTATTTATCACTTAAGAAAGTTTCTCCCCATTTCTCTTTGTATTGTGTTGTTATGTTTGTTCTGTTATGTTATGGAGCCAGCGAAGTGGCCAGTGCACATTGGGACTGATGCCCATTGGGATAATGACGAGGGAGTGCCAGTGCACACTGGTAGACAGGTCAATGAGCATCAGAACATTCTTGCTGGTATCCTCATCTTTGCAATTCACAAACAGGGTTTCTTGTGCTAAATAGCTGAATATATATAAATTTATGTAATCTACACTGTGATAAAAGATTCTAGTCATTATCTTTTGCTTTCTTTTTCATGATACATACAAAATTTGCCTGAAATGGTCATCTCAGTCTTCCTAATAATAGGACTGGATCTGCCACTTCCTGCCGTACTTTGACATGGGGGAGAGGCTATCAAGTGATGAGTTACAACATAAAATGCCATTTATCCATTAGAGACAGCTTGTTCAAGGCAGAGGTATAAGTTGTAAGTAGACCAAATCACTAGAGATGATCTCTGTGCATAGGCAAACATGTTCTGGGCAAAGTCAGGGTCCCTAGAACTGTTTTTAAGGTGTGGGTGGAGCTCACAATTGACATGCAGCCTGCTATTAGTTTTCTTTCCTTGAAGGAACCTTTTTTATATATAAAACAATGAAACAAGAAGACATTGCATTAAATCGCCATCACCACCATTGTCATTGTTGTCACCTTACTGAAGCAGGTAAACATCTGACTACAAGGAAAGCCATGGCAAAATAATAATAAAGTAGTAGTAGTAACAACAACAACCAACAACAACAACATGAAATTGAGTGAATCACAATAAAAATAATCCTTAACTCTGAACACCTTTACAATCACAATGAGTACAGTCAACGCTCCACATTTGTGGGTTTTACTTTTGCAGATTTGATTATTCACGGATTATTTGCTGTCACCGCTCTGGCCCCCTATGCCATTTTTAATAGAGAGTGCAGGCCTCATGAGGCTGAGAAACTACAAACGAGGCTTGTAAGTCCCTATTAAAAGTGGTGTGTGAAGGAACCCCGAGGCCTCAAAAGAATCCATGGGGGTTTGAATATGGTAATCATACTTTTTTTTGTGTTAAATATGGCTTGGGAAGGCCTAGAGTTATTCATGTTTTTTTCACTTTCATTGGGGTTCTGTGCCCCTAACCCTAGCAAATGTGGAGAGATTACTGTACTTACAAATCCCTTTAATGCATCCAGCAAAGTTTACTCTCAAATAAGTGTGCATAGATAGATGGCATTCAAACTTTGCTATTCCTGGAAAGGCTTGGCTACAATCGCTGTCTTAATATTTTTAGTCCTTGATCATTTTGTACAGTTGATCAACACTTGGCTGATCATTGCTGAAGGATCTCAACACTTTAGGTCTTGGTGGTCCAGTTTTGGCTGTAGGGAGGGGGTTCTATCCTCCCCACAGTCTGGGGTCCTGGAAAGTGATTCTTAGAAATGTTTTGTAGTTATGCTTCTGCAGTTAGTGCTTCTCCCAGCATCTGCTGCCTGAGGACTGGCTCACTTCATCATATGATTAGCCAACTTCACTTCACCTTCTGTTTCTGCAAGTGCTATTGTATATGTTTCTACTCAGAAGTAAGTCCTATTAAGTTGAATGGCACTTGATTTCAGGTCAGCGACCCCTGGATTTCACCGTCTGTTCCACTGGGAGCAAGCTTTGTTTGTGACCTCCGGCTAGAACTTCATTCATCTTACCTGTGACAGCAGCGGCTGACAAATTGATTTCACCTGCGACAGTCTGTAATACAATGGGTGGCATTTAGTTACCAGGGACATGCAATACATTTCCCCACTAGTTCTGTTTTTAGCTGAGTAACTTATTATAAAAACAAACACATGTTGCTGGTAAGGTCACTTCAGGAAAACTGAACAGAACTTAGCCAACATTCCACTTTCTTCAGTTTGGGCAAAGCATGTATTTTATTACTCCAAAAAAGCTCAAGGTCTTATTGCCTTTTGAATCCAGTGCAACAATTGCACAATTTTTTTAAAGACCTTGTTCAGCAAGGATAAGAGCCATGTTTTACTCTCTCTTCCCATCTGTAGCTGATAATAATTGTAATTCTCACTGATAAAAAAAAATGTTGTGTCTTTATGGAAACCCACAGAACTAGATAAAGTGAAAGCAACAACAACAACAGGCATGTCATATTCAGCTTCTATTGTCATGCCCATCCTATTTGATTCCTTGTTAGAAATGAAAGTCAAAGACAAGCACCTCTTATGAATTCTCTCTTCCCTCCACCAACCTTTACATACCATAAACACACTCCAAGGCAGGTAACAATAGATTACGCATAAAACTCTTTAATAAAATCAATATTGTGTATGTCAGTGGTTCTCAACCTGTGGGTCCCCAGATGTTCATGGACTTCAGCTCCCAGAAGCCCTGAGCATTGACCATAGTGGCTGGGGCTTCTGGGAGCTGAAGTCCACGAACATCTGGGGACCCACAGGTTGAGAACCACTGGTGTATGTATTTATGTATATATTTCACTTTTGACTGCACAATACCTGGACTTCCCTGGATAGGGAAATTAAAAACATAGGCCAAAATCCTACATTGGGAAACAGCAACTTTGCTGTATCTCATAGCTATGGCTCTCAACACTACCCTCCCAAACCTACCTTTTAAGCCACTCAACCTGCCCCCAAACACAGCCATTTCTGAGTTGCCAGAAAACTGGGGATGAGGTGAACTACGACATGTCCAGCCCTCTTCCTGCAGGTGGGCACAGTGAGACAAGCAGCAGCAAATACCTCATGCCGCTGCTCATCACAGTCCATCCAGCAACAGAAGAGTGCTAGATATACCATAATTCACACACCCCCCTTCAGTGACTTGGCCATGTTATGGGGGTGGAGGGAACTGAGTGGCTTGGACGGTAGTTTTTTTTGAGAGGGGTACTTCTGGTTGTTGCACATGCAATAGTTTGTACAAGAGACCTGTGATGTTGTAAGAAAACAGTTAAATGCAAAATGGTATATTATGACTGGTATATTGCAAAATGCAAAATGGTATACAATGATTTGAGAGAGCCAGCATGGTATAGTGGTTTGAGCACTGGACTGTGACCCTAGAGACCAAGGTTTGATTCCCTACTCAGCCATGGAAATCCACTCGATGACCTTGGGTGTGTCACGCAATCTCAGCCCCAGAAAACCCCATGATAGGTTTACCTTAGGGTCACCATAAATTGGAAATGACTTGAAGTTACACAGCAACAACAACATATTATGATTTAAAGAAACACAAAGAAAACTGAGATAAAACCATCTGCAAAAAACAAAAACAAGGCAGTCTAGAAAAGCAAAGTAAAACTGGCAGCAACATAAAATAGTATGAAGATCTAAAAGGACATTGGCTGAAGCCTGGCTGGGGCCACATGCACCTGTCAAGTGTTTGGGTCACCCCAACTGCCCCCCCCCATTCTCTTGGGCTACCCTTATTGTATTCTGGCAAAAAAAGCGGGGGATTAACTCCTTGTCATGGGCAGTGACTCACCTTTTGGCCTTAGTGCAATTGCTTGGCGATGTTGTGCCTTTTAAATAGTGCATCTTATAGTGTCTATTTTTTTATTGTTTTTCAAAACCCAAAGTTAGCTTCCAGTTACCTCCATATTTCTCTTCCCAATCCGCTTTCTATTTTTGGCTGTCCATATGACCCCTATAGGGCCGCATCGGCAGAAAATTGGCTTGTGAGCCCACCACTCCGATATAAAAGAACTGAGACATTTTTAAAACATCAAGGAGAATAAAAAGGCATTTACTTGGCTGTCACCAAAAATACCATAGATGCCGGAGCCCCTTGGGACGGCAATTCACAGCAAGGTGGCCACTACTTAAAATGCCCTTTCTTCCTTGTGTGAGATTAAGAGAGAGTCTGGACATCCGGCTGAGGTAAAACCAGAACTTCTTTCCCTCCCATAGTTGGATTCTTTGTATTGTGCCACCCATAGGGCCTCGTGCGTATACAGCTAATGCCTCACCCTGTAGTCATGCATTTGCCTCACTGGGCAGGCACCCCCAAAAGGCCTCACTTTCAAGTAATCATTTAGAATTTTACACCTTTAAGATGGTAAAGATCAAAGTGAGCAGTTACTACCCCAATCTCTGATCACCAAGTGCTAATTTAAGTTAAAATGGGACTTATCTTGGAAGATGTGTTGAGGAACAGTTTCTCAGCACTGCATCTGATTAACACGAACGGGTGTGATTTTACCTGACAAAGTTGATGGTGATGAGTGATAACAGGAGGAGGAGTGGGGAGGGAAGAAGGAAAAGGAGAAGAAAAAGGTAGGCAGGCAGGCAGGCTGGCTGGCTGGCTGTTGTTAAAGTGAAACTATAGTGGAATTTTCTGGGGCTGAGAGTGTGTGTCACATCCAAGGTCACTTAGAGGGTTGAGCAAGGAATCAGACCCTGGTCTCCTGGGTCATAGTCCAATGCTCAAACCACTACTCCATGCTAGCCAGCAGTACTGGTCCTTAATGGCCTGGAGTCTCTCTCTCTCTCACCAGCCTTCAATCTGGGGAACTGTTTGGTGTGAGGTAGGGCAGATACACAGCTAGTATAATGAGACCAGGCCAGAACCAAACCATGTTTCAGATTCTGCTTTCTCCTTAAACCATAGTTAAAGCTAAGTGCTTTCCCTGAGAGTGGACTTTTCAGTTAAAAAGTGACCTTTTTCTCTGATGGGTATGAGGGGAAGGGAAGCATGTGAGCCCAAGGCTCATTCCACCTAGTGTGCATAGTGGCAAACATGACTTTTCACTCTGTCCAAAACAGATCAGTGTACCTGTAGCTATTCCTTTGTATGATAAACTCATAAATTGTAAATAGATCAGTGTACTTTAGGATATACCCTAAATACGCAAAACACACCAGATCTCATCTGATTTTGAAAGCTAAGCTTGGTCAGCTCTCACTAGTACTTGGATGGGAGACCACCAGTGAATACCAGGTGCTGTAAGCTATACTTCAGAAGAAAGAACTGGTACAACCACCTCTGAGTATTCCTTGCCTAAGAAAACCCTATAAAATTCATGAGTGCCAACATAAGGGAACAGATGACATACCTGCACACACACACACACACACACACACACACACACACACACACACAAAACACACACTTTAGGATATATTTGGCAAAGTAAGGCAGCAGGTTTTGGGTATCATGAAAGGACAGCAAGTTGGTAGCTACTTAATTTGTTATGATTGTATTATCAACTGTTTTTTAATATGAGTAGGGGTGGGCAAAGATGTTTGTGGGATTTTCCGTCACCTCCAGTGTCAGAAGTATGAGGGAGAAAACCACTCATACTATTATGCCAGTATACAGATCTATATAGTGTATAATATACTGGTTGCTCCATCTCAAACAAAAGTGGGTGAGGTGCGGGTGGGGTGCTGTAGCCTAAATAGACACACAGAGAAGGTTAAATTAAAATGGCCCATGGATTGGAACCATGTTCTTAAAAGAGAAGTCTGAAGGACCCTGGGTACCTTTTTTTTTTTTTTGGCAGAAAGGCAAATGACACTTTAAATGAAATAAATAAATAAATCTGCAGGTGAAGTTGAGAATAAGATGACTAAGGGCAATTATAAAGGATGCAAAAAGAGCGGATATTAATAGCGAATGCCACTCATGATGTTAGAACTCAGCGTTCCCCTGTAAAATAGATTTGTAGCATGTCAAGGAGAGAAAAAAATTGGGGGGTTGGTAAAGGGGCTTGTTTGTTTGTTTTACATAACAGTTTATGAAACACACTTTCTCAAGATGCCCTGATGGTTATGAGCTCAGTCCTGCCTGATTCATACATTAGAGTGTTTCCTGAGTCATCTTGAAATGAAATATGATGTATGGGACACAGTGTGCTGCTGTTCAAGGTGAAAAACTGCCTTGGCCATTAACGTTTAGCAAAGTAGCGCTGGAAATACTAATATCCTTTTTAAAAAAAAGTATGCACTCCCATTCCACATTGCCCAAGAAACAAGGTATTCATGAAGAATGTTTCTTTTCATGCAGAAAAGGCATCAGTGCTTTGAATATCCTGAACACTTTGCCCCTGATGCGGATGTAGACCTAATCTATGCTGAGGTATGTCCCTCACTTCTCTCTTGCTGTACAGGGTGACCCTAGTGAAGTAAAGGCAGTACAGCTTTCTCCCTTCCATACAACCTAATTGCACATAGACCAGGGGCTGGAGAGAGACACTCTGTGGGCACCCACATACTGTTAGACTCCAGCTCTCATCAGCCCCACCTGGCATGATCAATGGTCAGGGCTGATGGGTGATGTTTTAACACATGAAAGGAACACTCAGCATGAAGAAACATATTTTTGCACATGGATCCCCCTCACTGTTTCTTCTTTATTCCGTATATTGGAATTGCAACCAAAACCAATATGAGTATTGACTTGAGAGTTTCCATTTGACTTTGAGAAGTAGATTACACTCATGATGTGTTCCACACCACTTCCATGCTTAGAATTATAACAATATTTAATATTTTGCCCCCAGATTTAGTTAGGATTGGGAAAAAAGAAAGGACAAGGGACCTAGTTCTGGTGTCTCATGAATCCTTTGGATTTCAGAATAATTTTGTAATCATTGCCTGAACTGGGTGCACAAGATTGCCTCCTGGTTGGTTTTGAAAGCTATTTTAGTCTGTCAAATATGACCTCCAATTAAAGGAAATCACACTGAGAATTAACTAAGGCACATACTGTGGGGACAAAACGGTCCAGCACTTCCTGTCTTTGAGAACCATGCTCCATTTCCTGGCACCTGGGTGGGAAATGCAATTGCACAACTAAAGCAGCAAGTTCCAGGTTGGAATGTTTCTAAAGCATATTTTGACACATTCTCACACTGTATTGTATTTGGGATTTTTTATTTTGTTTTTTAAATACAACGTCTTTGTTTTGTTTTCAAGAGCTCTTATATTATGTTTGCCATTACTATAAGTGTTCCAAATATTTCACTGTTGCTTTAAAAAAGCATTTCCCCCTATAAAACAATTTTATCTGTCAACAGTGATATGTACTGATATGTCATTCTTACAGGATTGTTTTCTGGCTGACCTAAGTACAAGCCTGAACCAGCTACAGATATTTATTATAGTGAACTGATAACTTTAAGAAGCACTATCCAAACTATTTAAAAAACAACAACATGCAGCCAAGCCCTATATAGAGCTTGGAATTGAATCTTTGGGGAAGGGGGAGGACAAGTAGCCATGGTGGCTGAGATATTCTGTATTTTGGGCTGTAGTTTCAAGTTCTGGTCCTATTTGAGTTTACTTGAAAATAGCCATAGATGTTAGCACTAATAAAGTTTGCTATTGGCAAAATTAGAACAATATATATATTTATTTATTTTTTGCAAACCTGGGTTAAGGATATTTAAGTACCTGTTTAGTCTACTGTAATGCACTAAACATGGAGTTGTCCATGGAAGTTGCAGCTAGTGCCAAATATGCAGCAGCCAGACTGGTGACAGATGTCCATTTTACAAACCATATAGCATAGTTCTTACAAGAACTGCACTGGCTTCCAATTTGTTTCAGAGCTCAATTCAAGGTGCTGGTATGACCTACAAAGCCGTAAGTGGCTTGGGGCAGGAAATCTGAAAGAGTGCCTCCTCACCTATAAGCCTATCTGAAACTTTAGATCCTCAGAAGTGGTCCTGTTGCATGTCTCAACAACTCATGAAGTTGGGTTGGTGGCTAACAAGGCACTCCCTATGGCAGAATCCCAACTTTGTTCCTATCTACCTAAGAATTTTAGGATGGCTCCATCTCTTTTGAGCTTCTAGTGGGCAGCCAAAAGCACTGTTTTGCATGGCCTTCAAATGCTTGTAATTGCTCTGTAAGCTATTTTAAAACTGTGTTTTAGGACTTGTAGGTTGCAATATATAAATATCATAAATAAATGAATACTTTGCAGAATAGCATACCAGCTCCATATGCTTTAATTGGAAGAACAGTCATTTGCATTTTGATTTAATTTAAATTTATTTTATTTATACCTACAGGTATAAATAAGTACCTGTTTATTTATACCTACAGGGTCTGGATTACTTTTGCAACCAAGTAGATATGCCTGTAGGTGTAATTTTAGATTGTACATTATAATAAATGACTGGGTCCTCTTCTGTTGCTTTACCATATTAACACACTCAGAAGTCATGTTTTGTATTGTCAGATAATAAAAGACATTCCTTTGCTCTTTTAAATAAAGCCATGTAAGTGTGTGTGTCTGTAGTGTGTGTGTGTGTAAGGCACCAGATCCTCAAGCAGAGCTGTCAGGGTCAGCTTTGGTTAGTACTTGGATGGGAAATCATGCCCAGAAATACATCCATTTAACATAACTACCTGTGCAGTAGTACATCCCATGGAGTCTAGGGATCTCTCTCTCCCTCTCTGCTTAACTTAATGTGTGGAAATGTGTCCCATTCCAGCCCAAAATCCAGTATGTATTAGCTCTCTGGATTTTAAAGGAACTGAAAGGTAAAGGGTGAATTTACACTTCATCCCACATTTTTTAAAAATGGAAGAGGGCCATGTGGACTTTATGGGGAAGGTGGGAGGGAGACAGGGGAATCTTTCTTATCCATTTCAATGTAGCATAGAGAGAGCACAGAGGAACAGAAACTAACACAAACATACCAAAACATATGCCCAGTTCAAATTTCACAAGACCAAAGACATCATAACCTCCTTCCCTAACTTCTTAGAGAATGAAATCATTCCTCTTCCTCCTTCCCCCTTCTTAATTGGAAACCCTTCCTCTCAACAGCCACCCCGCTAAACTGCCTCCACGAATGTGAGAAATTCTCTCCTTCCCCAACTTGTGTTCTGATAACACTGTAATACTTTTTCAGGAGTAAGTGCCAGTGAATGCAACAGACATGCTTGCAACAATGATCAACTGCAGTGGAACAGGAGGGGGCACATTTGAGTTTTTGGAACTGCTTAAGGACCACATTTTTTATTTTTAAATTTATTTACATTAATTAATTACTTCAAATTAATTAAGCATTGTTGTGCCTTCAAGTAATTTCCAACTTACAGTGACCCTAAGATGACCCAATCATGGAACTTTCTTGGCAAGATTTCTTCAGAGAGGGTTTCGCATTGCTTTCCTCTGAGGTTGGGAGACTGTGACCCGCCCAAAGTCACCCACTGAGTTTCCATGCCTGAGTGCAGATGTGAACCCTTGTCTCTCAGAGCTCTAGTCCATCTCTCAAACTATTACGCCATATTGTCTCAGTCTGACTACCAGAATGAATGCTTCATGCTAAACAGATGCTTCATAACAGCTGCAAGGGATGGATAGGAAAAGATGTCTTCTGACAGAATGGACTGCCAATATGTAGAGCATCTTGACAGTGCAGCTGAGGAATGCCTATTCAGAAGAAGATCCCACTGAGATCAGTAGAAGGTACACCCAGGTAAACATCTAGAGTATTCCACCCTAAATGAGTAGTCTGGAAAGGTCATAAAGCTTGGTTCTTGTAAAAGAGTGATCCCCCCCCCATCCAGCTATTTTATTTCAATTATCTCTTGGACCTAAAAGTGTTGGACTTGATACCCTCCCATCCCATGCAAACAGGCTAAGGTCCATGACTGGCACAGCTTTCAAAGTATGACAGCGCCACTAGTTTTTAGTAATCAAATATACATGGGCTAACTCACACAGGAGTTAATGTTTTCTTGCACATAATTGCGATCCATGTAGGGAAACTGTCACGTCTGAAGCAAGTAGGAGGGCAAAAGACACACACACACAAAGTCTCCAAATGCCAGAGGGCAAATGTTTCCAGCACCCTGCAATAAATAGTTCAACGACTTGAAAAGCAGCTGGAACATAAAACAACAGAATCATTGACTTAGGCCGGCTGAGACGCCGGAGGGCATGCTTTCCGACGGGTCACTCGGTGATTCCTCCAATGTCCCTCTAAAGGTAAGGCCGGCCGTCCAGCTGCTCCCTCTCTCCCTCCCCGCAAATCTTTGGAGCTCAGCTGAGGCCATTGCCGCACTACACTCTTATAGCACGATTATTCCACTTTCAACTCCCAATGGAATCCTGGGGTTTGCAGTTTAGGGAGGGGGCTTGGGGCCCCTCCCTAAGCTGGATACCCCAGGATTCCATAGGATGATGAAAGTGGAATAATCGTGCTATAAGAGTGTAGTGCGGAAACGGCCTAAGCCGACCTGCGTTGCGCGGCGTAGCAAGGGCGTGGGAAGCCCCCAGGCGGTGCGTCTCCGGCTCGGCGAAGCGGCGGAGCCCCGAGCGCGAACTTTCTCAATTGATTGGCTCAAATGCGCGGACGACTCCCCCGCTGG
This sequence comes from Iguana delicatissima, assembly GCA_948472985.1. Taxonomy (NCBI): domain Eukaryota; kingdom Metazoa; phylum Chordata; class Lepidosauria; order Squamata; family Iguanidae; genus Iguana; species Iguana delicatissima. The sequence goes on along the minus strand of CAOKZL010000197.1, from coordinate 206,175 downwards.
GCTCGGCGGCGGCGGCGGCGGCGGCGGCGCTCTCGCTGCCTCCCACAGTAGCGGCGCTGCCTCCTCCTCCGGCACCGCCAGACCGCCCTGCGCCTCTCCTCCCGGCCAGTCAGAGGGCGCAGCCCGAGCCTCAGCAGCCGCCGCCGCCGCCGCCGCCGCATCATGCAGCCGCCGCCGGCTCCAGCTGCTGCTGCTGCCGCCACTGCCCTCTTGCTAGTCCTGCTGGCGACCGACTCCTCGCAAAGTGAGTAGTCGCGGTCCTTCTTCTCCGAGGGGGCCGCCCTTTCCTCTCCCCCACCCGACCCCGCTCCTCACCAGAGGTAGGAGACACCTCATCCCCCCTCCTCCCCGGCCCCACCGCCATTCCAGCCTCTCCTCGGAGAGAAACGCTACTTCTGCGTCTCTTCCGTTTAATTATTAATATATAGATAAAAGATATATTTTTTAAAAAAACCCACTAACAGCACTGCAGTATCTGTGTTAGGCTGCGGGAAGGAAGCCGTACGTGTGGGAATAAACTCCCCTTTGCACGCTGTACCCTTTCCCTCAAGGTCAGGACATCCCTGAAGCCCATTCTCTTAGGAACGGGACGCAGCCGATGCGCCAGCCTTTCCCCACCTCTCGCTCGGAATATAATTTCTCTAAGCCTCTCCCTCGCCTTTCTCTTGAGCCCTTCCGCTGCAGCTGGGGCTTTAGCGGTTGACTTTACCATTCCCCCTCCAAAAAGGGGTGGGCGAGCGAGGGCGCTCAGAGGGGAAATGGGGCGCGGGGATGTCATTGCCGGCGGCTGGGCGAGGTGAGCGGCGGTGGCGCCGCGCTGGGCGTGTGGCATTGTCTCGGCTCCGTGAGGCAGAAAAGCGAGACGGTGAGAGGCTCGCGGGGCGTGAGGGAGAGAGGGGGCTGAGGGAACGGGGAAGTGCCGTGAGGGTGTGTTAAATGCAAACGATAACCGTAATAACAGCGCGTTTGACTTTCGGGGAGGTGCGTGGCCGAAGCGGTATGTGGTCTCCCTCCCTTCAGCTCTTTGTTCCTGCCGGGTGTCCAAAACTAGCCGTGCCCGATGCTAATCGCTTCCCTTTCCCCCTCCTTCCTGCCCCGTTTTCTTCGCCGGCTTTGGGGCCGCAGCTCTGTTGCTGCTCAGAGACCGGGAAGAGGCTTCCCAGTTCCTGCGGCAGAGGCACCGCCGAGCCTACCAGATCTTCGAAGAGACCAAGCAAGGCCATCTGGAACGGGAATGCGTGGAGGAGCTCTGCAACAAGGAGGAAGCCCGGGAGGTGTTCGAGAACGACCCTGAGACGGTGAGAGCGAGCGATGGGGAAGGCAAGACGTGCTGCTGATAAGTAGGATCCCGTTTGGTTTTTTTTTAAAACATATTTTTCCTTTCTGATGGACAGTGCTGAGTCCTGCTGGAGCAGCAAAAGGAGAAGGAATGAGGGCGCCAGCTGCTTGCACAGCTGGGGAAGTTGTTGGGAGGAGGAGCCATTAGATAAATAACTGAAACCGCAGAGGGTAACCAGCACTTCGTTTAACAGGATTGCATTTGGATTGCCAGGCCAAGGAACTAAGAGTAGTGAAATGCAAAGGGGGGGGGTTGTTTACATAGAACCAAGTTAGTATTAATCTCCTGCACGGGGAGTCCGCTTGAAAAAAAAAAACCTTTCAAAAGGCAAATTAAATCCTACTGCAGCCAGAATTTAGTTACTGGAATTTCCCTGTATGGAATAGGGGGAAAGGAGAGGAGGATTCGGTTTCTACAGTATAATATTTAGTGAGGATCTTGCAGAGAAGGGTCTCTTTAGTTTCTATTTCTCTGTGTCTTGTCTCTCCCCACTTAAATATTTTAAATACTTGCAACTGTCAGGATTTTGTTGATGATGTTTGCTGCTGAAAAACAGTCAAAATATCCTAATTTAGACAAATAATCAAAATAGTATATTTGATCTGGCATTTTGCTGATGTTTTGGATATATAACTTGCTTGGGGGTAAATGCATTTAGTCAATTAATTGATCATTCGGTAGAATAATTTTTTTTAAAAAATTGTGTAGTTGGACTGATGTGGTTGTAAATCAAAGCTGTTTAGTGCTAAAACTCTGAAGGGCATAGAGGGTACTTAAATTTTTAATAATTTATTAGCATGCTTGTATTATACTTCAGTAGTGTTAGGATTGTCTGGTTTTGTTGTTGTGTGCCTTCAGGTTATTTCTCACTTATGGCAACCCTAAGGCAAAGATATCACAGGGTTTTCTCAGCAGAATTTTTTAAGGAGGGGGTGCCTTTGCCTTCCTCTGAGTATGCGACTTATCCAAGGACTTCTAGTTGGTTTCCATGGCCAAGCAGGGATTCAGACCTGGTCTCCCATGCTGAAGTCCAACTCTCAGATCCCTACACCACACTGGCTCTCTAGATTATCTAGTACTTTGGCATATATGTATAGTTCTGTTTGACTGCTTAAGTATGATTTCTGATTTGCTTGCATCTTTTGGATGTGCTATTTTAAACAGACTCTCTTTTTTTGCAAGGATAATCTAGCATTAGTTGAGGGAATAAGTTTCCTGAGGAATAAATTGACTGGTGATTTTTGCACAGGGCTGTTTATTCCCGTTAATGATTTGATGGAGAGCGGGCTGGTAGGATGAGTGCTATTTAGGTCAAAAGTACTGGAAACAGGAGGGACTTGGCTCTCTTAGGTTGGAGAAGTTAATGTTTTGTATTCAAGGCAAAACGTGTCTTGACATGTATACTTTTAACAATCTTAACAACACAGAACCATCAGAGCACAAAGTTGCGAAACAATAGTGAGAATCAACAGCTAATACATTCTTCCTTGTATTTATTTTGAACTTTTGACAACAGATTCCAGGTAAAGTCAAAATTTCTTTGGTTGGAGCAGAAACAGACCAGTTTTAGTATATGTTAATTTTTTTAATATTACTGTTAATGCCATATTTAGTTGATAAAAAAAATCCTACTGAAATCCAAGTATACAACTTTGCTGCAGTAATTAATAACAGAGTGCCAGGTGCTAAAAGGGCTCCAAACTGGAACTTCTTGTACTCCTTCAAGTCATTTCTGACTTACAGCAAACCTAAGACAACCTTTTCACAGGGTTTTGTTGGTAAGATCTGTTGAGAGGAAATGTGGCTTGCCCATGGTCACCCAGTGGATTTCCATGGCCAAGTGAGCATTTGAGCCTGATCTCCATCTCAGTGCTCCGATCATTACACCACACCAGCTCTCACTAAACCTAAACTACTGAGAGGATGAAAAAGGTAATCTGAGGCCACCAGTTTGATTTATTGGATTTTCTTTTGGAAGGTTGCTGTAAATGAGGAAGCATGAAGCATGCATTGGAGTTTTTAGCCCTACGTGACTCTACCATAAATAGATGTTTCAGCAGCCCTGATAAAACTGCGGTGTTCCACTGTTACAAGGGGACATTGTGGTTATATTTTACTACTCCATTTACAGAAACACATACATCTGTGGAAGGAATTTTGTTTGTCAGTTTCAATTCTTTGTCTCATGTTATATTATGTGCCATTTCACTTTCCTTTTCTTCCAAACTCCCCTCACCCAGTTTCTGCAAATCTTGATGAGGATGTATGCCCTCTACTTGACTGAGGAGGAAGGTAATTTCCAGTTTTCAGAGTGTAGAAGAAAGAGGGAATGGAAGGCTTTCAGATACAGTAAAATACTAACCTTAAAGATGTGATGAAATAACTTTGGTGTTCACCAGTCATAACATCATAAAGTCATAGTTTGTTCTCCATACCTCTTATCTTTGTTATCCTTCTCTGAACCTGCTCCAATTTGTCTATATCCTTCTTAAAATGAAGCACCCAGAACTGAATGCAATACTCCAGATGAGGCCTGACCACCACAGAATACACTGGGACTGTTACTTCCCTTAACTTGGAAACTATGTTCCTCTTAGTGCTGGCCAAAATGATATTCACCTTCTTTGCTGCAGCATCACAGTGCTGACTCATGTTCAACATATGATCAACAATAATCTCAAGGTCCTTTTCTCATGTAGCTGAGCCATCTGTCCCCTAGTCTATACCTGTGCATTTGGTTTTTGTCCCATAAATGTAGAATTTTGCATTTGTCGCTATTGTCCAATTTTCTAGTTTATCTAGGTTCTTTAGAATATTGTTCTTATCTTCCAACATGTTAGCCACCCCTCCGAGTTTTGTGCCATCTGCAAAGTTTATAAGGATTTCCGCTACCATGTCATCCAAGTTATTGATAAAAATATGGAAAATTAAGGGCCCTGGGACAGAACCATGAGGCACTCCACTCAAGACCCCCTTCCAGTTTGAAGCACAGCCGTTGATGATGACCTTTTAAGCCTGGTTTTTTAATCAATTATGAATCCATCTGACAGTAGTCCCATCTATTCCACATTTAATCAGTTTACTAATCAAAATATCATGGCGGAACCTCATTAAATGCTTTGCTGAAATCCAGATAAATGAAATCCAAGGCATTCCCACCATCTACTAAACCAGTGACCTGATCAAAAAAAGATATCAGATTAGTTTGTCAGGACTTTTTTTTGACAAACTCATGCTGGTTCCTACTGATCATTGCATTGTCCTCCAGATGGTATTAAGGTCAAGCTGACTGCTCTGTATTTTCCATTTTGTTTGCCTTTTTGAAGAGGGCTAAAATGTTCGCCCTTCTCCAATCCTTTGGCACCTCACCTGTTCTCCAGGATTTCTCAGAAGTAATGACAAGTGATTCAGATAATACATCAGCAAGTTCCTTTTGTACTTTGAGATGCAGTTCATGTGGCTCTGCAGATCTGAACTTGTTTAGGTTAGCTAGGTAATTCCTAACTAGCTCCCTACCAATCTTGATTCACAATCCGGATCCCTTGCCCATGTCTTTGCTGCTGCATGGAACAAAACATTTCTCTTTTTGGGAAAAAACTGAAGAAAAATAGATATCAAGCACTTCTGCCTTTTCATTGTGATCTGTTAGCATGTTACCACCCTTATTGAATAGAGACCCCGCCTTCTCCTTATCATTCTCTTGCCTTGAATGTATCCAAAAAACCCTTTTTTGTCATTTTTTGCTTGCCTTTCCAGCTCAGCTCATCCTGAGCTTCAGCTTTTTGAATTATTCCTACAAGCTTAGGCTACACATCTATGCTTTCCCTTGGTGGTTTGTTCTTCCTTCCATTCTGTTCATTCCTTTTTTTTTCCTTCCCTCCTTGAGTTTGCTGTGTAATCACTTTGGGGGATTTTTCATGTTTTTCTTTTTTCCCTCTTCTATGGGTTTGCTTGTGATTGTGCTTTTTGCAACTCTTTCTTCAAAACGCCTAACCCTTAGGGGGCATTTTTTCCTTTAGCGTGTCACCATGAGATTCCAACCAGTAATTCCGGGAACTTTTAAAATCAGCTTTCCTGAAATCTAAGATTCACTGTTTGACTATACTTTGTCCTGTCGCACAATTCTGAATTCTAGAATTTCATGGTCACTTCCCATAAATACCAACTACTTTGATTCTAGTGACCAGCCCCACCCCATTGATTAGGATTAAATCCAGGATTGCCAATCCTCTTCTTTTCCTCTACCTTTTGAAAAAGGAAATATAGGAAGGCATATCAGGAATTTGTTGGTTAGCAGAATTAATCTCCCAGCAAAACCGATAAATCAAGTCCCTCATAAATACTAGTTTTTGCATCTTTAAGAGTTCTGAGATTTGTTTCTAAAAAGCGGCCCGGACTGTAGAAACTCCTATTACGATGTTGCATTCATTTATTTCTCTATCAGTGCCTCATTCAGACCTTAAATGAGAGCTGCTCTGATATAATTACAGTGGTGAGTGAGATATGTTGTTTAAATGTCATATCAGCCATGAAGTACCTAGGCAACTTTAGGCACATTGTCCTCATGTTCATCATCCAAATCTGAGAATACTGTAGTACAGTACTATTTGCCTGCTTTATACAGTTGTTTTCAGGATAAGGTAAATGACATTTTTGGGAAACACACTACATTTTGAAAAGCTACATAAATGCTAGGTATTATTGAAAGTTGTATGCTATCTAATGACTGCAAAATGCAGACCATTTCCGAAAAACAGTTACTAGGGATTAACAACTCACTGCTTTGGTATGTAAATATATGTACTGTTGTGGCCAAAAAGAGACAAGACCAGGTTTCCAGGGAAAAATCAAAAAACCCTTTTTATTGTAAACAATTACTTGCGAAAACGACAAATATTCAGGAATTGTCGTCCCATTAATTAAGGCAGCATCACTATATCCCTTTTGGTTTTCTATGTCAGCAATCAATCATTTATTTTAGCCAGCCTATCACAGAAGAGAAGATTTTTGGTTAACTTTCTCATTACATCATTGCTTTAGCATACACCTATATAGAGGAAAACAATGAGTTAGTTCAGAGAGTGATACAAATTATTGCCTTTGATTAGTAATCCTCCCTAAGTTTTCCCAGTAATAAAATACAAAGCGAGCCATTTGGAGGGCTTCAAGGTTACTTCTGTAGGTTTGCAGAGAGCTCAATTAGCACTTTCACTTACTGAAGAAGGAAAAAAGGGGGGAGCAATTCACACCTATTTTCTATAGCTTGCAGCTTTTGCAAAAGAGGAAGTTAACACTTTCACTTACTGTCAATCCCAGCATTCTAGCCTTCTCCTTCATTTCCCCCCTTCATGCTAAATTAAACTTTGCAATTTTAAGCATGCACTATTTTTTGGCTATTATAGCATAGGACAGCTCTTCCCTCCATCGCTTTGGAGAGAAAAGCCGCACACATTTTATTACACACGTGATACAGATTGCTACCATTATTCCCCCTAAAAGCAGATAGATTACTCCAATGAATAATGCCTTTACCCAAGCCAATCGGGACCCAAAGAAGTCACCCATTCCCAAGGGTTTGTAATCCCTTTTTTCGTTATGTTAAATCATGCCTGTGGGTGCTGAATCTCATCCTCTATAGTCTTATTCAGGTCGTGGAAGGTAACCTTACACCCACCTTTAATCATTGTACAGAATCCTCCCCTCCTTGCTAGAAGGTAATCTAAAGCCATTCATGTGCATCAGTAACTGATTCAATTCCTCAATCTTTGTTGTAATGCTCGCACTATTCTTCCAGTTGCGTTAATGTTTTCTCCAGCTCAAGTCAACCCCAGTATGCCCCTGCTTTTCTTGTCCCAAAATTCCGGGGTATCCCCCCAAAGTGAGGAACCCTGTGATGAGACCCGCTGCACCTCGGCTGAATGCATCAGTCGACAATTGCGGACCAATTATAACCAAATCTTTACACTTTTCCCCCCATTGGCCCCGCCATGTTTTTTTTCTCATTATTGGGGGCGTTTGAAGGTCCCGTTTCCTCTCAATACCCGTCTCGGAGTTTTGGACCAGATACTTGTACTGGCAATGTCATATACCCAATCCCTATACACTGATGGGCCCCTGGATGATAGTTAGTAGCCCATCCTTTAAAATGACCATAGGTGCGGACCCGTGCCATGAGTCCCGCACAAATTTCCTGAACTTGGGAAATCGGGGAGGAAAATGGGATACTCTGGTACTTCCTCCCAGCTTGTTTCATTTAACGGGTGGCTTAGCTGATAAGAATTGTTATATGTTCCATATAAATAGAACCTTTTACTACATGCCGGGTAGTCACCTAATTTGGTAAAAAATGAGGAATGTTCTATGATCCCTTCCATTTTTGATTCCAGCTCCCACTATGGTGACAAAAAAAAAAGGGGGATATGTGTAAAACTTTAAGTGGCGAAATGAAGTCTGATTCATCCTCCCATCCACCGTCATGAACATATTTGGCTTATCTCTAAGCGCCGATTGCAGAGCTCCCACAATTACCCCTGGTTCAGAAATTAGGGAAGGCATAAACCCAAATTCAGCTACTGTTGAGGAGCCATATACCAATGTCACGGCTGTTCCGTTTTGGAAACATTATCAGCATGCCTCCTAAACCAATTGGCTTGTGCTATTCCCCAGAGCACCATCCAAACTCCCATCTTAGCATCCATTTCTCCATTTGGATTAGGAAGGGTTTCAAACTGACTTACCCCACAGAAATATTGTCTATACCAGTACAGATAGCCTAAGACGCCAATGCAAATGCCTATTATCAACAGTATAAGCTCTACAACCTGCATCCCACGATGTCTATTTCTCCCAATGAGGGGTCTGATCGTGTGTTACGATTGAATAGCCCACGACAATCGCAAAGGATCTAGCCCCGATCTTAAATTCCTCAGCAGTTGCTGGGTCTATGTACGATGCCGGGCAGCCTCCGGAGTGCCAGTTGTATCATCTAGCCCAGGATTTTTTTTCCCTCAGCAGTTGCTGGGTCTGATGTACGATGCCTGGCAGCCTCCGGAGTGCCAGTTGTATCATTACCCAGATTTTTCTGACCCCCCTTTTGTCTAGTTAGCCTCAGCTTAAAAGGGTCATCTTTGATGAAACCAGTCCAATATTAAATGCCCTTTTTACTCTAGTATAATGTATCCAGGGTTTCAATCCTGCCACTTTCACAGCTGTAGGGGTTACCAATAACACCTGATAAGGTCCCCTCCACCCAGGGAAAAGGGGCTCCCCCTTCCAATTTTATCCAAACCTTCCCCGGGCTGGAAGGAATGACCCCTGGTGAGGAAAGGTACTTGCCCCCCCTCAAAGCTCGTGTTTGATCTTGTCCAATGCCCTTCCCAATGCCTGTACCTTTTCCTCAAGAGCCACATTCCCTAGCTCTCTAACATCTCCCCTCAGCCCTCTCAAAATCTTTGGGGGGCCTCCCGTACAACAATTCAAAAGGTGTTAATCCAGTTGTTTTTGGGGGTACACCTACTCTCAAAAGGGCTATAGGGAGCACATCCAGCCACTTCATTTTGGTTTCCTGGCACAATTTGGCTAAATGCGTCTTCAGTGTTCTATTCATCCTTTCCACTTTCCCGGAGCTTTGCGGTCAATATGCACAGTGTCCCCCACGTGATTTGGGGATTTCTGCCAATTTCTTAATTACTCATAACAAAACTTGGGCCATTATCAGATCCATATGGAGGAGTAATCCATATCTAGGTATTATATCCCGCAGCAACACTCTCACCACTTCCTTTGCTTTTTCCGTCCAGGGGGGTATGCTTCTGCCCAGCCTGTATGCGTACACACCATCACCAGCATGTTCCGGTATTGCCCCCTCTGGGCATTTCTGTAAAGTCCACTACTAGGGATAAAGGGTGTCGCCCTTTTGGTATTCCCCCTTTTTCCCAAACTTTGGTCCCTGCCGTGGGTTGTTTTGTGCACAAATCTGACATCGTAGGGAAGCTTGTGCTGCGAGTTGATTCACTCCATCTATAAACACATCCTTCTGAACAATTGTATTAATGCTGTTTTACCTAAATGTATTGCTTCCTTTGCCTTCTGCACAATTGGCCATCCCAAAAAACGGGGCACATACCGCCTCCCATCTGACAACACCCACCATCCATCTCCATCCTTTTTTGCTTTTAAATCCCATTCTGCTCTTTCATCCTCTTGCCTTGTGTATCGCGGATTCTGGTCGGTTAAAGAAATTTGGAACAACGGCATCATTAGGTCTTCTTTTCCCAATCCTTGCTCTGCTGCACTTTTGGTGCCATATCCGCCCTTCATTTTGAGTATTACTGGATCCCGTCCTCTTTGATGTCCCCTACAATGTATAACTGCAACTTTTCGGGGAGCCCATACTGCCTCCAACAATTGCTCTATTTCTCTTCCGATTTCAGCTCCTGGCCGGCAGAATTGATTAACCCTTTTTTCCCTTGACAATGCTCCATGTGCATGTAAGGTGAAAAAAGCATATTTGGGAATTGTATATATGTTCACCGTAAACCCCTAGCTAATTCCAAGACCTGATTAAGGCAACAAGTTCAGCCTTCTGCACTGAGGTACCCACAGGAATGCTTTTGCCTCCACCACCTTTTCCTCTGTCACAACGGCATAGCCCGCTCTTCGTTTCCCCACCCCGCACATAGCTACTCCCATCTGTAAAAAGTGACATCTGGATCAGGCCAGGGAACATCCCGTAAGTCCGGCCGGCTAGAATATACTTCGTCCATCGTCTGAAGGCAATCATGAGGGGTTCCTTTTTTGGCGACTGGAAGTAATGTAGCCGGGTTCAGAGGGTGCACTTTTTTAAAACCCTGGGATTTTCATACAACATCCCCTGTTTTTGGGCCATCCACTGTTGGTGAACCAGTAGTTTCCCTTATACTCCATCAAGGCTTGACTAATGCGGGACTTTCACAACCAAATTCTGTCCCAGAGCTAGCTTGTCCGCTTTTTTTTACAGCAGCGCAGTGCTGCCACAGCTCTCAACATCCGGCCACCTCTAGCCACTGGATCCAGTTGCTTGGACAAATGGGTACCGGTCTTGCCACACCCCAATTTTTGGTTAGCACTCCTCAAAAATTCCCATTCTTCATCGACATAGAGGCAAATTTTTTGTCACATTGGTAATCCTAACGCTGGGGCTTCCATTAACGTTTTTTATCTGTTCCCATGCCCTTTTTTTTTCCCTTTTCCCCCATATGAATTCTGACTTCTCGGGGCCTTTGTGGCTTCATACAGGGGCTTACTCATTACCCAATTTGGGGGATGATTCTGCGGAATCCAGATTCTACAGAATCCAGCTGCCCCGGGAAACCCCGCACCACTTCCGATTTCGGGGCTCGGGTAGAGCACAACGGCTTCCTTCCTTTCCTGACCTAGCACTCTTTTTCCCTGAGCCACCCGATATCCCAGATACTGCACTTCGGTTGACAAATTTGAGCCTTCTTCCTGGACACTTTGTAACCAGCTTCCCACAATCATTGTAACAGTTCCTGTGCTGCCTCTCTACACTCTTCTTCGTCGGCGGCTGCCAGCAATAAATCGTCCACATACTGGAGTAGAACTCGCCTCCCAGGTTCTGATCAAAATCTTTTTAAATCTTGTCCCAAAGCCGTTCCAAAAACGTTGGAGAATTCTTCCACCCCTGCACCAGCCTCGTCCAGCACATCTTGGTTTTGCGCCCCATCATGGGGTCCTCCACCTGAAAGGCAAATATCTCCTGGCTCTGGGGGGTAGCCGGATGCAAAAGAACGCATCTTTCAAGTCCAGAACAGTAAAATGTGTGGCAGTGGATGGAATCAGTCCCATCAAAACATATGGATTTGGTACCACCGGATGCAGAGTCACCGTGGCTTCATTTACAGCTCTCAAGTCTTGGACTGGACATATTTATTGGTTCGGGTTTAAAACAGGAAGCAGCGGGTGTTTCCCTGGGGGAAAGACACTCTCGGGTTATGCCATCCTTTTTAATCGCTCCAAATGTTTCTGTATTCCCTCAGCGCTTCTCTTTGGACTTCATATTGTTTTATTCTTACTGGCTCTGCATGGGACTTCAGTTCTACCACTACGGATGCTACAAACCTTGCCAAACCCCCGGGGGGGTTTCCCTGGGCCAAAATTGGGGGCCCAAACATTGTTGGCTGTTCCTGTTGAACCATTATTAAATACTGCCGCCAATCCTTTATGGGATATGTCACCGTAACTCTCTTGGGCCCCCTAAGTCTACTTCCATCTGTCCATCTTCTTCAATGGAAATCTGGGCTCTTAATTTGGACAGCAAGTCCCTCCCAGGAGAGGTACTGGGCACTTAGGCAAATATAAGAACCGATGAGTACCTGGTGTCTTCCCAAATCCACAACTCTATTTTCCAATAAAAATGCTGTTCCTTTTTTCCAGTAGCCTCCACAATTGCGACTTCATTCTTTGTTTTTGGGGCTATTCCCCAAATTCATCACTGATCGCGCTCCCCCGTTTATCATCATTGGAATGGCTCGGCCCCCCACTCGGGCTGTGACCATGGGCTCCCCGGGGGCCCGAAGGAGGGGGGGCCTCTGCCTATTCGTAATGCTCCAAAACTGCCAGCCCAAAAATTCCCTGCTAGGTCTTTCGTTCATGGAGCTCATATCTTTCCCTTCACCACTCTTCCTCTATTACTCCTCTTCCCCTTCCTCTATTTGCATTCTGCTCTCTGCTTCCCTCCCCCCTGCCTTGGGCATTCTCTCTTCCAATGTCCAAGCTGATGGCAAAGGCACACTCATCTTGCCTCAACGGGGCTCCCCGCCCCCAAATCTCCCGTCCCGGCCCCTGTTTACGGGGGTTTTTTAGCAGACCAGCCAAAATTTTGCCTTTTTATGACCCCATCTTTTTTCCCCTTTTGGTTTTTATTAACATACACTTTTTGGGCAATTTCCAATAACTGACTCAAATTTATTCCGGCAAACTCCTCTTGCTTCGTAGCTTCCTCCTTATATCTGGTTGGCTCTGCGACAAATGCCATATTCACCATCTGCTGGTTTCCCGGATCATCTGGATTCACAGGGGTGCTGTGGTATGCATTAAGCAGCCTTTCCAGATAATCTCCCGGGGACTTTCAGCTCCCCGTACCACTTCCATCACTTTAGTCATGTTCACAGGCTTCTTCATTCCTGCCCGCATTGCTTCCACCAATAGAGCCTGGTAATCATTTAATAAAGCCAATTGATCTGAACAGTTTGGATCCCATCTAGGTCCCAAGGGACCCTTTCCCCTCATCCCCTGTTCTGGGTCTGCTACCCCTGGGGAGCCCTTTCCTTTGCTACCGCTCCGCTTGCTGGATCACGTGCCTCCGCTCCTCAACCGTAAACAAAGTCATCAACAGCTGTGGCAATCTTGCCAGTTTGGGGTATGAGAAGCCATGATGCTTGCGCACAACTCTACCATCTCTTGAGGTTTTTCTGTGAAGTGGCATAATGTGACTTCCAATTTAAGAGGTCAGAAGTGGTGAAAGGAGTGTACTGATAGCTCTGCACTCTGGAAACCACTTCCTTACCCGGATCCACCAGCACTTGTGTAACTTGTCTTAAGGGCGCCACTGCTTTCCCCCTGGACCCGCTTCCCCCCCCTGGTTGCCTTGTCCAACCCTGGGTCTAGGTCCCACGGCAGCCCTCCAGGCTTTCCCCCCCCCCGGACAACTGGTTCCACTTTTCCCAATTCCCCAGTCATGGCCCCTTTTGGCACTGTATAACTCTGGGGGTTTCCCCCCCTTGTGCCGCTACACCGCTGGCACAGGAACCGTTGCTAAATTCGAGGGCTGAACACTCCTGCCGCCGGCAGCGGGGCCATATATGGAGGAGGGGGAGCACTTGGTTTCCCAAACTAGTCAGGAAATATTAGCTTGGCACCGAGCTTGCCTAATTTTATCTTGCCTAACCAACATTGCTTTACAAACTGCTCTTGACCCCTGAACCCCTGGGGATTTTCTGTAACCACAGTGTCCCATGAGTCTATGTATGGATACTGGTCAGCATAGGCAACGTTCCCCAAACCCCTCCCAATAGACCGCCTTTACCCTGGCGGGTTAACTCCCTTGGCGGCTATGCTACCCTGAAGGATGGCCACTTACCTGACACAAATTCTGCAGTCTCTTTGGGGGGCATTGGGGGTCCCCCCTAATCTCCTTTTAAAAACCCCTTTTTTAAAAATTTTTTACCATACACTCCAAAAGGGGTCTGCCGACCCCTCCCCCTCCCATTTCCTCCCAAGTTCCGGACAAGACACAATGGGGATGGGGGTTGACGCACGGGTGAAAGGGGTCCTGCCCCACACAAAGGGGGTTCGACTCCAATCACTCTAGTGTCGACCTAGCCATCTGGACGTTCCAACAGTATGGTTGTAGGAAATGTGATACTCATGCAACTCATACACGCATCTTTCATTCAGACAAACAACCTCCCATCAGGCCCATTAAACCACAATTGGACGTCTCATTTTTGTTCCGCCATACCAAGAGTTTTGGGGGTTTTGCTCTCCACTGCTGAGAGGTACTGGCTGAAAAATGGGGAGTATGGTTCCCCCTTCCCCCTTCCAAAAATAAGGGGGGGCACTCACCAAAGGGCCATGGGAGGCTTGGTTTCCAGCTGTAACCCGAGGTCCGTTGACTGGATCGCTGTCGCCAGGGATGCCACCACTCCCAACCAAACCTCTTCGACTAAAAGGGCGAGGGGGCCCCCGGGTTTTGTCGGGGGGGCCGCAAACCCTGACGTCCAAAAGTCCGTAAGGGGACAGAATAACCCCTTCCCCCCTTTCCCAGCCAACGCACCAGAAATGTTGTGGCCAGAAAAAAAAACCAGGTTTCCAGGGAAAAATCAAAAAAGCCTTTTTATTGTAAACAATTACTTGCGCAAGGATGACAAAATTCAGGAATTTGTCCCCTTTAAATTTAAAGGGAGCATCACTATATACCTTTGGTTTTCTATGTCAGCAATCAATATTTATTTTAGCCAGCCTATCACAGAGGAGAAGATTTTTGGTTAACTTTCTCATTACATCATTGCTTTAGCATACACCTATATAGAGGAAAACAATGAGTTAGTTCAGAGAGTGATACAAATTATTGCCTTTGATTAGTTCCCCCCTAAGTTTTCCCAGTAGATAAAATACAAAGCAGCCTTTTGGACGGCTCTCAAGGTTACTTCTGTAGGTTTGCAGAGAGCTCAATTAGCACTTTCACTTACTGAAGAAGGAACAAAGGGGGGGCAATTCCCCTTTTTTTATAGCTTGCAGTTTTCAGAAGAGGAAGTTAACACTTTCGCTTCTGTCAATCCCAGCATTTTAGCCTCCTTCTCCTTCAGTACTGATAATGTATGTTTTATAACTCACCCTAGCTTTGTACTGAACAAGAACATCACAGTTAATTGCCTTGCTAGTTTTGTCATGCTTTGCTTAATATTAAGAGCCATTAGTAAAAAAAATATTAAGGAAAAGTCTGTTCATAACAACACTGTCAACACTGTAGTCTCTGTCTTATCAGGTAGAATTTGTTTGTTCAGACCATATTAAGCAAGAACAGTAATTTGATATGAAGGGTACAGAACATTGACATAGTATTGAAATAGAGCCCATATGCAGTATATGAACACAGTTATTCTCTTTCTAAGGCTGATCAGTTTGAGTGGATGGTAATGAAATTATTTTGAAAAAAGGGATACTTTCTTTTGCCCCATATCATTTATTATTTTATAATCTTTGTCATGTTTTTCTTTAGTAGTTTTCTCTTGGACTTAAACCATACATCTCATTTTTAAAAACTTTTTCCTCTTAGGAAGATGTTCTGATAGGGAAAAAGTTCTGCTGATAATTTGAATTGCCATTTTTTTGGACCCGGCTCCAGTATTCCATCTATGGGAGCTTCACACGCAACCCCCAAGGTGTTAAAATATTTAATTTATATGCTATTACAGTACTTCTTGTTTTATTTCAGGAGTGTTTGCAGTGATTCCTAATAACAAATATGCCTCTTTCATTGCTGTAGCAAACAGCTGACGTTATGTTCTAATCTCAGTGCTCCCTCTTACATGGTGCTGGAAGTGGGGCGCAGTAGTGTTGGAAAACACAGTAAAAAAATTTGCTGTATTGGTCAGCAAACTGTGATAGATGGAACATTTCCATTGGCATACTTCTGTATTGTTTGAGGATGTAAACTTTGTAGCTTTGTTTTATATTTGAGGTACACAGGATTCTTGTTAGTAGTTAATGTTTTTCATATTTGGCAACAAAAAAAATGCCTCCTTATTACTCTTTGTCGTTCCATGATTTTTCTTATGGTTTCCAAATTAAGAGAGATGTAGTAGGTTATACATTATTGCTAGGGCAAAAGGAATCAATTTTTATGATACATAATTTTTGCAGAAGAGAGTTGGTTAAAAAAAAAAATTGCATGAGGATTTAAAAAAGGGTTTAAAAATATGACATATTTGTTGTAAATGGTTTTTGCCATATTAGGACAGCAGCAGCTGCTATATCCCATTTATATGCTGCCACAATTACTATTAGGCTTTTAGCCATTAGGGAATTTCAAGAGATAGTTTTGGTATGGCAGTAAGGGAAAAAAAAAAGGGGGGGGGAAAATTTTGCTGATTGTTATGGAAATTCAGAGAACTTCATGAAGACACAGATGTTATAATAATGCTGAATGGCAGGAAATCATATGGGGATACAGAACTTTAAAAAAGACCACACTGCAGTGTTTCCAAATCTTTGAAATTTGCAAACATACTTTATTTCAGATTAATCCTATGGGATGGATTCAAATCTTAAGGAAAAGTCTGAGGAACTGAACTTTGTGTTTACAGTATTCAGGCAAACACAAATAGTTCACCTTTAGTATTCAATTAGATTCTCAAGTTTAACAGTGACTCCCGTGAAATTTTGCTGACCTAATCTTAAAAATGTTTCCTAAACAAATATGTGAGTAAAGAGGAAGTCTATGTTACAGATGAATTTGTTCAATAAAAGAAGCCATAGCATTGAGTTTGCAAGACCTGAGCTGATGAGTTGATGGCTGGGGCTCTTCGGGGTCTCTTTTTCATCGGGCCACCATAAACTGAAACAGACTAGATGACAGATAAAAACAACAGCAGCAAAGACCCTGAAGAGTGTTATGTAGGGATGGGACGAATCCAGAATTTTCCGAATCCGGATCCTTGGAAGGCTCTGGGAATCCACGAATCTCGAATCTTTTGAATCCTTTTTTTAAAAAGGGTTTAAAAAGTAAAGGAAAAAGGGATAATCTTGGGCAAGACATGCTCTTTCGGCCTTAGCAAAAGCCTAGGCAAAGGCAAAACTCCCTCTGAAGAAATCTGGCCAGGACAATTGTCATAGTTTTGCCTCAGGAGCTCCCCAGACTGAAAATGTTATGTACACAGGCAGGAAAATGTGGATTAATCCCACATTTTTCTGCCTGTGTAAACAGGACCACTACAGTACAGAGAAAATCCAGGTCAAAACTGGCTTTTCTTTGCATAGCTCCTTCTGGCATGCTGGGATTTGTAGTTTGATGATGCCGCAGCACACTTTGGCAGAGAAGTTTGTGACACCTTGTAAAACTAGAAACCCCAGAATTGTGTCTGAAAGAGGTTTGCAAGTGAGCTATGCAAAGGAATGTTTCAGCTGTCCTTGAAATCTCAAGCCTATAGCTTCCAGTCAAGTGCTGAACTTAAATATGAAATGTTCAATTTAAATATCTTAGAATACAACTCTAGATGTAATTTGTGAAATTGTTAGCAAAGGCTGTTATTACTTCAAGGGAAAAATTCGCTTACTTGCCATCTCCCCTTGTGTGTCTAGTCTCCCAGGTTTTCAGGTGTCCTGGTCTCCCAGGTTTTCAGGCATCCCAGTCTCCAACAAACTGTTTGGGTGGCAGATTCAAAAGATTTGGTTTGCCTATTTTGGCACAGGGATTTGGATTCCCAAATCTCGAATCCCTGCCAAGGATTTGAGGATTCAGTTGGCCCATCCCTAGTGTTATGTGAAGAAGCTAAAAACTTTTCAAGTATCCATTGCATCTTGATGTCCTACTATGTTGATTGTCAGCCTATTGTGTATGTCAGTCATTTATCAACTCTGTCTTGTTCATCTGTTTTTTAGTCAACTTGAATTGGTTAAATACAGTTTCTTGTTTTCCTGCAGGACTGCTGTATCGTGTTAGTTGCTTGTCATTTCAGTAATTTCTGTTTTTTTTAAAAAAATAACTTCATTCAGTACTTACTGGAGATGTGATTCCTATCTTGTAACAAAACACATTTATGTTCCATTGATCACAGTGAGAAGTCTTTTCAATGGTGCTTGATTCGCACAGTCAAAAATAATGAGAGATACAGTGCAGTCTAGATACAGTGCTTGGAAACATTACTTTTTGAATAATAGCTTAGTATATGCCCTAGCCAACATGGCCAGTAGCCATTCTGGGTGAGGGGTTCTTGGAGTTGTCATCCAAAAAGTAACCTTTCCAGGTCTCTGCAGTGCTGAGCATTTGTGCTTAGATTCATTAAAGTAATATTATTACATACCTCCCAGACATCTTAACAATCTGTTTAGAAACAGACAGATTTTTCTTCCTAATATGTAAGTTTAGGATTGCTCTCTATACTTCTCCTTAACTTTAGCTGGTCAAGCCCATGCTTGGTCCAGTATAAGAATGTGATTGTCAAAATGTATGGGTCAGTGTGCATTATAATGTATTATATGACTTTTACAATGGTGAAGCCATGATTGTTGGAGTTGCCTAATATTAAAGGTAATTTTGGTTTCATGGATTTCTGCCACTGGCTATGCTGTTTCAGGGAGGAACATAGCAGGGAAAAGGTTCTACAAAATGAGAAGTGGGAAATGCTCCAAACAGACTCAGGCAAGGCAAGATGAAAACAAGCAAGCTACATGAGATGGCAAGGCAAACTTGGGGAGAGAGGAGAAATACCGGTGTCTTTTACTTGCATAGGTGAAGAGTGCTAGTGTTGAAATACACGTTTCAGTTAAAATAACCAGCAAGATCAGTAGCCACAGTCTTTGCCTACATATAAGAGGAGCTAGTGAATAAAACAAATGAACATCTAAAGCTATAACTGCCAGGGATCTGGTCTCAAGCTCCTTCGATGTTCAATGAAAAATACATAAAAGGTTTTTTTTTTAAAAAAAAAATCAAATGTCTTTCCATAAAGGAAAAAATAATAATTATACACAAAAATTATTGACAAAATTTTATAGCATCATTTTAACAAAATTATTTATTCGTTTGGCTTTGTTATTGATTACTGTCTATTTATATAACACCATCATTGTACATGGCACTTCACAGAATGTTTTTGTTTGTTTGTTTTCAGGTGTTTACAGAGAAGTGCTCAGTAGAAGTGTGTAATGCATGCATTATTTCTATTTGTGCATGTTCCAGTTTCACTAGATTTAGAGGATTACAGAGGTTTTTAAAAGCTGAAACATAAAGACATCTGTAAAACTGTTGGCTTGCAACCCTGATGTTAGGGCGTACAGTTCTTCATTTTAAAGACTCAGCTGATCCCTGCCCCCACCTTTACAGTCCAATGAATACCCCAGGACTCAGGGTGGGTAAGAATGTTGTCTGTATTCCTTCCATCCATCCTTAAAACTGATCTTAAGTAATTATTTATGCAGGATGGCAAACTCAAGCTAAAAGAGTGTGATTTGTCCAGGACCACACAGTGAGTCTACAGTTTACCTGGCATGTAGCATGCAGCTTTTGCATGCACATGTGGCTTGAAGCATGTACTTGTAGCATGAACCAGTGATGGAGTAAATAGCTGGTTTTGCAAAGTTTGGAAGACTCAAGCATGTATAAATGAAATTGTATCAGAGGACTGACTTTGGCATTTATTGCATTTAGTTTGATTAATTGCAAGTGTGTAAAAGGAATTATGCACTATGTCAAACATTGTACTGTGTGTTCTGCTATGGTGGCTATAATATCTGGCATGATAAAATATAATTTACTACCATTTTTGGTTATCCTCGCATTAATCCAAAATCACTTTCTTATTCTTCCTCCTCCTCCTCCTATATAGCTTTGTTCAAAAATATTATTTTTTAAAACCCTGTAAAATAAGCTAGTATTATCTCCCCCATATTAAAAGGAAGAGCTAAGAATTTGTGACTTGCCTAATCAGGAATATAGGAAACTACCATATACCAGACAAGACTTCTGCCTGCAAAGTGTATGGTCTACCACTGAGTTGCAATCGCTCTAACACTGTAAGGATTTTATATTTAAGACAAGTACAACAAAATCCACAATCCATGATATGTTTATTGACCAAACAAAATGCACAAAATGTATCATGCAAGCTTTCAAAGCTTCATGGGCTTCTTCATCAGCCAAAGATTTACGAATCATAAAGGAAAAGAAAAGTGATAATATTACAGTCACAGGCCTACATTTTATCTCAGATGTTACTTCTGTTGTCATTTAACATGGTCTGGATGGATTTCAATGGAGGCAGAGGCCACTTGCCTTCTTGACCATGTGGAGACTAGGAATAAAGGCAATAAAAGACAGATAATAAAATTTCTGATTGAGTTCAAATGTTATTACCTGTCTTTTACTACCCTTTACCTAGTCCTCATACTGACCAAGAAAGGAAGTGGCTTCTGCCAACACTAGATCTCTCCAGACCGTCTAAACTGAAAACAGAAGTAATATCTGAGACAAAATGTAGGGTTGTGACTCTAATATTGTCTTCCTCTATATGATTTTTAACATCTTTACCTGGTGAAGAAGCCAGTGAAGCTTCGAAAGCTTGCATGCTGTATCTTGTACATTTTGGTCAGACAAAAAACATATCGCTGTTCTATTGGTTTTGGATTTTGTCATATTTTGCTGCGCGGCCAGCATGGCTACCATTGAACATCTTTCACATGTTTAAGTACAGTTACAGTTCTTCAATAAGTTGTGTGCTTTTTAGATGACAACATTTAGGATTCCCTACCCAATATGGTGACTAGCTCTGCGACCTGGGGATTCTGGGAATTGTAGCCCAAAAGTAAATTTTCCAAGCTCTTGTGGAACATATGGAATCTGGAGAAATAGTCCAAAATTCAAGCTGGTGACTGGGATAAAACCTGAACTGGTTACCTCATTATTTAAACCACTACACCACATCATTCCTAACTTTTTAAAGATGTGATTGCATATTTGGCACTATTAATCTTCATTGCATATTCTGCTGTAACAGATGTTTAGTATTAGTAGGAACAACATGTAGTACCAGACAGGATTAGAAATGTTCTTTCAACTCTGGCTAGTGTGTGAGTGTGCGCACATAAGCGGGCAGTGAAGCTGGAAAAAAAAGTTCACTACCAAAAAAAGCATGAACTATCAGTTGTGTGTGCAGTAGACTTTCCAGATTTCAGGAACTTGTTCTTTTATACCAAAAGTCTGTTGGTCAAGTGAATGGGAGGGAAATTTCCTTTTAATCAGCCTAGAATGGGGAGTCGTATATGACCAAAACACTAACATATGCATAGCTCAGGATGAAGAAGCAAAGTGTGTAAGACCGATGTTTTCAGACTGACTTCTCAGTAACTGATTTGCTTTTGTATGTGCTTTTTTTTCTCTTGCTGTTTAAATCTGCTATTTGATTTTTAATTAAATTCATTAAAATAATTTGTTTGTCACCTTTAAGACCCCCGTATTTTCCCCTCATTGTGATGCTTTTAATAGTAGGCATATTTTTATTGCCTTTTATTATTTGTGAGCTGTCTGGAATTCTTTGAGGAAATCATCATATAAATCTATAGATAAGTGAAGTAAACTATAGTGAGAGAAAAGAGGAAAACATGCAAAGAGGGGGAAACGTACGTTGAAGATCTACAAAATTTTCTTTTGTGTCAGTCCATTCTTTTAGAATATGTATATTTGTAGGTCATCTTATGCACTGCCTGAAGCCATCTTGGATAATGGGAAAGACAATTCCACTCAAGGCCAGTGTTAACAACCATAGCCAAGAGATTCCTTGATGTATTACATCAAAACTGTATCAGCATTCTTTCTGCAGAACTCAGTTTATCATGGATTTGTGAAATAAAAAATGGTACAGTGGCAGTCATGAAGGGAGGTGGATTTTGATCTGTGTATCTAGGTTCAAGCAGAGGTCACCCCATGTATTATGTCTCAGTGATAATTTAGATATGTGAGCCGTCAAAGCTTTACTACTGTAGAGATATAAATGTCGTACTACCAGGAGCCACCTCAGATGGAAACCTTTTTTAATAGCACCATTTTTCTGCCTTCAGGTGTCACCAGTAGGAAATTAAATTGTTCATATTCCTGTGTAAATCAGCCTGTAACCTGAACAAGCAGAAGCACTAGCACAGTGGTTCTCAACCTGTGGGTCCCCAGATGTTTGTCAGCTCCCAGAAGCCCCAGCCACTATGGTCAATGCTCAGGGCTTCTGGGAGCTGAAGTTCTAAAACATCTGGGGACCCCCAGGTTGAGAACCACTGCACTAGCGTCTCCGGTAGCAGCAAGAAGCACTAGAATCAAGCCCAGATATTTTGCTGCCTAAGGCAGCAAAGGCAAATGGTGCCCTAACCATCATCTGTGTGCATAGACTGACTGTTAGGTAGCTGAATCTTACTTCAACACTGACAATGGGGTAATATCCCGAGGTGTATCCAGGGCATCTGGATAGCTTTGTGGCACAAGCTATGTTAGGGGATTCAGTAGGAAAGTGGCTTCTGCTGACCCTCAGCATCTGCTGCCTGTGCCTGCTGCCTCTTTTCCTGTTGCTAAAGTGGAGCTTGGAAGAGGTGGGGAAGGCAAAAAAACAAACAAAACCCAACCCCCCCCCCAATGATTGGAGAGTATTTCGATAGTAATTTTAAATACCTATCTGTTACAGCTATGAGATGTTTAACAGGTGGCCATGATCTAGCCAAAATTAAGTATTTAAAAATCTCATTGATTTTAAGTGGCAGAGCTAAATATGCGCTCCACAGTCTCCAATTGAAATCAATGGGACTTCCATGTTTAATCATGACTGGACAGTATATCAACTTTGTCATGGGTCAAGGAAAATCTAAACATATTAGCTGTATTTGCCAATGTAGTTTTTTGCATTTCTTCCCAACGTGTTAAAAAATAGTGCTAGCATTGACTAGATCATAAATATAGTATTACTTACTGACCCTTCTTTGCTGAAAAGTCTGCTTGCCAGGCCAGGAATAGTGAGATCACTTCTAATCATGGAAATATTTAGATATAAGTGGCTATCTAATGTTTATTAATACATTAGAGAATGAGGAAGGAATGTAATAGTGGTGAGAGAGAGGAGGCAGTAGAGCATTTAGAGAATATCAAATGTGTGGTTGTGTTGGTGGACTTCTGTAGTCTAGACATAAGTAAAATGTAGCCTAAGTTTAGCCATTATGACAGCACATTTTGAGGTATAAATCTGGTAAAAAAAATTCTCCAGAAGATTTTAATATGCTTGGATGATTTTACATAGATATAGTTCTATGCTCTAGGATCATACGGAGCATCTGAGTATTAGGAGAAAATACAGTACTAGGAAGATACATTACTGAGTGAGTGAATATCTCCAGTTTGTCCAGGGAGAACAAATAAACCCTGTTTTAAAGCTGCTTGCTCTTTATTCATTTCAAAGGTGGGATTTTAAATATGGGGGAAGGAGTTTTTATTAGCAAAGTAAGAATCCTGAAGTGGCTTCTGGATTTAAATGTACAGCACGACATATTCATTGAGTAGGAGTAGTTTCTGAGCCCCTCATATCAGCTCAGGGTCAGCCAAATGTCAAGCCAAATGTCAAATGTCATGGATTAACTTTCCAGTTTCCTTTGCTGTTCCTATTTTGCTGGTTTGTTAAGGCCCAGTTGGAGGAAGTAGAGAAAAACAAATTATTGGTTTTAACAAGAGGAATTCTGGTAGCTCAGCAAAAACTGAAACAGATCACCATTTTTATTGAACATAAAATATCTGTCCTGGAATCTGCTTTGTCACTGTTTTCCAAATTGCAGAGGACAGTAAAATTAGCAATAAAAAAAAAGCTTAATGCAGACTCAGAATCAGACTTACACAACCTATGACTCCTGAAGTCAAGCATAACCTAAATCATAATGTTCTCTCCTTCCATTCATTCCTTCTCCATCTTTGCAGGCCTGCACCCATCTCTTTTCCTAGTCACCTGATTTTTTTTCTCTATGTTCTCCTTATAGTTAAGTGTATAAGCCAGGATTTTTGATGAAATCATGCATTTTGGTTTAAAAGCTTCAAACTTTGCATGGGTTTGTGTGGATGCTGCCTAAATATTCCTTTGCATATGGATTCCTTATCAGCTAAACAACCATTGATTTTTGGAAGGGTCCAACAAAATTAAATGATAAGTATAAATTGAATGTTCATACACAAATAATAAAAAAGGAGGAATGTAAATGTTCAGGGTAATATGAAACCCTGCAACATCTGTTTAAATGACTGTCACCAATATTCTGCATCGGTTATTTCGTTATATCTGCATAACTAACTCATAGCTGATCCTCCAAAGTCCATCTTAGCAGCCCGCAGCTAGACTGAAGGAAAGATATCTGTTCAGCTGCCATTTGGGGTAGAAAGAGGAAGATGTTTCCGACCAACTCCTCCCAGCAGGCAAGGCTGCAATGAGATATTGTGACAGGGGTCCTGCTTCTCGTTGTTGCAGCCTCACTTGGTGGTGGGAGGAAGGCTGGAGACATCCTCCTCTTTGTGCCTTGATCAGCAGCTAAATAAACCTCGAGTCTGGCTGCTAGCTGTTAAGATAGGCTGAGAGTGCATATATATAGGTTTGTAGTAAGACTATGTAGTCTTAATGAATACAGAGTATTTGTGGTTCTGTAATTTTAGGTTATGGATTCATAATTGCAATACAGAATGCCAACCTATAGAAGCAAGTGGGCTAACTACAAAATGTTACTGAACAATAAAAGATAGTATTTTTGAGAAATCTTTTTATATTCATCACCAACCCAGTATAGACATAAAATATTAATAATGTCAGATTATATTTGTAAACATCTTGGTTATGCATGCAGACTGATAATGCATTTGACATACATTGACTTATGAGTTATAAATATTGTGGTGATCATGTGTCTATCTGGTAGCGAAACTTCAGTTGGAAGTCTAGATATTCTCCCTTTCTGGCCTAAGTAAAGTTTGTCAAACATAGAATACTGCTAGTTTAACATCAAGTTAAATTAATGCTGAAAAGAATTTTATTCACATTGGGGAAAAATGAGGCAGTGGTGATACAGTGGCATAGGCAAAGGTCCCTGTGTACCTTCTTATAGCTGGAGTATTTCAGTTTATGGCTGAGATCCTAGTCTACCAACAAAGTGAGGGGAGGGACTGAAACGATAAGAACTCTAGGAAGAAAGGCCCATCAGTGATAAAGAAAACACAATAAGTAAAGTAGTCAAAAAAGAATCTGAGTATAATCAAATAGATTACTGACAACCTACAGCATCTAAAGCGTATGTCAGCATCCAGTATTACAGAAAGGAAGAAAAGCTGCAAAGGACATGACAATGCTTATATTTACAGAAGGGAGGAAAATCTCAAAATTAACTATGTGAGGAACTGATACATAAATAAACACGTAATAACAAAAATGCAACAGAATACAATCCCATTCTCTACGAAACAATGATAAGTTCTTTAAGCAAAAGTTGAGGTTGTGGGATGCAGTCTGTAATGCATACCGATGTATCAACATACTGGCTGTAGTCTACAAAAAATGGCAACTTTAGCTCCAATCTTCAATTTTCAAGTAAGTTTTGTTCCACAAATAGGCATGAATCCACAGGTGGCTACTCCCAGGCTCTAAAGTTGTTTCAAAAGATCTTCATCAGCAATGTAGACATTCCCATCGTCAACTTGAAGAAACTGATGAATTTTCCCAAGGTTATACTGTTCTTTAAAAACTAAATAACATGGAAAATCAATACTACTTATAACAAGAACAAATCTACACTTAAATTCCAGCCTGAAATTGTGACACATGTACAGACCACTTAGCACCTAGAAGGAATGACTTCATATGCTAAAATATTCCAGAGCAGCATACGCAGGTGTCAGTAGCAGAAGTGTGACCACGGATATAAGGAGATGAGATACTTTCAAATCCTCTTATGAAAAATAAATCCTGCAAATGAACTTATTGTGCTAAATGAAGTAAGTGAGAAAATGGCTTCCAGGAACCAAACTGCAGAACAGTTAAGCTGTTAAGAGGCAGGCATAATATAGACATTAAAAAAGGAAAATTTTCTAAAATGGGAAACTGTATATATACTAACACAACCTGGAATTATGCCATTGTAATGGTGAAACAATATTTGGGCCTATATCATAGTTTGAGTCGAGGATTGTCCACTTCAGTGGCCATTGCAATCTGTCATTCCTCTTCTCTCCCATCTGCAGAGTCTTGTTAAAAGAACTTTCCCCATGCTGTCCTTGCTGATAGATTGTGCATATTGTGTGCTGCTTGAGAAACCAGCAGTTTTAAAAACTTGTCAAATTATTTATTTGATTAGTATTTTGGGGACTATATGTCCAATTTGGGGGATTATACTTATAGCACACCCTCTGTGTATCTGGAGGTTCTGTTCCAGGGCATGGACATGTTGTGTCTATTGATTTTAATGGGACACAGCACATCATGCGACCTTGAATCCATGAATGTAGAGGTCATGCAAGAGCAGCACCCACTGTACGTAACTCATACAAAATGAATTAACACCTGAGAATTCTAACACAAAGGAATAGACAAGTCAAGAGATCCATGTAGATCACATACATATCAAACCTGTCACAATTACAAGAATTTTGCTAACCAATCTGGAAACTAGGATTCAAATCCCTGCTCAGCCATGAAAGCCCATTGGGTGATCTTGGACAAGTCACACTCTCTCAACTTCAGAGGAAAGCACTGGCAGCCCCCCTCTGAACAAATTTTGCCAAGAAAGCCATGTAATAGGTTCACTGTAGGGTTGCCATAAGTCAGAAACGACTTGAAAGCAAGCAACAACAAACATCTCCAAAAATCAACAAGAGAGAGGACAGCAAAAACCAGCATTCCTATTTGCATAATTAAAACACTGGTACCAAATAAAAGCCTTCTTTGTTATTCTCCTTTATTCTTAAACTATGTTAACTTCTCTATTAACATAATATTATACATCTTGCATTTCCAGCGTGATAGTAGTAAACTCTTCTAGTTACAAACAATCAGGCAAACTGCCAGTCATAAATAAGCAATCAACAGCTTATGGAAAAGATGTTCATTCGCACTGTTGAGCAAAGGTAGGAAATCCAACTGTAACCAGCAGTGTTTGTGGGAAAGATTGCGACTTTTGTTGACAACAAATGCTTCTGTGCCTCATTGATTGTAGAATGCAGTGATTTTGTCATGTAAAATACTACAGACCTTTCAAGAACCACCACAGTATTGTCAGAAACAGCTGTGCGAACTTCTGCCAGTGTCAGAAACATGCTCATGATATCTAGAAATCGTTTTCACATGTCACAAATTAAATTTTTTGCCTCTCTGAAGTAAGAATGAAGTCATACCACACCCACTAGGTATGTGTCTGTGTGCTCAACTGTGGCCTGTCCTCTGAGGTGATTCGGATTAGTTGCAATGGTGTGCCACTCAAAGGACATTTATAAGGGAGTGCAGTATTTCACAGTCTGTTACTGAACAAAGTATCTTTTGGATGTGATTCTATAACATCTTATTAAGATGACTCATCTGGAAGCAATTATTTAAAGTTTGAAGTGACTTAAAGCTTTGTTTGGGAGGCCTTCAGCTGGTTCTTCATTCATATATACCTTGGCCATTATTGGCATGGATCCACATGCTTGACAGAATTGTGCATACAAATGAAGCATTGTGATTGTGTACCAGTTTTGAAGGATTAGTGCACTGTAGTTTTGTGTGTTATGTTCTGGAGTAGCACATAGTTAATTTGGAGCATACACATCCAATTTCATGTATGTTCTTACATGGATTGGGTATTATTGGTATGGGGAACCATGGTTGATTTCATGTTGTGCAATAAAAAGCATGAGGCTGGATGTAAAGATATGACAATTGTAGAATTTACTCCGTGTAAGATGAGAGTTAGTCCAAAGCTTATGTGGTGCACACCTTCAGATTTATATTAATCTCTGCATACATTGAGTGTTATCAGTATGGTGGTGTCATGTCTGATAGTCTCTTATAGTCCACTGACACTTTAGGCCTGGTATGAAGTTGTGTTAACTTGCAAAAGCCATTGTCCCTGTAGTTGGATATATGGTTTAGGGTGTCACAATGCTTAGTTTGGGCTTTGGGATGCACAGAACTTGTCAGAAACATGTGGTGTAAGAGCAAAGAACAAAGAAGTGTATCAGAAGTAGAAGGGTAGACTTCTCTGGCAGTGTGCACACACACAGAAAAATATAATAATCTTCGGTCATGTACAAAATGCAGTAATTCAGATATTGTTATTTATGGGTGAAATGATAACTGCAAAAATCAGAAGCTAAGTTTATACATGTAATACCAGGCAGGCAGTGTTGATATTTAGCATGTGACATTGAGTACAGTTTTGTGTAAATAAAGCTAGCTCTGATTTTTTTTTAATCTTCCTACAGTTATAAAGATAGGTCATTGCTTTGTTTGTTCATTGAGGCTCTAGCTAGAAGATTTATGTTATCTTTCCTGTGGCAAGTTTTTCTATGACAACAAAGAGTGATTATCAACCTGTTCCACTTTCATGGCATAGTGTCTGAATAATGAAAGGATTAATTATATTAGAAAATTGAATTATCTCTGTCCGTTTACTTGTTAAAATTTGTTCTAACATTCTCTAAATATATGTCCAATTTTGCAAAGCGCATTTCCCCAATCTGCCACTCTCCTGAGGGCGCTCAGTATCCAGAGAGCAAGTGAACGGTCACATTGGCTGGGGTAATGGAAACTTTAGACCAGCATCTCTTGAGAGCAGAAGCCTGGGAGGGATGACATGGAAATTAAAACACTCTTACAAAAAATTGCTGAATTAAATATACAGCAACACATAAGGCAAATTTCAGCTTCGTTTGGACACATGAATTTAACCAAACTCTGTTTTCTGGCTGAGGCTTCTGGGAGGATTCAGAGACATTGCATTCCTTACATTACAGTGGTTTATTTTTCCTATGTGCAGGCTGGGGCTGGGGCAGGCAGAAGTCTGTTAAGCCCTGTGGCGACCCCTTAGTGTGCATGTATATATGTGTGAGAGTAATTGCACTACAGAGCATTCACTTAAATCAGGATGAGGAGCATATGGGCATGGTTGTCCGCAAGGCAAGATACTCGGTGACAATCCTCAATTGATTTTTATTGTGCATAAACCTGTGCACAACTAGCCAGTCAGCAAGAGGCTTAGGCCCTTCCCGCATGTGGAGGGGGAAACGGGGGAAACCACGCTGAAACGGAGCTTACCGGCAGCTGGGTAGGTCCGTCCCCATGCGGAGCAGCGCGAGCTCGCTGTTCCGCAGTCCCCGGCGTCCAAAATGGGGGCTCCGGCATCCAAAATGGCAGCTTCCAGTTGGTGGAGGCTCTCCACAACCAGAGAAGCTCACCAGCCGGAAGCCTGCCCCTGGCAGATCTGCAGGCACGCACTGGTGCACGCCTGCAAATCTGTACCGGAGTGCGGGAATGGAGTGGCGCACTCCGTACTTTTGAAAAACCTGTAAAAACAGGTTTTTAAAAAACATGCTGAGCATGCTCAGAGCGGACTGAGGTGTGGAACTGCGACAAGTAGTCCGACCCAGTCCGCTCCCACAGTGCAGACGACCTCCGTCAGAGGTCGCACCACACCGTACTACTTCCCCCGTGCGGAAAGAGCCTTAGAATGATCTCTGGGACAACAGCTGTTAAAGATCAGAGTGCCAAATGTAGGTTCTCAGCACTTAAGAGTGACTGCTGGCTCCCGTGTCAGTGGAGTGGTAACTCTGCTCTGGGATTTAGTTTGTTTTTTTTGTAAAAGGGGTTAATCCACCCTGCTGAGTCCTGTTCTCCAAATTGGTTTGGCACCTTAGACAACGTCTTCAATGTACAAACTAAAACCCAGACTGGATTTACCACCTCACTGTCAGCACTGTCCTGGAGGAGAATCTCTCTCAGAGGTAGGTAGCTCACATGAATGCTACTTGTTTTGATGCTGATGCTTTTAGAAATTTTACAAGATTTGAGCACCACAGAAATGCAGTAATGACATATGAAATTCCATCAATATGACCCTAATTTTAGTTTTACAGTAATAGGCTTGCATGCAGTAGGCTGTTTTTTTTCTTACAGTGTATATTTATGACTGAATTGTGACTTGAACTAGGGTCTTAAGCTTGTAGCTTTGGCAGTTAATACAGCTGATACAACCAAAAGTGAGCATTCACAGCAGTACTTATTTTTCTTTCCCTCCCACCTATTCTCACTCAGAATTTTACTGCAGGTTTGGAAATCCCTCTTTGTCAGATTCATGATCTGGCTGGATTTTTGAGTTTTAAATTCCTTCCTCATTTTCTCAAATTTTGTACCATCTCAGCTTGAAGTGTTCTACTGAACTTGAAAGTTCAGCATGTTTGTGACATTTTGATGATCCAAATGAATAATCCATAAATTGTGTAAATCATGCTACTGTAAGTGAGTATGCAATCTTATGTCACGAACCTTTCTGGAGCTTCAGGGTCAAGCCAATAAGCTTACTCATTTTCCTTCAAAATCGTTTGAAACCAGTCCGTAATATCTCATATATCATGTCTTGTGTGAGTTAATATTTACATTTATAAAAACTGTTCTATTGGTTGCAGTGTAGTTTTGAAAGCTCTTTTATCAGAAGACAGAAATAGCATTCAGTTTATTTTTTATTTTTGATCATTCTGATTTACTTCTAAGAACTGAGGCTAGCAAAAGATGTATAAACTTTTAGTTTCATGTCATAACATGTGAAACTGAATCTTGCTGTATGTTCCCCCTGCATCAGAGGAGGTAATTTGTTGTACCTATAGGACAAGGTCACCCTTTTTTCTGTATGATGCTGCCACCTTGACCTTAACTAACTTTTTTTCTGTATAGAATGTAATTTGCTCTTGCTGCCAATTTAATCTGTTTTGTATAAGCTGAACAGAAAAGCCAATCCACTGAGCTTCAGAAGCTGAATAAATGGAGATAGTTTGTGCAGCAAAATGCTGTTTCCAGCCCATTTTTTAATTCTTCCCCTCACCCCAAAGTAAACAAAACTACTATAGATATTTAAAGCTACATATTAATGCCTCCAGAGCAGCCCATTTGGATATCACAGAATTATTCTGGATTAAATGGCTTATGGATTGCAGCATAGAATGCTTAACAAAATGATGAATAATCAGGCATCATAATTACTTCAAGTATAGATCATTTAGAGTCGTTTTGAATTTAATTCTGGGCCTCTCTCATGATTTTTGCTTTGGAGCTCCCTGCTTCATTTGCCATATTACATTCTACTGATCTTTGCCACTGTAGTTTGTGCATGTATTCACCAAACCTTCCTTCCTGCCGTATAGATTCCTTAACTTTTGCCTACTGCCAACCTCATTTGCCATTATTTTCCTTCCCTTCTCCAACTCCAGTCGCTACTTAGCAGCCACAGAGAGCTGAAAGTTTCAAACAAATACTGAAACAGAAATTTAAGTACTGTTTGGTTAGTTGGAAATAATATTCAGGGCTGGTCTCTTGTTCTTAATCTCTCCTGTTTGCTAGAAAGAAGATATAAGGTTCAAGGTATATTTGAAATATTTGTTGGTCCTAGCTATTGTTTCTATGAGTATTTTAAGACTAAGCCTTTATCACATTGGCGCCCAGCCTTACTCAGTGGATTTTATGGTGGCTTCATCACATGATGTTGTTGTCTGCTGTCAATCTTCTTTTGTTTTTTTTTTAAACCACTAATTCTATCTTTTTCCTTACTGAAAAATAAAAACTGTTAATGATTAAAAAATGAGATAAATTCACAATGCTTTCTTCAGAATTTGGTCAAACAACAGCTGCTGCTGCTGTTGTTGTTGTTGTTGTTGTTGTTGTTGTTGTTGTTGTTGTTGTTAGTTCTACAGTTTCCGGAATTTCCTAGTCAACATGGCTAATGATAGCTAATGTAAAGAACCCTCTGTCTGGATGTTAAGCTTTCTCTCTGTCCTGAGTTCTTTGAAAAACATCATTATTTGAAATCTCATGGCTAACTTGACCTGTGGCTTTATACTGTCATTTTATGTTGCATTGATTGGATATGTCTTAGGAGCAGCTGATGATGATGTAACCAATCTGAAGTGTGTGTGAGGAGGGAGTTCCTGTTTGATGTTCCATGTTAAGATTTGGTGTGAGGAAAGCCAACATGGTATAGCAATTTGAGCACTGGACTGCAACTCTGGAGCCAGGGTTTGAATCTCTGCTCATTCATGGAAACCTACTTGGGCAAGTCATATTCTCTCAGCCTTGGAGGATGGCAAAGGCAAACTTCTTCCGAACAAATCTTGGCGAGAAAACCCCTTGATAGATTCACTTTAAGGTTGCCATAAGTCAGAATGACTTGAAGGCACAAAACAACAAGTGGAAAAGTGAGCATGTCTTCTAAAGAATAATTCACTTTTCCTTGTAATGTTCAGATTTATTGGCTGGGAGAGTTCTTGATTCCTATATGAAATGAAGTCTTCCTGAGCCTGATAGATCTGGTTGGTCTGTCAACTTGAAAGAGTTTCATTTTAAGCAGGAGGAGAAACTGGCCCTCAAAATCACCACTGACTCTGAGCTGGTAGCCCAGGAGCAAAAAATAGAAATGCCCTCTCTAGTTGCTGCTGCCACCCCAGGAGAGTCTGCTCCTTTTTAAAAGAGCTGTTATTATGGCTGCTCTTCAGTGGCTGTGACCCCCTCTCACAGACACACACACCTGCCCCTGCTTACACCCTCCCTGCCATGGAAGGAGACATAGCAGAAGACAGTGGTGGTGAGAACTCTTCTAGTGGGCCTGGTTACACTCTACCAAGAGGGAAGGCAGCAAGGGTCACATGGAGGTTGGCTATTGCTCTGAATTTCTGCCTGGCAATAAGGAAGCGTAGCAATAAGGGGAGGGGGTATTGTCCCAGTCCCTGCATTTTCTGTAACTTTGTACCAACTGACTGTCAAGACAACAGCTCAGCTTCTTGTGACCTCTCCCTCCTTTTTTCTCAAGTAATGTGTGAGCAGGGCTGCTGGAGAGGAGCTACTGCAGTTATTTTTCATTCTCCTTTCTCCTTCCTTCCATGGCAAGGACTGCTGTCGGCTGAGGCAGGGAGCTACCAGAGGTCCTCACTGACAGGCAGTCCAGGAGTCTTGCTTTCGCTAGATTGGTCTTAGTCTACCCCTGACCTAACCACCAGCACCAGGTTTGCCAGACCTACAGCCGATTTTCCATTTTCACATGGGCAGCTACAGCTTTCTTAGTCAGTAGATGTAATGAATGAGCACCAAGAGTCATGCATTGAATATTCTGCTGAACATCTTTAAAGAGCAGCTTCAGAGTGCTGAAGAATGAAAAGACTCATTGCCTCTTTTCCATCAATGTCAGGTACAAACACCCAGTGTCAGGTACAAACACCATATTAAGTCTGCATTATTGAGTTATCAAAACATAACAGCTATTTTAATATTAATGCAATTGTAGATGAAATATATTTTTCTAGTAATTCTGTTTGCTTTTTCCGCCCCACAGGACTATTTTTACCCGAAATACTTGGGTGAGTTGCAATTACACAGTTTGAATATTTGATAGTGCTATTTTGTTCCTTTTTAGGAGATCTGCCTATAGAAGTGAAATGTAACAATATGCAATTGTCAGTGATAAAATAAGGTTGGAACACACTGATATCCATATATTTATAACCGGCTATGATTCAGAGTGTGTGCCAGAAAGTCTGCCTTTGTAGTTTGTTTTAGTTTATTTTAGTTTCTGTTTCCTTCAGTGAAGCTTAGTCCTGGCTGTCCTACATCCTGCCTCCCTTTATTAGCCATTTTTTAAATTAGGAAATATTTTGTAAACTATGTAAATCGGAAGCAGTTTGCTTTGTAAAGAAATTGCTTTGCTGGAGACAGGTAGGAAGGAAGTTAAAAGTCTAATTGCAGTGCCCATGTAAGCTGTATTCACATGTTCATAAAGAAGCAAAATTCACCACTGGGGCAAAATTCATTTATCCATTGGAAATATGCACAGGAATGCACAATACACATGTATCTAGAGCTTAAAGTTCTAATTTGAGAGACAGTTGGATTTACTAAATAACACTGATATATTCTTAACTGTCTCTTCAGTTACGGATTTCAAATCCAGGGTATTTTGCTTGAGCATTTCTTTCTGGTCGATAAAACTGACTGCATGTCAGTATGTAGTTTATTTCTGTAACATATTATATGTCTTGTAGCTAACTTTTACAGAATGTTCACTTCAGTGTCCCTGAACAGGAATAGTAAGATTCAGATCTGCCCCTTCAAAATCTGACTGTTATACTACTGTATTTAAAGATATAAACACTAGAATGTTAAGCAAGCTGTATTCTTTTTTGAGTAGGGTTTTTCAGATTTTTTTCCCAGTATTTTGAAGTACTAAGATATTTATCACCATTGCAACATGTGGTAGAAGAATGATACTGTAAAGTGCTATTTAACCAACCTTGAGCCCCAATATTTTCCTGAAACTGAAACAATTTTGTATTAGGAGATGAGAAATCAGATTATTTTTGGCTTCTAACTTAATGATATTTTTTGTGTTTTGTTTTTCAGGGTGTATTGGAAGTATGGGTCGCCATATTCAAGAAATCCAGATTTCCATACATGTGTACATAGTAAGCTGTTTTCATTTTTCTATGTCAGAAAAATATATAATGTACTGTTGTTGTTTTTGTCTGGTATGAGTGAGAACTCATTCCAGTTCGCATTCAGCTTCATTTACACTCTGTCTTCTCATTTATTCCATTTGAAAAAACATGGAATGTTTGCAGCCTGTCAGTTAAATGGTTAATGTTACAAGATAAGCGGCAGCAACGTTCAGTCCACTACACTTTGATTTTACTTTCACCATTCTTTTGAGGATCTTGGAAACTTTTGTTTTGCTTTTGGTCAGTTATAGTTTAGCATTGTGTCCAAATTCTAAACTGTGATTGCTATTATCATAGTTTGTAGAAATAACCCAACACTGAAACAATATTTTAAAGTTCGCTTGGTCCAACAAACCAAGATTAATCACTTGTGTTTGAATGATATAGCATGCAGTTGTTGACTGAAAAAATGGCAAGCTCCTCCTTGCTGTCACAATGAATGAGATGAAGTGTTAAGTCCATGGCTTAGCTAGGCATCTAGACTGGCCCCTGCTTGAAGTGCTTTGAGGTTGTATAATGCTGCCAAACTTTTAGCCACTAGAAGGAGAGCTTGAGTGATACAGTGTTGTCAGAGGAGAACAAAATAGCCTAATAGAGCAATTTATGTTTCCATGGTGGCAATTTATAATCCAAACATAACCATTTAGGTAACATAGATGTTGTGCCACTTGAATGAGAGAAGTGGAAAAAGTCAATTTGACTTGCTCTGGAGGAACTCTTTTAAGGACAGGAGAGGTAGCTTAATTTTGGCAGGATGGAAGAATGTGTGCAGGGATGCCTAGTTAGAAAGAAAGGCTGGAGAATGGAAATGCAAGGATGGTCTAAGTGGTAGGGTTGCTGAATAAGGGGGAAAAAAGCAAGCTGTGAAAAAGAAAACTGAAGGTAAATGGGTGGTGTAGGCTAAGAGAAAAGAGGAGAAGTGAAGTAACTTAGGAGAGTAGAAGAACCTGGGAAATGAGGCTTAGGGAGAAGAAATGTCATAATAGGAGAAAGATGGAAATGTGGTTGGCTCTCTGACCAGGCATGAGTTTTGAATAGACAAGGCAAAATGGCAATAAGGAGCTGGCAATAAGGAAGGTCACGTATGAATTTCACGCTTTGGTTAGAAATACCTGCAGAGTTTCCAATAGAACACAATGTAGTACGATATATATTGTCAGCTCATTGGCTTTTCATACAAGAAGACTGCAGAGCTGTCTTTGTATTTCATCCTGCAATTCTCCTTCTGTGGTCTATAGGTAGCATCTTCTGCTGTAGAGACATAAAGAGTAAAATGAGTTCAAAGCTTGGGATCAGAAATAAGAGAAGATTGTAAATAAGAAAAAAAAGTGAAGTTGGACTTCTATGCATGCTTACTTGGAGAGTTGAATTAAATTTAGGTTTTGAGTATAGGTGAATAGGATGTGTGCTAGCAAGCAGGATGTGATGACCCTAATAGAAGACAACAGAATACAGGGATTTGGTAGGCTAGTTCTATCTTAACGCAGTTTTAACTGTTGATATAAATTAAAATATATTGAGCAATAATATACATTTTCCTTTAGATACCTTTAAATTTAGCGGATATTTTACTGAATATTTGTAGAAAAAAGAGAACACATTCCTGTCCTGCCAGGGATCTGCTACTGTGTGATGTTAACTATAGAGCTGAATAGGAAAAAAAAAGAGGGGAGGTGAAAACTCCCTTTTTACTTGTTTAGACCTCCTGAAAAGTAAAAGTAAAACAGTTCCAGTAAAAGTGTTATGATGTTTAGGCTGTATTATAATATGTTTATTTTGGAATTTCACATCTCACCTTCAGTGTAAGTCAACAGATTCATGCTACTTTATAACAAACCTTCTTATATTTGGTTCTATCCCTGTCATTTTTGATTAGCAGATAATTTTCCAATTACAAATTTATAGGAGATGGTGAAAAG
Organism: Iguana delicatissima; assembly: GCA_948472985.1. Classification (NCBI taxonomy): domain Eukaryota; kingdom Metazoa; phylum Chordata; class Lepidosauria; order Squamata; family Iguanidae; genus Iguana; species Iguana delicatissima. The sequence goes on along the minus strand of CAOKZL010000197.1, from coordinate 169,919 downwards.
GCTTGGATAAAATAGAGAACTTTACTTTGAACTTGGCTTTTCATTTGTTCTAGTGGTTTGGCCTTTCTTTTCAATTGAAATGAGTTTAAATATTCTTTGTTTCCAAGCCATTAGAAACCCATAATGAAACTCAGGCATCCTTTGATCTCTCCATCCTTTTCCAGTCCTTGAATAAGTTTTGAAAAAAACTATTTCAAGATCTACAGAAAGACTCTTTGTAGAACTAAAAAAAAAAAACAACCCAAATTATATTCAGTCTGATTTTCCTGTTTCTTCTTTGTGGTCTCTGTACCTCATACATTAGGAGCTTTCGCGCCTGCGCGGTAGCGTTCGGAAAATACTAGAGCTCGTTAGCTTTGGCGGGAACCCCTCCCCCACGTCGGTACTGCGCATGCTCCTCCCGCCGACTAACGGTCTCTCCTCAGTTCTTTCTTGTCCGCCTCAGCGTTCAGAAGGTTCTGCTTGTTGGCTTGCTTGTTGGATTGTTATTTCGGTATTTTCGACTTCGGATTTGGCCTTTTGACTACCCCTCACGGATTTCGGACTTGACTTGGTAATTTTCTTGATCGGTTTGACCTTTTTTTTCTGGCTTGACAACGATTCCGGATCTCGGACTGTGTTTGGCGTTCTTTCTGGCCTTGCCCTCCGTTTATGTCGGCTCTTTTCAAACGCTGCGCCTCCTGTGGAAGGAAGGTCGCTCTCTCTGACCGACACTCTAAGTGCCTGATTTGTTTGGGCGAGGGGCACAACATCCAGGCCTGCTCCATTTGCAGAGAGTTTACCCACCAGACTCTCCGCAACAGGTCGGCAAGGCTCAAGTCCCATTGTTGGGAGGAGTCTCTTCGTGCGAAGGGACCCGAAAAGATGGCCGAGAAACGCCCGTCGTCGTCTTCTTCTTCTTCGGCAGCAGCGGCGGCTGCCGTGCCCTCGACCTCATCGACATCGGTACCGGGCTCGGTACCGATAATGAAGTTGCCGAGGATACCTAAGGTCTCGGCAACTCGGGCATGTGAGGATCCTGCGGGCTCGCAGACCTCAACCTCCTCCTCCAGGCCATTGACCGCGGCTCAGAAAAAAAACGCCCAGCCACTGAGGGCCTGGGGGAGAAAGGAAAAAAGAAGAAGAAGAAGGAGAAACAACGCTCTCCATCGAAGGTGGTGCGACCCCCGACTCCACCACCCACCCAGCCCGCCGAGGAAGCCCTGCTGATGGAGCTCCCAGTGGAGGAGGAGCCTCCGGATGAGGACGTTATCCTCGAGGTGTCGGACGAGGAGCAGGCCGTGCTGGTCTCGCCTCCTCAACCGCCCGAGCTGGTCGCGGAAATCACCCCGCCTAGTCGCCGTCCGCCCTCGGCAGAACGCCGAGAGGAGGCCGTGGTCAGAAAGCGCCCGGCCTCTCGACGCGACGAGTCCCGCTCACCGGAGCAGCGGGCCAGGCCTCCATCCCCGCGATATCGGGAGATGCGGCTGGAGAGGCATCGCTCGGGAAAGAGAACGTATTCTCCGGCCTACCTTGGACGGTACGCCCAGGAGCAGGTGTGGCACGAACCGGCCGGCTCGTACTACTCGTACTCGCCGTCCTACAGGGACCGGTACCACCCAGACCCTCGGTACTGGTCGCCTCGTCGCCGGTCTCGCTCGCCACCGCAGGAGGCTCACTACCCCCGCTATGAGAGGTCACCTCTGCGTCGCTCGCCGAGTCGCCATCGGTCCCCAGAGCCCTCACCTCGCTACAGGGCTGTTTCTCCACCGCCGCGGACGACGGCTACAGCTACCCGCCCGACGCCACAGTCCACCGTGGCCCAGCCGGTGGTAGCGGCGACTTCCACCACGCAGGTGGCACACCGCCCTAGGCCCGCGGTCGTGCCCCTGCAAGTGACTCAGATACCGGTCACGACCGTATCGGTACCGACGCAGGCTGCAGCTCCGGCGGCTATCCTGGCACCTCCGGTCCCTGAGGCATCCGAGGAGAAGGAGGCAGAGAGGTCGCCATCTCCATCGGGCGCCTCCTATGATTCCGACTCTGACTCTGGGGAGTCCACTCCTTCCTCTCATGAATCCCCACCGTTGGGGTTCGGAGAGCCAGCTCCGGAGTCTGCGCCGGAGGACGTCCGTCATTTCCACTGATGTTTCATCCCATGCTCACTTATTCAAGCATTCAATCTGCGTTAGCCAAAATGCATGTCTGCAGTGCAGTATATTCCAGACAACTGTGCAATAAAGTACAAGGGAAGTGGTCCATCTGTGATGTCTCTGTATTCAGTTCTTTGTGTCCCCAGGTAAAAGGGGGAAACTTTCCAAAGCTTAAAATGGCTCTGGGGCCTTACATTTTGCAAGAAAGACATGAAAATTTGGAGGGAGGGAAAGCAGTCACAGGTGATTTTGCATTTCATTGTCATTCAGTCCCATTTTCAATTTCATTCTTCCCTGCCACCACCACCACAAGGACCTCAAGTGGAAAACTGAACGGTACCCTTTGTGTATCTGATAAAATGGACTCTACTCCTGTGCTAATCAAACTACTGGGCCATTGGCTGGTGCTACTCCAGAAGCAATTGACTGCTGGTCCCTGGTTAGTCTCCAGGAAAGAAACAATGGTTGCCGATGGGCACAAATATATTACCAGACCCTGGCCCACTGGGAAAAAGAAAGTGCCAGTTTCCGACATTAAATAGCTTGGGAAGCACTGCTCTGTACCACCCTTTACATCATATATTTGTTTATCTCCAGGTGTCATAAAGTGCTTTGTTGTTTTTGCTGCAACCATGTGTTTGTCTTTGTTACTCTTGTTGTATCTGTTATGCAAAAGCTTGAGGGAAAAAAAATCCCAGTGTTTAAGGAATAAACATTTGACACTGTTAGAAGCACTGGATATGATCTGTCTTTGTACTGAATATGATCTCTCTCTATGTACTGAAATATATGCCATTTGCACCTCTGCACTGTTTCCTTAATTTTAGTATCTGCCCATTCACTCACTTGTTTTAGCCTAACATGCATCTGCCTCCTTAAGGATTTCATTTATTTTTGAACATACTGAATCAACTTTGCTAGACATTTGTGGGTTGGTGTGTGCAGTATGAACACACTGAGTATTCAAAATGCTTTCATGTACACTTACGTCAGCAATCCTTAACAACAGCTGTAAAGCTGATAGGTAAAGCTAAGAACTCACTAGGCTGCCTCAGGCAAGTTGCCGTCTCTCAGTTTGAAACCCAGCATTGGATCTCATGTCTAAGACACTGAGAGACAGCACTTTGCCAGAGGCAACCTGGGTAGGTGATGGGAGTTTTGAAACAGAAACCTTGTATCTTACATCTTACTTCCCTAGCTGCTAGTCTACTGTATCTGGGAAATAAGTTCTGAAGAGATGATTTGGACATTATAAGAATTGGAATACTAGAATCACATATTTGCTTTCTCTTGAATAAGAGGGTTGGCCTGCTAGAATTCTTAAAATTGGTGCATGTTCATGATTCAAGTCTCAAAATAGAATGAATTCTTGAAAATCATCAGGGAGATCATTAGTTAAGATGGAAAGTGTTGGTTCCCTGCTAAGTCATAGTGGAAAGGACTTACAGTAATATAACATGCCTTGGTTTTCTTTGTTTTATTCAGGATTCCAAGTTTGCGCTGTTAGAAAAGCATAAGCACACAGTGTCTTCCCATGCAACTGAACACAGTACAACACAGTACTATTCAAGCAACTGCTGGCTTTAGCAAGATGGAAATAACAATTTAATATGGCTTACCTTAAATCTTAAATATGACAGTGTAATGATCTCAAGTGATTGAGACACCAAGGCAGTATTAGAAAAATGAGTTAATGTGAAACATTTGTCTGTGAAGTTACTTAATTCTTCTACTGTCTGTCTACATCTTGATAAGTGTTGTGTTTAATTGCGATGCACATCACAATTAAGCTGCTCTGTTGCCTTTCAGAGAGAGGACAGGAGGAAATATGCTAGTTTTTGTCATTAGAGAATTACTGTCTATTACCTTAGCCCCCATCTGATATATGGAGATTGTCTCCCAGTGCACAAAATCCCCTGGGGATATACAATACAAAATCGTAGAGTTGTCTGAAGCCAGTTCTTCCAAAGCCACTAATGTGCATGGGCAACACCATTTGACTATATTTTAGGATTGTAGTAAGCCACTCTCAGCTCCCACAGACACATACCATCACCATGCCAAATTGAGGATATTCTGGTGGACTGCATAGCAGAAGTGTTATAAGCTACTCTTCCTAACCTATGAGTAAATTGCAGGATTATTGTAAGCCATTCTAAGCACAGTCCTCCCTCAACTCGCTTGCAGTTTGAGGATAACAGCTGTGGAATTTAAATTTAAAAACAGAAATGTTCATTTAAAAAATACTGAAAGGGGAAAAAGTACAATAGGAAGTTGTTTTTTTCCTCAGACAAGAAGAATGTGAAAGAATCTTTGACTTGGAGTGGAGAAGGGTCAGCTTGCTATTGTCAGATGACCAGCTGCAATAAACTGCAGGATTTCTCAATTCTTTTGTGTTAAGTAGCTGCCAGATCTTTCCTTCTAGTAAGAAAACAACAAACATGATGTTAGAAGTAACCAGGATATCCTTTCTGCCGACAAAGGAATTGCTTGTCTAGTACCCGTTTGGGTTTCTATTTCTGTTACATTCTGCTGAGCAGAATACAGCATATGACTTGTAGGAAAGGCAGGGGCAGTTTGGAAAGGTTCAGATATAACAGTAAGCCAAGGTTACGCTGATCCAGGCTGCCTGATCGCATCTGCTTCTTCTGCATTTAGCAGTTATTAAATAAGCCATGGACCTTCCACAAGAGCAAGCGATGTTTTTTGTGATACAGGATTGTTCCCTGTTTACATGTCTCGATAAATGAACCATGTGTGGAAGACCTGTGGCAGGGGTGGGGAAGTGCAGCTTAGGGAGCCATTTGGGATCACCAGAGAACTATGAGATACTTTTTTTGGGGGGAAAAATACTTGTAGGGTTATGCAGGACCATTTTGCTACTCTCCTCCCGAAACATTCTAGTCCAGGATAGACCTTTTTTTTCTGTCAGGAAGTCATCCAGAAATTGATTTGTTTAGCTTCTGCTTTAAGCTAAACAAATCACTAAGTAGCAGTGGTTGAGTAGCTTGTTCTTCAGAAGTCTGGCTTATCGTGTGTGTGAGTGCAGCCAAGAATATCATGATTGAGTTTGAATCGACATCTTTTCCTCTGGGCAGGGATCTGTTCTAGCTAGGGAAAGAACTGTGGTCTAGTAATGTAGGGGTTATTCATAGCTACTCAGAATAAAGTTTTAACTGTGCTTAAGGTCTCCAGATCCCTCATTTGGAGCTAGAAAACTGCATGAACCAAAAAAGGGGGTGGGAAAGCATTTTGTGTCTTGATGCCAACTCAACTGCTCTTCTCTTATTGTTCGTTTTCCCCTTCATTGTTGTATAATTTGTCAATGCCAGTGATCCACCTAAGATACTCCTCTTGTGCTGCTGTTAGCATTCTGTTTTTCAAAACTGGGAGAGTAGTGTATTGTCTTGTGTGTTTTTGCCTTTCAGTGAATTTTCTTTTGTGATTACTGGACTTGTTACAGACATTATCAAAAAGCAAGATTTTGGAGTTTCAAAATATAATGTATCAACGTGCTTTTGGCAGAGAACAGTCACATGATGTTCCTTAAGAACTAAGAGTTCCTTCTGCCTTTCTGACAACAGGACATGATGTTACGATTCGAGATAAGCTTTTATTTCATGAGATGGACTCTGAGATATTCTTTGTTTAGGCTTAGGGTATAAATTGACCTCTCATTTCAGACAGAACACAATCACATTTTAAAACAATGTTTAAATATTTGAAGGGATGTCATGTCGAGGAGGGAGCAGGCTTGTTTTCCGCTGCTCCAGAGACTAGGACAAGGGGAATGGATTCAAGCTGCAGGAAAGGAGATTCCACCTGAACCACAGGAAGAACTTCCTGATGGACAGAGCTGTCCAGCAGTGGAATATGCTGCCTCGGAATGTGGTGGAGTCTCCTTCTTTGGAGGTTTTTAAAGAGAGGCTGGATGGCCATTTGTTGGGAGTTCTTTGATGTGTGTTCCTGCATAGCAGGGGGTTGGACTGGATGGCCCCTGTCGTCTCTTCGAACTCTGTGATTCTGTGGAACTAGAAATGGGGAAATAATAAATTCCCATTGTAATATATATTCAGCCTTCCCAAACCAAGCACCTTCCAGATGTGTGACTACAGTCCACATCCTCCATAATAGGCATGCCCACTCATGCTAGTGGGGATGATGGGATTTGTAGATCACTTTTCTGTATGGTACCAGATTTAGGAAGGCTATAATAGAATGCATATACTACCAGTGATTGTAATTCTTAAGTAGGCAGTTGTTTGTTCAGTCTTATGATTAAAGCCAGGAAGCATCCCTTTAGAAAGTCTTGGGCCCTTTCCACACGTGGAGGGAGAAACGGGGCAAAACACGCTGAAACGGACATTACCGGCAGCCGGGTAAGTCCGTTGCCACGCGGAGCAGCGCAAGTTTGCTGCTCCACACTCCTGCGGCATACTGCGGCGTCCAAAATGGCGGCTTACAGCTGGTGGAGGCTCTCCACCAACCGGAGAAGCTCGCCAGCCGGAAGCCCGCCCCTGGCAGATCTGCAGGCACGCACTTGCGCGCGCCTGCAAATCTACATGAGGGCGCTGCAACGGAGTTGTACGGGGCTGCACACTCCGTGCCTCTTAAAAACCTCTTGAAAAGAGGTTTTTAAAAAACACACGGCGCCACCACGTCCGGTCGCTTCAGAGCGGTTTGAGGTGTAGAACCTCAAAATTATAAACGACCCAGCGCACTCCATGGTGTAGACGACCTCTGTTAGAGGTCGCACTACACCGTTTTAATTATCCCGTGTGAAAAGGGCGTAGGAATCTTTAGTATGTACACAGTGTTATATGAAGTCCTCTTCTTTGGTCTCCACCACTGGTGGTAGATGAAAAAACACACCGACCACACACATACAGGGGTGACCATTACCTAGTCATTTGGGTCCAGAGCAGACCATGCAACCTGACAACCAAGAATGTAACTACTCCGGTAGGGAATTCATGAGTGCACTTTTCAACCATGATAAGCTAAAGAATGCTCCTGGATAATTGTCTTTTCTCTTCCCTGAACTAACTTAACCCAAAGCAAGAACTTTAATTGCTTTGTGGTTTGAGACGTGTGCCATAGGAGAGGGATGGTATGCACAAGAGGTTCTAGAGGGATAGTTTGGCAAGTAGAGCAGATAGAAGTGAGAGAGCAAAGATAAGCACAATGCAGATTGGTAGATTGCACCTCTGGTAATGGGTGTGATACTGTATACTTATACATAAGACATATGTGTGTGTCTGTTATCTGGAGATGTGCTTTTGCATGTCTATGGTTTAGGCATACAGGCACTGGATGTGTTGGTATGCGTCGAAATAGATATATGTGAATTAACTGGGCTTTTTTGCACCTCTGTAAAAGTAGTATGCTCAATGTCATGCATGGTCTGTTTCAAACCTGTCTTTGCTCCATTCATTGAACATGTTATTTAACTGTCAGGTGTATGTGTAGAATTCAACCATTGGGGCATCTTTTAAATTTAAAATGCTACTGCAGATACTTAATTCTTAAAATATTATTATGTTTTAGATTCCACCCCAACACATGCATTTGCACAAGCACACACATATACGTAAATGGAGAAAGACAGGGAGAGAGGTTGAGGGTATGAGGTAAGAGAGTGGTAAACTAGCTGTTGGAAATGTGTCCAGATGTTTTGCTTTCATCTGAAAAAAAAAATGGAATCCACTTTTGTAAAGATTGTTTCTCAGAATCATGACTTCAGAGTCAAAATAAGGATAGTAAACTGAGAAGTATTTTCCCATAGCATGTTTTTTTAAGCCATTACAGATATTAGTTTGGCAAATGTGTACATCTCTGTAATTGGACAAATTGCTTAGAGAGCATCATAGACTGCAATGGAATGGCACCGCTTTTATTTCTTAGCTGTCTTAAATGGCTTAAACACTATGTCCGCTTCCCCTCAGATTTGCCAAACCAATGTTCACCTAATCCATGTCATAAAGATGGCACTTTATCATGTGAAGACCTGAAAGGTGGATATCTTTGTCATTGTAAAGGTGGCTGGCAGGGAGACAGATGTGAGAAAGGTAAGGCTGGTTCTATATTTTTCATAGTTCTGTGTTCCTTACAGGGAGATGGATTAAAATGTATCTCAGCAGCAGAGTATGTATCTTGTACACAAAAGGCCCAGGTTAATTCTGTGGTCTCTACAGGTAGGTTTGGGAAAAGACTGCTCTCTGAGGGGCTGATCCCTTTCAGTACAAAGGCAATACTAAGAAATATCCAGGTTTATGAATGGACATGTTGCAATAGGAAGAACAGAAGGCCATGCTGCAAAAGATCTGATTTATACAACATTTATTGCTTTGTCTTACTTTCTTATCTGTGGGGGAGTAGAGGAGAAGAGTCTTCAGTATAGCTTAAACGTGACTGGCCTGATACACATAATAATTTGTTTGCTCATGGTATGATTATTAATTGCTAATTTCTTAGCTGTGAAGGTTCTTGCCTGTTCTACTTCTTCTGCCTTTTCTCCTTTCATAGAATACCAACATGAGAATGAAAACAGATTTAATTAAATTTGCATGTATATTCTGAATTTATGACATTTGGAATTTTAAATTTGTGATCAGTGAGAGATAGAAGGAGAAGAGAGATCAGCTTGAATTACTTTCCTTCTGATCTGATATGATTTTGAATACCCAAATAATTTTTATCTATTTCCAGATATTAATGAATGTGCAGATCAGAATGGTGGCTGTAAACACATTTGTTACAACAAGCTAGGCAGTTATCGTTGCTCTTGTTATAATGGCTATGCTCTGAAAAGTGACAATAAATCTTGTGAAGGTAAGACTTGAACCAGTATAAATAATTGTTGGATACTGTTTCACTCTGCATGAAAAAAAAAACCTGTTCTAATAATTACATGTGTCCTTTCTCCTTCTTCCTCCCTGCTGCATATGATTCCCTTCCTAGTGTGAGGCAAAGTGCATAGTTTTCTGATTCAGACAAATTGCAAATGAACATGCTAGTATCAAACCAAGAGGGAGACAGGTAATTCCCAAGTGCTTGTGCAGGTCTGAGGCAGAAGGAACAGGTAGCATGCCTGAAATACCTCAAAGAGTTAGGCTTACTTTGTTCACTATGGATAATAATGTATAGGTTGTTCTGCATAGCGTCTGTGCGTACTCAGAAGTTTTTTGGACAAATGCCACTGGAATGAAGACAAGCTGCACCTCAATGCTGTATAAAAATGACTTGCACTATTATAAATGGGTTGCAGTGCCATTCTATGCAGGGAAAAAATAAGGGCACCTGCAAGATTAGTAAATGAATTATTTATAAGCTATCAGAAATGATCTAATTTGCATCTGATAAAGTGGGCTCAGATCCATGAAATACAAAAAAATAACTTCATCTTGAAGATGTTCTTTCCTTATTAACACTGAATGCTAAACAGACTTTATATTAGTGCTTCTTATTTTCTAACCACTGTGGTGTAAGATTTCAGTATGAAAAGCCAGGAATGCATGCCCAGGCATGTCTGTAGCTGCACCACAACTATCCAACACCGGAGCAAAATGGTGATTCACAAAAGATTTCTCTGCTGGATTGTGCCAGAGAGCCTGGCCAATCAGCTCTTTTTGAAGCTGCAAAACAGTACCTGGCAAAGTAGAATGTAATTACTTTGTTTTTAGTCTTGCTATAGTGAATTGCATTAGATTGTAACATAGAGCGAGGTTTGGAAACATGTGAATCTTGTAGTCATTCTAGCACAGATAGGAATCTTTGTTAAGATTAAATGTTGAGGAAATGTTCTGGTGGCAAGGTGAAGATAGTCAATAATTGTTAATATTGACATTTCTTTACTGTTAATGGCTTCAGTGTTTTAAGAAAAATGTATAGCACTTAAGAATCTGTTGTAAACAGTAAAAATTGTCCTGCACACTGAAACAAACACTTCCCTCCTCATGACAATATTGCTGAATTAAAAAACACAGAGAGAACAGAAAGGCAAGGCAAGAAGAAAGAATAAGCAGGGAACATTTCAGCACCTAATGTTTATCTACTGCAAGTTGCTGCTTGGAAATCTGTTAGCAGAAATGAGGAAGCTTAGGCCTAGGAGTTGAATTCCAATTTGAGAAAGCCTTGGAAACTGCATTCTAGCATGGGGCAGGGCTAAGGCAGGGTCAAGGCAAAGTCGTATCACATAACTTTGTAGAATGCAAGCTGCTATGTTATCAGGACCAGGCCCCAATGCAAGAGGTTCTTGAATTGCCCACTAGAGCTTAGCTCTCAGAAACTGGAGTTCACTTTAATATTATCCACCCTGCATAAATTGGATCTTGGTGTTGTTATTCCTAGTATCTACTTCAGTGATTCTTTATTTGTAAGTAAACCCAGACTGGATATCTTTCATTTTAAGTATTATGCTCTATAGGCTGAAGACTAGGTATTTGATTTCTTCACTATGTCCAGCCAGTTAATACCATTGATGTTTGCTAGGAGGCAATTCTATGCTGTATTTTTTGGGTGCTATGGAGCTAGGCAAAGCTAGTTCAGCTCTTGAGAGTTTTTGTAATAGTCTCTGCAGGAGGTTTGGATATTTATGTGTTCAATTTATATCTAGATATTTTTGCAAGAAGATCCCACTTTGTTTTGATAACTCTGTGAGATACATTGGTGAAGAAGTAATGACTGTTCCAAAATGGCCTAATAAGCCCCATGTCTGGGTTGGGATTTGTACTCCAGACCCATCTGGCTCACTGTGCAGACAGGATGGATTCTTTCAGTAGAACTGGGAAAGAGGCAATTCTGTTGCTCACATATAGGTCCCCACATACTATCAAAATCTACTCCAGGGAGCTGAGAAGCTCTCTATACATGAATATTCCAGCACTGGAATTCCATCCATCCATCTGTCTGTCTGCCTGCCTGCCTGCCTGCCTAAGCTTCCTCCCATGCTGGTTTGAAAAGGTTTTGAAAAACATGGTGGCTTCTTTCCCAGGCAAAAGAGTTATTCCTTTGCTAATTATGTAATTTTTTTTAAAAAAGGATCATTATCACATTTTTCCTGAGATTTAAAAAGTAATGTTTCTACTTTTAATACCTTTGCCATTTTTACCGAAATGTGCCTTGTGACTTAGAGGATATCAGCCTCTAGTTTCTGGAAAAGTTGAAGTCATTTCCTGTTTTCATTATTTAATTGTAACAATGGAATGAGAATTGAATATGCACCTAGATGTGATTTGGGAGAGACAGACACTGAAATAATATTGACATTCTGATTGCTGCTGATTAGTGTTGGCTTTTGCTTTTTCCTTCCTAGATATAGATGAATGTACAGCATCAACGGACATCTGTGGAGAAGCTCAATGTAAAAATTTGATAAGCTCTTATATGTGTATTTGTGATGCTGGTTACAAGTATGACGATGTAAGAAAAGTTTGCCAAGGTTAGTTGTTGGGATTATTTCTGTAAGTATAATGTTAATACTTGATATATTTTGTGTGTTCAGGGTGTGCCCCACTCCACTTTAATAACATACCAGCAGACCACTGTAAATGGAGGAAGTAGGCCACAATTTTCTTTGGTTACAGCTGCTGACAGTGTTGGGGTATAAGTGGATCTGGATCCAGGCATCGACCAACCCTCTTGTTGATTGAAGTGCAGCTGGAACTACCAGGATGACAGATCTGAGATCTACCTGGGCAGATGCTCCGTCATCCCCCTGCTACCAGAGGGTGCAGGAAAAAGTGTCCACCCCAACCAAGCATGATCATTTCTGCCTCACACCCCCAATTCCCTTAAAGAAACCCCCTTTCCTTCCGATCCCCATAAAAAACAGGAATTGATATCCTGAATCCAGGACCTGTGCCAACTACCTCCCAAAATTTATGACAAGTTGACAATAGAAATGCACAGATGGCAAAGTCATGTATACAACACATATGCAAAGAATCCAGAACTAAATAACCCCCCACCTGACTTGAATGAAACCCACATCCAAATTATTTAGGCCAGGCACACTAGCCAGGGAGTTCAAACCAAGGTTTAAACCAGTGGCTCTCAACCTGTGGGGTCCCCAGATGTTTCTAGACTTCAGCTCCCAGAAGCCCTGAGCATTGACCATAGTGGCTGGGGCTTCTGGGAGCTGAAGTCCACAAACATCTGGGGACCCACAGGTTGAGAACCACTGGTTTAAACTCATTGACTGGTGTTCCCATCTCTCCTGGAGGCCATGTGAGCCACACAGGCCTCCAGAATGAAGATGCTGGTGAGCTGCTATTACAAGGGATCCCTGGTGCTCTGCTACTACCCTGATCAACCAAAAAGTGGGTAAGTCACAAAGAGTTCTTATTGCTGCAATAAGAGGTTCTGCTAATTTACTAGTTATTTAACCTTCCAGAGAGCTCCTCATTTTTGAATAATGGCCATGAATTTTAAAAGAATGGTAAACCTTAAAATTTTGGTGGATCAGACCATCTTATTGAGGGTGGTATTTCCTTTCTACAGTGGCCAACCAGGTGTCTCCAGGACAGAGCTTCAGAAAACTTTTTTTTTTAAAATATAACTCATAGAATTCCTTGGCTGATATGGCCAATGGCCATGCATCCTGGGGGATTCTGCAGTCTATAATATGAACATTTTAACAATTCCAAGCTCTGATTCAGAGGAATACTGCGTTTGAACCTGAAAACTACATATGGTTATCATGAACAACATATAAAACTAACTGGAGGCATACAGTTTTTGTTAGCAATTTGTCTACATGGCCACATCCTAGTCTTAAGTGAACAGAGCAACCTTCACTTACAAACTGTACTTTGCATTTTTTGTAATGATTACAGAGGTCACTAATTATACTTTGGCAAAGACTGAAGGTTTATAATCCTTTTCTTCCCAACCCAAAGTTTCAGGTTAGAAATTAGCAGGGCAGTTGATATGATCACACTGGGAGCTATTATAAGTTGATGCAGGAATGGGATGGCCCTGTATTAAGACAGAAAGAAGTGGCCACGTAAGGAGCCTGGTTTGAGGTATTAAGAAATTGTTAGACAGACAGATATGTGTCCATATTCAGCTTTGATTAGGCTGCTGTGTCTTTAATTTTAAAAGTATTTTACTTCAGTTATTTTAGCGGTCCTGTTTTTGTTCATTGTGTTTTTGATCATTTCAATGGCTACTGTTTCTGCATAACAATATTCTAATATATAGCAGAATTGCGGCTACTTATTCCATTGGATATTGTGTGGCTCTCTCAATTAAAATGATGATCCATTCATATAGCCTAAGTGGCTCAGTGGACTCGTGGTCTGACTGAACGTGATTATGATTGCAATTAAGTAGATTATGTGATTGCTTGGAATAGTCTTCCCTGGCAGCTCATTCTATGTTTGATGCATTGTTTCTGGTAAAGATTTAATAATTGTTTGCTCAAGTATAATGAAAGGGACATGAATGTGAGAAGCAGACCCGACTGAAGTCAATGGTACTTACTTCTGAATAGACATATTTAGGATTGTGTTGTTAGTATGTTAAGACCTAGTTCTGTGGGCTGCAGTTTTTTGGCTCTTATATTTCTGTCACCATCTGTGATTGATTTCTGGTAAGTAAGGGACCAATTCTATACCAATTCTTAGTTGGGAATAAATTTTCTTAGCACTCTGCTGCCCATGGCTGGTTTCTTATCTGTTTATAACTACAGGAATTAATTATTATTCTGGAATATAGACCTAAAATTTTCAAGATGTGTTTGATACTATTCCAAATATTGCAGGTTTCTAAAAATGCTTTTAAGGTGAATATGCAAACCTGTGTGTCTTCTTATCCCCTGTTGGTGGCATATAGATGTGGATGAATGTGAACAGAACTTCTGTGAGCAGACATGTGTCAACACGCCAGGAAGTTACAACTGCCACTGCAATGGAAGAGGTGGAGTTAAGCTTTCCAGTGATATGAACACGTGTGAGGTAAGGGTTTTTTTAAATTTTTCATCCTGAGCAGCAGGGCGGTGAATACACCAAACCTTCAGCTTGGGGCTACTCTGTTTTTCTACTGTCTGATTCCAACTCTGACTCTTTCATACATGGCAAATGCTTATTAATTAGTAATATGAAATTTACTGTACTAAATAGGCATTTCATCATCATCAGATGAGTCTCAGGCTACCTAGATTGATAGATTGTTAGAGATAGTATGTTTCTGCCAACTCACTCTTGACTTCACCCAAAATTGCTTCTAACCACAACTCTGCTGAGCACTACAGAGGAATGTTGCCTCTAAGATTTGAAACAACTCTCTGCAAAGGGAAATTGTTTGCTGATTCACTACTTCTCAGTCTAGATGGGTTAAAAATTGTTTAAAAAATTACAACTATACAAATAATGTGTGGGCAGGCAAATATGTTTCTTTAGGACTTTCCTTTCTAGGATACTGTTGTCAAAACATTTGTTGACTAATTTTCCCACCAAAGCAAATTTCAAATAGGTGGACTCGGAGCTTGGAAAGTTACGTTTTGGACCACAACTTCCAGAATTCTCTGGCCATGTTGTTGAAGGAATTCTGCAAGCTATGGTCCAAGAAAATAAGTTTTCCTGTCTTTGGTAGTTAAAATAGGGGTTTTTTTACATCCCTTGCTACCTGATGCTTTTCAGCAGAGTTGCCAGAGACTGAAACTGAGATCTTCTGCTCAAGGAACATGTGTTCTGTCAATGAGCTACATTGCAGTGTGCCTGGTTCTTGTTCAGCTGTGCCTATTCAGCTATTTCTGTTCCAGTCTAAGAATGGAAACAGATGACTGCTAAACATGCCACAGCAAAATGGAGTGTTTTGTGCAGCAGTGCTAGCAGAGAGATGGTTGTGCCCAGTAAGCTGTAACGCATGTGTGTTGGACTTCAGCTCCCACAATCCCCCAAAAGCTCAGCCCATGGGGAAGTATTACAACAGTTTTAGTCCAAAACATCTGGAGGGACAATGGTTCTGTACCCTTGCTGTGAACCCAGCTTAAGTATGGACACTCTTCCTTTAGGCAGTTGTAGTACAATTGAATTATTGTTTGAAGATAAAGAATAATTTTGGCTGTTTGTCACCTTTGGAATGTTTGTATATTTGGTTCTCCCTGCAGGATATTTTGCCTTGTGTATCCTTCGCTGATGCAAAAAGTGTTAGATCTCTCTATCTTGGAAGAATGTTCAGTGGCACACCTGTTATCAGGCTACGTTTTAAGAGGAAACAGCCTACACGGTGAGAATCTATTTTTAATTAAAGATAACAGCCTCCCTTTTTCTCCCAAATACATGATAAAGTAAGTGAAATATCTTCCTGTGGCAATAACGTTGCATCATCCTTAGAGAGAATTTTAAAGGAGTATTTATGGCATGAAAGAGATAAAACTGTTAGCAGAACTGGGTTTTGTTTGTTCCACTGAACTCTGGTTCTCTCTGCTTTTGTTGCCTTATTCAGCTTGTGTGAAGATTTGGGGGAGAAGGGGGCCCTCCTCCCTCTCAGTGCTGACTTAGACATTGAACAGGAGCTAGGAATTTACCTCAAATTCTCATAATTCCACACTGCCACCACCCACTCATTTAGCCCACTCTACAGCAAAGCAGTGGGACGTTGTGTTGGAATTCATAATCTTTGTGTTCAAAGATCCTTTCCCTTCCTCACCTCCCCCTTCTGAGTGAGAGGAATCCTATCCACACGTGCCCCTGGAAATGCATGGGAATGGAGAGGGAACAGAGGCTTACAGAAAAGTATTTATTTTAAACATGCAAAGTAAAACAAGAAAACAGTACTCATGAAAGGGCTTCCCCCTCCCTCAGGTACGCTTGATAATTACAAATAGTTATAAGCACAGATAGATTCTCAAGATCAGCCAAACTGTCCAAAATAACAAAGCTCTAACACAGCTAACTAGACACTTCTAAGCTACTCACAGCAGTTGGTCATTCCTGAGATGGTATAGGAGAGCCAGGAGATGGCCTTGTCTGCCTCTACTGGCTTCCCTCAACCTCTTCATGGTCTCTTGAGGATTTTTTTTTTCACTTCTCATGGAAGCATCTCTTCTTCCCCCTGATCAAACAACTTCTCATGTGACTTATCTCATGTGACTTCCAATCAAGCCGTAGCAGTCCATTAACCCTTTGTGTTCCTGAGAGAGAACTATCTCCCTTAAGCTCTGTTACCTAGATAATGGGGAAACCCCATTATCACAGCCTGGACTAAGGGCTGATGTAAAGTGTGGGAGGATGAGGAAGAAGCAAGCTATCTGCTTTGGTTTGGGTGTGGCCTCCTTTCCCCCAGTGTTTCTCATGATTGTTTTGTGTTTTAATGATTTTGCTCTCATTCTTGGATATAGCTAACTGGGCTGGATGGGAAAGGTGCCTTTCTTGATGTGAGGGCCACACCCAAGCAGTAATCTGTCCTGAAAAATCAGGGAAAGTTTCTCAGTCATTGTGATTAAGAAAATTGAATTTTTTCTTGAGACTGAAAAAGATAGAATTCCTCCACTGTGTACGTCACCTTTGTGAATGTTGGGCTCAATGAATGTATGTTTGTCTGTTCCCAGATTCATTTATCTCTTGAAGAAAAACATTGTCAGTGCAGATACCCTGTGACCACTTGAAAGTATTAGGCAAGAGTCATATAATTGCAACATTGTGCCACAATAAATTAGTCTTTTTAAAGGTACCAGTGGTTTCTCTGTCATTTTTTGCAGTTCACGCCTGTTAGGCTCCAGTTCTAAGCACGCTAAGGAGAAAGTCCCACTGAATTTAGTGGGTTAATTTTTGAGTAGCATTCTTTACATCAGTGATCAGGAATATGTCATCTCTCTCCGTTGATTGACTGTGATGCAATAAGGCTGATGTGAGCTGTTGAATAGCTACATTTGTGGGATCACACATTTCCCACCCCGTCTTTATATCCCTCACTCATCTTCATTTGGACAAATACTCCTTTATGCTCTCTTTCCAGTCTTGCATACTATTTGTGTCTATGCCTCTTTTAAACAAAGTAAAACCAAAGAAGACTTCTTTGCATGTTTTCCATGTGTGGAATCTAAATGCAGAGAAGGCAGGACAGATAGAGGCAGCTCCTTAGATTTGGGCAGCAAATTGTTACCTATTTAATTTATTATTGTTGCATTTGTACTACCTCTTAAGTGGGTGGCTTGTGAAATTTTTAACCTCAGGTGCCAAAGAAACATGACTGCCCATATTCCTTGATGTTGTGTGGGTACCATTTGTGCGCTATCTTAGGTAGCAAAATATCATGATCCAACTCTAGGAGAAAGGGGAGAACGGGGAACAGGACCATCCCTCCGCACTGCTTTAATATCATGAATGCTATTGCCCCTCTGCATACCTTCTCACTCACTGAGATTTCTCCATAGGGGAAGCCTGTACCTATGAATAAATAGTTTCTACATAAGTAAGAACACTGCATGATTAAGTATTCCAGTTGCTTGGAAGTCTGAATGCATTCAGCTATATGCATGTTGGTTTTTCTTTTGCAGACTTTACTTTTAATGCATGGACAATCAGAAAATGAGACCAATGCCAGATAGGAGACAGGTGGCAGAACCAGCAGTTCTGTCCTGCTCTCCTTTTATTCATATGTATCTTGTAATGAAGAATTTATGAAGAAATCTAGAGGGCTTAGCAAGTTCTCTTGCTTCTAATAGCACAATCATGTCCTTCAAGCACTATTCTTAGTGGCTGGGGGAAGCTTAGGGGTCGCATCCCCACACCAGCCTGTTATCCTTCCTTGTCATCTTTTTTCCTCTCATACTTAGCACTGTTTTTTCTCCCGCTGTGCCTCGTGTCACATCCACTAGTAGGTACATCTCAGAGTGCCTCTTTTACTTACTGGTATTCTTGCCCATCCCCACTCCTTACGATGCTTTGGATTGTAGTTGTTAGCTGCAGAATCCGGTAAAGGAAGGAAAAGTTGTGAGACTGATGGAGACTTTTCACTGTTTTGGGGATAGCTGTTATGGAAAAGGGCCTTTTTATTTTTGGTAGAAGCCATGTAAGTTTATGTGGGTACCACCCAAAAGTTTACAAAACTTCTTGGTATTAATTAAGAGATACGAATTGTGGCTGGCATTAACTGTGTCATTATGTACCATCTATACATTTATCGAATGTTTATTAATTTTCTGAATTTAATGCCGGTTGTATGGAAAGCACATTAGGTTTGATCTAGATTTGTTCAATAGTACTTATAGTAGTAGTCTCATTAAAATCAAATGTGATTAATATAAGTTCCACTGGCTTAAGTATGACTGATAGTCTATCTTGGGGGTTTTCTCTTTGAAGCTCTGTATAACTCTATTTTTTTTTTCCTCTGTATTTACTCATGTGATCAGACTTGTGGCTGAGTTTGACTTCAGAACCTTTGACCCTGAAGGTATCCTTTTCTTTGCTGGAGGCCATCGAGATAGTACATGGATAGTCTTGGCTTTGCGCAGTGGACGATTAGAGTTGCAACTCAAGTACAGTGGAATAGGCCGTGTGACCAGCAGTGGACCAATTATCAACCATGGAATGTGGCAGACAGTGGGTATAGTACAGGCTGCTGTTCTCATCCCTATAACTCTTGTGTCAGGTCAGCTCCATCCCTACTGAGTGAAAAAATGCACAGTTTCACTGGATGTCAGTATTGTTCTGGATTTGTTTAAATACCTTTTAAATTCTGGTTTGATTTCACTTACTGGATTGGATCCAGCACCTGCCTTACTTCAAGACACAGAAGGTGCCTCTTTCCAATTTCCAAGGATTCCCTCTCCCTGCACACACATGGCAGTTCACCCCATGCAGCAAGATGCTGCCATCCTCTGTGTGGCATTTTTAAGAGCCTGGAAAGGTTGCTGTGGGGAAGGAGGAGGTGGAAGTTTGGTTGCATCCATCTAATTTGATTGAGTCCACAATTTTACTGTGTACATTGTTCTGAAAGTCTTTTAATGATGAGGAAGAGGGGTTAAGTTTCATATACCTAACAGCTTATATGGTGATCTTTGTATTTCCCAAAAGATGCTTTTCTGAAATTACCAGTGGTCTCCTGTGTATATCTTCTTAAACGTAAGCAAGTAAGCAGCATTCAGCTCAAAAGGACTATCTTGCAAGTGTGTATAGAATTTCACTCGACTATTTTAATACATAATACTGCCTTATTTTTCTGAAACTTGGTATTCATTAGTGACTTCCAAAACAAACTTTGATAGTACAATTCTGCACACTATTTATTACGGAGTAAGTTCTGTGGGATTCATACCCCAATAGTTTGGGGTAGGGGATTAATCACTAAACTACTTCTGAATTTCAAGTTAATAAACATACAATTATGGAGTTTTTTTTTAAATGTGTAAGATATAGAAATGTTGAGAGAGCTTCTGTATTTTACAAGAAAAATAATGGATAAAACACATCCTCAGTAGAGCTTTTGTTAATATTTCCAGTTACACCCAACCATGTCTGGTTCAGTTCCTTTACTTTCACCAAAATAAATAATTTTCTCCATCTGGTGAAGCATAAAGTAAAATTTCAAAAAATCTGAGTGTAAAGTTTGCTTTTATGCAGCTTTGTAATATACATATAATCAACACAAAAGCTTCAGGAAATAATTAAGATTAGATTTCATGGTAGTTCCTGTAGCGTTGTGCTTGTGAAATGATAGATTGTCTGAATGTATTTGTTTATAAATAGTTATGACTTGAGTCGAAAATAACACAGTGAACATGTACAGGCTTGTCAGCTGCAGCAGTCAGACCAGAATTTCAGGGTTGCATAATAGATTTTTTAACCAAAAATCTCTCTCATTATAATGTAATGCCAACTTTTTTTAAAAACCCCCCACTGATGTTGCATTTATAAAAATAAATCTTTCAGTCTGTTGATTGGAAAGGTGATCAGTTTATATAAAGATACTTTCATGTGGAGTGTGTGTCAAATCCAGTGCTCATAATATTTTTTACTGAATGTAGGAAATTTGGACTGCAATTTTTTTGTAATTCAGTGGGATTACAAGAGCTTTTCTGCTAGACTGGGCAATAGTTCTAATCTCTGTTAATCTTTTTTCTTCTTCAAGGAATTGTTTATTTAGTTGCAATGTTTTTCTTGATGGCTTTTCACATGTATCCTTCCTTGTGTATGTGTGTACGTGTGTTTTTAAAAAAATAAGAACCACACTGAACTCTGCATAGTATTGAAAATGAGTGCTAAATGTCAGATGGAGCACATCAGGCATGGCAGATCTCTTTATGGCCTTAGAATTCCTTCTGGCCATTTTTTTGGTAAACGTTTCATGACAAGTCTGCTGCATTGATCCATCTAGAGTTCACTGACTCACATTGTCCTTAGACCATGGGTGTAATCTTCTCAAGCTTTTTTTCCCCTTTAAACATTTTGGAATTACACAATCTTGAAAGTTGCTTCTTTCCCTTCCTTCCCACTAATAGTCTCATCAGAGCATTATTTATTGGCACAACTTGGTGACCATTGCCAATTGCTCTGTCTCATGTGCTCTGTATGTAATGGACCAACAGCATCATGAACAGCATACATGTGTGCATATATGACACAGCAAATTCCAGGTCACCAACGTGTTTTGATTACACTGGTGGTATATGCTGAATTCATATATGAACACCTTCTAGATCCTGAGACAGGGGGAAAAACTTTTTGGACTATAATGAGTTTCCATTAAGAGTCTCAAAGTCAGTATTATCCCAGAGCAGATTTGGTAGTCTCTGTATAGAAAAATTAAAATCAATGGGAATTTACTTAAATTCATTTGTGGAATAAAGGTTAGATCCATTTTGTGACTTACCATCTTCATCTAAACCTCTTTGTGTTCCTTCAGATATCTGTTGAAGAACTGGAGAAAAGTTTAGTTATAAAAGTCAATAAAGATGCCGTTATGAAGATAGCTATCTCAGGAGATCTGTTTAATTTGGACAAAGGACTCTATCAACTAAACCTGACAGTGGGAGGTGTTCCTTTTAAGACTAAAGATCTTGTTCAGCCTGTAAGTATGGTTGTCAGTGATATACAAATTGTACTGTTGTGCAGCAATGATCAGCTCATAAGCGGCCTGTGAATGTTACATGAAGTAAAAATTTATTAGTTTTGTGGCACTTGTGGTAAAATGTTATAAAATGTAATTGCCGATCCCAGCTAAAGTGGATCTGTTGAATCAATGAAACATAAATTTTGATTTACTAAGTTCATATCGATGCAACACATCCCATAATTTACAATTGGATATAGGCTATTATTTATACTTTGTATTTGCTTCCAAGCCAAAACACTTGTCCTTGTGTTCAGTGTCTTAAACTGTTTTGGGCCTGAATTTGTCCTTTCAAAGTAGTTGCTTTGTTAGCCTTACAAAAGAGGGAAGAAGAAATAGTCTTGTGGCATCTTTCAGACTAAATAGTTTATTTCAGCATAAGCTTTTGTGACCTATAGCCCACTTCTTCAAATGCATGAAGTGCAGTCTAGGTAGATAAATATATATACAGATGTGGACAGGGAGAGGCATGTGAAATGCAACAGAAATGGAAGATGGTGCTGTCTTGCTGATGGGTGACAAGTACAAGTCTTATTGCTGGTCCTTAAGAGTACTTTGAGGAACATAGGTGGGGCATGAGTAACTATTGATAAAGTGGTGCCAAGTGTAGGTACAACTTCACTTTCTATGCTAATCTGGGCTTGATTTAAGATTGTCAGGGGAAGCTCATCTCCAAATATCACAGGTATATCAATGGTCAACAGTAGAGATCACATTTTGTCGAGGCACCCCAGTTACAGAATACTAGAGATGCAGCTAGTCCAAATGCTGCAGTTATTTTAACATCAGCTCAAAACCTTTTTGTTACCCAGGTGTTCCCACTGGCTGATTTTTGTTTTATTACACATAATACACGTACTACCTTTTAGTTTTTTTGTGTTTTTCTTTGTGTTGTTACTATTTTAATTACAGTTGTAAACCATCTTGGCATCCATAAGGATGAAGGATGAGTTATTTAAAAAATTATAATAAAATAAATTCTACCTTATTATTCAAATCATTCTTCTGACTCATGTTTCTGAAGAGGTGGCAGAGCTTTAGAATCCTTTAGCCTAAATCCACTTGTCAGTCCCAGCTGGAGTAGGTGCATTGAATCTGTGGGATTTACATAAATGTTGACTAATCATTTACATTCGATTCAGTGCATCTTCTTGGGCCCAGGACTTGGATTTAGATATCTCAAAACCACACTGTTCCAAAATATGAAGCTGGCATGTCTGAGTGTAGGCATCCAGTCTAGTAAGCTGAGAAGTGGTACAGACATAGGAACACCAGGAGCTTTCTATAGTTCTGAACAGATGTTTGGGCTCTCAGTTCTTCATCTTCTCATATCACATCCGTCAGAGCTTGGAAAAATTATTTCTGGCTAGGGGATCCTAGGAGTTATAGTCCCTAAAGTAACTTTTGTAAGATGTGTGTACCCTCCAACTGACACTCTCCTAAATTATTATTCCACCTTTTCCATCCCAGTGTGGCTCCATATTTCTGGTGGCCCTCAGCAAGATGCCCCTGCTTTCTGGTCACCCTTCCCATACTACAGGAATGGGGGTAATTACACCCTCCGCTGGATCTGGGACAGCCACATCGCCGCAAGTTTTTTTTCCTGAAAAGCTGCAAACCCCCCCCCCCCGCAGCTGGGAAGGGGGAACCATGTTTGCTGTGTTTTGTTTTGAAGAGCCCCTGGCTGGTTCTGAGCCCAGGAAGCTCTGGTTTGGGACGAAAGGCCCTTCTTTGGCCTAAAACCCTTGGTGGAGGGATGTGACAAAATTGCTCCTCTGGTTTCTAGGAGTGCAGGAGGGCTTTTTACAGCAAATTGTAAAAAAAATCATAACCAAAGAATGCGGGGTGGGAGGCTGTGCATTACACTGGGTCTAAAAGCTGCCCACTTGCCACAGTTTGCTGGCCCTACTATGTGGCACAGCAGCTAGAAAGAGGAAAGTGACTAGAAAGAGGAAAGTTGGTGTCAGTGGTGACAACTACAACTGCCATTAGCTACCATACTATTGTCATTATTACCAGGGGTACCTTTGGGTACCCCTTCTCTCTCTCTGGGAGCGTTGTAACCTCTGCCATAGCACAAAAAAAGGATGTACTCTCAAAGACTTTAAAACTTTACAATGTGGGCTTTTTAAAATCCACAATCTCACTCCAAATTAACCAATGATTCAAGGTAAGTTTCCTTTATCTTGTTAGATCAATCCTCGACTTGATGGCTGTATGAGGGGCTGGAATTGGCTGAACGGTGAGGATATGACTATACAAGAGACGGTGAAATTGAATGATAAGATGCAGTGCTTTGCAGTTGCAGGAAGAGGATCTTTCTATCCTGGCAATGGTTTTGCTGTCTTTAATCTCAGTTATGGTAGGTGCTTAGTTTTGTTCTGTTGTGTAACATGTCCATTTTTTAATTTTGTCACGGAAAGAAATGGAGCAAATGCCTTGTGGAATGGAAAAGGAGGAAGTAATAGTCCTACATTAAAATTACAATAGTCTTCAAGTGTACAAGCTGAAATGGTACAAAGGAAGTTGAATTCATGTAATAAAAGATGTAATATTCCAGCTTAAACACACAGCATATACATTTCCGGTTTACTTTTTACATTTTGCACTTCAACTGTAAATTTTATCTTTCACAAATATCACCCACACACAAATACACATTTCATTTTGGGTTTCTTTCATTTAGACCACTGTCGTTCATGATTTGTTGCCTGGAGAGAAATTCACTAATGTAATATGGAGGGTCATATTCTTCTGTCAGCCTTCAGGCAGTGTTGATTAGACTCAAAGTCAATGTGGTCACCTTCTCAATACCACATACTACATTTTGACTAACAGTTCTGTGTAGGCTCAACATGGCAGGGGATGACTGATAGGCAGACATGAACACACAGAGTCCAGCTGAGGTTAACATTTGCCTTTGCTACCTGAGCAATGCCATTTGAATGTTAAAGAGAAATACATTGTAAGAGGATGGCAAGGGGATAGGAACAACCAAGAAGCAGGAGAAGGGTTGGCCTTCTTAAGGAGCAAGGAAAGTCATCCAACTACCTCAGTCTGTTGCAGTGAAATCCGCCTCTCCTGGATGTTGAACTTACCCACAGGATCAAACTGAAAAGCCTCACACTTTAAATCAATAGTTGATTGACATATTAATGTATTTGAAAAGGCAAAGCAAAAGAAAAGCAACTTAAAATATAGGATCTTTGTGCAAATTTATTTCCATGTAGCAGTAGTTAACTTCCATATAACAAATATGAACTTTCCAAAACAAAAGCCCCCCACCCCCCGTGGGAACATAGGAAACTTATACTGAGTCAGACCATTGATCTCTGTAGCTGCTAGACTCTTGTATCAACTCTGGCTGGCAGAAGTAAGCTATCATAAGTTAAAGGATATATTTATATCTTATGTATGTGTACCATAATGGTAACTGTGTGGCCTCTAGGTTGTTTTCAGCCCAAAACCCCACATTAAATAGATTAACAAATGTGGGGTTACACCCTTCTTGAGAGAGCTCCTTCCTCCCATAAATGGCCAAACCACTTCCAGCCCAAGAAGCAAATGGAAGTGCCATGCCATCACTTCTGGTTGCCCAAGTTGGTAGCTGTGACAACACCTTTTAGCCTTCTGGATTTCCAGAGAAGCTGAAAATCAGGCAGCGTGGGCATCCTTTCTCCTGAGCATACCCATACCAATATATACTTTCAACACCATATTAGCATTTTACTGCCATTTTCTGTTGTTTGACTTAGGATCCCAGAATTTACCAGCCAGGCCTCTTCTAGTTAGTGCAGTATGCACTTACCTGGGAGTAAGTCCTATTAAAGTCATTGGGACTTACTTCTCAGGAGAAACACCTAGGATTGCACTGTGAAGGGGCCGATTTCTTTGTGTAGGACTGATGATCACTTGAATAGTTTCTTATTCGTATTCCTCTAGAAAAGCCTCTCCTGTGGATTATATAAAGTATTCTGATGGACCTTTGTTATCTTGCTGTGTCTGTAAACTGGAATTCGCCCTCCATGCCTGCGCATGCACACGCACGCGCACACGCACACACACTCTTCCTGCTTGATTCATATCCCAACAGATTAAGAATGCTGTTCCATCCAACTTAGATGGCTTGGATGATTTTGCCCATCCTACCCCCGTGTCACTTTTTGCAGGTGACAGGAACTGGCTTGCCTGTCTAATTTCCCATAATGAAGGCACTGGGAATCCTTTCAATAGCAACATGACAACATGAGACTTCTTTAACCAAAATTTTTTAAAAGTCATTTTTGAAAGCCATTTTACCAAAACCAGTAGTATCTGAAGTCCGCTCTATTCCTTGATGGTAGTTAGTCTATATTTTGGAGATGAAAGACTTTTGTACAATGATAGCTTGCCTTTTTTTCCAGTACAGATCAGGCATTTTTCAAAATTGAAATAACTAGGGATTTTGTTCAGTTTTTAAAATTACAATTAATTACCTCTACAACCTGATACAACAAAATCCACAAAACAGTGATTATTGGGCCGAAGGAAATGCACAAAATGCCTCATGCAAGCTTTTGAAGATCCAGGCAAATTGTGTTCTGTCCAGGGCTGGGAAAGAGTTTGCCCACACAGGACCCACACAGAATTTACTTGCACAGGACAGAGTTTGCCTGGATCCCAGTGGATGCTTTTGCTGCCATTGCTGCTGCTGCTGCTAAGGGATTTGAAATTTTATTGCCTATGTTTTACTACTGTTTCTCCCTGGTCCCCAGAGGGCCAAGAAGAGACGCAGCCTGTGCCTGTATTGATATCCCTCCAGACCATCTTAACTGACAAGTGCAGTAGCATCTGAGAAGAAAATGTAGGCCTGTGACTCTAACATTGTCACTTTTCTTCTCCTGTATGATTTTTTAATGCCTTTGCCTGATGAAGAAGCCAGTGAAGCTTCAAAAACTTGCGTGATGTATTTTTTGCATTTTAGTTGGGCCAGTGAAGGTATCACTGTTTTGTGAATTTTGGATTTTATTGTATTTTGCTGCATGGCAGAATGTTCTCTGCAACCTGAACCACACTTAGAGAAATGTTTAAATGAACAAATTGGGGGTGGGGGGATTTAATTTCTACTTTTTATAAGCTTCTGTGATATCTAGATTTTTGCCATAATAACTAGAGACAATATGTTAGAAATAGATATTTTGTCCAGGTTTACAGTTCCCATTTTCAGAACTAATTACATATAAGAATAGTGCTGGTATAGTATCAGTTAACAAGATATGAAACTAAAGTGAGAACAGAACTCAGGTAAAATGGAATGTGTTCTATTTGTATCTGCTTTGTTCAAGTTTGCACTGCTCTTTTTGTGGGAACCCTTGGGTCACTTGAAATTGGATCACTCAGTTATTTCCTGCAGCTCAAGGATGATGTTGAAACCATGTGACAATGAAGAGCCCTTAGCTGATAGACCCTGGCAATCAAGGTCTTCCTCCTGGATAAAAAACTTGACCAAAACCCTGGTACCTTCTGTGAAACTGAGGAAATGGAGATTTTGAAGTAGTTTTGTGTGGCAGTACCAAGCACTTTTTATTGGTTATATTATTGTTTTTATTTAAACAAATATAAATTAGAACAGCTAAAACAATATGGAACAGAAAAGTTTAAAAAGCATTAAACCATCAATCTGATTAAAATGCTACTTCTAAACTTTTTATTGCTAATTGTGTAAAATTCAGTTCTTTATGGAAGCATTTTCCCCTGCCTGAGAAAACTTACCTGTTGCTTGGCTGTTTGTTTTTTTCTTTTTTTCTTTCTGTAGCACAACCACTTGACAGCAATGAAACCAGGAAACAGTGGGAAGTAAAAGTGAACATTCTCATTCGGCCAGCCACAGATACTGGGGTACTCTTTGCTCTGGTCAACACTGAAGCCACAGTCCCACTGTCAGTAGCTCTGATTGACTATCATTCCACAAAGAAACTTAAGCAACAGGTCAGTATGTAAATATATATATGAAATTACTGTTGTTGATTTGCATTTGATATATAATATCTGGGTCTGTAGGGCTCAGACTGGAATGATGCATGCAGACCAAAATCAAAGTACAATTGTAGTCAGCAGTTATTAAGCTGAGCCAGCGTTGAGCATTGGACTACGACTCTGGAGACCAGGATTCAGATCCTTGCTCAGTCATGGAAACTTACTGGGTGAGCTTAGGCAAGTCACACTCCCTCTGCTGCAGGCAAACACTCCTTGGAACAAATCTTGGCAAGAAAATTTTATGATAAGTGCTCCTTAGGATTGCCATAAGTCAGAAGACACACAACAGCAATTATTTAGTTAAGCAGTTTGTGTCCAATTGGTAGAGATTTTAGCATGGGCTTTTATGCTCCCATTTAAATCAGTAGGAGAGGAGACGCTTAACCTTGGTTGGTTTATAGCAGGCACTTTATGAAGGAGAGGATAAATATGAAGGAAAAGAGTAATATGGCTAGGATTTAGTCCAGCATTAAAGAAAGGAAAATTCTTGAGATGCAAGAACTGCATGTAATACCACTTACTGCTTTTTCTATAATATTCTGCAACCTGACAGATCTGTTTCAGTGGTCCTCTCCACTCCATACATAGAAAGACGTTACTCTACCTAATTAATCCCAGTTGTCAGAAGGTGACCTGGAAAGGAAGACTAACCCTTATTTTCAAAACGGTGTGGCTTGTCTCATTGTGGATGGCTTGAATCTAGTGAGGCCTGTCCTGTAGGAAGGATCACTGAGGCTCATTGTGATGATGCATTGTATGGAAGCAATAAAGTAGCACATGCACAGATTAATATGCCTTTCCTGTTTTTCTGTTGTGCATGTGACTCCAAAAAAAAGAAAACAGGATGCCCAGAGTAAATCTCGTTGAATGCAGTAGGCTGTGCAAATGTGCTTCAAATCATACAACATGAGCTACAGTTCTACCCTCCGTTGCCTGTCACTGTTGCACTCTGTTTCAGTAGGTAGAAGGATTTGGTGGCTACATGCCATAACTAGTTCAGTGCAGCTTTTATTGATAATTTGGATTAGTTTCTTTATAATACCAATACAAAATACCAACACAAAATACCATAGGTATTATTTCCAAAGGCAGTGAATAGCTTATTATATCATTGAACTTTTCTGTCCTAGTTTCCCTTTTAAGAGGTGTACACTTAGCTGTTAATTTTTCATTTAATTCTAGATCCTACAGCCTTCTCTACCATGCAAGAAGACCCCCTTCCGTACAATGTTTCCATCCCTAAGCTATACTTATTCTATAATTATTCTAGTTATAAGATTTCCATGCTGCCGGTGTGCATTGTCATTGTTGTGTACCTCCAAGTTGTTCCCAACTTACTGCAGTCCTGAAGTGAACCTATCACTGCGTTTTCTTGGGCTGAGAGTGTGTGATGTGCCCAAGGTCATCCAGTGGGATTCCATGACTCATCGGGGAATCAAACCCTGGTCTCCATGGTTTTAGTCCAGTGCTCAAATACTAGCTCTGAATACCTACTAGCTAACTGTAAGAACAGGTTCTGTTTTGGTGGAACTGAACATGGCTTGCCAATCCCTATCTTGAACACTTAAACAGAACTATTCAGTAGCATCAGCCTGAATGGAAGACTTCCTGCTGCAGAAACTGGCCAGAGAAGAGGCATTTCTGGGTGCTAACCGTAGCCTCTATGTCTTCAAGTCAATTAAGTTATGATGACCTCATGAATTTCATAGGTTTTTCGTTTTTGGTTTTTTGGGGGGGGTTTTTTAAGGCAGAGAATACTCAGAGGGGGCTGTAGTCCAATGCTCAAACCACTACACCATGCTAGCTCTGAGTATGTGTTAACTTTTTCTAAAAATAGATAGTAATATTTGTCTGTATCATTGTAATTTTATCTATTGCATTTAATACCTGTTACCAAAAATCTCTTATTTAAGAGCAGTATAGCCACATATGAATTAAAGTTCTTCCTTATTCACATCTTCTCCTACAGGAATAAGATAGATTTTATATTAATTAATGACAATTGAGAGGGAGTAAAATGCTATTTACATACACTTTTAAATATTTTTTTCAAAAAAACTTTTATTTCAATCTTTAAGAAGTTTTAAGGGAAGCACAGGACCAAATACTATTTCAACTTTAGTCTCAGAAGTATCTAGATCTGTTGCCCAAGCAGTCTGCACTCCTTGTAGGTTGCATAGGGAACTTGTAGCACCTTTGAGATTAACTGAAAGAAAGAAGTTGGTAGCATAAGCTTTCAAGTGTGTTGTTTTGTTTTATGAACTTGCAACACTTCCATTTTCCATTTTGTTTCTTATTTTCCTCTGGCTGTTCAGTTTATCGTCTTGGCAGTGAGGAATACGGTGGTATGCAGATTGGCAGTAAGCATTTGTGATGAACAGGAACACTTGGTTGACATTTCCATCAGCAAGGGTCAGATATTGCTGACAGTGGATGGGACTGCAGGACAAAGTGAACTCAACCAATCACAGCTAGAAGACAACCTGTCTGTCTTGGATGATTACCTGCAGTCATCAGTCAAGACCTATGTGGGAGGACTGCCAGGCAAGTATCCAGTGGAAACTGGTGTTCTACCCACAGTGACTTAGGGATCTTTTAAAATTACAGTGCAATAAAAGGGTCACACCCCTTTGGACAGATGAGAAAGTGAAATGAATTGAACCCGAATGTTATGTTGTTACTTGTGGTGGTGGTGCTGATGGTATGTATGCGTGTGTGTTTTTAATTAGGAAAAAGTGGGAAAGTAATCTCTTTCATAGAGCTGGGTAGGCAGCTTGTGGGCCTCCAAGTTATGTTTAGATTGCAACTGCTGTCACCCTCACCCATAGCAGTCTGACCAGGCTGATGGGGTTTGTGAACCTGCACCTTTTGGAGGACTACAATTTTCCAGCCCTAAATCAGTTTTGGGGGCATTATATTTTATTATGCTTTATTGCATCCAGTACTTTTATTTCAGGCCCACACAATACATGAAGGTTGCATGTGAGGGAGCATACAGGAGTGTGAATGTAGACCAGTCTATGGTCTATATTTTGTTCATGAAGAAATACACCTAGAAATATTGCACTGCACACAGTTGGTGTTACATAGGTGTCCCATCAAAGGCTAGCAGCTCTTCCCTAACATTCTAATATGACAGCTTAGAATGAGGGCCATTTACCCAATTTATCTACTTCCTGTCCTTCAGGAATGCAAAGGTATAGAGTGCTACTCTGTTATTCTTGCTGTTAGGATTATTAGCTTATCTAGCACGCAACAAAGAATGTGGTATTTCAACAACGCTCTGCTGTTCTTACCAAAGGAGTGCAATTTAATTTCAACTTCTCTTAAAATTAGTCTCCAAGCCTATCCTTATAGTCATCAGGCATATATGCTGGCCAATGAAAGCTGCCATTTCTTAGTGCATGATGAAGACTGAGTTGTGTGTGCATGTGTAGCTATTGATGCTTGTGGATGATCCTCTGTAGGCTGGGCCCACCACTCACAGAGTTTTTATATTGATCTCGTCCGTATGACTTTTAAAACACATTTGGTAGCAGAGCTGGCAGTGCTTTCCTAGAATCCCTAGCTAATCTTACCTTCATGTACCACCCTCGTAACTCCAGCTGCAATCCATAGAAATAACATTGTACAGCGATAGTAGCACTACAGCAGTCTACACAGGCAAAAAAAAACAAAAACAAAACACCAACCTCTTTAGTACAAAGTTCCACATAGTGATAAAGAGCATTATACTATCACCGATTACTCTCGCACTTCTTGTGTGCACCCAGTGAACATAGGCACTCTCCAAAATCTGTGCCCGTAAATGATTGTAAAAGTGGGCAGCACTCCAGGGATCCATCTACATTCCCACACAAATGAAGCCTGCCCTAATGAAGGTTATACATGAGTGATTCATTCAAGCATCCTACTGTCATGTATATATTTCAGATTTCTGTGTACATTGCTGTGCCAGTCTTATAAAAAACATTGTATTAAAGGCTTGCTAGTTTTAAAGCTGCATGGAAAACACAGAAAGGAGGAAGATTGTTAAAGATTGTTAAGGGAGAAAGGAAGAAGATTCTTAAAATGAGTACGTAGCTCCAGAAATAATTTTCTTAACATGTATCCTTGCTCTTGAATGAGTTGGATTATTGTAATAAAACACACAAACACATGCACACTTGTATTTTCAGGCTAAAAGACTTAGTTAATGTTGCACTTTCTACCTCTCAACCCCCCCCTTTTCATTTTCTGAATCTTATCTTAAATCTTAAAAGTATCAAGTTTGTGGAAAAACAAGACCTGAAACATCTTGATCTGCTGAGAAATCCTGTGCACTGGAGAAGTGGAATGGAAATATCAACAGATGTTTGCCTTTGCTCAAATGTTTCTTGATGCACCCTACCAAAATATTTATATAGCTGTTTAGCTGTTTTTCTCCAACCAATCATTCTTTCTGATAAATGCAGAGTTCTTCCATACTCTTTCTGGCCTGCACTAAAAGCCTAAAAAAGAAACCTCAGTCTTTACATTTTGAGGGAGCAGGGCATTGATTGTCACATTACCCCATAGTCCAAGGATATTATTCCCACATAAGGCTGCTCCAGTGTTGAGATATCCTTTAGAGGTCAGAGGGTGTAGAAAACTGGGTAGTGATTTCGCAGAAGGGCTCTTCTGTTTTGACACCATGGCTTTGGAATGCTCTTCTCAGGACATTCCTTGTCCACCAGTCTGATGATTTTCTGGCACCAGTTGAAGATTCTTTTAGATATCTGTGTTTAATAGCAATTTTAATCTTCCTTGGCTCTGGTTATGGTTATCTTGTGTTTAAATGTGACATTTTTGCTTTTGTTTAGTGGTTTGAATTATTGCTGTTTCAGAAACCTATTAGAGTTTCAGATAGGGTTGGAAATGTGGAAAATAGTAAATAAATGTGTATGTGAATCATCTGTAAGCTAGCACTAAATGTGGAGGGGTTGGATTTTGTTCATGAGTAAATTTTTCTTTGGTGTGAGGTTCAACACAGCCCATTAAAACATACTCCATCAGAGAGTTAGAACAGTAGGTCCTTACAACTGGGAATGACCCACACGGTTCATTAATGAGTTCAGTTTTCCTGTATGTTACCTCGTCTTGGTAAAAACTCAGGGATTCTTTGTCTTACCAGGTCTCCCCTTCCATCTTTATTTTGTTTATTTTATGTAAAATTTCCTTAAAATCTGTTAAAAAATCAGCAGGGCCTTTGGCTTTTGCTAGAATAGCTTTGACATGGAGATAATTGAATGACAAAAATATGATCATGCTGATAAACCCAAGTCGTTATAGTTTCCTAAAACTACGGATTTCAACATTGTTTTCAATGGATAAAGTTTTCATGTTTTGCTGCAAGAAAAGTTACCTGTTGTTTCCTCAGGTCAGTGTACGCTGTGATTGCTGTCTTAACAGGAATATGTTGCTTGTGCTATTTGAAAGGCGTTAATATAGAAAGGCTTTTGTGACCTCCAGAACACAAATGACAAAAGGCTTACTCCATTCCATTTACTGTGCAACCTGAACATGTCCCTGAAGTTGTGCCTTTAGCAGTGGCACAGACTGCAAGAATTGACAGGAGACGACAATTCTCTTTGCACCATAAAAAGGCTCACTGATATTTCCTGCAGATCAAACTTTGCTTCCCTGGCTTGGTTATGGGGTCTGATTCAGAAAGAGTCACTGTAGTGTATGCGGGCATGTATGACTGCAAAAGTGGTTCTCTGTAGATTACTTTGCAGGTGGATTATATAGTAGAAATAGTAGTAGTAGCAATAATGTTGACATAAGCTGATTTCTTCATGTATTGGCTTATACTAAAATCCTGTCTCTCTCTTCCTGCTTCAGTGTTTACATGGATACTGGTAGGCATCTAATACAAGATTTTTACCACTTCCAACAAAGCTTTGATCAAAGATGTATAAACAACATATTACTTTGTCTTAAGTGCCTTTACCATTTGAGTTGACTCCTAACAATTGCAAGGCAGACAAACATTTCCATAGGCTGTATTCGTATTCTGTGTCTGACAGGCTGGCTTTTCCTCTAGCAACCAGTAAATAAGTTGTTATTTGCTTAGGCACACTCTGAGATCCTGAACATATAATGCCCCGCCAGCATCCTCGCTAGACCAAGGGAGGCTACTTTTTCCTGACTCCCCAATGCCACACTTGAGATCAGCCACCCTATATTGAAAAGTGTATCTGCTTTCTTTGTTACACTGCCCAAGGACACTGTTTTGGATTTCTTATCTTCCAAAGACTCAGAACAAACCCATTTCCTGCAGTTACAGTCAACTTGTTCTGATCTGTAGCCAATTCAAACTGAATCCAGCATGGCAAGCGGAATAAGTACGCTCCCCACAGAGTCAATCTGTTGATCATTACACTACAATATAAGTCATCCCAACCCTCTGATACATAATGGCTAATCCAGACCTTCTGCCCCTACTAGATATCAGGGATCACCTTTTCCAGATGGAACGCTAACCTGTATCAGTGTAGATCTTTTTGAAAGGCAAAGTCCCAGGAGGGTAACCTTTCTTGGTGCTAAAACTTAACTAAAGATTAAAGAGAACACATTGGAAAGAAGGACTGGATGAAAATTTAGCAAATAAGCAGGGAAAGACTACTAAGAAAATTTCTAATTCTTTATATGCAGAAGAGGAATAGACTTAGTTCCTTCTCATGAGTGTTTCCCTGACTGCTTCTTTAGCTAGTTAGTCATAGCCTCATATAATTTCAAAAGAGTGTTGAATTGTTTTGTTTTTAAATTTTAAAAGAATGAGGAACTTGGCATCAGTGCTTATTGAAGATGTTTTCCTTCTCTTTTCTTTATAAAAACCTACACCACAGATGTTCCTGTCACTTCAACTCCAGTCACCGCTTTCTATCGTGGCTGCATGACGGTGAAAGTTAACAAGCAGACTTTGGACCTAGATGAGGCTCTCTACAAGTCCAATGACATCACATCTCATTCTTGTCCTCCAGTAGAGACTGGTCAATAAAAGCCACAGCAGCACACATGAAAGATTTATATTCCAAAAAGTCAGTTTCGATGCTTTCCTTTTATATATATACATATATATATATATATATATAAAGATATAAATTATTCAGACTTCCAGCACTGCGTGTATAGTTCTCTTGAACACTGAAGTTATGTAGGAGCTACTGAAACTAAAATGTCAGATTAATTATTGAAATATTTCTTTGCTTGGAAGGATTTAAAATGTGTAATATATTTGTAAATAGTTTAAAAGACTAATATTATTAACCCAAAGCTGCAAATTATTGCCTAAAGTGAGTGGTGAAGAGGCAGATCATATCTGTCATGTGACAACTGGTAATATATTCTGAATGGACTGGAAGATTTAAAATTATGTATTTTTTTATTACCAAATGCTGCTTCCTGACTTACAAAATATGAAAGAATAAAACAAAAAACTTTTTTGAATTAATTGAAGCAAGGACAGCCTCTGTTTTGGGTGGAGTTTTATTTTGTTTTGTTTTTGTTCCCATATAGTTTAATTATAGTTTTGGCATTAGTACAGTTTTATATGAAAGATTATTTAACTTGGTAGCCAGTAACTGGTTTCCCATTCAGGGTGTATAGTTCCTTTCTCTAACAAATCTGAGTACAGTGCGCTTGTCTCTGGCTTTTGGAACAAAACTGGTAAATAGCAGCTGTTGCAAGATGGAACAGTAAGGGCACATACAACATGGAGCTCTCTGTTTTGCTAATTTGGTGCTCATTGGGTAAGTGTTAAGATTTGGAATTACATTAATAATACAAGACCTCTGCTTCCTTTGTTTATAATGCAAACAGGTTGCAGTCTATGATGGGAGAATAGTCCAGAGTAGCTCCCTAGCACCTTTCTCTGGGCTCTCTCACTGTGCACTACAAACACATTCTCTTAGGCTTTGGGGTGAAGCCATGAGTACATCCTTCCAGCACCTTCATTCTTTTCTGTGTGTTGTTCCTTGTGCCTAGTAAGCCAGAATCTGCACTATCAAGAAAGCACAACAAAAGCTCATAGAAGCCAAACTTCTGTTCCACAGGTGTCCTTATTCTACAGAAAAAGATGGCAGGTGCTGGTAACCTAGCTAAGAGGTTGAGCTGGAAAAGTAGGCAGATGTGGGCAAATCTCTCTTGGATATAGGCTAGGCTTCTTTAGAAAAGGTGGCAGTCTTCTGGATCAGCTACTTAGGCCACTTCCTCACTACACTGTTAAGATGCTATTACTCCACTTTCAACATCCCATGGAATCCTGGGGTTTACAGACTAGGGAGGGGCCTTTCAATTCTCAGCTAGAGAGCTCTTTGGCCTCAATAAACTACAAACCCCAGAATTCCACAGGAGATTGAAACTGGAATAATAGCACTATAACAGTGTAGGGTGGAAATGGCCTTCGTCAAGTAGGTTGGGGAGCAGAGTTTTGGCAATAGTGTCACAGTCGTGACTAAGTAGTAATCATGAATATGGAACAGTTGCCTAGATTTATTCATCCATAACTGTTCCATATTCATGATTACTACTTAGTCACAACTGTGATACTGCTCCCATGATTGTAAACCTCCCCCCAAACACATATACCTGTGTTTCTGAGCTTCACCTGGAAAGGGAGAAGGAAGCCCATTCTGCCAGTGATCAGAGAGCACGAGTGAATTATGCTTCCATCAGGATGCAGGAGGAAGGGGGTTTGGGCCAGAGGGGGTTATTTAATTGAGTATATTATGCCCAGTATTCTGTATCAGCTACTTAGTTAAGCATATTTGGTCACAGTCTTTATTATGAGGCCAGTCCTGGTTTCCTTCCAGAATGTACTGATGAACTGTCAGCAGTGAATGTCCCATTGAGATCAGGATTTAGAGCAGGCAACTATTTTTTAAAAAAAGATCCATGTGTGGGAATGAGTGCTGTTTATTGTAACAGCTGTTTACTGCTGTTTACTGCAATAGATTTGATATTTTATGAAGATATGGAAGAGAACTTGAGTTATTGCATTGTAAGTTTATCTGTCCAATTGATCAGTCAGAAATATTTGCCAGCCCTGAGTTATTCAGTTACCTTCCTATCATAGATTCTCAAGAAGATTCTCAAAAGACCTTTTTTCTGTAATACCTGTATGATTTTTGCTTGTCCTTCACAGCAGATTTACCCCAAACTAATCATTTTCTTTTAATGGTTCATTATATATTCTAGAGTAGTGTTATTCAAAAGTTCTGGTCCTTGGACCAGTGCCAGCCCTGGGGCATTGGCTTCCAATTTGTGGTGAGTTTCCAGGAAACTATGCAAATACAATAGCAATATAGTACAAATATGGCATCAGGCCTGGCGCATGAGGTAGAGGGGAGGGGGTGGAATTGCTGGTCCACTACATCAGATAGCTTGGAGAGGCACTGGTTTAAATTATGTTAAACACTTCCAAGATTGTAGTTCATGCAGAGCAGGGTGGGAATCATGTGGCTCTCCAGATATTTTTTTTAATTTAATTTTTATGCTCTCCAGATATTGTTAATATGCAACTCCCAGCATATCTAGTCAGCATAGCCAGTAGTAAGGAATGCTGAGAGCTGCAATTCAGCAATACCAGGAGGGTGGCATGATTCCAACCTGCTCTAAATGAACTGCAGACTCTTTTGCAGAGAGAAAAAAATAGCTTTTAAAGTGTTAAAATAATTTCTCTGTTAGGGGACAGCTATTGAAAACAAAACAGAAACATAGCAGAGCAATTCCAGTGCAGTAATTAATGAGAGTTCATCAAGTGCATAGTATGTCATAAGCTATGGGATGGTAAAATTGTAACATAGGCGAGGGGCACTGGCATATTTTGAAATTTGGTATCATACCCATGCATTTGATTCCTCAAGCCCACCACTTAAGACATAATGCCAGCAATCTACACACAAATATGTGCATTGACTTTCTGTTTCTCCTTTTTCATATACTTTATATAAAGGTTTGTTGTTTTGTTTGCGTTTCCAATTCTGGTTTGCCTTCAAGTCATTTCTCTAAGGGGGACACTCTCACAAGATGTTCTTGGCATGATTTGTTCAGAGGGATTTACCATTGCCTTCCTCTCAAGCTAAGAGAATTTGACTTATCCAAGGTTGCCCAGTGGGTTTCCATGGCCTAGCAGGGATCATGAATTATGGTTTTTGGGAGTCCTAATCCAGCAGTAAAACCACCATGCCATGCTGGCTCTCTACATGAAGGTATCTTAACAGGGTTTTTCCCTGCTTCACTTAAACTGGATGGTCCCTTGGTCTCATCCAGGACAGCTGTTCTCTGTTCCTATCTTTGTATGTTTTACTATCATCTTCTGTCTATGCCAGGGCTAGAAGTAGTGTGAGCCTCCAGATGTTGTTGAACTGTAACTCCCAGCATTCTTATGATTAGCTGTGCTGGCTTGGACTATTGCAGCTTGCAATCCAACAACACTAGGAAGAAGCACATGATTCTCACCCCAATGTAGACAGCTTTTGTCTCCTGATTATTTTCTAAACATCATTGTTACCTTTTATTTCCAGATCTCCTCCATCTTCACTGTCTGCACCAGCATACTCATGATGGTGTGAGAATCTTTAAACTAGAGGCAATCAGTGGGTTGGGAACTCAGGCCAGTTCCCCCAAAGTAGATCCAGAAATCAAAGTCACTTTGCTGTTTGCATTGTAAACCTCAACCAAAGGACTCTTTCCTGCACACTCCATCCCTATGAATAGTAGTACAAATGTTAACAGAGCCCCATTACTATGCACCATCATTAAACATTGTAATACTTGTTTAGGTAGTAGCATATGGAAAAGATAACTTTATTTTCAGTAGTATTAAATACAATAGAACACAAACTGTTCAGACAAGAGACTAAATCCAACTTTTTCTTTAAACACTCATCCTTCAATATTTACCCTTTGGAAAAACTGTTTAGAGTAATCCAGGATACTCCTGTCTCTCCTTTCTGTAACATGCGTGGACCAAAAATGCTATTACATATTACACACAGCATATTTTATTGTAAAATAATTGCCACACTCTTTTGGAAGATATCTTCACCCAAAAGAAGATATTAAATAAATACTAAGAAGAAAAGCTGCTTTCCCTCACTATAGTAGCTGGTTATTTGTGAGTACATCACAGTTTAAGTTCTAAACAGGAAAGAAAGTACCCAACTGGCTGTTATGTATAAGAAAATGAAATTAATAAGTCTTTGCATCCTGATTCTACAGATGAAGTAGCTTTTGTTACCAGGCATTGAATATGAAGTTCAAATATACATTGGCATTGCTAATCTTTCTTGATAGAGATGGACATTCCTGCTCTTCATATCATACAGATGCTAATTTGCATTGCGTTTGTCACAAACCAGTGGTAACAGGCAATGAATGCATTTGGATGTAACAGTAAACTGGGTTTATTACAGGGTCTCTTGTGGTCCCTAGAGACTCTACTGCTAGAATGCTGTGGTGTAGCAATGTGAAACCTCAAACAAAAAATCCCCACCCTAGACTTTGCTGTAGCGTTGAAATTTTTTCTGTAACTCTTAAGTGAAAAACACAAAATTGGCAGTACAGCAAGAGGTGTGTAAACCACAATGGAATCTAGAACATGAGGGTGAAGATGGGCCCCAGACCTGCCAAAATTGCCCACCCATTGCTTATTCATTACAAAATTTAGGCTAGGCAAACTTCTGAGTCAGACATGCTTCCTGTACCCCCTTACCCTAGTGTGGTTGCAAGGAAGATACTGGAAAGTTGCACTTTCGTCTTAACATTATGTCTGATCCCAGGCAAAGTAAGATTGCTCGTAAGTATGGTTAACTGCAAATGTAAAGAACCTCAGGCCCAGGAGCTGAAGTTGGCCATCCTGTGGAACTAATCTCGTTCTGTGGGCTTCCCCAGATGGTAGCTATCCCTTCTGTGTGACAGCATTGTTGGGTGGGTTCTCAGCTTTTGTATTGCCTCCTCCAGCTCCATTTTGAATGGCTGAAATGCTTGGTTATTGGCGGTAAGAGCTTTCAGCTTAAATATTGCTGCTATTTTTGGTGAAACCTTTTTGCCTTTAGCTCTGACCATTACTGGAACACAGCTTCACCACCACTGCCAAAAAAAGAACATCTCTAGAATTGAATCCAGTTCTTAGGTTGAAAGAAGTTCCTCATTCTTCCTTCAACCAAGACAGCTTTAAAATTTTGTTCAATGAAATGTCAAAGGAAGGGTGCAGCCTAGTTGCAGCACTGATAAACCACGATGTATTGGTACCTTTGAACGCAGCCATTACCTTCCTAGTGTCTGGCTCTCTCTGGATCCAAGCCCTGCTGGAATTTTTATTTTATTTTATTTTATTTTAATCAGTTAATTTTTGCTTTGTGCATGTTGAGATTGTGGTCTGGGAGCATAGTGGCTGAAATGGTTACTGACTCTGCAATATTTGATGGACTCCATTAGCAGATGTGCCTCCGCATTTTTTCATCCATTTTCCTGTGAACCTTTGTTTTGGATTAAAGTAGAGAGATACCATGCCAAACAAAATGAGGTTTTTGACAGTTAGCTTACCTGGGTAGCACATACTTTTTACCAGGGGGCTTTTTTTTTTTAAACTTGCTACCTGTTAATGATCTCATGACTACGGGATGTATGGTGGAGGTTTTTCGCCTGACAAGAAATAGGCAGGTGTGTACAATGGAGGGGCGTTGGGAGGAAGACCATAAGAAGAGCTTGTTTGCGATGGAGGTTGGGTGTCATCAGATAAGGATATATCAGTAGAGGATGAGGTTGGGAAATTGCTGGCAGGCTGTAGTGAGACAAAGGAAAAAGTTTTCAAACGTTAATTGCAAACTGGATTGGAAATTGCCATTAAATACTTAGGCATACATAATGCACAGAACTTAAATAACAAACCAACATTGGCCTGCATGTGCGCACACGCACGCACACACACATACGAGCTTTCAGTTTCTCCCTCCTCTAGGTCTGATTTGTCTGCAGATTTTGATTCTGGGTCTTGTATAAAGCCCATTGTAAACCTATTGTAATAGTAATCAACATCTTAGATTAGATTAGAGTTTCTCAAACAGGATTCCCTGGAATGCTAGCATTCTGCAAGAGGTACTAATCGGGGGCGGGGGTTTTTTTTTGAGCTGTAGATTTTTAGCTGGTATTGCAGTAATGTATTCTTAACTTTATGACTCTATAACTGATCTGTATTCAGTAAGACTACATAGTCTTATTGTTAGCCTACATAAATCCACCTTAAGATCTAACCAATAGATCAAGTCCATTCAAGCTGGTAATCAGAGCGCAAGGAGGTTTTCAGTACCCTCCTGCTAGCAAGTGAGATAGTGACTAACAGAAGCAGGACCCCTCTCACAAGTCCTTGACACAGCCTCACTCACTGGCAGGAAGGGTTTGGATATGTAATTCTTCTCGTGCCCCAGTGACCTGCTGAACAGAGCTACTTCGCTTGATCCAGCATCTACCAGTACTTGTTAAGAGGGGCTTGAGGGAGTCAGGCCAGGAAACACTGCTTAGCTACATCTCTTTAGGTAGTCAATCTAGGATTCTGGTGATAATTTTTATGCAGGGGTTCCCTGAGACCTGAAAATTATTTCAAGATTTTCTCCAGAGTAAAAACAAAAGGTTGAGAAAGTCTGATTTAGATGAATCAATGCACATGCAGACACAGATAGGCTTCTTCATGTTCCATTGAAAATATATGGATCAGAGAATTATTTTGAAAAAAAAAAAACACCATTGATGCCAGTGTTAGTCTTTGGTCCTAGATCTGAAAAGCCACATGCTCACATATACAAAGCTTCCCTATTACAAACAGAATCCAGTAATGCGGTAGAAAAATAGCTGGCAGGGAAACACAAAGCAATACAGTAGACCTCTTTCTGTGCTCTACCTGAAGGGGTAAATGATAGGAGGAATAATGAGGAACAGCTGCTGCAGAAGGACAAAAGCCAGCATATGTCAAAATCTGCTGAGCTGGATTGTAAAGAATCTGTGGCGGCGGAGCAGAGTTGAAGGCAACATGGGAGACGGGTACCTGTGTGGAACACAAGAAGTTAATCAGTTTTGCTTATTTTCACATCCTAACATTGATACTCAGCAAAAAAAATTTTCACCCTGTCCTCTGGAACAGAGCTGTAGAAAAATGCCATCCCAATTGTACAGAAAACCTTACTTCCTTAAAAATCAACAATATCATTCTTTTTCTTTTAGACTAGAAAAAAAATCTTGCAAAATAAACATTTAAGGGAAAAGAGGGCAACTTCAAGAGAGTTCTCCAGTTGTGGCTGCTGGAGAACAACACCTATCCTAATCCTAGCTAGCATAGCCAACCATCAAGGATCGTGGAAGGTGAAGTCCAGCATCACCTGGAGGGCTGCAACCTGACCATGCCAGGCAATGAGCAAGTGGTATCCACATGCATACCCTTCTATACAGTTCAAGCAATACGACTGCCCTTTGCATTTCTGTGGAAAGGCTATGGAAGGTTGTGAAAACCATGAACACACAGCCATAGAAATCCTAATGCATCTACTGAAACGGAATACACTATGCTAATTTTAAGGTAGTTGGACAGGGAAGAAATTGTTCGGCTAAACATTCTCTGTTTTGCTGAGCCCTGCCAATAAAATAACCAGTGGTGTGGAGAAAAGCAGAAAGCAAACACAGGTAATGAGTAAATCAAATTCATGACTCTTGCAGAAATCAAAAATCGCTGTAGTCAAAATGGCTAAGATGGGAGAGGGAGCATGTTGAGATTTACTGTTTGTTTGGGTTTTTTTAATTTATCTATTCTGATTCTGCCTCACTGATGTCCCTCCATACTCAGCAAAAGTCCCATCCTTCTACTTGAGCCACTGTCCAGTGGCAAGCAGTGGAACAATTGTTCTTCACTCATAACCACAAGTTTCTCTCCTAGCCCAGGCTGTCACATTTGAAATTCAGCCTTGAAATTCTGCTGTGAGGCATTTTAAGGACTTGAAGACTTTGTCCCTTCACTTGTTCTTTTTTTCCTATATCCTTTTGGATGCTTTGCCTTGTACTATATGATGTCCTCTCCTAGTCTGAACCTTCAGCGTAGTGCTTCTGCATTTAAGTCAGTCAACAACATACCAGATTCCAGGAGATAGTATGAAGCATAGTAAATAATAACAAATTATTTTCTGCAAGGTATTGCAATAGTTATCTTCCGTCATCAGTATTTTTCATTTTCTTGTTTATTGACATCATACAGTGAGTTACACATATGCATCTTTCGTCTTAGGAAAACAGGGCACTCACTTGTTTCTGCTCTAGCTTTAGAAAGTAAAAAAAGAGACCAGAATCATGTATGATCTTTGAAAACTGCATGAAAACGCAACATAAATTTGTGTGCACTTAGCTAAGTGGCAGAGGGGAAAGAAACCCAGTAACTGACTTGTGAAGATGTGTAATGGGACACCAACACTCTTGTGCCCAATGTGCTTTGGAGAGTTTCTGATGTGCACTGAGGACTGTAGTAGATTGGTCCCAATTTGCATTGATCCCACTGCAATTTGGTCCCTTTGCTGGCTTTGCTATGTAGTTACCTAACAGCAGCCCTCTACTGAATATGGACATTGTGCAGCCTCACAATTCTATTTTCCATAGATGCAAGTCCACTTACAAGAATGCTGTATCAATAGGGTCCTAGCCAATACATATGAGCTGCCTACTGATTTTGACTAGTGTTATTAGAACTGAAATGAACTTGCTCCAGAGTGAGGGAACCATCACACAATTGTTGCCATATTTTATCTCCTTATTTTTGTTTTGCTTAATCTAAGAATCTAGAGTAAGACTTTCAGCAACATGGAAAGAACTGAGATGTAAATCTTGGGTCAAAACAGGATTGCATTTCCCCTTTTTGTAGACTGAAGAGCAAGAAGATAACCTAAATAGGTTTTGTAGCAGAGTCCAACTACTTATGTTTACAGCATAAGTAGGGATTGGATGTTGACTTAGGTGAGCCTCTTACCCCATTGCTCTACAAAGATCTCAAAACTTAAATGCAAGAAGAACCATTTGAAACTCTGTGAAAATTCTGTTCAAATTGCCTCCTTTATCTACCTAGCAAGCCTTTAGAAGGATGCCTTCTGTTCCGTCTTTGTCAGGGTGTAGTGTCTTGGCTCAAGGTCTAAATACCCTAAAGACACCAAATCCCATTTGACCTTGAAAGCTAAGTAGGATCAGCTCTGGTTAGTACTTGGATGAAAGATTGCCTATGAATACCAGGTGCTGTAGTCTGTATTTCAGAGGAGAGAGCTGGCAAAACCACCTCTGTATATTCTTTGCCTAAGAAAACCCTATGAAATTCATGAGGTTGCAACTGGAAGGCACATACATATAACACTCGTAACTGTGGGAAGTACTATGGCTGGAGAAATTGGTTGAAATTAATAGCTTACTTAGAGTTTAATACAAAAAAAACCCCCACACAGGAACCTAGCCAAATTCAAATAAAGTCCATCAACACTGAAATCAAAGAGCTCAGGACTGTAAACGAATTTGACAGAGATCCGTGTGACATGGGCACACATGACAATGCTGCTTCATGATGTTACTGTCAACTACTTTTGTGGAAAAGCAGGCTCAAGCAAATTCAAGTGTTGCACTGCCTGAAAAATACAATTTCTTAGTCTGCAAGCTTGCATATGTCACTGCCCTAGAGAGACTGGTGCTGGGTATCAGCATATGAAAAGAACATGGTTTTGTAGAAAAGATATTCTGAATTGGAAAATAGCAGATACTTGCTCTACATTCAGTTTATTGCAATATCATATATCATTAAAGCAACTAGACAGCCTTGTAAAATTGTTTACTGCATGATATTTGGTGCAAACTC
The DNA here is from genome assembly GCA_948472985.1 of Iguana delicatissima. Lineage (NCBI taxonomy): Eukaryota > Metazoa > Chordata > Lepidosauria > Squamata > Iguanidae > Iguana > Iguana delicatissima. The sequence continues at coordinate 125,825 of CAOKZL010000197.1, read as the reverse complement.
AGAAAAAAAGGAAAACACTATTCTTATTAAAGAAATCCTCCTATTTCTAGACCACTTTGAAAAGAAGATGGTTCTTAAGATTTTTGGTGTCACTCAGGATCATCTGATATTGTACTGAGAGCAGAGACATTAAGCAAAGGCTTCCCAGTACTTTTCCTGTACTTGGCTTCTGTTCAAAAGATTACTGTTGTAAGCAACATTTTCAGGCATCTAGGTCACAAGAGCATCAAGACTTTTTAAAGGTGATTCAGGAAATGGTAGAACATGCCTCTTGGAGATTAATGATTTGCCCAACTCAGCGTACATATAATGTTTTGGGAGACTAAACCAGGCCAACTTCTGTCCATAAAAAAAAGCAGTGAATCCTAAAATGACAGTTCCTACCACACTGAACAAGAGGGGAAAACTGGGAAACACAAAAGTCCTGCACAAGTTTAGGATAGATTAAACCCTGCTGGAATCAATTGGTTTTTACAGACATTACTGTGCACAGATGTACAATCAAAGGCTGAGAAAGGCATAGTGTAAGAAGGAATTCCACATGTAGAACTTTGATATGGCTCCCTGGTCTCTGCTCCAAGATTCAAGGTAGCACTCTAATAGCCCCCCCACATAGCTATACCATTGCTGGTGGACATGGGGGGGCGGGTTCAGAGAAATATCTGGTATGCTGTTGAACCATACACAAACCAGTGACACTGGTATCCTATGGAGGTCTCAGCAGGTGATGTTCTTCTTCATGGTCTCTGTGCCTCACACAATGGGAATCTTCATGCATGCACAGTAGTGTTTTGGAAAGTTCCAGAGTTGAGCAGCTTGGCGGGACCCCCTCCCACTCAGTACTGAGCACACTCAGTCCCGCCAAGCTAACGGTCTCTCCTCAGTTTCTTTCATCCGCCGACCAGTTAGCAGCTCAGAAGGTTTCCTCGCTGAGCAGTTCCTGTTCCTCGGATTTTCGCTGCACTTCTTGCTTCCTCCTTCCAGGATAGAGAACTGTAAGAACTTTTTCCCGCTCTTATGCCTTCTCTTCAAGTTGTGCGTGACCTGCAGCCGCAAGGTTGCACCATCCGATGCCCACTCCGAGTGCTTGTTCTGCCTCGGAGAGGGCCATAACGTTCAGGTCTGTCCTATTTGTAAGGATTTCACCTCACAGACCCTCAAGAACAGGGCCTCTCGTTTAAAATCTTATTGTTGGGAGCAGGCTCTTTGCTTAAAAGATCAGGCAGCTTCAAATACGTTGCTTTTTACCACCTCAGATCCAATGCGGCCTTCGCGAGGTCCCTCAGCATCAAATATTTCAACCACAACCTCGACGGTGTTGACTCTTTCCTCAGTACTGACAACCTCGGTATTGACAAGCTCAGTATCGACATCGGCTCCATCGACTTTGTTGCGCATCTCCTCCTTGCTGTAATGTCCACTGTTGCAAGGATAAACTCACAGACGACTGAAGGGCCAGATAGGATAGGGTTTATTTCCTTCACAGGCTCCAGCCGAGGATTCAGTGCAAGGCCAAACAAACACAGAAGCTTCTACTCCTTAAATACCATACAGCTGGAGTAGAACCACAGTTAACTTAAAGAGACATCACACCACATCTCCCTTCCATAACACAAAGAAAACTACAAATCAATTTACACCTCATATCATAACACATTTTGACATAGTATACATATTAAATCTCATTTCAAAATAGTATAAAATAATATATTTCTCATACATATAAACTTCAATACAGAATTATTTAAAGACATTACAAATAATTGAAACTATCAGTAGGGAGCCATAGGTCATCAGTATTTGGCACAGTGTTAAGAACAGTCTTTACCAACATCTTTCCTCAATGAACATATCTTTCTGCAGAAACACATACTGGATGCCTATCTAACGATGATGATGTACGTGTGTCATAGGATCGATCCTGTTCCTCCTTGGCCTCTCCTATGTTACTCAAGGGATAATCAAAGAGCTCAACAATTTGCCTATTTTGGATTCTCTGAAGGTCCTGATATACATTAGTTGCAATCTTGGGATGTAATAAATTGGTAGTTACTGGAAGCTTACTTTGTAACATCCTGCCTATTAACATTTGTGCAGGTGAACATGGCATCCCTGTAATTGGTGTATTTTGATATTCTAAGAATGCCAAATTCAGATCTATACATGCATCTCCTGCCTTCTTTATAAGCTGTTTTATGGACTGAATTGCTTGTTCTACCATCCCTTTAGATTGTACATATCCTGGAGTACTGAAACATTGCTCAAACCCCCACTCTTTGGCAAACATTTGAAATTCCTGACTAGCAAAAGGTATATTATCACTCACAACTGTCCTAGGTATTCCATGGCAAGCAAACACTGATTTAAGCCTACCAATCACAGTTCTTGCAGTCTTATTAGGTAAACGTAATACTTCTGGATATTTTGAAAAATAATCAACCACCAAAAGAAAAGGAGAGTTACCATATTCAAAAATATCTACACCCACCTTCTCCCATGATATTTCAGGAATCTCATGTGGTTTAAGCAGCTCCTTTTGATTACTTGAAGCAAAACAAGCACAAACAGAACAGTTCCCAATAGCTGTCTCAACATCCTTTGACATGCCAGGCCTGAGTTTTTCCTGAGTTAGAGATTCAACCATGTGAATATTGTCAATGTGATGTACTAAATCCAACACCTCACATGCTGGTCTACCTAGTAATGGAATTACTGAACAATCTATTACATAAAACAATAATTTAGCCATTCCTTTTGGAGTGTAACATTCAAATACAATAGTTCCCAATCATTGTGTTCTTGCATCACCATAAGCCACAAGGATTACATCACTCTTAGTCATCACCTTCTTGCCTAGTATCTTACAAAACACAGTGAATGGTAAAACGTTTGCTTCATCTCCTGTATCTAACTTAAAATTAACTGAACATCCACGTATAATGATGTCAGTATACGATCCAGCACTTTTACTTACAGCTGCACAATTCATCTCCTGATCCAACTGTCCTATTACCAGACTACTTACATTAAGCTCATGAATCTGTTGTCCATATTGTACACTTTCAGAATTCAACCATGTTACATTACATAGTCTGGCATAATGATTCTTCTTTCCACACTTATTACAAGTCTTTCCAAATGCTGGGTATTTTCAAGGCTTGTGAACTGTACCACAAAAATGACACTTGTAGTTGCTGTTCCACTTATGTCTGTGTGCTGCTGTATCTCTTCAGCACCAAGAGCCTGAACTGAAATTCCTGTGTTATCTTTATGAGTTTCTTGTAGCTCATATAACTCCTTGTTTGCAGTTGCCATAGTCCACAGCTGAGTTCTTGTTATCTCATCAACACGACATATTTTCACAGCTTTCTCTAAGGTAAGGTCAGGTTCCTTCAAAAGCCTTTCTTCTAACCTAAGAAGCTTCTGCTCTTTAAATACCATACAGCTGGAGTAAAACTACAATTAACTTAAAGAGACATCACACCACACTTGCCAGGGATTCTGAAGCTTTCGAAAATGCGTGGGGTCCCGTCTTCTGTGCTGGAGACACCTCCTCCAGTCCGCAGCCGATATCAACCCAGCAGCCTCATAAAGTGCCAACCTTGGCAGAGCATAAGCAGGTTTCATCGTATCATTCTTCTGTAGCTCCCAAGAAGAAAAAGAAGAAGGAAAAACACTGTTCTCCTTCACCCAGTACCTGTCTGTCGGCTGCTCAACCAGCTTCTCTTGGTCCTCTGCCAATGCCTCTGCCGACACAGCCTCAGACAGCTGCTGTGGAGGAACCGGAGGCTCCCACTCTTTCGCCAGTGCATGATCCAATCCAACTGCCAGCACTTATCATTCCTGGCAACTACTGACCTCACATCTGACCTGGACCATTGCCCTATGCCGACCACTTCTCCATCAGTTACGCTGGGCCAGACCGGAGACGAGTCCTCCCAAACTCTACTTCCACTGGCTGTATCTTCTGGCTGCCCTGAGATGGACTGTCCACCTGTATCAGATGCTCCTCAGGCTTCTACCTGAGACCGGCCTCGACCCATTGTGGCCCACTCTCCAGGACATGGTGAAAGGGGTAGATCCCCTTGGGATGACGGCTACTGCAGCGCTCATGATGGTGCATTGGCCAGATTGGATTCGCCCTTCTCATCAGCATCCTATATAGCTCATTACGGCCATGAGCATCTTTGGAGAGAGCAGCCTGGCTCCGACTACTCTTACTTGCCAGTGTATCATGACGGATACCATCCCGACGTCCGTCCATATCAGCTTCGACGTTCTCACTCCCCATAGCGCTCTCCATCAGAATTGTGCTACCATCATCCAACTCGGTACCACGGTTCTTGGTCCCGCTCTCAGTTCCAGTCACCTTACTACCAACACTCTCCGTCTCCGTCTCGTTGCTGGTCCTGTGAGCGATCTCCTCGCTACCAGACCGTCTCGTCTCCACCTTCAGTTACTGCAACAGCGTCTCGGCTTCCACTGGATAACCAGCCGGTACCTATCGCTCCTTCTACTACAGCGACCTCTTCGTTGACACAGTCCCTCGTCGTACCAACTGCATCTGCTCTAGTAACGACTTTGGTACCAATCTCAGTACCTGCTCCACCTGCAGTACCAATCTCGGTTCCTGCTTCATCGGTAGTCCCCAATGCATCCTCAGCTACCCGAGCCCAACAGCCTCGGTCAGAATCATAAGAATCATAAGAATCATCCATCTTCTCCATCGTCTGGCTCTTATGATTCTGACGAGGATTCTATGGACTTGACTCCACAATTTCACACCTCACCTCTGCTCACGTTTGGGGAACCAACTCCAGACTCTGCTCCTGAGGATGTGAAGCAGTTTTCTGACATCCTCTGGCCCAGCTCCTATGGTACAGGACCTGGTCTTCCACTATGTCAATGCGCGTCCTGTGATGGCGGCTCCAATTCCATTCCTGCCAGTCTTACGGGAGGTACTCAAGCACCCATGGTCCCAGCTGGCTTCCTTTCAGCCGATTCCTCACCAGTTGGAAGATCTTTACTGGACTCAGCAGAAGAATGTTGACTTTCAGTTCAACCATCCTACCCCGAACTCCATCGTTGTTGAGTCCTCTCAAACAAAAGGTGGCTAGAGAGATCATACGACTCCTCCTGATCGTGAAGGTCGTCATCTGGATACTTTTGGTCACCGATTTTATTCAGCCTCTTCACTGATCGCCAGGATCTCCAACACTCAGGCCTGCCTGGCAGTATATCAGCGCAATATGTGGGATAGATTTTTCCCTCTCATCTCTCATTTGCCTGATGATCACCAGGGAACTGCCATCCAGTTTTATAATGAATCTGTGGTGCTTACAAACCAGCAGATCCAATCTTCCCGACACGCTGTCGAGGGTGCAGCACATGTGATGGTGGGTGCGATCGCTCTTTGCCAGTTTGCATGGCTTCAATCCGCTGGCCTGACTGAAGATAGTCAGAAGAGGATCGAAGATCTCCCTTTCGATGGTCAGGGCCTCTTCCACGCCACTATGGATGATGCCGTGGACCATCTAAAGAAAGCTCGTCCAACGATGAAGAAGATTGGTCTCCATCCATCGACCCAGTCGAGAAGATCCTCCTCGTTCCGCTCTTCGTGGAGACATTCTTCCTACTCCTATAGGCGTGCTCTCCATGCCGCTCCTCTCAGCAATCTTCATTGCTGGCTTCCTTATCTCATTGCTCCTTCAGGCGCCATCAACCATCCTCAAAGAAGTCTTCTTCTGCTCTGAAGTCCCATTTTTTACTTCCCTTGCAGGTCGCCACCTCTACCACTCTTCCACCTCCCAAGCCATCTGTCCAAGACCCCAGGTCTTACTCGCCATTTCAACATCTGGCACACCATCACTTTGGACTCCTGAGTATTAACCATTGTCTGTCTTGGCTACGCCACTGAGTTTCAAAATATTCCCCCTCTCAGCATCTTCTACTCCATGCCTTCCAGTCCTGTTCTTCTCGAGGAGATCGATACCCTTTATGGACAAAGGGCCCATAGAACGACTGCCATCTTCGGCCAATTCCACTGGCTTCTTCTCCCATTATTTCACTGTACCGAAGGTAGACGGCACTCTCTGAACCACTCTGGACCTCCAGGTGGTCAACTCCTTCATCTCACCCCAGAAGTTCAAAATGGTCACCATGTCATCCATCCTGCCTCTACTCAGGTGTTGGGACTGGTTCGCATCCATAGATCTGCAAGACACCTACTTCCATATTGCCATTCATCCCCAGCACAGGAGGTACCTCCGGTTTGTGGTTGACAGCGTCTGTTACCAGTACAAAGTCCTTCCATTTGGCCTGTCCACCGCACCCAGGGTCTTCACCATGTGTTTAGCTCCTGTGGTGTCTTACCTCCGCATGAAATATGTCATGGTATATCCCTACCTGGACGATTGGTTATTGGTGCCCCCCCCACAAGTAAAAGTTATATGAGGACATTGCTCTTGCTCTTCTCTCCGATCTCGGCCTCAGAGTCCAAGAAGTCCCACTTGGAACCTACACACACCCTCAATTTCATTGAGGCCGCTCTGCACTCCACTTCCGCCATGGCGTTCCGGCCAATGAAACGCGTGCAGGTATTGCACTGAACCACAGCTGCCATTCTGCACAGTCCATCTGTTTCCACTCATTGGATTCATCAGCTTCTCAGTTACATGGCAGCCACGACTGCGGTCACTTACCTGTCTCGCCTTTGTGCCTGCCCTCTCCAACACTGGTTCCTCAAGAATTTCAATCAAAGAGAGGGCCCATGGTGAGGCTCCTTCTCTGGCCTCCCTGTCAACAGTACTTCATTTCCTCCTGTCTCTATGGGAGCAAGGACAGGCCTTTCCCTCTCTCAAAGTATATCTCTCCGCATTTGTGGCCTATCAACCACATGGTTCTCTTTCCTCGGATCTTTTCAGGAATGCTACAGTCAAGCAATTCCTCAAAGGCCTTCAGCATCTCTACCCTCCTGTCTCCCTGCCTCTTCCTCCATGGTCACTGTCTCTCATCCTTTCCCAACTCATGCGCCATCTGTTTGAATCCATGGCCACATCTGACGGCACCTCCTTACTCTAAAGACAGCATTCTTGATCGCTGTTACATTAGCAAAAAGGGCAGGAGAATTGACTGTGTTATGCTCAGACGAACCCTACCTGGTGTTCCATAGGGACAAGGTGGTCCTGTGCCCGGATCTCTTCTTTCTCCCTAAAGTTGTCTCTGACTTTCACCTTAAGCAAGATATTATTCTGCCAACTTTCTATCCTGACCTGTCCTTGCGTCTTGAGCGTTCCCTGCACTCACTCAATGTGTGTTGTGCCTTAGCCTTTTACTTACAATGGACTTTGACCTTCTGCCTTACTCCCCACCTTTTTCTGCCACGGTTGGCGTTGGAAAAGTCATAGCCAATGTTTCTCTAAATGGGTTGTCCAAATGATTCACCTTGCCTATGAATTTGCTGGGCAACTGGCTCCGTCTCTGCTCCATGCCCACTCTACAAGGGCTGTGGCCTCTTCGGCAGCTCTTCTCAAGGGAGTTGACCTACAGGAGCTTCGTCGCGTGGCTACATGGTCACGGCCTCTGTCTGCCACTACTGTCTTGACTGCAGAATCCGATGTGATGCTCGCTTTGGTCGTGCAGTGCTGTCCTCCATTCTCTAGGACCTGACCCACCGTCCAACGGTAAGCTACTTAATCTCCCATTGTGTGATGCACAGAGACCACGAAGAAGAAGAACAGATTGCTTACCTGTAACAGTGGTTCTTCGAGTGGTCATATGTGCCCTCACAGACACCCGCCCAGCCTCCCCGCTTTCAGGTCTTGCTTCGGCAGACTTCGAAACTGAGGAGAGACCATTAGTTTGGCGGGACTGAGCATGCTCAGTACCAGACGGGGGAGGGGTTCTTGCCAAGCTGCTCAGCTCTGCAACTTTCCAAAACGCTACTGCGCATGTGCGAAGATTTCCATTCTGTAAGGGCACAGATGGCCACTCGAAGAACCACAGTTACAGGTAAGCAACCTGTTCTTACTAGCCTGTGCTTAGCTATGGGGACACAGCCTGATGCTTGTTCTGTTTTCTGTTCACCCTCTCCCTAGCCATGGGGGCTATCACAACACAGTATTGAGTCCTGGGGTGGGGGGCTTGACCCATTGCACAGGATGGAAGAGAATACCTCTTCAACAATAACAAAATACATAAATATAATATTGACTTGTGTTGGCATATGTCATTTACAGGTTTCTGCCAAGGCAGGGCAGGCGTTTCTGGAGAAAGTAAAAGTTATAGTACCATGTACAGTTGGACTGCCTTATTTCAGTATCCCCTTTCTTTGTCCACTTTCACGTCTGTTCCTTGTACATTCCAGATGTATGCTATGTACCTCAAATATCAAATAAAGGTACACACAAGGTTTTTCTGTCCACTGAACATTCTGTCTCATGGAGGCTGAAATCTTCTTCATGACTTCAGCTGGTGCAACCAGTGCAAGTACCTTTTGGAACACTGAGGAAGGAGGCATTCAATACCTCCCTGTGCAATGGCACTCCCTAGGCTATGCAGTGGAAACCAGATTGTATCAGGAATAGCTGTGCTCCTCTCTGACCCAACTGGCCACTGAATGACTACACAAAGAGGATGGCACTGGGAGATCTCTGTTGTGGTATATCCTCCTGTCCTGGACCTCCTGTGTCATTCCATCATTCCTGTCAGGAATTTGTCCCTGCCGGGCCGCAGCCAGCAAGGGAAGAGAGAGGCCAGGAACACTTGGGGAGTCTGAATAAAACACCAGGAAAACACAAGCCGAGCCAGGTCAAGGTCCAGTCCAAAGGTTCAGGAGGCAGAGATCCATCTGGAAGGTTTCAGGGAGCAAGAGACACAAAGGTTGTGAGGGCTTGCTAATAATTTGCTGCAAGCAAGGAGCAGCCATGCTGGCAGACTTAAATAGCCCCTGTGAACAAGTGCTGCCCATTATTGTTTTCTCAGCCTAGTCCAAGCAGCCTCCCTCTGAGCAGCCTGTTTCAGCCTCCTGCGTGATTGAGGGCTGATGGGCACAGCTGGCTGCAACTCCTCTGCATCACTGCTGGTTCCCTCTCCATCATGAGCTGGCTGCAGCAATTCAGTCTCTGTTTGACCTTCCAGTGCAGGGGTTGTTTGCAGGTTGACTTGCTCAGTCACTGGCTCAGCCCCCTGCACAATCAGTTGCTCCTCGATCACAGCATCATCATCTATCACAATTCCAGACCTTTAGCATTTGCACTCTGCCAGTGTGAAATATGACCACCTCTAATCCATTAGGTAGTCAGGCCACTGGTGATAACCCTATCCATTTGGGAGTAAGCAAGGGAATTGGTCAGGGATAAGTATAGCCAATGCTTATATGAAGCTCTTTCTGTAAAATGAGTCAAGGCTGGATACAATTTGTTATGTGCAGACTTCCTTTAAAGTGAGCTACACTGGACACATGCGAGGGAGGACTTACATTGTGCTTAGATTTTTTCCAGTGCTAATAGATATAAAAAAAGTAATGTGCCTGGAAGCACCTATAAATAGGCAAAATTAATGACAACCTGTTGCCAGTACTGAGCCCCCTCAACCTTAAAGACAGCGCTGGAGTCACTGCCTGTATTAAGCCAATTGGATGCAACTCTTTCTTTCTTTCCTGGACCCCACCAGAGACTGGAAGCCAATGACTTGCAGATTGATACTGGTCCATAGATGACCGTGTTGAGTAGCACTGCTCTAGAGGGCACGTTATGAGTTGGAAAGAAAACACTGACATCCTACATTGATAAATCCCTTTAGTATGAAATGCCATGAGGGCTGCAAGACTTACCACATCTTTAAAGGCCCCAAGTATGGCTGCTGTGACTATGCCAAGAAACAGTCCAATGATGTTCAAGACAGTAGAAGACCAGAGCAGACGATACAAGTGAACTACATCCTGACAGCTGTTCACACCAAGGAACTCATAGTAGCTGGGTGAATGTTCTGAGCTGGTGAGAGGAGGAGATTTTTCATCAGCAGCAAATTTACATGGCGTTCCTTCCTCCCCCTGCAGTGACCAAAGCCCGCCCTCCCCCTAAAGCACCCCACATGCCTGTTCCATGTGTTGCACAGAGTAGGCAGGATCAGGAAAGCATCTGGCTGTGTTCAGGTAGCCAGATGCAAAGTGATTACAACAGCACCAGGACTTCCAGAGGACCCCAGTGAATGTCAGTACTGATGTGATCATTTTGTGTCTGGCTAGGAGGACATTGTCAGATACTTCTCTGACACTGAAAATTCATGTGAGGGAGCTTCAGAGTCTGTATTATAACCCCTGGGGGGTGGTATATATTTTAGCTTAGTTTAGGTCTGCAGGCAGCACTACTACGGTATACTGAACAACACAGGATCAGAGCCAACATGTGCAACATAAAGAATAAGGTTTAATGGCTGTAACACACCTGTGTTACAGTATTCTGGAGACTGCTGTTTACTGCCTATCAGAGAGAATGAGCTAGAAATTCAAAGTCAGAACATAATGCCTATTCAATGCATGCATAACCAATGCCTCCTTGCCTGATCATCTCCAGCCCACCTTAACAAACAGCAGCAACATTTAGCAGCTGCTGATCAGAGTGCAAGGAAAAGGATGTTTCTGGGGCCCTGCTTTGGATTGTTGCAGGCTCACTTGCTAGTAGGAGCAGGCTGGAAATGTCCTCCTTGCGTCCAGATTTGGCTGCTGAACAGACCTTCTTTGCCTGATGCAGCTGCTGGCTGTTAAGGTCGGCTGGAGGGTATTTATGTAGTTTTACAATAAGACTTAATACAGAAGTGTTGTGGATCCATAATTCTAAGTTACAGATCCAAAACTGCAATACCGAATGCCAGCCCATAATGTTGTTTTTTTTAAATTAATGGCTTGAGCAGTGGCCCAAGTAAGCAAAGACAAAAGTCTGTCTAAAATCTGGGTTGAATGTAAAGCCAAGAGCTTGGCAGAAACTTAAAGCAATCCATTTTTCTATGAGAACAAAATTCACAATGCTGGCTTTTTATCTGTTGCAGATCATGACATTTTTGGTACTAGTGCTGGTATGCATATCTGTGGGAGAGGATGTTTTGGGATGAAAGCTTGCAGAGCAAGCAAAAAAGTAGTAGTTGCCTTTTCCACACTGAGTGTGTGTTTAGTAACACACAATCTGAATTGCAGTAGAAGAGACCAAACTGATGTATTGCACTGGCTCACCCACACTGAGTTTGTATTGAACAGCCAGCTAACACTACTGGGACACTTTATTGTTCTTGATTCCAGACTTTCTGAAGAACATTATAAATACTTGTCTGGGTGGGCTTGTCTTCCCCCCTCATAACTGCTGAAAGAATATTCTTGCTGGCATCATCCTGTGTTGCAAGGCTTTGCGTTTGCGACATTCTTAGGATTACATCAGACTATTTTCCTATAGTGGGTTAAGAGGCTAATCTTAGACTGGGAGGAGCCTTCTGATCAACTGCTCTCCATAAGTACTTACTTTTCACAATTGTACAAATCACAGCAGTAGCACGTGTTACTCTTCACTTTCAGCTGACACTTGCTGTTTAAGGTGTAACATGTCACCTGAAGGAAGAGGAAGAACCAACAGTGCTTTATTTCAGTTAGCAGACAGTAAATATTCTACAGACACAGGATTGTCCTTATTTTCATACACTTTTTTTTTTCTCAAAAGCTTGTATCATCTTATGTTATGTAGGCTGCCTTATGATCCTCAGTGTGAAAAATGTGAGAACTTTGAGTGCCATCTGTAACTACTTTGAGATATATTAAACATACTTTGAAAACAGTGTATATATACATGTTGGCCAGGATCCCCGTGCTGTATCAGAAATGGGTTTCAAAATTTTCCACCATGTGAAAAGTAGTTTTGCTGTAGAAAGGGGCTATGTCCTTGTATTTTAATTCAACAAGATAGCAGAATAAAAGCCAGTTACTATTTACATTTATTTTTGCATGTTTAGTAGTCCTCTTCTACATTTCAGTAGCCACACTAAGTCTTCTCATGCCTTGGTTATTATATCATTTAATTCTTTCAGCTGTTTGTTCTTAGGGGGGTTTTTTTTGGCAAAAGCAATGGAATAAAATGAGAACATCTACAGGAAAACCACACCAACTAGCCTATAGTTTCTCTAGAAAATTTGTGTTCAGTAAATGGGGTGAAATACAGAATGATAAATCTTACTTCTTGGTTTCTTTCTTTTTTACAGGAAAAAGAAGAGGAAAACAAGAAATTTCTGGACTTCCAAGGGTCAAAACAAAATTCTGCAAATAAAGTTTTCCCTTAAAATTCCCCAAAAATGCCTTCTAGAGGCTCAGTCAGACCCCGAAACATACCTCCATGTCCCCTAGAGGGCATATGGGGAATTTTTTTAAAAAAAAATGGTGGGAGGAGGTACATTGAGGGGGGTGAGAGGTCTCTGAGAGGTCTAATGCTGCCCCTACTATTCCATAGCTGGCGACCCCTACTGTGAAATGAGTACAGGGCACTGAAATCTCCTGGGGCTTTACAGAGATTTCATTTTACATCTGGCTTGAGAGACGTAGTCAAACACTACTCCAATCCTGCCCACTCCACGTGAGACATAGAATAGCCATGCAGAAGAGTTTCAGAGGCTGTGTGGTAAATTATGGGTGGAGCTTAGGACACTGTGGAGGGAAGAAGGGCATGGGAACCTCTGCAGTGCCCGTCCCAAAGATATATGTAGGTGTAAATTTACACATGTGTTTGCCACTAACAGGATGCCAGCTATTAAATCAGTCAATACATCCCTGAAGAACTGAAACTAAAGTTTATGACTCCATAAGAGCATATCATTTATAACACTGATACTATTTAGATTCTGCCATCCTTACTGTCCTATCCAATTCAGGGATGGTACCAGCACTTTCAAAACCTAGACACATATGTAGTAGTAGCAGTAGTAGTAGTAGTAGGGTGCCTTCAGGTTGTTTCCAACTTACAGTAACCCTAAGGTGAAGCTATCGCAGAGTTTTCCTGGCAAGATTTGTTAAGAAAGGATTTGCTTTTGCCTTCTTCTGAGGCAAAGAGAGTGTGAATTGCCCAAGGTCAACCAATGAGTTTACATGGCTGGGTGGGGATTCAAACCCTTGTGTCCAGAGTCATAGCCCAACTTTCAAACCACTACATCACACTGGATCTCACAGATACATATACCAAGATAAAACCCTGGCAAATTCCTTCTGTATAATTCAGGTAACATCTATGAGCACCACCTCAAACTCAATCACTGACAGCCCCCCTACCAATGCTTCTGAAAGCCTTCTCAAATGTGCACTCTGGTAAATCTTCTGAAGGGAAAGAGTTCCGTGATTGCTAAGTGACCAGCATGAATGGCACGTATGGGCTATTTGTAACAGTATTATAAAACATGAAAGACAGATAGAACGGGAGAAGGGGCTGAAGTGATAAAAGAAGTAGGTCCATCTTGGTGGCAGCAAGAAAACATAGAGAAGGCAAGATCTTGGCTTTCACAAAACCAAGCCATTTGATATGTACTAATGAAATCTAAATCTGAAATGACATCATTCTTTCACACTTGTAGAAATACTCAGTGACATGGACCAAACTGATTATTAAGTGGTGGCTGGCATATGCATAAGATTTGGAGCACTACTGATCCCATCAATGAGATGTCTTAAGCACAGCACAAGTGGGTAGAAGAACTGCCGCTACTATTGCAAAAGGCTTGCTATACCAGATCCATTTTTGTTCTGGTGGCAGTCCAACACTGGCAGAAATTTCTGCTTAGACAAAAACACCTGGGGTGAAGCAGTTGCTTCACAGACAAAAGATAGGTAGGGAAAGCTCCTGCCAGCACATGCTATGCCTTAAAGCCTCCTTCACCATATACAGATTTAACATACTGCTCATGTAATATTACTGTCTATTGAAAAGGCCTCGCCTTGTCAACACATGATGCTGGCCCTCAGCTGGCATTCTGTGCAGATGTACCCATATATAAACACAAATATGCATATCATTATTATAATTCTTCTATTCCCTCTCTGCTTCTGTATATCCAAAGTTTCCAGTTGAATCTATCTTCTCCTTTATACATATCTTATCAAATACCAATATACTCAATCCACAGACATTTACAAATTTAGCCAAGCATTACCCTTTTCCATTCTCTTTCAAAATTTTGAACCATTTTGTTCTTAAGGGAGTTAGCTAATTTTTCAGACTCTACCGTGCCTAACATTTTTAATTTCCATTCATCTAATTAAATATCTGTTTTATCTTTCCAATGTTGGGCATATGGCAGCCATGCTGCTGTAATCAAATACAATAATATCTTCTGTTGTTTTCTAATCTCCTGGTTCTTGCCTAATGCAATCCTATTTTCTTATGGTGAGGGAGAGGAGTAATTTCTCTTCCTTGCCTTCTCCAGTGTAATACAGGTCATTCTTTCCTTGCAGCTAAAGCAGTAGCAGGGAAAGAGCAATCTGCTTAAAATTGGCAGGGATTGAATGTGGTGGTGGCAAGGGGCGCCAGGGCACCCAAAAGAATTTATGCATCGTGTTACTTACGTAACTATTCCCAGATGTCATTTTTCAGTTACTGTAAGACCAGCAATGACCTATGTCTGGGTTTCTGCAAGATGTACCATTTCAGTTTCAATTCTGCTTTATTTCCCTCTTTGTATCCTGGTTGTGTAAACACCATTCTGGCATTTCACTTTACTTACAATGATATATCTGGCATAAGTCTTTGCACTGGGCACTACAGGAAGAAAATCTCTTTTGTCTTTCAAAAGGGAGGCTGAGGTACAAAGCAGAGTTCAGAGGGGAAAAAATAAAATTCTACATCAAGAGGTAATACTTGAATTCAGCAGCCAGAATAAATTACACAAAATAGGCAAGTTTAGATTTGGCTGATTTAAAAAAACTGAAAATATGCAGGATTCAAAGGCTTAATTCCAGAGGAAGATAGTATGATTAGAACAAAACTAGTTTGACAGAGCTGGGTTTTTAGTTGTGGAACCTGTAGTGTACTTGTTTGTGTGGTCCCATCCCTAGCCATGCCACCACATATGCAAATACTTGTGGAACCAGTTGTGCAACTAGTTTTGGGCAGCCAGTTCTGCACAAACTGCATTAGATCACCAAGTACAGAACTAGGGGTTCATAGACACAAAAGTAAAGTAAATGACACCACTGAATACTGGCCAGGAATTGGGAAAGGTAGGGATAATGACTATGAAGCAGCAATAGTGCAAAACCAGGACATGGGTTAGGAACCAGGAAAAGCATTCCTCAGATTTGGGAAGTCCTATTAATTATCCTCTGAAAGGAGAGTTGAGGGGAGGGAAAGCCATATGTACTCTGCTTTACCCACAGCCAGAAGGACTAGAAGTTTGCCCATTAAATTAAGACAAACTGAAATTCTGAGGATGCCAAATTTTGTGCAATGTATTGGTTTCTGTGTTTGCATTGCAATCCTGCTACTGGGTAGAGCAAAGCAAAAGCTGAGGATCAGTAAGAGGAACACATAAAGCTGCACTGTATTGAGTCAGATCGTTGGTATATCTAGCCAGTACTTTGGCAATGACTGCCAGTGACTCTTGAGGCACAATTGTTCCCTGGCCCAATGCCAGGGCTTGAACTTGAGACCTTCTGCATGCAAGGCATGTGCTTTACCATTGAGCTACTGCCCACCCACATCCTTTTAAGCAGGCTTAGGGCTACCACAAAGAGTTGTCTTCTAAGTGGATATGACACTTGAATACAACATACCAACACAAAAGTCTTGCTTGAACTATGCCCACATATATATATATGGCTTAGCTTTTCCAAAGTGTGTTCAACTAGATATCTTTTAAAATGCAAACATAATTTTGGAGAAGGACTGAGTTTCCTAACTTTGTATATTTTAGGTAGACAACAGCTAAAAATACATGGATTCACAAGTATACACAACCATGCACATACGAGCTGGCATCCAGTTAGGCACACAAGCATATGTAAGTTACACTATGCATACAAGGCCAAAAGGTCATTGTTCCACAGTGGACTTATGCTGATAGTGGTAGAAGCAAACTTGCACAGACTGCAAGTTGTTCTGTACCTTAACTTTGTATGTTGTTATTGCACATTGCAGTTATGCACTGATCATTATGGTTGTGCATGGTATATTGTGCATTTTGCATTCTGCAACAACACCTAGTAACTGACACATGTTGCACAATATTGCTATTCTGCATGGAGGTTGTGTAGTGCTCACATAAGATATATCTACATGCAGATATTTGCGCTGCACTGAAGGTGTGTTGGATTGTAGCCATGTTATCTAGCATTTTATATTTATTTCAAGCAATTAACTGGTTTCTATGACCTGAGGATCAGTGAATTCATGGTCTTAACATGGAAGCAGTACAATCTAGTATTAGAACTCAGCTCTCTCAGAATCTCAGGTTAAGCATTCCTTGAAAAGTAAAATGCAAGTTTATAGCCCTTAGGGGGTACAAACAGGTCTCCTGTCAGAAACATCACCTGTCAACTAGGCAGCCTAGAAGAATTTCCTGTAACCTCCAAGTGAAATTTTTTGTACCGTTGTAGAAATCTTTTCCCTTTCTCATTTTCAATAGAAATGGAAAAATATGCAAACATATGTGAATATGATCACCATTTTTAATGTGGATTTTAGATTACCACTTGGGGTAGTATTGCTGTTGCACAGCTGCACAGCTGACTCCTTTGTTCTGCATTCTACATAAAACATACAATTAGAAGGAGCAGAAATGTTTCTTTAGTATAAGATTTCAATCAGAACTCCATAAGCACATGATCACTCCTGATTTTGGCAGTAGAACAAGAGTCTGAATACAAAATACAGACATTCTTGGACTATGTTGGTTCATTACAATGGAGACTTGTGGTTGGGATGGGACAGGAAGCAAAGTAAACGAGAATTAACATAACCTGACTACATATGACAATATGTTACCCAGTAAAAAAAACTTCCTCATTAAAAAAAAAAAGCTTCACTTCATTCCAAGGACCATTATGTAACAAGAATAGAATGAGAATAGTTTTGTTTCCAAAGCAAACATGCTTGTTGCAAATAAAATATTCAGGTTGTGTGTGTATTCTAGGCTTGGAAAATTAAACCCTCCAGGGATGGAGTGCTGCAGTTAGAAAGCATTTCTGCTGGTGGTCAGATCACAAGGAGCCTTCCCATTCATGAACTGCAGATTGAGTAAACCACAGCAGTTTACCTCTGTCTGGTAGGCATCATATAAGAATCCTACTCCACTTGAGTAATACTGGCACCTTTTATTATATAAAGGTCTAGGCTCCTGAAAGAAAAAGAAGAAGAAGAAAGGTAATTTCAACAATTTTAAAACCTTACCACTGCTGCAACAAGGCAGCAGATGTAACTTCATCTCCCTCCCTCCACCACACTCCCGTCAAGCTCACTGCCAAAATTATGATAATTAAACAGCCATGAAATACTCTGCCATATGTTTCCTTTCTAGCACACATTTCTTGGCTTGGAAGCAAGTTAGCACTGGTTATATGTTGCAAGAAGGATTATGTGCACTGGAAAAATAAAGAACTATGGCTGGATCCAGGAATGGTCTTCTCTGAACAGTAAGGGCTACGCTTATGGAAAGTGTGTCTGCCAATTTGGTGGTGGTGGGGTTCCTCCCCCTATAGCATTGCTTATCCCATTCACTAGGGTTCCTCAACCCTGAGAAAGAGAAGGGATGCCCATTTCTGCCAGCCCAGCTGCACACATCTAAATCTGGAACCAAGCATTTATTTTTTGTTCTATAGGGAAGGGAAAAACTTTTCTTGTTAATCAATAATCCCAAAAGACATCAACAGCAATACAGGGTTTCAAATAAATGGATGCATACAGAGTCAAAAGGAGTGGTCCAATCTGCTTTTAGCATAAACTTCAAATCCTCATGGAATTTCCTCTCCAGTTCATTTGACTGAGTAACATGAGCACAGCATATCTGTTGCAATTAAAATCACTTAACAACACCTCCATTGAGAATTAAATCCTTCCCACACAGGCATCCTCTCTGGCTGAGGGACTTTACTCCACAGGTCTTTCTGCCGAGAATTCTCACATATGGACAGCGAAAGGACAATCAGTGTTTGCCTTTATAGATCTTTTCCTCTCAGCCACCAACCCCTTCCACACTCTACTGGGCTGGGGTTCTCTCCTGAGGAGCTATTCTGGTTGCCTGGCAACCTGTTATAGGCTGCTCTGACACTCCAGATAGCCACATCCCCAGAACTCTCTGTATTATTTTTCCATTAGATGATGCAGTCAAATGGACCAAACTTAAGAGCTATGAAATGTTTCCTACCAGACTGTCTACTAGCTTTATTTTGATAAAGTAATAAATAATTTACTCCAATGTATATGCATGTGTAAAAGTGCTTACCCTGTGCCATCAGTGCATTGCTTTCACTCACATATACACACTACTATCCTCCATGCTATTGGCCTTAATAGAAAGATCCCCAGGTTTTCAGGGCTAGGAGACTTCTTACATTCCCAAATATTCACTGTTGTGTAGATTTAAATCAATATTTGTATTACTGAGTTATACAGTATAACAGAAGCTGATCTGTTGTTGGAAGTGATATGGACCACACTGTGACAATAGCCCAGGTAAGTTGTTGTGGGCCTTCAAGTCATTTCTGACTTCTGGCAACCCTAAGACATGGGGTTTTCTTGGCAAGATTTGTTCAGAGGTGGTTTACCTTTGCTCTCCTCTGAGGATGAGAGAGTGTGACTTGCCCAAGGTCACCTAGTTGGTCTCTATGGCCAAGCAGGAACTTGAACCCAGGACTCCAGTCATAGTCCAATGTGCAAACCACTATACTATGTTGGCTCTCTTAGGGGCTATGGATCCCATGTTGCTGTGGGTTTCACAAATAAACTAAAATAAAATAAACACACACACACACACACACAAACTCTCTCCTCCCCCCCACACACACATACTTCTTATACTGTCATATTCTCAAGAGACAAATGCTTTTGGAGATTGGAAGATGCTCCTCACACGCTCAGATTTGCATGAGCTATTACTCTTTACCACCCACTCCTGCCCTATTTTTCAGCTGAGAGGTAAGTAAAGGCACAATATGTTGGTGTTCAGGCCCTTTCCTTGGGCCTAGAATGAGAGCTTGCACATTTGCAAAGGAGAGTCCTGGTTTTGGAACTGCTCCAGATCCTCAACTCACCTTCATCGAGTCTTAAAAATATAAATAAATAAATAAATAAATAGATAGATAGATGGATGGATGGATGGATGGATGGATGGATGGATGGAACGTAGCTGCGGGTATTGCTGTGCATGGAGAAGGAGGGTGGGCTGAGAACCTGCCTTCAGCTTGGATGCTACTTCAGTTCAGATGATTGGATTGATATTGATACCATGACACCTCTGATGACAGGTGAAGGGTCAGTTTTCTCTTTCTAAAGACTTGGTCAACTTCTTTGTTAACTATAATAGGAAAAACCACACACAGCTATAGCATAATTTTTGGCACAACTTGATGATGAAGTTTGCAAAGCAGCCCTTTTTGAGGGTTTGAAGCCTGCCAGATATTAAACACTGTTGCTGTTCAATTTAACCAGAAAAAAAAAATCTGTTAAGCAGTCAAAAATGGAACAGATTTTCTAGATCCATTTTGTTTGAGGTTCAGAACCAAGTTTGATACTAAGATAGCTTTGGTTGTCCTAGATGTTGTATTTTGGGAAAGGAAAGCCAGAACGTGCTTTTGTTAATACTCCCATGATTTTCTACCAGCATTCTCATTACCAACACCTTGCATACTCTAAGTCATATTACAAGAATGATATAACTTCAGACGGTATTACGGTTGCCTACTGTTCGTGAGCCAGAGTTAGTTGGAATGCATGGCTCAGTCAAAGTCCCAGAGGTGAACTAGGATGAGAGGAGAGTAGGCCATTGAACTGGATGGCTATGTTTTGGTTGAGACCACTTCTTATTTCAGCTTAACATTATGCCATTGCCAAACATGGGGTTGATCAGATAGTGTTTCATCCACAGTGAATAACACACTGAGATTATCATAGAATCATAGCATCATAGAGTTGGAAGAGACCCCAGGGGCCATCAAGTCCAGCTCCCTGCTATGCAGGAACACACATCAAAGCATTCCCAACAGATGGCCATCCAGCCCCTGCTTGAAAACCTCCCAAGAAGGAGACTCTACCACACTCCGAGGGAGCACATTCCACTGCCGGACAGCTCTGACCGTCAGGAAGTTTTTTCTGAGGTTCAGGTGGAATCTCTTTTCCTGCAGCTTGAATCCATTGCTCCTCTCTGGAGCAGCAACAAGTCTGCTCCCCCTCTACATGGCGTCCCTTCAAATATTTAAACATGGCTATCATGTCCCCTCTTAACCTTCTCTTCTGCAGACTAAACATACCCAGCTCCCTAAGCCATTCTTCATAGGGCATGGCTTCCAGACCCTTCACCATTTTGGTCACCCTCCTCTGGACACGTTCCAGCTGGTCAACATCCTTCTTGAATTGAGGTGCCCAGAACTGGACACAGTATTCCAAACGAGACCTAACCAATGCAGAGTAGAGTGGTACTGTTACCTCCCTCGATCTAGACACCATACTCCTATTGATGCAACCAAGAATCGTGTTGGCTTTCTTGGCTGCCGCATCACACTGCTGACTCATGTTCAGCTTGTGATCTACCAAGACTCCTAGATCCTTTTCACACATTCACATACATTATACAATTGGAAATGACAGGGGGAGAGAAGATGTGAACTCCTACTTTGGGGTTTGGCTCTTCCAACCACTGATTGTGGAACCATTCACAACCAACGTGTGCCTTCCAACAGATTATAGCTCTTGACCAAAAATAAGAGTGCCCACCCAAATGAAAGTGCATTTCTCTGATTTTTTTCAATACTATGTGTTTTATAGATACAATTTTCAAATGCATGAATTTAATCAAACACATTGAGGGGGGCACTAAAGTAATTGAAAGCTTGTAAATGTATAGATTTCTAATCACAAATTGTATTCCGGCCCAAGAGGAGCAAACTGGATGAATTCCAGGAAAAAAATGAACCGAAATAAAATTCTACCCCACCGGTAGCCAAGGATAGGATGACACTTGGCTGTACTGGTTTGGGACACCACAGCAAACCTTCTGGCTCTCACCCATTTAGCCAATGACCAACAGCACAGAAGTAATTGATAAACTGAAGACCTCTTACATGGAGAGGTCTTCAGTTTATGGATGCTGCATGGACATTTGTCATTGCACCCCACTTACTCTAAGCTAAGCAAAACTATCAGTATTTGTTTTGTTTCTAAAAATAAAAATCAACCCTAAATCGAGCATGGATATACTTTAAAGGGTTGCCTGGTTTTAATGTTAGAAAGAGCACATCTGCCCTCTAGAGGTAGCTAGACATATCCCATGTATAAGTCACCAGTTAAAAGGTAAAAGGGAACAGAGAGGTTTCCAGTTGCTAAACAAAATATTAAAACACATATTTAAGAGACAATGAATACTAACAAAAACTCTATGTAGCAGGTAAGTTGCAAGAGTAGTAAAACAAGAAAATAATGGCTGGTTGAAAGAGCATAATTTGGTAATTTGTACTGATCTTTCTCAGTGCACTCCTATATATGTCTACTCACAAGTAAGCTCTATCCCATTCAAAGAGACTTGTTCCCAGAGACATGTTGTAGGACTGAGGCTTCATTCTAACATGGGAATGGGGAAAGAATGACCTTTAAATGCTGTTGCACAACTTGCCACACCATTCACCATTATCTATACTGGTTATATACTTCCATACTGATGGAAGGCACAGTCCAATAATATTTGGAGGATCCATGGCACCAGGTAAGTGAGTAATAAGTCATAAGACAAACTGTGATTCACAATTTCTAGTGGACCCCTTGAAATGGGGCTTGGAAACATTTGGTCCTCCAGATGTTATTGTTCTGAGCCTTTCTCATCTCCTATATTGCCCATCTCAGCCGCTTCCAATAGGAACTGCAGCCCAGTAACAGCTGCAAGACCGCATGTTCGCCATGCCTGACTCAGAGTATGCACTTTTTGTTTTTGCAGAGACTGCTGGATGAAGTGGATTGCACTTGTTCTTTTAAGCAAAACTGTACATCCAGGTTTATTCACCCACAGTAGTTACATTGATGGATTCTGTGCATGCATTCTAGTTTAAACAAAAAGTAAACCACACAAGAGTGAAGACAGCCTCCAGCCACTGATTGGGCTATGAATACTTACCAGCTGAGTCTGCCTTAAGCACTGACCTCAGAGTATGCTCCTCTGCATGCTTAACCTTTCACTTATTGATATTTAATCTAGTTTAATTTTAATTTCTAGAGTCTGTCTCTTTAGTGCAGGAATACAGATTTGGTCACTCCTACAACAAAGCATTGTTATTTAAGGTCAGTGTATGGCTTTGTTCATGCTGGATTTGAGTTATAGGACAATCCCACAAAAGCCAGAAAGAATTTGGGATATGTTATGCCTGGAACATGAGGGTGTGTCAACATTACGTAAATGAAGGGCTCATCTTTCCATCAAAATATCTGTATTTTTTTCTATATGTCCTCTCTAGTATGAGAATCAGCACAGTGTAGTGGTTGGAGTGCTGGACGAGGACACTGAGAGAGCAGGGTTTGAATCCCTGTTCAGCCATGGAAACCCAGTGGATGACATGTGACAAGTCACACTCTCTCAGCCACAGAGAAAAGGCAAGTACAAACCCCCTCTCAACAAATTCTGCCAACAAAGCCTTGTGATAGATTTACCTTAGGGACACCATAAATCAGGAAAACACACAAAAACAACAAATCTCTACTGTCCACTACTCCAGTATTAGATACACCCATTCTATATACAGCCCTATATTGGCACATATGTCCACATCAAAATTGCACTCATCTGGCAGTATGAAGATAAAACACTGATTAGTACACTGTGATCCAGTCCGATCACAGTGTACTGCTTTAAGATCAGAGCTCTTAATGCTTTCATGTTCTCAGTATCTTCTCTTACTTAGACAATAAAATCTTCTCTGCGCACCTGCTACACTAGCTTTCATGGAAAAAGTGAAAAAGAGGAGCTCATCTTGAGTTTTTTAACATTGTGAAAACACCGTAAATATTATCATTGAACAAAAGTGACTGTACAAGTATCAATGAGGTAATTTCTGCCAGACCTCAGATGATCTATGATGGCAGTGAACATATGCTCCTGGGCTGAAAAAATATAACATGATTTTCAGGACAGATTTTTAAAACCAGCACAGGTGGCATGGTGACTTCTTCTAACATCAGTCTACATGAATGTTTCCTACACACACACACACACACACACACACATATACATATATATATATATACACCCAAAGATTATATTAATGTTGCAGCTTTTATACATGAGCTCCATATTCCCAGATAAAAACATGATTGAAGCTATAATTTCTCTTAACCTTTTTACTTCACATTTAATAGATCATGTCCATCATAAAAAAAGGGCCTTTTTCTGTTCAGAAGGATAGACAAACTTGTAGTGTCTCTGTTACTGGGACTCAGAGCAAGTACCCACCAACAGATCTCAGTGCTCAGGAAGGTATATATAGGGAGAAATACTCCTTCGAGTATCAGCATCCCAAAGGCTTTGAATGACAAGACCAGTACTTTGGCTTTAAATGACATCCCCCAGTATCTGGAATGCAGAATGGAAGTAAATTGGCAGCCAGTGCAGCTCCTTTAAAACCAGAGTTATATGTTGTCTATATGATCCTCCAGTCAACAATCTGGCTGCTGCATTTTGAACTAGCTGTAGCTTCCAAGTCATCTCGAAGGGCAGCCCTACATAGAACACATTTTGTTGCTGCTGCTTCTTCCGTGTTTCTTCAAGTTGTTTGCGACTTATAGTAACCCTAAGGTGACTCTGTCATAGGGTTTTCTCAGCAAAAATTGTTCAGAGAGGATTTGCCCATGGCCTTCCTCTGAGCCAGCAGGTCTCCAAAGCTTGAG
Organism: Iguana delicatissima; assembly: GCA_948472985.1. NCBI lineage: Eukaryota > Metazoa > Chordata > Lepidosauria > Squamata > Iguanidae > Iguana > Iguana delicatissima. Next base: position 101,730 of record CAOKZL010000197.1, on the reverse strand, counting down.
CCTTGGCCTCACAGAGTCCTAGTCCAGCATTCAAATATATACCACACTGCCTCTAGAGCACACTACAGTAATCTTATGGGGAAGTTACCAGTGTGTGGACTACTGTGGTTAAGCTACCTTTGTCCAGGAAATTTGGGGGATGGAACATCAGTCAGAGCTTGCACTGAGCACTCTGAGCCCTAGAGTCCAGTTGGGCCTCCAGTAACAGGAGACAGGAGTACTTCCACCTATGTACCTGCTCCTTCAGATAGAATACAACTCCATCCAGGGCAGGTCAGTTCCCAGATCTGAGAACCAACTCCATCTTATCAGGGTTCAGCTTCAGTTTATTGGCCCCTATTCTAACCTAATATGCCAACCATGCACTGAGTCCCTGCTTGCAGACAGCTTGCTGACTCCAGTGACATGAGATACAGAAGGGCTGTTTCCGCACTACACTCTTATAGCGTGATTATTCCATTTTCAACATCCTATGGAATCCTGGGGTTTGCAGTTTCAGGAGGGGCCGGTCAGCCCCTCCTGAAACGGCAAACCCCAGGGTTCCATAGGATGTTGAAAGTGGAGTAATTGCGCTATACGAGTGTAATGAGGAAATGGCCCAATGGACACATAATGGAACCCTAGGGGATCCCGCAGCTTAAAGCTCACGTTGCATAACAGGAACTGCAACTGGATTGAAAGATAGGAGCGGAACTACTGTAACACAGTGGCCCCTACTCCTTCCTGACAGAGCCAGTCCTGTAGGATATCATTACCAATCAAAGCTACTGAGACATCCAGGAAGGTAAACAATAGTTTAATTAAACAACTTTTTGTACTTTTAGTAGGTTTTTTTTATAGTGTTGTCATTACTCTTGTCACTCTTGAGGGAAGAATGGTGGGAAATGAATCAAATAAATGAATAAACATTTTTGTAGCTAAGGGCTTCCTACACTACACTGTTTTAATGGTATTATTCCACTTTCAATATCCTGTGGAATTCTGGGGTTTATAGTTTACTGAGGCCAAAGAAGTCTCTGGCTGAGAATTCTAAATACCCCTTTGTAAACTGCAAACCCCGGGATTCCATAGGATGTTGAAAGTAGAAAAATAGCACTATAACAACGTAGTGTGGAAAGGCCCTAAGAATATGCATTTCTTACATGCACTTACGGAAATCTGTGAAGCTCCATTCTCCCTAACCTATAGCTTTACACTTTTGTGCCCTGTTAGTAACTTTGTCTTCCAGTAATGAGGCATAAACCATATCTATGTTTATCTGCTTATAATTTGAAAATAGTCCAATTCACCCTCCAGTTTTTGATTATCTGCTACTGATTGAAATAATCTTGCTGGCAAGACCAGAAGCTGTTTTGATTTAGCTCAGAGGGAGAGAACCAGTTCCTCCAGAGGCTGTAACACGGACGGTCCACTTGGAAGGATGCTATTAGTAGTTTAAAAGGAATAGGCAGCACACCATATAACTAGAAATACATTTTCAAAATGAAGGTGTACTAGAGTAATTGCACATATATTTTTAAACAATAAAATATTCAGCCCTGACATTTGCTTTAAAACATCATCACTCCATAATTCAGGTGCTCTTTTAAAAATAAAATTTGAAACTTAAAATCAATGATAGAGAGAGAGAAATCCTAAACCTTGAAAATGAACTCGTGCTACTTTCCCATTAAGAACGATTGATTCTAATTTCATTTTTTTTCAAAATTACCATATGAGTCAGGCAATTATATTAATGACTCACTCAGGATGGAAATGATATTAAAAATAATTAGCTATGATTTTGTATCATGCAGTACACAGAAAAAAGCAAATACATCTACCATTTTTCTCTAGGGTGTCTTGCTAACTTAATTGAGAGGAGGCAATGCATATTATTGAAGACAATCTTTTTATTACCTCATTGTTTATCAAAGAAACAGTATATTTTTACAGACAGGTAACAAAAAGTATTATTTTACAGAACTGGAGCTTCCTAAAATATCTTAATACATCTAAATGGAAAAGGAATGGTGTGTTTAAGGAAAGAAGGTTTATTTGGAGGGAAAAACATTCTCTCTGAAAACGAAATCAAAATGATGTTACTCTGACTCAAATCTCCGCTTTAGATGTCATAGGACAGGAAGAAGTTGTTTCTGAGAATTTTCTGTTGTTACTGAAGGAACAGGTGGCATCATTAATTCTTAGACAGTATTCATAGTGAAAGAAGGTCAACTACCAGGAAGGGCTTCTCAACTGAAAACACCCCACTCAAGGTTTTGCTGATTTCTTAAATATTAATTGACACTGATTACAACTTGATGGAAAAGAAAAATGAAAAGTGTCTAATTTGCTTTATTAGCACTCATCTACATGCACTTGGTTCTCCAGCAAGATGTAACACAGTTCAGTTTAGCGCAGGATAGATGCAAAGACCAAAGTATATGTAGCAAGATACATATTTTCAGAGGATCAAAGCTTCAACTGGGAAACATCAGGCTGTCAGGCTGAGACCTAGACTATTAAGCTATCTAAGATTTTATGATCTACAGACCCCTTCCTTCATACATATCCTCCATTTCCAACTGTCCTGATTTGGCAGTGACAGTCCTGATTAATTCTGTACCATCCCACTTTTTCAGCTGCTTATTATTGTTGTTGTTGTTACCCCACTTTTCTCCTCAAAAGGACTCAAAGTGGCTTGCAATGGTTTGAAAAGAAAACATGGTTAAAACTATAGCATGCAAAAGTTAAAATACACATTAGACAGTAATAATTAAAACAATATTAAAATACATATTAAAAACAACACATAATCAATCATCAATAAACAACAATAATCAACAATCAATAATCAATAAACAACAAACAAATAATCAGCACCTTTCTTCAAAATAATCATATATTAAATGCCCGCTGAAATAGAGATGTCTTTAGTTGTCTCCGGAAGGCAGGCAGTCTCACCTTTCTGGGAAGGGAGTTCCACAGTCTAGGAGCAGCCACTGAAAAGGCCCTCTTCCGTGTTCCCACCAAATGCATCTGTGAAGGTGGTGGGACAGAGAAAAGGGCCTCTCCAGCAGATCTCAAAGCCCGGGCTGGTTCGTAGGGGAGTATATGGTCCTTCAAATAACCTGGACCTGAGCCGTGTAGGCCTTTAAAGGTCATCACCAGCACTTTGAATTGTGCCTGGAAACAGACCAGCAGCCCGTGGACCTGTTGCAGCAGGGGGGGTTGTGATCCTTGTGGCCAGTTCCAGTTAACAACCTGGCTGCAGCTCTTTGGACCAATTGAAATTTCCGAATACTCTTCAAAGGCAGCCCCACGTAGAGCACACTACAGTAATCCAACTGGGATCTTACCATGGCTAGGTCTGACGTCTCAAGGAATGGGCGCAGCTGGCACACAAACTTTAACTGTGCAAATGCACTCCTGGCTACTGTTGAGACCTGGGCTTCCAGGCTCAGATGTGAATCCAGGAGCACTCCCAGGCTGCAGACCTGTGTCTTCAGGGGGAAGTGTAACCCCATCTAACACAGGTTGAATTCCTATTCCCTGATCTTCCTTTCTAATGACCAGAAGCACCTCTGTCTTGTCTGGATTAAGTTTCAATTTGTTTGCCCTCATCCAGTCCATTACTGGTGTCAGGCACTGATTTAGGACCAAAACAGCTTCCTTGGCTTGTGGTGGGAAGAAGTAATAAAGTTGGGTGTCATCCACGTACTGATGGTACCGAATCCCAAAAACTCCAGACAACCTCTTCCATCATGCAGATGTTAAATAGCATGGGGGACAAAACCAAAGCCTGAGAGACCCCACAGGCCAAAAGGCAAGGGGCAAATAGGAATCCCCCAGCACCATCTTCTGGGTTTGGCCCTCCAGGAAGGAATGGAATCACTGTAAAACAGCATCCCCAATTCCCATCCCTGCAAGGCAACCCTGAAGGATACCATGATCAATGGTATCAAGAGCTACTGAGGGGTCCAGGAGAACCAACAGGGACACACTCCCTCCATCTAGTTCCTGGCGTAGGTTGTCCACCAAGGTGACTAAAGCCATCTCAGTCCCATGACCAGGTCTGAAACCAGACTGAAATGGATCTAGATAATCTGTTCCATCCAGAAACCCCTGGAGCTGAGAGGCCACCACACATTCCAGAACCTTGCCCAGAAATGGAATATTAGAGACTGGATTCAAAATATCCTGGTCTCTCTCTTCCTCCTACATTTGCCTTTGTCATCAGCTGACTTCAGTTGCTGCAAATGGAGTTTAAAATGCAGAAGTAGTTTGCACTCCATTCACTCAGCGGAAAGGAGAGGAGAGGGTAAAATCTTGCCCTTTCCTTTAGACTCAGGCAAAAGCAAACTGCATAGCTTCTTCTAGCTTGCCTGTTCTTCCTCATTAACAGTTCCTGCTTCTTCTTTGGAAGACTCTGGAATCTGTCATAGCACGTCTTCTATATTTTTATGACTGTATGCATTTAAGTCTCTTGAAGCCCCAAAGGTTACACAACACAGGGTCTTAGGATTGGCAGGGAATGCAAACCAGCATGGTGTTGTGGTTTGAACTGTGGGACTATGACTCCGGAGAATAGAGGTCAGATCCCCACTCAGCCATGGAAACCCACTGGCTGATCTTGGACAAGTCATACTCTCTCAATCTTAGAGGACGACAATGGCAAATCCTCCCGGAACAAATCTAAGAGAACCCTGTGATAGGTTCGTCTTTAGCCTTTTCCTCACTATACTGTTATAGTGCTATTATTCCACTTTCAACATCCTGTGGAATTCTGGGGTTTGTAGTTTACTGAGCCCAAAGACCTCCCTGGCTGAGAATTCTAAATGCCCCTCCCTAAACCACAAACCCCAGGATTCCATAGGATGTTGAAAGTGGAATAATAGCACTATAACAGTGTAGTGCAGAAATGGCCTTAGGGTCACCATAAGTATAAAGTGCAACAAAAGACTAGTTCAATCAGCCAAGCCATATATAAATAGAAGGAGCTTCACCATATGAAGCTGCCTGTTCAGTGGCTGTTGGACTGAGGTGAAGTGTCTTTATCCATCTGTACAGGTCTCTGAGTAAGCAGAATGCTGGTGAGATATAAATTAAACAGACAAACAGAGCTTTGGTCTAATTTAGCATGATTCTTCTTAGGTTTTAGGATCACGCAATTGTCCATCTGGCTCAATATTGCCCCCACTCCCCAATTTGTTGTGCAGACTTTTACATTTGTTCCACTATTAGCTGTACAAAGGAATAAGTGTGTGGTCTCAAAAGGTAGTCTCAATCATGACAATACCACATCTATAATCCTAGTCCAAGCTCAAGTACCATGTGCATAGTCACTTCTTAGGCCATTTCCACACTACACTGTTCTAGTGCTGTTATTCCACTTTCAACATCCTGTGGAATTCTGGGGGTTTGTAGCTTACTGACACCAAAGAGCTCCTCCATAAACTGTAAACCCCAGGATTCCACAGGATGTTGAAAGTGGAATAATAGCACTAGAACAATGTAGTGCGGAAATGGCCTTAATGACTGGCACTACCTTATTCTCTTACTTTTTCCTCGCTGGTTTCTTCTGGAAACTCATGTTAACTTTCACCTGGTACTCAGTCTTATATTAACAGGCATCTATATTAACCTCCACTGGTAATGGCCTAGGAAGGCATAAGATACTGGGATCCCTCTGATAGGCATAGTAGATTCTTGATTTTACAAAAGGTCAATGGCAGATAAATTGACTTGTAAGTGAAGAGAATTCCCTTGAAAATGTTATTTTTCCACCTAAACTGTAGAAAGAATCACAAGGAATTCCTCTCCATCTCTGCCAAGTAAGAGGAACATGTTGTTGTGGAGGGATTTTTTCGTTTTGTTTTGCTTTGTAAAAATATCAAGATTTGCAATGATGGGGCAGCTCCACTGCTTGGTAATAAGATACCTCAAACAAATATGATTCACAGATAATGGATTCCTGTCATTTTTTTTCTTCAGAACTAACATAATTACAAGCTACTTCCAGCTCTATTTATTTCATTTGATTCAACCATTCTACTTTTTCTTGAAAGGTGAAAAATGGCTTTGAATAGACAAATACTGGAGTGAAGTTATCTGTTATGTATTATGCTTTCTCCAATGAGACAGAACTAGTTTTAAAAAAGCTGCTTTGCATAGGCTTCTAATTTTGCAAGTGGTTTTCCACAGTACTTTTTATTAAGTGAAGTGTTTTCTCTCCAAATGGAAAAAAATCGTATAGTGTGGAAACGACCTTTCTTTCACAGGGGCATTTTTGCTGAATTTATGTATAATTGCCGTTGCCATCTCCATTTGGAAATAACATTAGATATCATTCTGATATCAATAATTTGGCTTTCTTCCACCACCCTTCTCCATGTGCTTGCAAGGCCACCGAACAAGCTCGTAAGACAGACATGGCTGATAATCGCCACAATATTACACACAATACAGGCTGGCCAGTAATAGCTGTCCCAACACTTCAGGAGACCTCAAGGTCCCTCATTACATATGTACACAACTCACAAAGAACTCCCTGCCCCAAGCAGGCAGCTTGATTAAAAGTGTCCTCACTTGTCAAGCACTCTATGTTTGCATACTGTCCATTCCATTGCCAATTCGGAACAAATTCAATCATGCTAAATTCTGACCTTTCGGAGGCTTTGTCTCCAGCTACAAACTCATTGTTTTTCCCAAATGCGGGACGGCCTGTGGTCACATTTCTCCCTGTAAAAACCCCTGACTTGGTGAGCTTCTTCGGATCGCTCCCGACTTCCATCCCGCCCTGCTGCTGCTTTGCTTGGCGAGCTGTCCCCTCAGTCCCACGTACAGAGACTCCACACCTCCAAACTTCTGCTGCAGACTGCCCGGGCTTCAGGACAGGTGTTGTATCACCCCAAACCAACCACTCCTCTTAAAATTCCCTCTGTCCCACTCACACCTTTATTTTCTCTAGTTCTTTGTGTGATTGTGTTGCATACACCGTTTGTATTTTAATAAAAGATCACAATTATTCTTATAACCTGGTGTGTTTCTGACCCTGTAGACATTGGGTAAAAGATTCCACTGCGTTGCCCTGCCTCTCGTATTGCTAGCTTGTGCTCTTGGCTAATTTCCCCACCTTTTGATATTTTTGAGAGCGCACTTCGGTGTCCCTCACGGGACCCCGGGTAACATATGTCTTCTTGAAATGTAAGAAAAAAGACACCTCCCTTATGTCATCTTTGCCTTAAACAAATAAAAAAGGACTTCATTAAGGAGAGAAGACAAAAACATTTTAATCATTTTTCTATTATTATTACTATTGCAATATAAATAAAAATTCATATTATATATATCACTTATGATTGTTGTTGCTGTGCATCTTCAAGATGTTTTCCAACTTATGGCAACCGTTTTCTGACTTGTGGCGACCTACCATGGGATTTTCTTGGCAAGATCTGTTCAGAGGTGGTTTGCCTCTGCCTTCCTCTGAGGCTCAGAGAGTGTGATTTGTCCAGGGCTACCCAGTGAGTTTCCATTAGCAGGGACTTGAATCCAGGTCTCCAGAGTCATAGTCCAGCACTCAAACCACTACCCCATGCTGGCTCTCTCGTTTATGATACATTTGATAAAAATGCTCTCATGTCACTGTATGTTTCTTATGAGATACCAAGATTTCCCCTCAGTTTTGGCTCATGATTTTTTTAAAATGTTCTGGAATGCACACAGTATTTGCCACATCATAGTTTTGAGACACAGCATGAGAAATTCATTATTGTAAAAGTCCTTCATGATTCCATTATGAATGTGAGCAGAATTTCATTTTTAAGAAGGAAAATTGTCTATGTGGAATCTCTAAATGGATTCTCTGTTCCATGTTTTTTTCACCCTCTTTGATGCACCAAACTATCCAAGAGTCTGAATCTCACATCATTCAGCCTTTGTGGATAACTCCATGTGCCCCTTTGTGAGAAGGAATGAAAAACACAAAATCTCTCTCTCCATTTTCTTGACCTAATGCATAATTTTTATATACCTCTGCAATGTCTTTCTTTTACCATCTTTATTCCTAAGTTTAATAATAGTCAAATGTGGTAATTTTTTCTAAAGTGTAGTGGCACCACAGATTTCTATAAGGAGACTATTGGAAGTTTCATCTTTTCCAAAATGGAATTTGCCTTTTTTCACAGAAGCTATATGTTAAATTGACGTTTTATTCAACTGTACATGACCACTCCACAATCTCTTTCTTTGTCCATCAGCACTAACTCATTACTGTATATCTGAAGCTGAGATTTTTTGTCTTCATATCTACCATTTTACACTTACTTACACAGAAACTCATTTATCATTAAATATCCATTTCCCTGGTTCAGAGAAATCCTTTTGGAGCTCCTTATAATCTTTCTTTCTTCTCACCACCCTAAATAATTTGGGATCATTAGTAAATTTGGTCACCTCACTACTCATCTACAATTCCAGATTTATGAACAAGTTAAAAAAGCATTCATCCCTATACAAATTCCTGAGGGACCGCCCTGCTCATATTCTTCTATTGACAGAACTAAACATTTATTATTCTGTCTTTCCTGTTCTTTAATCAGTTTCCAGTCAAGAAGAGAACTTCTCATATACTATGACCCACTCAATTTACTAAGGAGCCTTTGGCAATGAACTTTGTCTAAAGCTATTGGAAGTCTCAGTAAAAAATGTTAACTTGATTACGCCATCCATAAACAGTTTTCTGACACTTTCAAAAAAGTTTTTAAAAGCTAGCAAGATTAAACTTAGCTTTGCAGAAGCCATGCTGATTCTTTTTCAGTAGAACCTCTCTTTCTATATTGTTGTTGTTAACTGGTGCCAACTTTGGCCATTTCTGTACTACACTGTTAAAGTGCTATTATTCCACTTTCAACCTCCTATGGAATCCTGGGGTTTGCAGTTTAGGGAGGGGCATTTAGAATTCTCAGTCAGAGAATTCTTTGACCTCAGTAAACTACAAAGCCCAGAATTCCACAAGAGGTTGAAAGTGGAATAATAGCACTATAACAGTATAGTGCAGAAACAGCCTTTCCCTTATGGCTACACTACAAATGACAGACTTCAAGGTCACCTGTATCATCAACAGTTCTGCTCCAGTCCTACAGACCCTGGGCCAAGGCTTCTTTGATTGAGTCCCTCCAGCTGTTACACAGTATTCCTCTTTTTCTACTGCCTTCTACCTTACTAAGCATTATTGTCTTTTCTAGTGAATCATGTCTTCTCATGATATGGCTAAAGTACAACAGTCTCAGTTTACTCATCTTAACTTCTGGTAGGAGTTTATGTTTGATTTGCTCTTCTTGTTGTGGGCCTTCAAGTTGTTTCTGATGTATGGAGGCCCAAGGTATGGAAAATCATTATTTCGATGTCTTTATCCTTTGCTTTGCTTCATCTGTGATCATTGCACTTTCTTTTTTGACTTTTCTCAAGAATCATTCCAAGTCTTTGCTATTTCCTGTTAGTAGTGTGGTGTCATCTGCATATCTTAATTCTTGCTATATACTTGATAATTTTATTTTAATTATATTTCCACCAATTTAAAAAGAACAGTTGTTAAGATAAACTGGTAAGGAATAGGTCTGCTGCATGTGTTCTTTCTAAACTGGAATTTGGTCTACAACAAGCCTTTGTCACTGGTTTACACCAGTGAGAATTAGTATGCTTTTAAACTAGCTCTCAGTTCCAGTTCTTATAGTTCTACACACTAGAGCAAACCTGACTTCATAGCTGACTACGTACTACAACCAGCTAACATTTTCATTCTGAAGCAGTTCCTTAATGATGTTCTACCAACATGACTAGAGATGAGGAAAATTACTTGGGAGAAAACCACCAGAAACTTGATGGGACTAACTGTATGTAAACGTAAGATCAAGATGCACATTTCTTCAATCAGTAGATCCTACCACAGTCTAACAAATTAAGCAACTAGATTCCAAGCATTCAAAAATCATTAGAACACATAAGCATTTGTGTATCATCAGGAGAGAGAAAAAAATCAAATCGTATACTTACTATGTGTCGTGCTGCAAACACACCATCAACAATTGCACAACAGAAAGCTGCCACCACTCCAAAGCTGATAAACACAATGGATGCTATCAACTAGAAAGAAAAAAGCAGGCATGTATTATACATCCCATACAGTTAATGTTATACTGCTATTGATTCTTGCACATGTCTGGCTATTCAGCTTGTAATCAATAGCAGAATTTTTGGTAAGTACTCTAAACTGCAGTCAGACATGTACTTCAATGTAGCAAAAGATCTTCAACCTATGCTGTATAAAACTTGTTCAACTAACCTGTCAGTAGTTAACAATATACCAAAGACATCCAAGTCAGGATATCCTTTAAGTTTATTAACAAGCTGCACAGACAAAGAAAGAGTAATTAGATTATTCAGTGTGGTCAGATATTGAAACAATAGAATTTGGAGAATTACGTTTTGGAAAACAGCTCCCAGAATCCCTCAGCCAGCATAGTTATCTGTTTTTTCAGAGCAGACAACTATGCTGGCTGAGGGATTCTGGGAGCTGTTTTCCAAAAAGTAATTTCTCCAAGTTCTATTGTATAGGCATAGAAAGGACCTACCTCCTATATTTATTATATATCATATAGTAAAATAAAGCGCTTTGCAATCCATAATATTTCTATGCTGATTTCACACAGCGAACTGAGGATTAGTCTCTCTGGCTATTTGGTGGGGTAGAAACCTATCATTACTCCTAGAGTACTGGAATGAACTCTGCAATATTTTGTAGTGCTTCCCTAAATAATTATTTACAAAATAAGTATTATGTCCTTGCAAATACAGTTTACCACTGGCTATAATTGTTGTTCCCGCCTCCAAGTCAATTCTGGCTTATAGTGACCTTGTCCTAGGGTTTTCTTGGTAAGATTTATTTAGAGGAAGTTTGGTGCTGCCTTTCTCTTACACAAAGATTGTGTGACTTGCCCAAGGTCACCCAGTCAGATTCCATGGCTGAGCAAGTTATTTGAACTCTGGTCTCCCAGAGTCTTAGTCCAGCACTCAGATCACTACACCGTGTTGGCTTATGGCTAAAATAGACATTATTTTTAAAAAATGTGCTAGTTTTATTATTTTCAATATGTATTTTAATTCAGAAAATGCTAAGTGCTAGCAATACACAGTGGACCCTCTGCATCTATGGGGTTTCATTCCCAGGATACACCCATGAATAGGAAAAAGAGTGAATGCTCTCATCCCAAATTATTAAATGGTGGTGACATGTGGATGGACATTTCAGTGCGTCTGCACGTAGGTTGCTGCCATTTTTAGGAACAGCATATGGCATTCCGTTATTGCTTAAATTTGCAGATCCAGAGGTCACTTATATGGAGGATCCCCTGCATAACTTGGATTAACAGACAGCCTGTATCTCAACTCGCTCTGTGGCCTGTTGTAGAGATAACATAATTATCAAGTGGTAAGCTTATATCTTCATAAATTTCCCTCTATGCATGATATTGAATGCATCAAAAAGTCTGTGCACCAGAAGTAGTCCTGCATTATTGCTTGGCGTAACCAAATTTACATTATTTGTTGCTAAATTTACTTATCACAATAAGTCTTCTATTAAATTTTAAATCAAGTGATATTGCTGAAAACATTCGCCACCTCACAAACAGGAAGGGAGATGAGATAATGTATTATGACGCTGGAAGAGGAAAGAAATGAAGGCTGTCAAACCTAAGGGCTTAGCAATTTTGTTATGCTTGTCAGTAATTCTATTATGAAAGTGACCCATCCTAATTACAGTCCACTTAATTAGAATCCAATTCATACTTTGCCATATTCCAGGATGAATCATTTGGAGAATTTGTGACTTAATTGCAGATTTTTTCTAAAACTGAAGGCCAGCAAAGACAAGAGTATCATTCATTCATACACACACACACACACACACACACAATGCAATATGGTAGCATTTCCAAACAGTGCTTCATCTCTATCCACAGTGTACAAGCATTTTCAGTAAATGCCAGAATCATGACCAGAAAAAAAAACACGTTTGCTGCTATGACAACTAAAAACCTAATACTGTAGGAAGGATATTCACAAAATTGAGACTCATCATGTTCTGCTGTATTGTCAGCTAGTGGCAGGGTGAGATGGCAAGACCAGTAGGAGCCATCAGCCATTCATTTTCTCTGACACTATGATATGTCTTTCTGGGAAGCAAATTCCCTATTGCCAGTCCCAAAGGTACTGAAATGTGGACTCCACTTCCACCATAAAATATTAAAATACACACACTCCTGCATGGGTACCCACTTCTTGGCTATTAAGGCAGCTTATCTCTGCAGTAGGCATGAAGCCTCACAATTTATGCCCTGTCAGCCTATTCTTTCCAAAGGTCGGTGCCTCAGTAATAGCGCTGCTGTAATTGAGACTTCACTAGAGAACTGTCACACCAGAGGAGATACGATTATGTTATGGGTACTGGGTGTTCATTATTCATTTATGTCTATTCTAGCTGCAGCACAGGGTACAATTATAGTGGATTTCTAGTGAGCAAAGGATCCGTAATTACCCACCTGTAGAATCACTCCTGAGAGAGTGGGGATCACTTTTTTTTAAAAAAAACTTTAGAATGCTAGATGTATCCTGCTTGTCTGATTGATCATCGAGATGAAGTCGGAAAAGGAATTCTTTTTCATTGGTCAACAGAAAAATATTTCAAAACGACAAGATGCTTCTCAATACAATGGACAGTGAAGGTGCTTCAACATAATTCATTTGCCCAAGCAGGGACAAAATGCATATGGTATTGGGAAAATCTTCCCATATAGAAGCATCTTCTTGCTTGCATAAAAAGAAGCATTCTGTCAGGTGATCCTTTACCCGAAGTCTGAAGCAGTTCATTCCACACAAGAATTTTAACTTTGATGCAACAGTAAATTTATATAGTCATCCCTTCACATTCGATAGGGTTAGGGTACAGGACTTCCGTGAAAGTGGAAGAACCGTGAATAACTTTAGGCCCTCCCAAACCATATTTAACACACAAAAAAGGTATGATCACCATATTCAACACAGCGTGGATTCCTTTGAGACATCAGGATTCCTTTACAAGGCAGAAGTGGACGGCTTGTGGGGTTTCCTGCCACCTCCACTGCTGCCCCACACCATTTTTAATAGGGACTTAAAAGCCTCGTTTGCAATTTCTCAGTCTCACAAGGCTTGCAATCCCTATTAAAAATGGCATAGGGAGGCAGCAGAGGTGACAGCAAATAATCCGTGAATAATCAAAGTTGCAAAAGTGAAACCCGCAAAAGTGAAGGGCTGACTGTAGGTTGACTTTCTACTTTTAATACATCCTGCAGAAGGAGAGATGGGCAATCTAGGTTTTAAGTTGTAAAAGCCACATCAGGATCTTCCCTATTTCTCAACGAAGTAAATGGAAACATAACTAGTTGAGTATTTTCACCATCAGTACTGTAGAGCTTATTTAGTGATGGCTACATTGTTAAATCAGCATCCTTAGCAGAATCCTTAACTAAATAGAATCCTTAACTAAAATAAAACCTATTTACTACATGGAAAACATAAAGGGAGAGGCAATAGTGGGTAAAATCTACAGTGAAGTAAAACAGGCATGGTTCCCCACCTCATCCGTTTAGACTGAACAATTGAGGGTCCTCTGCCATTTGTCAGCCAATCCATTAGGACCCATTATTACCTTCTGGCTACTTGGCCTCCAATTTGTGATGATGGTGAAATCCAGGCAGGGAGAGTCAACATCAACACTCCACTTAAACATCTCTAAGTATTAGGATATTTACATGGGAGCAGAGCAGACACTCTGTTAATCTTTTAGGCTATTTATTATATGTAGTCCTGGATATACAAACATATATAATATCCTTAGGGAGAAACACAGACATGTCAATGTATGGGTGTTTGCTTTCATTATGTTACATTATACTGCATGTAAAGCATCATACTTGCATTACATCTCAGCAGGTACAATGTTGCACTCTTATAAGGACTGAACTCAACGTCCACATCCTTGGCTATTTTGATCTAGATCTGCTTTTCCTGGATATGACCTTCTTTTGAACTACTCTTGCATTTCCATCCTCTAAGCTGACAGTTAATTTCCCTTGGGTTTCAGCACCTGACCTCCTGAGGCAGACCCATGGCGTGCAGTCAGCTCATATAAAGAATATATTCCTAAACAAGACTATATTCTTTATATGAGCTGACTGCATGACAGGCTCTCCATGAGTTTATGGGCTGTGAGGCTGCCCTATGAGCCCAATCTTCAAAAGTATACAGCTGGTAGCTTCCATATTACAAACAGCCAGTCACTGATTCTGCATGTCTTTGTAGTGTAGGGCAATGATTCTCAAACTTTGGTCTTTCAGGGGTTTTGGACTTCAACTCCCAGAAGCTTCAGCCAGCTTGGCCAATATTCAGTGATTCCAAAACACCTAGAAGACCACAGTTTGAGAACCCCTGTTGTTGGGGAATAGAAGTATTCATGTTCATGTGGAAGCAAATACATGTAGATTTCCCTTACACAGATACATATGTGTGTGATATGTGGGTTGGGGCTACCAGTTCCAGTATTCATGAAAAGCTCTTCAGACAAATGATCTGGAGAGGATCAGGGCTTGGTAATCATGGTCCCAAGGGTTTAGAATGACTTACTGTGTTTGGTGGCATATGAGACTCACTCCCCTCCCCAAAAAAAAATACTGTTTGAAAATGGGGTGTGTCTTATATGTCAATGTGTCTTATACACCAGCAAATAGTATTTAAAATAAGTGGGGTGCATCATATAAGCTGGCAAATACAGTACATGTTAATGCTTCTCTAAGCACCTGGATACAATACTTTCTAGTGGTTTTACTCCCACCCTGGCCAGTCTCTCTGCCTTTCCATTTTGTCCTCCTCCTGACAGACAACTTTGGTGTCAATCATTTCAGCCACACATCCAACCACAACCCATGTCTGGTGTTGGTGGCACCAATGGCTTATCTTAGTTGTTCTTCCAGATAAATTTATCTACTAACATATGAATACATATGTAGCTGCTTTATAGCACATGAAACTGTTTCATACTAAAACAAATCATTGGTCTGCCTAGTACAGGAGTAAGATTTTAGGGCCAGAACCTGAGACCTTGGGCTGACACCTTATAATGCCACAAGAACAGACCCTGCTGGTGTTATAAAGCATGAGACATCAAGTACCAACCACAGTTACATAGATCATGCCATCCAATTAAAAAAAAAATGAACCACCAAGTCTAACAAACAAGATACATACACTTTTCAAAGCAGTGCCCTCATCCCAAGTTTCCTCCCATTCACTTGCAGAAGAGGGGTCAGGCCCTGAGTTCTGGAAAAGCTAGCAGGAGAATGTGGAAAAAACGTTGAGGTGAATTCCCTTTAGTATAATTGGTAAAGAGCCTCTAGGCACTCATACACTTTAAAGCCAGGGCTAATTTTCATAAGCACTTTGCTGTAGTAACCAGTTGTTTATTTGTTTGCTAAGAGTCTCCCATTAGAAGTAGGTGCAAAATGCATTCCCTTCTCCTGATACTGGAATCATCAGGCTCTGGGCAAAAGACTGTTCTTTAGTAGCCACCCAATGATTTTGAAGCCCTTTTAAGTATTCCTCATATGAGAACCTGTCTTACTGGAAGGCACTGAGTTAATTCTAGCCCCACAGTGCAGTAGAAGCAGAGCAAAGCCTTTTGTGTGAGATTGCCAGTACCACTGTTAGGAGTTGTCACAGCTGGAGTTCAAAGTAGTACCAAGTTCATCAGAAGGCTGAACAGCCACTGCCTACTGCAGAAACCACAAGAGTACAGAACTAGACAACAACAGCTTTTCACTATCCCCAGTTAGATTCCCACGTAAAAAAGATTGTGACAAACTTAATAAGATCCTACAAGTCCTGGCAAGGCCAGTCTCCTATAGCAGGGATCTTTTATAAAAGCCCTTAATTTGGTGGCCATACAATTTGCATGGGATCCCAGACTGAATCATGTCCAGGTACCAGGTTCTCAAACAGTAGAAAAGGATGCGGGGGTGAATAACTTCAGCCTGTCATCATAAAAGAGAGATCCATCAATAGTACCACCTTGTCTTGCCAGCTAAAATTCTGGTGCAGGAACCTAATAATCTGTAATAATATCAATGAGGGTGGGAGGAGAGCGATATTGTTAAATATAGCTTGAAAATGGTTGGCTTCTCCATTATTCATTAATGTTATCTCTGATCATTCCCTCCAGTGGGCTCAGGGTAGCATGTATAGAGAGCATCCCAACTAGGCTATGATCAGACCTGCTTATCTTCAGCAAGATTGTTTGACAGGGTGTCTTCAAACCATAGTTGACAATCCTCCATTCAACTTTACTTTCATGAATGGGTGCTCTGAAAAAAATTAACATATGAGGGCAGCCCTACCATGAGGCAGAATGATCCCTCAGCCAGATTTCAGTGTCACAAAAGGGCTGGAAGTTCTTTGTTATTCCATTTATTTTCACTATATTTACTATTACATAGGGATGCTTGAGTGATTTCCTGCCTCACATATCAGCAATGGACTGGCTGGCCTTGGGTAGTACGCACTTGAGTCAGTGAAAGGCACCATTTGCTGCTCTCCTTCAGACAAAAAATGGCTTTGTTAACTTGGTGTATGCATAGTTTTTCACCTATTCATATATTACTGGATGCACTCTTGTGATAATGGGGCTTCCCATTATCTAGACTTAGAAAAAGGGGGATACTTCCCTCTTCAGGTAAACCAAGGGTTAATGAGGTATTGGGATTAGATTACATTTTAGTGTGGGTCAACATCACAGGTCACAGAGTGAGAACTGACCAACCACAAGGGAAGAGGTGGGCATCTTGGAGATGCTTCGAGATGCTTCTAGGGCAGTGGTTCTCAACCTGTGGGTCCCCAGATGTTTTTGGACTTCAGCTCCCAGAAGCCCCAGCCACTATGGTCAATGCTTAGGGCTTCTGGGAGCTGAAGTCCAAAAACATCTGGGGACCCACAGGTTGAGAACCACTGTTCTAGGGAGAAGTTATAAAACTTGGAGGCCATGTGGCCGAGAGAAGAACAGAGAGAAGAACAAAGGAATCTCCAAGAGATGAGATCTGGCCAGTCGTAGGCAGGCAGGCATGCCGCGCCTCCTGGCCCCTCTCTTCTCTCTTAGAAGATCTAAGCCTATGAACATCTGTGAGTACTAGAATAAAGTAGTTAGCCACGTTAGGCTTTAATTATTTTGGAGTTGGCTGATCTAAAGAATGTATCTGTTTTTGTAACTACTTGTAACTTAAGCGTGCCTGGGAGGGGGGAGCCTCTCATGTGTATTATTGTCTTGTTTATTGCATGTCTTGAATAAATGCTTTTCTGAAAACCTCTGTTTCTCTCCATTCCCATGCCAGTCTTTGGCACACGCTAGATAGGACTTCTCTCACTCAGAAGTGGGGAGGTGAGAGGGAAGGAAAGGTCATTAAACACAGGGATTGGTAATCCACTGAGCAGTCTCCCGCTGTACTGCTCAGATATTCAGAATTCAGCGGGTGATGGCAGCATAATTAATAACGCTGGGGGAATTACCAGCCTTTTTCAAGGATGAGAGTCAACCTTGGGAGGCTGGCATGAACCCCAGTATGACAACTCTACTCCAATATAATTATAATATTCAGTCAATAAACACAATTATGACAGGTTTTTCCAGTTTAAGCTCTAACAAATCTTTAGTCAGTCCTTCCTACTGTCATTCCAGAATTGAGAGCTGATATGAGTGGCTCTCTCTTGATTGATAAGTCCGGAATCAACCATGTCATCACTTGTTTCATTCTTGCACACTGTTAACCATAGTTGAAATATAGCCAGGCTTCCTGATAAACCCAGTTTATCAAATCAGAGTTTAAAATCTCTTGCAGATTCCAATTGAATAAGAATATTTGTTACCCTTAACCAAAGCTGCCAACACAAGATACATGAGGAGAACATTATTTTTCTGCAAGTTAAATGATTAGGAGGAGGGTGGGTTAAAAAAAATAGCATTACTTGTACCGTGGTCTTCAGTTTGGTGTGTACACTCACATTAGTCATCTCTGATCCAAAGAATACTCCTACCTACAAGGATTCAGCAATATAGCTTTGTGTGAAGAACTGAGGGCTCTGGGAGCATGGAGATACTTTCAAATTTGTTCCACCAGAACAGAATCATGGTAAGCCAGAAATGGGTATGGTCAGGAGCCAAGTGGTAAGGGCTTCCTTATAAGCAGCAGGGAAGGGCAGGCAGCAGAAAAGCAGTGAAGTGCTAGAGCTCAACACCCATGTTACGTCAAACAACAACACCAAGGCTAGTTTTGTTTCCTAGACAGATTTACCAAGGTGGGAGTGCAGTGAAAGCTTTGATCTCTGTGATTAGCTAATTCTCCCTAAGCCAAGGTCTAGGCTGAGAAATATTTCACTCCTTCAGAAACTGCAGATGCTCTATTTGTTCTGAGGTACCTCTTTGGAAAAAAGGTTTCCTTATACCCCGTTCTTGCTTCACTAGTTGATGCCATAGAATCAAAACAGTAAATCATAACCATAGTTCATTTCTCCAAATTGCTCATTCTCAGCACTTTATGAAAATTCTATTACCTATCAAAATATTTTACGGTATGCTGAATTTGTAGCTTAAACTGTGAGATTCCCCATCTGTGCTGCCCACAAAAACCTAACATCTGCAGGAATAAAACTGCACGTGCACATAAAAACTGTGTAAGTGCAAGGACATGCAAATGGCCATTTCTGCCTTACCATATTCCAACTCCACAATGACAGTTCATCAAGTCCTCAATTGCTGTGGGTGAGGAAGGGAATCTCCCTAGTACAACATTGCCATTGCTTTCAATATTCTGCATAAGACTCTTCCATTCTAACTCTTATTTGCATTCCTACTGCAAGAGAGATTCACACGCTGAATCAGCCTTTTGCACATATGGCCAAGGGAGAGGCATATGCCCATTTATATCACAATGATTACTCCAAACTCACTGAAGCACTTTGGAAGCACCATTCAATATCAAATTGATGCTATATCTCCCCATCTGGGGTTATATTTGACCAAATCTCATATGACAAATACCACCGTGAAGTGGCCTGGCCTTTGGTAAACTTTAGATATCATTTTGATATCACAATTCAGCCCTGTTCTGCCACCCTCAGCCACGTGTTTGTAAAGGCCTCTGTACAAGCACTGAGCTAGGCATGGCTATTATATGCTGACACCAAGGCAAGCCAGAAACTGCCAGATCTGCTTTAGGAGACCTCCCGAAACAAATACCTTAATCAAGGTATGCACGCTAACACAAAGAGACCTCTGCACTGAGCGGGCACCCTGGTGACCTGAGTGCTCAACTGCCAAGCTAGCTGCATCTGCATACTGGCTATCCTATTGTTGATTCGGACCTTAACTTAATCATGTAAATTCTGACCTTTCGGAGACATTGTCTCAAGCCCAAACCTCATTGTTTTCACCCAAGACTAGACTAGCTCATGGCCATACTTTCCCTAAATAAAAACCCCCAGTTCCGAGAGCTCTTCGGAATGCTCGGACCGCTCTAGAGTGCCATCCAGCCTTGCCGTCGCTTCATTCTGCGAGCTCCCCTCAGCTGCTGTGGTGAGTTTCCTCTCTTCAGCTGGATTTCTTCAGGACTATGAGAAAGGTGGAGTATCACCCATTTCCCCCAAAACTCTCTTTCCTATTTCTAGTTAGCTGTGTGGTTGTGTTTTCTTAATAATTTGTCTGCTTGTGAATGAATGTTATTGTTGTTATTTCAACTGTCTGACTGCTCACTGACCTGAACCTGTATACATAGTGTAAAAGATTCCCACTAAGTTACCCTGCGTCTCGTTAGCTTAAGAGAGTGCTCCAGCTAATTTCTCCATCTTTGGTTGGTTTGGTTTGGTTATTTGGGCGCCCCTCCCGGGACCCCCAAGTCACAGGGTAACAGAGGAACCTCGGCTTGTGGCACTTCTGAGCTTCAATGTGGCCATCTGGGCTTCCTTGGATGGCCTAATATCCCTTCCTACAATACCAGGCAACTTTGTACACACATGCCCCCTAATTGTAAAAGACTGAAATATGTATCCTAAGGCTTAGCTACTGGCAGTAAGAATACTAAACTACATTTTTCGTTCTCCCCTTTTGCCACTGGAATCTGGCCTCACCCACTACTGGAATGTGTTCTAGTTTCAGCTCTAAAACTCTTCAACACTCTTGGGGCGAGAGCATTTCCCTATCATTGGTACAGACTAAAAATTAGGATCTCAGAGTAAAACTACAGAGATGGAGGTTGAATCACCTCTCAGCTATGAAGCTCATTGGATAGTCATGGGCCAGGCACTCACTCTCACAATTTAAATCCATTCTCTGAAATATTTCAAGTTGTATGTTTCTAAATGCATTTTCCCTAGAAAGCACCCATTTCTAAGACCATTTTGTTCTAAAATGTGCATTTTTGAGCCAAGAAATATATTACAAAATTGAGAGTATAAAATTCAAATAATAACTATGTTCTAATCTGCATATTAGTCTGGGAACTGGAAATCAGATCATAAAGAATGACTTGCATTTTATAGATAACCTCCCCCCATTACACTTCTTTCCCATTCTTCTACTTCAGCTATTACACACAAACCAAGTGGTCTACGTTTGAGCAAATGATACTCAAAATGCTTTCTTGTTATGCTCTTCTCAAACTACCTTCGTATTTTATTACCTGACATGATTTCTCCCACTTCCATAAATACAAACGCTTGGTAATTGCTTTTTCCTTCTGCTACCGCTCTTATGAATGAATCAGTTGTGTGAAATGTATCTACCAATTTTACCTAAAAATATATTTTGTATAAAAGATTTAGATTTTTGAGACATACAAATGCCCTGGAAATGAGATATAGCTATTAAAATACTGTGTATTCAAAATAGAGATATCGGATTCTGTGCTTTAACATACCAGAAACTGAAGGCAGGCAGAAAAGCAAATCTTTCACATTTACTTTCTCTGCCTGACCTAACAGATAGGCTTGAGTGAATAATGTAGGGAGGAGGAGAGCCATACAGGCGGCCTAGACCTCTCAAGAGAAGCTAAGCAGTACATAACTATAAGCAACTTTCCAAGATATAGGAATAGCCTTTAGCTTAGATGATTTTAGAAGGGACTGGATAAATTCATAGATGATAGGTCTATAAATGGATCTTAGCTGGCACAGCTAAACAAGGACTCAGAAGAAATGGGCCTGCAAGCAGGGTGCTAAAGAAAACAAGGGGAAAACTGTGTTTTGATTGCTTATGTCTGCACTAGATAGCCCTTGCAGTCCTTTCCAACTCTGTGATTCTATGATTTAATGATTCCCAGCTCAGATTCTAATATAAACCTAAAGATCCAATTACATATTTATTTTTAAACAGATAAGTAGTTCAGCCTTAGTCATACATACAACGGTGGTTATTAATATCATGAATGTTGTCAGATGTGCTTGCAACTATGTAGAGTAAGTTGCATAAAAACAAGAATTACAAACATACACAGCTACATAACATTCCAAAGGTTTCTCCTAATTTGGTAGTTCCAAAAAGAATAGTTGAAATATTGAGAGAGTCTATCACGCTATATAGATATGCTTTTGTCCATTTGTAGTTTGCATGCTAGAGAGCCAATATGGTGTAATGGTTTGAGCCTTGGACTAGACAAGACAAGCATGTAGGGTTCCCTCAGGGTCTCCATAAGTCAGAAACAACTTGCAGGCACACAAGAACAAAGTTCACATGCAAGGATTCCATTAACTTTGGCCATTTCCGCACTAGACTGTTATAGTGCTATGATTCCACTTTCAACATCCTATGAAATCCTGGGGTTTGCAGTTTAGAGAAGGATTCCATAGGATGTTGAAAGTGGAATCATAGTGCTATAACTGTCGGGATGCTCTCCATATTATAGTAATGGGATATGTAGTAGGTTTTAAGATAGCTACTTGCTTGAAACAAAGGTATGGGAACCAGAGACCGTTAGATAAACAAAAGCTAGGAATGCACTGATAAGCACTGCCAGGCTCTCACCGCTTCAAGGTCTCTTGCATGAGGGAGGGAAACGTCTTGGGATTTTATGCATTTGAACTTGCTGATTGCTCTTAGTCCTCTCACTGAAGTCTCGTACGATGTATCGCACTCCAAATAAATAGTGTTTATAGTGCACTGAACTATCTGCATGTGTGAATTCAGTCCCTGACAATAACAGTCTAGTGCGGAAATGGCCTCAGATTTGAATTATGGTTACACCAAGAATAGGTTACCTCCAAGAGCCCTGGTTGTTGATAGTTCTGATCAGGTTATTTTTTTTATAATAATTTTATTAAATTTTCACAGATAAAAAAAAATGTCTTTAACCTATAGTTTTACATGAAATGTTTCTGATCTTCCACTCTGTTCTGGTCTTCACTTCTCAAAACACACTCCACATATTACATCTATGTATCACAATACAGTGTTCATCTTAAACACTGGAACATGCTTTCCCCTCTCCCCATTTCCAAAATCAAAATACAGTCCTTTTCCCTTGACAGTTCCCAGCTATCACCCATTATTGGCCATTCTGCTTTTCTCTACTCAACAAATTTCAATTTAGTCTCATTTCTCTACCTGTCTCTTTTAAATTCTGCTATCTTTTCTTAAATTAAGTCCTCCAACATTTATAAAATGAACTCTTAAAATTTTTAAAACATGTCTATCAATGTATATCTGGTAGTCTGAGCTATTGCTACTGTTACAGTCACTCCTCTTCTTGCCCTGGATCTCATTACATTGAAAATGTCTTGTTTCCCACCTCCAACTGTGTCCTATTCATCCATCCACCCTTTAACAATATCACAATGTCTGTATTAATGAAAATATATCCATCAAAATCGCAGGCTTGATATTGCCAAAGTACATAGCCATTTTATCTAATTCAGAGCCCTGTGTACCATATCATCTCCCATTCCCCCATCCCATCTGGAACTTTACTGCCTGGACATTCATTTCCGAAGAATCTCTGTATTATCATTGTCACTTAAATTCCAGGCTGCTTTGTCCCAGGGAGTGAGGATGGTTTGCTTAGGTGACCTTCCAGCACAGGCTCGGCAGTCTCAACAGTCCAGACTGAGCAAAAAAATTGGCAAACAAGTCTCAAACAACGGGAACACATCAAATCCATCTCCTGCCCTAAACTCCATTATTTTAAAAATGTCTTGTTTCCTACTTCTATACTTATACCCTATCCACCACCACCCCTTTAACAATATCGCAATGTTATATTAATGACCACATATCTATCAAATGTAAGCTTAATTGACATTGTTAAAAGTATTATCACTTTGTCTAATTCAGGACCCTATGCCACTCCACCTCCCATCTGGAACTTCACTACCCAGAGTTTCATTTCTGTAGATAATTGTACTCTCATAGACGCTTAAAGTCCAAGTAGTTCCGTCCCTGAGGGTGAGGATATTTGCTTGAATGACATTCCAGCACAGATTCACCAGTCTCACCAGTCCAAACTCAGGAAAAAAAAGTGAAAGTTAGGAAACAGTCTCGAACAACAGAAGCCAAAAAAGAAAAAAGCACTGCTCGATACCCGCTGCCCAAAGTATTCTTCCAGATCAGAAATCCAGAGTCAAGAAGCCAAAACAGCAATCCTCTCAGATCAACCAAAATAATCTGTAAAAATAAGGAGCTCAATGTCCAAATGGAGATAATTCAATCTTGTACAGTCTTATTCTTTAGCCCGGTACCGGCCCTTTAATAAAAAGCCTCTAA
This sequence comes from Iguana delicatissima, assembly GCA_948472985.1. Taxonomy (NCBI): domain Eukaryota; kingdom Metazoa; phylum Chordata; class Lepidosauria; order Squamata; family Iguanidae; genus Iguana; species Iguana delicatissima. The sequence continues at coordinate 77,867 of CAOKZL010000197.1, read as the reverse complement.
GCCATTTCTTTAAAAACAGCCGCCCCTTTAAAAGGAACACTTATCCATCAGCAGAAAAGCAAAAAAGCCTCTTAGCTATTTCTTTTAAAGCAGCCGCCCCTTTAAGACGAACTCTCAACCGTCCACAGAAAAACAGAGAAGCCTCTTAGCCATTCCTTTTATATCAGCTGCTCCTTAAAAGAACTTTCTGCCATGACACACTCAAGTCCCTCTGGGTCCTTCCATTCCTATGCTCCTGCGCACCGCTGCATGCCTGTTCCAGATGTGATATTTTCAAAAGCAAAGACCAGAGCAGGTACATGTTTTCTTACTTGTTATTTCAAATGTTTCTTGGTTAAAAGTCAACGGTGGTGCTTGTGCCACTCAGGCGACGATCCCACTGGCTCTGTCATGGTCCTTCGACCCCACTGGTGTTTTCGGCTCCCCCAGCCGGGTAGAGCCAGCCACCAGTTGCAGGGGTCCCTTTCAGACCTCTCCCGCACCCCTCTTACCGGAGGAGTGTTTAGCCGCCTCTGGTGGTACAAAAAAGCGGCTGGAATCCAGCGGGTGGCTGCTCGGAGCTGCGCCATTGTGCAGCTTCTTTCTGAGCTGCCGCTCACGCCCACCATGCGACCAGAAGGCAGCTCTGATCAGGTTATTCAAACTCAGGGCTGTGGCTTTCTAGAGCCAATCCATCTGCAATGTGGTCTTCCACTTTGTCTTTTCCAGTGAGTCATATCATCTTATGATGTGTCCAAATTACAGCATTTTCAGTTTGATCATCTTCACTCCTAGGGAAAGTTCAGGCTTGACTTGGACCCATTTATTTGCTTTTTTGGCAGTCCAGAGTATTCACAGGACCATCCACCAGCACCATATTCTAATAAGTTGATTTTCTTCTTGAAAACTTTCTTCACTCTCTGGCTTTCAGAAGCATGAATAGAAATTGGAAATATTATGACATGGATGGTTCTGACTTAGTGTATAATGATGCAATTGTACACATGGCGTCTTATCTTGCGTCTTCAGACTGCCCTTCCAAGTCTCAGTCTTCTGATTCTTTGTTTATAGTCTACATTTTGATTTATGACTGAGCCAAAGATGTCTCCATCATCCACATTTTAAGTTATGTAAATCATCTGTGGACCTTATTTTTGTTTTCTTAATGTTTAACTGTAGCCCTGCTCTTATATGTTCTTTCTTAAAGTTCATCAGTTAACTTTCAGCAGTTCAAACTCTGCTGTTTTGCCAGTGTGGTGTAGTGGTTTGAGACTTGGGCTACAAACCTGGAGACCAGAGTTCAATTCTCCACTTGCCCATGGAAACCCACTGGGTGACCCTGAGTGCATCACACACTCTCAGCCCCCAGAAAACCCTGTCCTAGGTTCACCTTAGGGCCAACATAGGTCAGAAATAATCAACAAATGCATCATCAACAACAAAATCGTGTCATTGCTGGTGTTCCTCCTTTCAGTTCTCACATCTGCTTCCTCTGAGTCTAATTGTGCTTTTTGTATGATATTTTCTGCATATAAATTAAACAAAAGGGTAATAAAATAAAAGCATCTGACTCCAACTCCTATTGGAAGCCATTCTGCTTCTCCATGTTGTGTCCACCTTTTGTCCACAGCAACCATATGGCTGTGGCATACCTATTTCTTTTAAAGCAATGAATACTTTTTCAGGATCCACACATAAAAGAGGGTTTGCTATAATTTATGAAGCATATTTCTTCTGAAATGTTTTGGTCTTCGTCATTAGCAAGGATACACTGATGCAGGTATATGCAAGTGGATGAGTAAGGACTTCTTCACCATACATGAAATAAAAACAACAGCTTTGGCATTAAAAACATTTCCACAGCTATGAACACACCATGTGTTTCAGTCGTGTGAGTCTTCATTTGTCCCATCATTTTATCTACTGATTAAAACATTATATCATTGGATATACATTATGATGGCCAACTGCTTTTGATTTTTCTGGGATCTGAACATCCAAGTACACTGGGCTTTCAAAAACTCAGAGAGTCTTAATGTTGTTTTTCATTTGCTTGACTGGCTTTATGTTCATACGTAAGTTTGTATCCAATGTTAGATGAGCAGAAAAAGTCCAAGTGGAAGTATGTTTTCAACTAGAGGTGTCCAATTTGCAACTAGCCTAATTAAATCATAATGAGTTGTGCAGTCATTTGTGCAATGGCTTCCTAAAGTGAAATCCAATTATTGAATTTCAGGTTTGGACAAGAGTAAGAATGAGGTTTTCACCTCCTCACACAGTACATTGCTCCCAAACAGAGGAGGGTCCTTCCAGGATATATCAATTCTTGAGCAAATACATATAGGATAAACCACTCCTTCAAGTAGAGAAGTCCAAATAATTTAGTGCTCTAAATCTCATTATAGGCTTCCTGAATTCAGACCAGAAGCATACTGGCAATGAGTGCAATTCCTTTAAAACCAGCACAATATGGTTTCTATGAGATGTTTTGTTCTGCAACCTACTTCCGTTCTTCTCTAGTTGTACCTTCTGAGTTGTCTTCAAGGGCAGGTCTGCATAAAGTACTTTACTGTAGTCTAATTGTGATGTTATCAGCATAAGAACTACAATGTTATCATTGCCTGGGAGAAGCTGTAGCTGGTCCCAGACACTGTAAGTCACAGAGTCCCCTTGGGACCCATTCACACTCTATGGTTATAGTGCTATGATTCCACTTTAACTGCAAGGCTCCATCCCGTGGAATCCTGGGATTTACAGTTTAGGGAGGGGGATTTAGAATTCTCAGTCAGATAGCTCTAGCGAACTACAAATCTTAAATTTCTACAAGATGTTGTCATGCCAGTTGAAGTGGATATAGCACTATAATTTTGTAGTATGAATGAGCCCCTGGCCCTCCAGTGACAGAGATGGATCAAAAAGTACTTGCAAGGTATATATCTAATCTTTTAGAAAATGTAGCTCAGTTTCTAAAATGATTTACAAGCAGTTAGGATTTCCTGTTCCCAACATCTTTAGTGATATTTCTGATGTTTTTTAAGAATTCTTCTATTTCTCTAAAACACCAGAAATCACCAACAAATAGTTGGACAAATGCAACTGTGCAAGGCAGTAAAACAATTCTTCTCTAAGGAAATTCAGTGGACTGGTTCAACTTTACATTTAAAGCCTAATGTTTAACACAATGGGATCAGAAGAAAAAAAGAACTATATGAATCTGGCTAAACAGCATTTCTGTTTCTCTCAGACACACCCATACCAATTTGTAGCATTTGGATTCTGTTGTTGTTTAAGAAAAGCCTATACAACTTGTGACCCATAAAACCAAATTGAGACTACTCATATATGGTAGCTGACCAGAGACTCAATTAATGCTAAGTTTCTGCTGCATGCCAAGATGACTAAAAAAAGTCAGACAGCTGGCAGGCCCAGCTAGTGGTCTGTGTTCAGCTTGAAATATCACAAGAAATGCAGACTTGATCTGTAGAGGAGTGATCTGTGAAGAAGCTTGCTTACGAGGTTGAAAGGAAGTAGGTCTGGGCTTTAGGATCTTTAAAGTGGGCTTTCTCAATCTTTTTTACTGAAATAATGTTAGGTCTCAGAGAACCTTGAATAAAAATTATTGCTGTTGTTGCCTGCCCTCAAGTCATTTCCAACTTACACCAACCCCAAGGCAAACCTATCTTGGCAAGGTTTGTTCAGAGGAGGCTTGCTAGCACCTTCTTCTAAGGCAGAAAGATGAATTAAGGTGGCTGGAGTCCCAGAGCAATTTCAAAGGATCTCTTTTGTGCAACCCTGTTGTAATGCTGGCCTCACCTTGCAACAGATCAGGCTCACTAATGCTGTTGAACCAAAAACCTTCTGATCAGGAGCCAGTTCTTGGAGGCCTTAGGGAGAGAGTAGCTCTTGGCATCTATCTTGCCCATGTCCCAGCTCCTGGGAGTGGGGCCAGAGTGTCAGAGGCAGTAATCCCAAGATGTCACCTTCTGCCCCACTCATTAGCTGGCTGGGAAATGGGGTTGGGGTAGATAGTGAATTATACCAAGCCACTGAAAGAAATAAAGGAGAGATCTGCCCTCCTGTCCCATGGAGGATTTCTCTCTTGATAACATCACAGTATAAGAAGCTTAAGTGTTGATGTGTGTGTAGCATCAGCATCAATATGGGGCACTAGAGCATCTCCTTCATTTGCACTATTTATAATCCAACCTTGCACATAGCTCATGCAAGTAGTCTGTCAACATGAAAAGTACAGCTCACAAATGAGTATAGAACTCATATGAGATTGCCAGTTCCATTATTTGAACTGGAACATTGCACTTCACCTTGTGTTTTCACAGTTTACAGAAAAGAAAAGAAAGTCTAGCACAAACTCTCTGCTCCATATACAAGAGCTCTTTGTGCAAGTCAGCCATCTCATCTCATCTCATCTCATCTCATCTCATCTCATCTCATCTCATCTCATCTCATCTCATCTCATCTCATCAGAACAGACTTAGAGGAAGTTATTAAACAGAATACATGTGCTGTAGATCACAGAACAATTTCGAAGCCAGAATTAGGAAGCAGCATTCCAAGAGTTAACAATGAGCAAAACACTTGATTAACTTTAAAATGTTTACAAATTATGCTTGCCCAGAAGAAAAACCTACCCAACACTTTGAAAAAGAGTTATTAAATCAATTTAAAAACTACAGAACACCAGCTGAGGCATTGGCCAAGAACTGCTGTTTCACAGATGCTTCTTTGTTGATTGCATTGACACAAACATATTTCATCGCTTTAACTAGAATTCTTGTTGAGGGCAATAAAGTGAACAATTGGAATGAAACAAAACATCATGGTTATAATGTTTAAAGAATGGAATTGTAAAAGCAATTCAGACAGCTATATTTCTGTTGGAAACGTCACTTACCAACATTCACTTTTTAAATTTGTGAACTCTGTATCAATGTATATGTATGTGCCTTTGAATCATCTGTCTATTTCATAGCGTGTTCTTAGGCAAGGAATAATCAGAGGTGGTTTTGCCAGTTCTTTCTTCTGAAATGTAACCTACAGAACCTGGTATTCGTTGGCAGATACCCATCTAAGTGCTAACCAGGGTTGATCCTGCTTAACTTCCAGGATTAAACAGGATCTGATGCCTTTCAATACTGCTTAGAAAAATACCTTAACAAAAATGAATCTCAGGTATATAACAGTTCAGGGGCAGTCAGTGGATCCACTGTAACATGAGTGACAAATCCACTCTGAATTTTACCAGTGTTCCTCCTACAACTGCTCTGAGTGGAATGCGAGTTCTGCTCACCATGTACCACACCAGAGGGGCAAAATCCAAAGTGGATCCATTACCCCATAGCAATCCACTCAGCTCCATTTGTCTCCGCTCTGATCCTCTTATTGTCCTTGTAACCACTTTCTTCTACACTAATGCTGGCTCAGGGAAGACCATGAGGTCCTGTAACGGTTTTCCAAGAGATCTGCCTCTTTATAGTCAAAGAGTCCATGTCAAACTATCATAAGGTTTTATATCTACATAAGATTTTAATATCAAAACGGAAGCTGTGGCAATTTCCAAACTGCTGATCTTATAAGCAACTGCACCTGCTCCACCACCACCACCTACCCAAGTCCTTACATCATAAGCTATACAGACAGAAGAGGTAGAATTTTGGGGTAGCAACATCCATAACTTCAGATTGTCCAATCTGACCAATTTGCTGCAGATTGTCCCAGGGAGAGGTCACAGGGACAATTAATCATGTCACAAACTACATGGCTGAAACTGATCCCCTTGGTAAAGGTCACCTTCATTCATCTTAAAATATCTAGTCTGACCATTTTCTTGGGGCTGTCTCAACCAAACTGTTAAATATGATTGAACCCATCAGGTGTTTTGACTGTACTGAAGAAATGTGTAATTAGTGCCGCTATTGCAGTTCCAGAAACTGCTACTTCCAGTTCTCGATTTGTCCCTTCTGCCTTTTTCATCTGTTTTTTTGGTTTACTGTATAAGGAGTTTGTATAATCACTAACACTGATCAAATGAGAAACCATGGATACCTCTGGAAACAAGATTGCCTGGGATGATGTCATTAATAGGTGCCAGATGGAGATACATAATATTGTTTTCCAATGATGCTATGTACACTGTAACAAATGGGCACATGAAACAATCAAAGCACCTTCTATGTTGCAAGGAAAAGTACTTTGGCAATAAGAAAGTCCTTGATATTGTCTTCGATACATAATCTTCCTGGGTACAGCATCAACCAAAAGAGTTTCGAACACACAGCAACATGCATGGTGCAAAATCAAACAGATTGAGGCTTGACTTCTCTTGCTGCAATCCACAGCACACCTACATGAAGAATAATTCTGTTGTACACAGTAAGATGAAAGAGAAATACATGTGTTTCAGATGTGAGTGTTAGGATGTTTTAACTGAGAAAAATAGTAGTTAATACATTTACCCATGTTTACATGCATTCTTCAGTTTTGTGATAGATGTTGCTGCTGTGATTGAGGAGCAACTGATTGTGCAGGGGGCTGAGCCAGAGACTGAGCAAGTCAACCTACAAACATCCTCTGCACTAGAAGATCAAACAGAGACAGAGTTGCCCCAGCCAGCTCATGACAGAGAGGGAACCAGCAGTGATGCAGAGGAGTTGCAGCCAGCTGTGCCCATCAGCCGCCCTCAATCACACAGAAGGCTGAAACCGGCTGCTCAGAGGGAGGCTGCATGGACTAGGCCGAGGAAACAATAACAAGCAGCACTTGCTTACAGTGGCTATTTAAGTCTGCCAGGGTGGCTGCTCCTTGCTTGCAGCAAATTATTAGCAAGCCCTCAAGACCTTCGTGTCTCCTGCTCCCTGAAACCCTCTGGACGGATCTCTGCCTCCTGAACCTTTGGACTGGACCTTGACCTGGCTCGGCTTGTGTTTTCCTGGTGTTTGGTATATTCGGACTCTCCCTGAAAGTATTCTTGATCTCCCTCCTCCCTTGCTGGCTGTGGCACGGCAGGGAGAGGTTCCTGACAAGTTTATGGAATGCACTTTTTACCAGTGCTTCACTAAGATGACTAATAGTGCAGCCATTGGATAAAAGCCACAAGATAACAGTGTGAGAAGGCTGCAGCACTTATTTGTGTACATAGGTAGCCAAAGCACTCTGTTAACTGGAAGAAAAGAAATAGAACCATCTAAACATTAGGAAGAACTTTCGGACAGTAAGAGGAGTTTGACAGTGGAATATGCTGCCTTGGAGTGTGGTGGAGTCCTCTTCTTTGGAGGTTGTTAAACAGAGACGGGATGGCCATCTGTCAGAAGTGCTTTGATCATGTGTTCTTGTGTGGTACAAAATAGTTTTTAAAAATGTCTCTGTTTAATTAAACTATCTACATCAAATTCTAATGTGCCAGAAAGACTGCCCACTTTACAGACTAGATTCCCAGAAACTGAGCAACAACATCTTGACAAAATAAAATATAATGGACTCATTCAAGGATATGACTTTTTTTCTTTTTTCCATAAAAAGGAGAGAGAGAAAATAAAGAAATCTAGCAGAAACTTTAACACCGATTGATATTTTATCATGAGCTTCTGTGGATATTAACCCATTTATTCAGAGGCAATATAGAGTGATAGTAAATCTCCAGATTATTAAGCATTTTTATACAGTTGGGGTAGTGAGATAGAATGTAAGAGGATCCAGAAAGATGCAAATTGTGGCTCTCTTAAATCATCACTCTTGACCTAAATCTTTGCATGAGGTTGCATGAGGCTTTAATATTACTCTACAGCACATCAGAAGAAGTAGATTGGTACCCACAAAAGCTCATGCTAAAATAAAAATCAGTTAGTCCTTAGGAGTGCTGGCAGGTTTTTCTTCTCCTTACCCCTTCTTCCTTGTTATGCTGCAATACACAACACAGCAACGTCTTTGTTGACTCTTCTAAACAAAACTTTGCAGGTAGAGTAGAATGATATACATGTTCATGGAAAAAAAAACAAGAAGGATGCACACATATATATGTTACCCCAAAACATGGGTGACTCAGGGGTTCACCTGGAATGCCACTACCCCTTGCAAAAATGGGGAATGAATGAGCTCAAAGTTTAGCAGGTTTGTGGGGAGGGGCAACTTAGCGAGACCTTTTCTACCAATGCTTACAGGCTCCCACAGGAACAGAATTGGATAGAGAGTAAAATGTAAGCTAAAGTATGTTTTATTGAAATAAATTCACTCATACACACAAGAGTTCCAGCACGCACACAATCACACAAGAGCTAGCCAAAAAGATAGGAGGAAAGTGAGATAGAGACTGTTGAGGGATTTGGGCAATAATTACCAGTTCCAGAGAGGAGCGGAGAGAAGCGGCAGTGTGGCTTAGGCAAGAACCTAAGACAGTTCTTGGCCAGGAAACGGATGGACAGAGTGGCATTTAGATCTGTGAAAGACTGCACTGGACAGCCTGAAATCAGGGGTATTTGTACCCAAAGAACAACCTGCAGGCTGGACTGATGCCTGCAGTCCCAGATGCAGAACTATGGGAGTTGTGATACATACAATGAACTATCAACTTTTTAATGTTCACAATGCTTGAATGACAAAGACGTAATGGGTTTTGTAATAGCTATCTATTGAGGGTGCTATGGGAAGAGAGGAAGAAATCTGGGTGCACAGGGAATGGATTTGAATCAATCAGTGTTCTGATGGGCTTCCAGCCATTGTGTTCTCTGGGAAAACTCCAGCTTCTACTTAGGCCCTTTCCACATGGGGGGTGGTGAAAGGGGGGAAACGGGGCGGCGCATGCGGGGACGGAGCTTACCTTGCAGCAGGGCACTCCATCCCCGCGGGGAGCAGTGCGAATTCGCCGCTCTAAACGTCGGCGGCGCCCAAAATGGCGGCTGGCGGCTTCTGGTGGCACTCCGCCAATCAGGGCAGTGCGCCAGCCGGAAGCCTGCACCCGGGCAGCTCTGCAGGGACACGCTACCGTGTCCCTGCAGTTCTAAATGGGGCGCTGCGACGGAGTAGCGCACACAAGTTTTAAAAAGACCACTTGAAAAGTGGTCTTTATAAAACATGGAGCGCCATCCCCACGGCCGCGCGAGGGCAGTTTGAGGTCTAGAACCTCCCCTTTTTTCACTGCTCTAACGCACCCCACGGTGTAGACGACCTCCGTGTCCGGTTGTCCCAGCGCGGGGATTTACCCCCGTGTGTAAATGGCCTTAAGCTTATTATCCACAGGAACAGCGTATGTTTGCCAGACAAATGACCTAGTCTTACCTGGAGGGTGTCTCAGGCTCACCTGCCTTTCTTTCTCATGTTCACAGTCAGAATTCTCCCTCAGTTGGTTTGACCTCCCAGTCACCTTCAGGTTTGATTTTGATATCAGTGTCAATTAATGTGTGTTGACAATTAAATGTGATGCCAATTGGATATGGTGCCCATCCAAACCATATGAGTACAGGTAGCCAGATGCAAGTCCTAACACATATTTTATCAAATGGTTAACAGGTGCAGAATGTAAGTTGGTAAAAGGCCGTTAAACTTATAAGACTATAGCCATCTACACAATATTTGCCATATAATGTTATGGATGGTATGATATGAACCTTAATTTGTGTTTTCTTTTTTATTTTATTTTAAAAAATACATGACTACAAAGCAAAAAAAAAAATGGGAAGGAGTACAATATGAAAGTGGATGATGTATTTACATGAATATAAGCTGACTGTATTTCACAAAGTTATATTTTATTGATGTTGTTGCAATGACATACAATGACTTCTGCTGAATGAATCTAATACAAATGGTAAGCCAAAACAGACTGATAATTACTATAAATAAGCAGACTTAGGACTAGAACTTTAATTATAAATAGAGGAATGTTCAGGGCTGTAGCTGTCGGTGGGAGGGGTAAATTAGGGCATGGCCCCACCAATCAGCACTAATTTAAAGCAGTTTAAGAGCATTTAGAATTTAGAATTTCAGAATGATATCATAGTTGCCATATAAATCATTAAGATAGCTTTGCAGCTCTCAGTACCCAAAAAAGGAACATTTCAAACAATGTGCAAGCAACAGGCAGTACTAGTGAGTGTTGGACCAGGAATCTGGAAGACAATGGTTCAAATCCCCACTTGGTGATCTTAAGCCAGTCACACTCTCCCAGCCTCAGACAAAGTCAACGGCAAAGCCCCTCTGAACAAATCCCACCCAGAAAACCACATCACGGGTTCACCTTAAGGTAAATATAAGTCAGATATCACTTGAAGGCACACAGCAACAAAAAGACAGCAAGCAGGCACAGTGAATGTGAAGATGCCAAAGTGAAAATACAGCTGGAAAGAAAACAATCCAGGTCACAGCACTGTCAGATGCCCACAAAGGAAGCAGGATGAGTCACCTCACAAAGCATACTAGTTGAACTTCATGTTTCAGATTATTTTTTTAAAGTTATTTTCCAAAAGGTAAATAATGGAAACTACTAAGCAGAATATTTTTTGGATCTTGAAAAAAAGAAGCGGCATGGCCATCACAGAAACTCACCACATTTGACCTGTATGGATCACTGTTTAGTAAGTTTTTTAAAAAAAAACTTAGATTTTTAAAACAGCTTTAAGCATAATACTTGCTTACCATTTGCTTCCGGTTCTCTACCAGATGGATACCAATAATCCCTAGGAAAGATCCGAAGCCAAGCTATGTCAAGAAACAAGAAGCTTAGTTAGCTGTGTATATGGCATATAACAAACTTTAGAAATGTAAGGAAAGGGAATGTGAAAATGTCCAAGGAGTCATAGTTCAGTACTTGAGCACGTGCTTCATGTGTATAATTTTGGGTACCTCCCTTTCAAAGAATTTAAAATAGTTGATTAAGAATAAGAATTAAGAAAGTTGCTACCAGTCGGAATAGATTGCTCTAGACTAGACAGGCCTGTCATCTAACTCAGTATAAAGTAGTTACACATTAAAAAGTGAGAGAGGAAACAATCACACCAAAAACAGAGTGTTCATATAACCACTAGGTTTGCCAGTTCAGGACTATCCCAGGCTCTGAAGTTTCTAGGCCAAAATCTGGAATCTAGAGACAGCCCCTGCTGATGTCATTAAGCTTTACAAATTAAGTACCAACCACAGTTGCTCACAGCATCATTCAAATGTGTGTGCATGTGCACACACATACATAAAGTGTATTTTTCTGTTGGAAATTAAGACAGAAATCTTAGCTGATGGGCTATTACTATTACTATTCACGCATACAACTTGCTCATTCATAGCTACAGAAGTCTGTTCCTAGGCACTTCATTCCATGCATCTAGTGAAGTTGACTTAAGTCTATGAAACCTTATGCTACCAATTTTTCTCTCTCAGTATCAAAGATGCTGCAACCTTTTCAGGCCAACATTTTATTTCAGACATCACTTTTCTCCTCCTGTATGATTTTTAACATCTTTGCCTGGGGAAGAAGCCAGTGAAACTTTGAAAGCTTGCATGATGTATTTTCTGCAAGTTGATTGTCCAATAAAGACTTCACCCTTTTGAGGATTTTGTTGTATTTTGCTGAACAGCCAATACAGCTGCCCCTGAATATGTTTCCTTAGTCAACCGTGTCATCCTGGCTTGAAGAATGCAACAAGACACAAAAATGGTGGCACTCTGGATTCAGAAGCAGAAAGATTGACACAAACATTTAGGTTAAAATAATTAGTATCTTCCTCAGTTGGATTTATAGTTCTGTTTATTTCAGCTAATTGTGTCTGGCTCATTGTACAGCATAGCGCTATGAATACTGGGAAACCTAAGTAATTCCTACTTCACTTACAATTATTCCTGGATAGTAGCCACCCACAGTTACATTTTCTGTTCTTGTGGTAGCTGCAAGGCCTATGGTCAATATGAAAACCGACACCACCAACAAGGAGACTGTAAACCAAAGAGATGTTTTCTTTCTTTTTGCAAAGTGTCCTGCAAGGAAAATAAAACATATTTTAAATAATGTACAAATAACTTATACAAACCTCAAAGCAGTTTGCTTTCTACATTTGTAGCATGTTCTTTCGAGGAGCTCAAAGTGAGGTAGCAGCCTTACACTAGGGCCTGTATCACAAAAGGCAAGTAAATCCCAGTTACAGCAGGATAATAGCATCTTTGGCTAAGACTTATCACATGTCATTTCTCTTCTATTGTTCTCTAGATGAGGCTGTTTGAAAAGCGTTTCTTTTATTAACACAAAAAATTCATTAATGAACTCTTTTACAAAAGAAATGCTTTCCAAATGTTGTCCTGTCAGGAGAACAATAGAAGAAAATGAAGTCGTGTGATAAACCCCAGACACAATTGTCACAGAACTGTCTCTGACTTCTTCCCTCTCCACACAGCGGGTTCCAAATGTGTTCTTTACCACTATAAACAGGCATTTGGGGCATTTGGGGTCGGATGATGTGAAGAAGCAGACAGTGAAGGCTGGTTAAAGCAGAGAACCAGAGGAGGGTTAAGCAGTAACAGGAAGGGAGAAGAATCATCTCCTCGCAGCTGCTTTTCCGCTCTACGTTATGCTCTCTCCCAAAATCAGTGTATTTGTTTTTATTTTAAACTACCATTAGGGTTTTATGACCTGAATGCACTGGGAACATGTAGTTAGGCTCTGGAGAAAGACAAACTTCTCTTGAAAACTGCTGTGCTTTGGGTTATAAAATAAGAGTAGTCATTATTCTGAAAAGGTCTCTTCAATAACTCTCTTTCCCTTAGCCAAAGGTTTTCAATAGATGCTGCTGACATTTCTTTTCAAAGAATTGAAGCAAGTGAAGCATAACTCCAAAGTGACAGGCATTATTGAGGGTCAAGTTAGTTCTTTGAACCTGGAATCTTCTGCACCCAAAACACACTAAAGACAGAAAAACTCACACTACAAAACAAAAGAGGGCTCTTTTTCTTTTTGCCGCAACTTCAGATTCAATATTTTTATTAAAATCACTAAGTTCATATTTTGATGATGTTCAAAATTACATACAGGCTTCTTCTTAATAATAATGTACAATTCAATGATAGGTTGACCACATACAGTTGTAGAATCACATGTGTGTAAACTCTCAAGCACAACCCCTGCAAAAGTGTCACTGGATTTATATGTAGTTTCTTCTTAAGGAAAGACGTGCTGCACTTACTTAAGTGGAGGGGACAAGGTTCAACAGTTCCTTTGCTGATTGTACAGATATTTTCCCCCTAAACTGGCCCTGAGAGCAGACATTAAGATTTAGCCATGGCTTCTTTTCTTTAACAGTGATTAGGTGTTACATTTGAATGTTTGAAGCACACTAAAAGAATGCAATTATCTTTTAAAACAAGACATGCAGCCCTTGCATACATTTTTCTGGTTGAATACATTAAAATAAACAAGGACTATGTAAATGGAGGGGGACTTGCATGCACAGGGATGATGAATGACATCATAACCACACAGACGCGGGAATGGGAGAATAAGGCCACAGCTTTATCGGCAACAGTCGCCAGTAGGGTTGACATCAACATGGGTCTGGATGCAGGCATTGACCAACCCACCTGTTGATCGATGAACCAGACTAACTGGTCAAAGCCAGAACCGCTGGAACAACAGGGAAGGCCCCGCACTGCTGGGATCCCTGGCAGCCTCCCTTGCTGCCAGTGAGTGTAGAAGTCCCATGCCCACTGCCACTGGGCACAACCACCACCTCACCACATCCGTGGCCCCTCCACCACCCAGGAGGGACTGTTGACCTACAATAGCATCTGTGATACTGGATCTGCAGACCTGCATCCTGGACCCGTGCTACCACCAACCCCAAGTTGTGACAACAAAAGAACAATTATATGAATTCCGAAAGAGAAAAAAACAAACAAGCCTGCGCAGGGGCTCCTCTTAGTAAGAAAACACAGAAAACCCAGGAACACACAGCAAAAGCCAGAAAACAAAGAAGGGTGAGGGGACAACAGTCTACTGAAGACTGCCCAGAAGCCACGGGGTGGGAGTAGAAATACCCCAGCACCCGACCAGAGCAAAAACCGCATCTCGGCACTCCGACTGGGGCCAGCCACCCCACCAGCCAATGAATGAGTTTGAATTCATTGGCTGTTGCAGATCCCTCCCTGAGAGCCATGTGTGAGTGCACAGCCCCCTGGGAAAGAGATGCAAGATCCAGCACGGCTGGACACGTGGAGGCTGTCTGGCCCACACCCTGAGCCACAAGCCGCTGTGTCTAGTAAGTCAGGTGGGTACCTTCTGGTTATTTCCAGTTAGGATGGAAGGCTGGTGCATTCTGTGATGTATCTAGGGCAGGTGTGGTTGCCTTCTGGGGCTCAAAGAGTCTCATTGTACCTTGTAAGTCTCCTCTGGAGTTTCAGAAGATGGTACAGCAACACGGTAGCTAATATTTTGATAGATGACAAACGACATCATGTCACTAACAGTTGTGTGGAGGAACCTTAGGGAATTTTTGCATATATGTGTGTTTCAGAGTGAGGATCCTGAAGCAGCATTATTTGGCATATTCTGGCATGGGTGAGAGTTTTTCTTTCAGACAAAAAAATGGGGGTTACGATTGCTGGGACTGAGAAGGCTGTGGTCTAAAGGCAACATCTTACTTCTCCCACCAGAATCCCCCCTCCTCCGAGCTGCAGGCAGCTGATAAACTACACGATTAGGTTTAGAGCAAGGGCATTTCTGGAGGCCAATTTGCTGGCACACTTAGAATCTCTGGGGGTGCAAAAAATGCCAAAAATTGAGTGGAAAAAATGCCAAAAAAGAGGAAGTAGGTGGAAGTCCACTTTTGGTTTTGAAAAGCCAAACAGTGCACTTTTCCCGCCGCCTCACAACCTATTGAAAAGAAAAAATATTGGAAGAGGCTATTCAATTTTTGCCAGAAAAAAATGTGCAATCTGGGAAGTCCAGAGGGGCAGAGCTTCAAAACATAACATTGGGAAGGGGTGTATGCATCCCTGGGACCATATTTTGTCCATTCTGTACCTAGTGGATGCAAAATAATCGCTTTGAATTTAGCCACCTCTCATTTACAGCATAATCCCAGTCTTGCATCCTCATATCCTTCAGCGTTACAGAAATGAAAAATAGGACGTGTGTGGTCAAACGATATCAGAGTGTGATCAAAATGGCAAAAGTTATTAGTGTGGAGGAACAGCCAAGACAGGAGAAAGTAGAGCAATTTGCTCCACAGGGAAGGGCAAAATTCTGCCCTCTACCGTCCTCTTACCTGCTGAGTTAACTGAGTGCAAACTACTTTTTTCACTGTGAACTGAGTTTGCACCAGCTAAAGTAAGGGGGAAATTGGGAGAGGAAAGAGAAACTGGGACATTTTCAAAACAGCTGAATAGTGGCAAAACAGAGAATTAACAGGAACTGTTCATGCCAGATCACAACAGTTGGAGGGTATGTTTGCTCAAGTCCATCAACTTCATTGGTCCTCCTCCCAGTTCCTGTGCTCCTATAAGTCACTTATAGGTTTAAAACTGAAACATGCGATTTTCACATGGAAGAGAAATTCAGGGAGCTGGATATGTTTAGTCTGCAGAAGAGAAGGTTAAGAGGGGACATGACAGCCATGTTTAAATATTTGAAGGGATGTCATGTTGAGGAGGGAGCGGATTTGTTCTCTGCTGCTCCAGAGACAAGGACAAGGAGCAATGGATTCAAGCTGCGGGAAAGAACTTCCTGATGGTCAGAGCTGTCCAGCAGTGGAATATGCTGCCTCAGAGTGTGATAGAGTCTCCTTCTTTTTTAAGCAGAGGCTGGATGGCCATCTGTTGGGAATGCTTCGATGGGTGTTCCTGCATAGCAGGGGGTTGGACTCGATGGCCCCTGGGGTCTCTTACAACTCTATGATTCTATGATTCTATGATTTCTAGAATACCAACACTGTAAATAACATGCATAGGTACATGAGCTACAATATCTGATGTGTTGGGTTTTTTCAGCCAAAATTGTAACCAAGGTCCAAGATAAAGAAAACTAGGGTGAAAATTAAGCATGAATGAATGAATGAAGTTACCCATCACCCCTATGTATAATGATAGAAGGGTGAGCTTCAAAACTCTCTCTCTCTCTCTCTCTATCTATCCATCCCTAATTAACAGTATTGACAACATTATTAACATCAAAAACATTTGTGGCTGAGAAATTGTCTTTATCACCCCCAGAGGCAGATCCAGGGTGGGGCAACTGGGACTCATGCCCCTGGCACAAGGAAGTGGTAATACAGAACTGGGACACAAATAGGTGGTAATGCAGAACTAATTCAGTATTTTATGTTCATTTACATGCACATGTTAGGGAGTTTTAAAGCCAGGTTCATAACACAGATCAAGATCATGCTGTGTCTTTATCAGGACTGTTATTATATCTGTGGTTCACCTTAAAAGCATCTCTGGTTTCAGAGCTACTTTTGGGGTAGAAAAGTGATATAGAAATATTTGATTAATAAATACCGGTAAATACTTCATCCAAGAAGAACTTTTACACAGATGTTACTTCTATATAGAAACTGAATAAAGTCCCCAGGCATGTCCATGTTAGATGTGACAAAATGCAGGCGTGTGCATATGCTTCTCCATTACCATCTGCATAAATTATTTCATCTTCTGGTGTACCTGACATGATTCTCAGAACCAAATTCCACACCACACATAGATTACTAACTTTAAACGTGACTTTTTGTATTTATTTTTAATCTACATGTGCTTTTAATTGTATTCGTTTTTATCTTGCAAGCCACCTTGACTTCCAGCTTTGGAGGAAAGGTAAAGTATAAATAAAGCAATACAATACAACTTCCACTGACTTCCCACTTTAAAAAAATGTGAAAAACATCCATCCAATCCAGAATTGAGCAGAGCAACAAGGTGGATAGCACAGCTTCCTTTTCTCCCTGGACAATTTTTCTGTTTCAAGTTGCCATGCTTTGAGGACCTGCACATTTTCTTTTGAAAAAAGCACCTGGGGAGAAGATAATTTTAAGCTGAAAAAACAGACCAGGAACAAATGATTGAGAAATCTTTCTGCCTTTGAGAACTCAAGTGTCTCCCAACTGAATTTTGTTAAAACACTCTGTGGAAAGTGCCTTTCTTTCCCAGGTCATGACACATTTGTTGTGTGTGTGCTTCCTTAAACCTGCATGGCCATTTTAATCTATACACTTTTTGATCAAAGTTGACTTTTCCTTAGACATCATACTAAAAATGAATTGAAATAGGGTTAAAAAAAATCCTCCAAGAAGCCCACAAATGTATCACAGATAGGTGCTTTATGCTTCAATTTCATGTGAAATTTATTTCATAAAAGTCCTGAGGATAATCCACTGAGATCTAATTTAGCTCAAGTTTTACCTTTGGATGCTTGTCACTTTACAGTAACGTGTGCTCATCAGAAGCCAATACTTAACCTTCCTGGATCTCTTTTCCATGTTAATAGTTCAGTAGACAAAAAATAACTACTGAATGGATGGGAGAGTGACCTTACCTGCTCTGGCATCTTGGACTCTCTTATTGCCACTGTACAGGCTGATATCACCTTCATAGTTAATTCACCAGCTCTGTAGAACAAACATAATTATAGCTATCTGATTCATCAATACTCTATAAGACTTCACTATCAATCACAGGCCAATCTGAACTCCACAGGTGAAGCATTTAATGCTTGTAAAGCATTTTGTTGTTGTTAACTCCTATCAAATCAACTTCAACTTATGGTGACCCTATGAATGAGAAAACCCCATAGTAGGTTCACCTTTGAGTCGCCATTAAGTCAGTAACTACTTGAAGGCACACAACAACATAACAACAACAATGAATGAGAGATAGTCACCCTGTCATAAACAGCCCTGCTCAAGTCTTGTAGATTCAGGGCTGTGGCTTCTTTGAGGAGTTTATCCACCAGTAATGTGGTCTTCCTCTTTTCCCACTGCCTTCTGCCTTGCCAAGTATCATTATCTTTTTAAATGAGTGGTGTCTTATGATATGTCCAAAGTATGACAGCCTCAGTTTAGTAATCTTGGCTTCTAGGGAGAGTTCAGGTTGAATTTGCTCCGGTATCCTTTATTTGTCTTTTTGGAAGTCCATGGTATCCACAGGACTCTCCTCCAGCACTTCATTTCAAATGAGTTGATTTTCTTCCTGTTAGTTTTCTTCACTGTCCAGCTTGCACCACCATACATAGAAATCAGAAATATGATGGCACAGACAATCCTAACTTTAATATTCAATGATACAGCTTCACACTTCAGGATCCTGTCCAGTTCTTTTGTGGCTGCTCTTCCAAGTCTTGTTCTCTTCTGATTTCTTGATTGCAATCTCCATTCTGATTAATGACAGAACCAAGGTCTAGAAAATCTTTCACTATTTCAACGTTTCCATCATCTTCTTAAAGTCATGTGAATCATCTGTGGTCACTTAATGTTCAACTTTATCCTTTCTTAACCTTCCAAATCTTTGCTATTTTCAGCCAGTAGTATAGTATCATCTGCATATCTTAAACTGCTGATGTTCCTTCCTCCACTTTTCATGCCTCTTTCCTCTGAGTCTAATCCAGCTTTATGTATGGTACATTCAGCATAAAAGTTAAACAGATAGAGTGATAAAATGCAGTCTTGTCTGACCTCCTTGATAATTGGAAACCATTCCATTTCTCCATATTCTGTCCTGGCAGTAGACCCTTGTTCTGAGTAAAGGTTATGCATCAGGAAAATCAAACGTTGTGGCACACCTATTTCTTTAAGAGCAATACACACTTTTTCATGGTCTACACAATCAAAGGCTTTGCTATAATCTATAAACACAGGCTGTGAAGCATGTCTATTATATTTATTTTGTTGTTGCTCTGTTACCTTTCTCAAAAGTACTGCCAGTTGTAAAGGTTTCTATAGGTGTTTACAATATAAAACCAGGAGTGAACATTTTGCCCAGCAATAATTAGTGGGTAAGCAATGTCTTGTCACAAGTTCTTAAGCCAGGTTTCAGTATTATTCTACCTTTACGCACTATTAAAACAGAACTCAGAAAAGAACACTCTATTGGAATGCTATATATTGATTTGGCTTCTAGCAACAGGATCAATTTTCACATAGGCTACATTCAGTCACAGATATTACAGACATAGTCTTCAGATCTGCAATAAGTTAGCATTGTAGAGTGTTACATCCTTCAGTTGACATGGTGCAAACAAAGCACTATCTGCTCTGCTGACTTAGCCAGATGCATTGGCTCCATAAATAGCATTGCATAGTGCAAGCCAAATTACAGAAGCATAAAGCAATCGAGGAAAGAAATATATGTGCATAACATACTTTTTTAAAAAATTGATTTTACCCGCAACTGTTTAGTTGCAATCACGTACACATGTGCAACTATTTGCAAAACTCATAGCTTCTAGTGATGCATTTTTTCAATGCAATTCAGTGTCACGCAAGACTATGTTTTTTATGTGCTATGCTAGCTTGCAAGCCAAAGAAGTCTAAATCCATCCTTTTCCAATGGCTCCAAGAGGAACAATCAACTCTGCCTCAGCTGATTTAAGCACTTACCATTTTTCTGTCACTAATTGAAATGAGTTATGCAAAGGTAATTCTTACTGTTGGGGACAGTGAGGCAGTCACCTTAGGTGACAAATGTTGGATGGTAGCAGCAAGATGTTGGGTAAGAGAGAGGTTATATTATGCAGCTGCCCTTAAAACTCTCAACTAGTCTGCTTCTTCAAGCACAAAGGAAGATGCTGTCCCATCACTAGGGTTCAAGAAAGATTCCACTTCCTGTCTAGTCATGATTGTTACATGGAACACAAAGGGCACCATCTTGTTCTTCACCTTAGGTAGCAACATTGGATCCACCTGGATGAACATTTTAGAACATGAGTGGAAAGCACAAGGTCTCTGAGGCCCCAACACCATTTTTGTGTCCCACTTTGAGAAGCCTTGCTGCCAATTTTTACTGGCAAATTACACTGCCAAAATTCAGCAGCAATTTTTTTTTTTAAAAAAAGCCTTTAAAACAAAAGTTTCCTCCTTGCTCTAAAGGGCTTTGTCATACATCAACCTCCTTACCAGATCTAAAACAGGACCTTAGCATTCAGGAACTGCTGTCAGCTGAACAATACTTAGATGATATCTAGCCTTTGGCTGAATTTCTTAAACTGCAATCCCATTCATGTGATTTATACTCGCTTCTGAATAGGTATATATAGAACCGCACTATTTGTGTCTAACAGTAAAAGATCCCACACAAGCTAAACTCAGTGGAGAGTTGCCTGTGCGGCTAAAGCAGATACTTACATCTGCTGCTATACCAAGAATGTTGTTATCTACAGAATGTTTCTTTACTGAACCTTCTAGGACTGTTTAGTGGCATAGTCAGACTTGTATTTGAATCTTTCTGTCTCTCCTTTTTTTCTGGTGGTATAAAGAAACTCCTCCTGTCACATCATGCTGGCAGTAATGTGGATGCAAGTAGATTCTCCTTTGCTTCAGTAGTATGTAAGAACTCAGCCCCAATCAATGGTGGAGCAACTTCTATGACACTTAATTTCTACAAATATCTACTTTTGCCTGAAATACTGGCTTGACTTGCTTCTGGTGCAGAATGAACTTTCTTTCTTGTGATCTTATGTATTTAGAATTCACAACCTAATACATAAAAGTCAAAGTTTGTTTGTCTGTGTCAGATGAAGACCTCATATGACTGGCTGCCTAAGAAGATTGTATGGAATCCTGAGGTTTGCAGTTTAGGAAGGAGCCTTTAGAATTCTCAGCCAGAGAGCTCTTGGGCCTCAATCTACTGTGTCTGTCTTGAATAGACCAGTTGCTATGGATACAAGGCCTAGAAGCTAGGAGGAGGGCAGTATATTCCCTCGGGAACCCAACCTCTGTCTGTTAGTAACTCTGAATATAGATTGGATTGGGGAATATGGAAAAAAGGTTGCAGGTACTGAACAAGACAGTTTGAGGAATTAGAGACACAGGATCTCAAATCTTTCTAACAAGTATTACCTATGAGAAAATAAAATCCCAAGTATATACAATAGTAAAGGGCTTTCCAAATGATGTGCTGCGACATGTTAGTGTGTCACCTGAAGTGTAGATGTGTGCCGCCTGCAATCTTAGAAATGTATGTTATTATTTATAAACCATATATTTTAAAAATATATGAAAGGTTTTCATGAGATATGTTGTGTCCTCATACCTTTCATTATTACAATATATGTATGTGTTTATATCTCTTATAACAGGTTAGTTTAACCTCTGGTTGCTAGTAAAACTGAATTACTGTATCGCAAAATGATGCATGTCCAAAAAGTGTGTCACTAACATGAAAAGTTTAGAAAGCTCCGCACTAGTATATTCTAAAACTAAATTGTGTTTCTTGGCCAACTAATGAATAAATTCATTGTTGCATGATATGGCAACCTAGATGCAACAATGTTCAACCACAGTATAGAGTTTTAGTTATGTGAACTGTATAAGTAAAAGTTGTAATACTGGTACAGTTCTGGGCACATCCTATCCACATTTACTCAGAGTAAGCAGGATTTACTTCTGAGTAACCATGCATAGACTTGGACTGTCTAGCACATAATGAGAGACAGAACAAGAAGGCAGCATATTCAAGTGGCATAATCCTTAAATATGTCTAAGTTTGGATATGAACTTTTGGATATTATATGGTGTTCGTTTTAAAAATGCTGTACTTTTTAATAGCTTGTAACATGATTGGATAGCCATAAAAAATAAAGAATACAATGACACAATGTACACATACCATCTGTCAAACTATAACATTTAGTATCTGATATTTTGTGTCAATGCAAAGGTTGAAAGGATGATACATGTACAGTTTAGCAGCTAAGTCAACAAAGCATTTACTACTTACCAAGGTCATCATTTTATTACCTTGTTACTCTTCAGTTATTTTAAGCTTATACTGTATTAACAAGACATGAAGGTAAACTTAATTAATGATGTATTATACTCTAAAACTAAATATGATAGACTAATGTGTACAAAGAGATCTCAGATTTGCTTTTGGTGATTGCTTCCACTGATTAAATGCCTGACTTGTCTAGCATGCAGAAACTAATTAACCATACACTCGTCTTGCAAATCCCAAGATAGCAATCATTCTAAGTGACGCTTGTTATATCTCTTATGAATATTCTTGTGGATGTTACACTGGTGTCTATATTCCATATGATGACCCTTTGTTAAATTTTAAGAAGGAACACGTACACAGATTTGATGTTCTCAGTAGTTCAGGAGTAACACAATATTACTGACTCCATAGCCTTGGTGTCAGTTTCTTATTCAATATATAATTTAAAGACTGGTTAAAATAACAGGATGCTCATTGTCTTTATTTCACAGTTTTGATGGAAAATCATTTCAGTTCCAAAAAGAATAATCTAAACAAAGAATTCTTTTTGCCATTTCCACCTCAAAGCTTACGTCAACAAATGAAATCCTACTTTTAGATGTTTTTCTATCGTGCCTTACAAAAACAGCTTACCTCATACTAACACTATTCATAAAAGAATCAATTCACAGATATTGTAGGTTATGTTGGTTACAAGGAACATTAGAAAAGCAATAAAATATTTGACCTTTCTTTTATGTGCCATTTATATTACTTTATGAGAAGACAAGTTGAGGCAGTCAAGGGCAGGAAAAAGCCAGGTAAGAATATTTTATCGAAGAAGTAATCTAGGATAGCTGAAATGGAAACATAAATCCAGTTGTCATGTGAATATGACAACAGCTATAATGAGATGTACAGAAAGAGTTTTTGCTTTCTTTGAATAACCTTGACACATTGCATCAATAAACCTTTTACAAATAGAAGAGATCAAAAACTATACAATTCTCTCTAGCATAGAATTCAGCTAATAGAGTTGAAAAGGCTGTGGCCAAAATAGGACGACTAAGAAACAAGAGAGGCATATCATCAACATCCTTGGCAGAATCCCAAGGTTTGCATGTGTATAAAACTATTGGGGGGGGAGTGTGTGCTAAGGAGACAAAAAGACTGAAACATAAGCCTAATGAAAACTGAGCCTCCTCAGTAGCCACAGAATACTATCTATCCAGATGAGGGTAGAAAGGGAATGTAATAGAGGATCATGAAATGTGGCTTGACTAGCTACCTAGAATCCTGAAAAGGAGCACTTCACGCAACTGTATTTTCTTGCAAGTCCCACTTTCAAGTCCCACTTGCAAGTCCCACAAATGTACAGAAGCACACCAACTATTTTTAGCCAAAAGATAAGAACTGTATTTATACAAATAAAATTGTGCATTCTTGCTAATTCTATTACTTTATAAAAACATCACCATCATTATAATTAAGAAGAAAAATTAACACATTGTTTGAAAAATCTTCTTGTGAGATTGGAGTAAAGGTAGAATATTGGAAACATTTAAGCTTTCACAGTACAGCTCCCTAAGAACTATTACATAATCCCATTCTAACCCTTTACATGACTCATTTTCTCTGTCCCAGACAGAAACATCTCCCAATCTTACATTTCTTGGAAGGGTTGACTGAAACCAGTAGGATATTATTCTATGTAATTATTTTCAGAATTAAGATAATGTGGAAGAAAAACTTATGAAGATCCATGGAACTTAATTAAAAGAATCACACAATTCTCTAAAACAGGCTTAACTAAAACTAAAACTAAAACAACCTTTATGTTATGGGAGAATTATTTTTATCTGATCTTTCTTCTCTAAAATTTTCCCCGATGTCACACAATGTGTATCAAATTTAAGATATTTAATGATGTCACAAGTTAGGAGCTTTCTAGGTGTAAAATAATTTCATTAGCTATGTTTAATAATGTGGTAAATATGCAACATTGCCCTTTGTTGTGAGGTTTGGTTTGGTTTTAGCAAGATAGAGGATGTTGCTCTACAAGGGAAGAGAGAAATGTAAAGCACAATCCAGCCATCACTTTGTAATTCTAGTGAAAAAGATGTGAGCAAATGGTGTCTTTGGAATTAATGGGATTTTTAAGTATTTAGAAGTAGCTACATTTCTAAATGCATGGCAATAGCTATGGAACTATTGATCAATCATTAATGGCATGGATTTTCATTCACTCTTCACTTTGCTGCTGTAAAATGTGTCAAATGTAGTACATGTTTTTCCACCTGATATCTGAAAGCTTTAAAACCCATGTATAACCAGCACAGATTGTATGCCCATTTCTCATCCAATCAATCAATCAATCAATCAATCAATCTTTTTTTAAAAAAAAAATACTGAATTGAATAAAACAAATATTCCTATCATATTTTTATCCACTCTGATAATTTTGTTGTTGTTGTGTGCCTTCAAATTATTTTCAACTTATGGCAACCCTAAGGTCTCATCACAGGGTTTTCTTGGCCAGATTTGTTTGGAGGGGGTTTGCCTTTGTCTTCTTTTGAGGTTGAAAGAATGTGATTTGCCCAAGGGCACCTAGTGGGTTTCCATGGCTGAGTGGAGATTCAAACCCTGGTCTCCAGAGTCATAGTTCAATGCTCAAACCACTACACTGCACTGCCTGTCTACTCTGCAAATTATGTGCAGTAAAATCTTTGATACCTGAGCATCTCCAGTACCATTGAAGTCACTGTGATATAATGATTACAGCATTGGACTGCAGCTTAGGAGATCCAGCTTCAAGTTCCCACTGTTTCCCTACGAAACGCAACTTGACTCAGGCCATTTCCACACTAGACTATTATAGTGCTCTTATTCCACTTTCAACTTCCTGTACAACTCTGGGGTTTGTAGTTTACTGAGGTCAAAGAGCTCTGGCTGAGAATTCTAAAGGCCCCTCCCTAAACTGCAAACCCCAGGATTCCATAGGATGTTGAAAGTGGAATAATAGCACTATAAAAGTGCAGTACGGAAATAGCCCAAGTCATTTTCTGGTGCCCTGATCTATTAGTAGTAGTAGTGCCAATAGTAGTACTAGTAGTAGTGGTGGTGGTGGTGGTATTCCACTTTTTCCCAAAACTGGGCTTCAAAGGAACTCACACTTTAAAACAATACAATTTAAAAACATACAAGTAGTACATATTAAAATAGAATCACATTGTTAAAGACAGCCCAAAAAAGATAAAAAGTTAACAATTAAAACAGTACAGGACTCACTAGCCTGTTCTTTAAAAACTTTCTGTATCAAAAGTCTGCCTGAATATCCCAAAGGGATAAAGCAATGGGAAAGACACCATCTTGGATCACTGGGAAAAAGGACAAGATATAATCATAACTTCTCATAAATAACCCCCTTTCCTGCATTTCTCCTATTTTTTCTGAAATCAGTCATGCCTCAGGTCGCTTCAAGATTGATACAATCTGTTAAAAAAAATGTGTGCGTGCTAAATAATGCAGCCTTCATGTTGTCTTGGCCAACGCATTGCTAGTATGGGAAGATGTAAGAGGAACACTTTCTTTGTATGAGTACATAAGAGAGAGATAAGGGGAAGGATTCCACAAATGGCTGAAAATCAAAGCATGTAGGGGTTAGTAGAAAACACTATGTTGTTTTTATGGCATAGAAGTCAATTTGGGATTGTGTCCTATTCTTTATTCTTCTTTCCTATTTAGCTCTAATCCAGCAAACTAGGTTACTTTTCACAAAATGATATATGGCTTGATGTTTTTATTATGTATTTACATACTGATACAATGGTTATTTGTAGTTGTTTGACCTTCTAAAAACAATGTAGTAGATATTGTTGTTCATTTGATAATCTGTGAACTGTTCTGGGCAAAATCTTGTGGGAAAGTAGCTTAGAAACATATTGATGAAGAAATATACACACATGACAATGTTACACATGGGACACATTCTTTTTGCAAGTATGTAACTTTTATGCAGCAACCCTCACTCTTAAAACCATGGGTGTATAAATCCATTATCAACTATTTTAGTCAAGAGGCAGCCACTGAAACGGTTAATATGGGAAGATTCTCTAATAAACTAATTTCACAAAAAACAAACAAACCCTGCTTAAAGTCATATTAACTATAAGAAGCAATAGCAAGGATCCTTTCTACTCTTTTAACATAACTAATATTTCTTAGGTACTAAGTAACAGTCAGGGTGCTCAGCTCAGACCAAAGCATTCAGCAAGATTCCTGGTCTGGTATTTATTTATTTATTTGTGAGTGTGTGAGAAAGGGGGAGAGAGAGAAAGAGGATAGATTTATGTACACTGCGCTCTTCTCTAGAGCAGAAAAAGTTACAGCTTGATTGCAGAATGGAGACTCATTAGTCTGAGGGCAGATAACAAGATCACTGCGATGAAACTCAGATCTCTCAAAGATCTCCAATCATTTTAAAAAATATCTATATCAGACTGATGTTGCATGAGATAAGGAGAGAATAGGTAATGCTCCAGTGTACACGGTTTCCATATAGTTGTTTGTTTCCTTTCATTTCAAAAGTTGTGATGAACTGCTGGTGGAACATTCAAAGCATCAGTATGCATTTGTGATTATATTTCTTTCTTTCTTTGGTGGTATATGTTTGCAGGCACCTGTTAGATATACAGCCTCCAAAGTGCCCGAAGACAGTGACTTTCCGTCCCTTTGATCCACTGCTTCCAACCCCTTCCTTCTTTACAATTCCGTTCAGTACAGGTGCTCCAGAACGCATCTGTCCTCTTAGTCCTATGGATTTGCCCTGACCCACTTTGGGGGAAAGAAGATACCTCCTTCAGAGTTACTGGTCAATCCGTGGAAAATAATCAACTCTCTACCAGAAGGCGAAAAAATGTTGCGGAGAAGGAAAAAGAAGCAAACTGACCTTGGCTTCTGGGTATGCCCTACTCATGCCACAAGACTGCTGAAACCAAGGCGAGTATACGCACCACACCATTCCATTTCTTGGGTGGGAGGGAGTCCACATCTCTTACATAGCATCATGTCCTTCACAGTCCTCCGTGCACGCACGACCAACTTTGTCTCCCCGGAATTACTTGCGAGATATATATATAATCTCCCCACGGTCCCAACCACCACCACCACCATCATCATCGTCATCGTCATCGTCTACTTTATTTATCTGAACCGTAGCCTGCAGCCCTCTATAGGGCGCTGAAGAAGGGAAAGGGAAAAGGCGCTTCTCTCCGGTCCTGCCTCCCCTGCCGTCGCTCCGAGCGAGAGGGACTTACCTGTGGGGTCCAGCATGGCTAAAGGGTCGGCCGCGGAGGCAGACGCAGGGCCAGAAGGCTGCATCCTGCGGGCGCCCCGCTCTCCTCCCAGCGGCGGGACCGAGCGGGCAGCCTGCGAAGCTCAGCCCCGGGCACAGACTGGTCCTAGAAGACGGGGAGGGCGAGGAGGCGCCGGAGGCAGAAGCAGGGGCGGCGCCGCCGGAGCCTGAGGGAGGAGCGGGCGGGCGGGCGGGCGAGGCGTTTCCACTCAGGGGTCTTTTGAGTGCTGCTGAGGAAACCGTCTTCCCGCCACCGCGGGCAACGCCAGCAGCGAGCGTTTCTGTGAGAGGAGGTCGTCTTCAGAAGACCACGCCATCGCTCAACTTTTCCATCGGTTCGACTCTCATGTTGCCGCCTTTTTTCCTAATTCAAGCAAGAATGAAGAGCGTCCCCCTCCCAGTCTCCCGGTCAAATAGAGTGGGTGCGCTTTTTCCAGTGTGAAAGCGCGCAGTAACTGGGAAACGCTGCTCTTTTCCCACCCTTCGCCCCCAGGTCACGCTAGTGAGTATTCACTCGGCGTCTCCCTTTTCTCTCCCGCTCTCGCTCCTGCACCTTGGACAGTGGTGCGCCTGACGGGCGCTTGAAGAGAGCCCCGCCACGGGCAAATGCGTCCCTCGCTGCGGGTCCACGGTTGTCACGCACCCACTGGCCCTGGCGAGGCTTTTGGGGCTTTATTCTCGTTCCATTTTTTTTAAAAAAAATTATTTACACCTATCTCTTAACAAGGCGTCTGGAATTGTTGTTGACGAAGGGAGAGGGCAACCTTTGCTTGACAAGCAAATTGCCCTTCCCATCCATTATCACTGAAACATCCTTAAATATGAAGATCCTTGTAAGTCCAATCTTTACTTACTATTAATTACTACACAATTAATATGTTGTTACTGTAAACTGCCGTGGACTTCCACCTATGGTGACCCTATGAGTGGGAGACCTCGAAGTCACTTCAGAGCTGTGGCTTCCTTGAGTCTAGACAGCTGGAATCCTCCTTTCCTACTGCCTTCTACCTTGTCAAGCATTACTGTCATTTCTAGTGAATAGGCCATTTCCGCACTAGCCTGTTATAGCGCTATGATTCCACTTTCAACATCCTATGGAATCCTGGAGTTTGCAGTTTAGGGTGGGGCTGGCCGGCCCCTCCCTAAACTGCAAACCCCAGAATTCCATAGGATGTTGAAAGTGGAATCATAGCGCTATAACAGGCTAGTGTGGAAATGGCCCATGTCTTCTCACAATATGTCCAAAGTACAACAGTCTCCATTTAGTCATATTGACTTCTAGGGATAGTTCAGGTTTGATTTGCTCTAGGACCCATTTATTTGTCTTTTTTGGCAATTTGTGTTAGCCACAGAACTCTCTTCCAGCACCACATTTCAAATGAATTGATTCTCTTTCTATCAGCTTTCTTCACTGTCCAGCTTTCACAGCCATAAGTAGAAACTGGAAATAAAATGGCACTGACAATCCTGACTTTGGTATTCAGTAATATATCTTTACACTTCAGGACCTCATCTAGCTTCTTCATAGATGCCCTTCCAATCCCTAGGTCAGAGCTTTCCAAACTTTTCATGTTGGTGACACACTTTTTCGACATGCATCATTTCACAACACAGTAATTCAGTTTTACTAGCAACCCAGAGGTACACAGAGGCGTATCTAAGGTGAGGAAAGGCAGCCCCCCGATCCTGGCCTGCTCTCATCACCCTCATCAGGAAAGGCCCCAGCGAGAGTGACAATAAGGGGAAAGGCAGGCCCCTCCCACCTGGTCCTTGTTGCTGCCATCATTCTTGCCAGGGAAAGGCCTCAATGAGAGTGGCAGTAGGGGAAAAGACAGCCCTCTCCCACCCGGTCCTTGCCCACTGCTGTCGTTCTTGCCAGGGAAAGACCCCAGCAAGAGCAATGGCAGTGAGCCAGGCTTGAGGGGGATCTTCTTGGCTGGAGAGGCAACACACGTACACACTACAGATGACACACTAATGTGTCACCATTTGGAAAGCCCTGCCCTAGGTCCTTATCATATCATGCTGCTATCCCAAGTTATACTGTTCAAAAACCACTTAACCTGTGGTTTACTTGCAATGACAGCTGATTATTGACACTGTGGATCAAAACCTTGACACACCTGTGTTGTAGTAGCATGATTTGTAACTTTTTCATCTGCCCTAATGCTGTTATCACCACCCCATTTACTCCATTTCGTACTTTGTGATTAATTTGCCCAAATATATTTAAAGCCTCCTTGAACATGCACAGCCCTCGCTGCCTTGAAGGGAGGAGTTCGATGGCCTCCCCGGAAGAAGCAATGGGCAGATGGCATCAGCAGTGCCAGACTGCACCACATGATGAGGCAGGCAAAGGCCTATTTCCCAGTTTACCCCATATGTTGTCTCTTTGGATCTTCAGTACGACTCATCTCTCCCACCCTTGTTGCACAATGCTTGATTCAGTGTTCTTCTTTAGCTTTATTTTGATTTTGATATTAGCGGTTCATGCTCTGTGCCACAATCTGCTCCTCAACTTGTTTTTGCAGATAGAATGGAACTTCTTCATTTTCTGCTTCCAATTGTGTAGTCTATTTGATTTCTATATTGACCATCAGGTAATGTCCATGCATACTTCTCTAGTTGCCTGAAGAATGTGTTCGCAATGAACAAACTGTTGGCTTCACAAAATTTATATTAGTTACCACCCAAAAATATATCTTTGGCCTAAATCTAATGTGATGTCAATAGAGGAAAAGAAAGTTAACTAGTGCGGTTCCATAAGTGGTAGTACATGTGTTCTTGTGATCACTAAGAGTGCAAATGTTTCTGGTTGTGCAATGGTTTTTGCAATCAATTTGGTAACCAGCACTGCATGTTTTACACCATTGGAAACTACTTTTATTCCCCCATCCCTGCATTTAGTCCTTTATCCATAAGCACAGTGTCATTTGTGCTAACAGAATAACACCACTGGATATTTGCTTAAGGAAGCATTTTTCATACATGAATGTTACATTGTTTATTTTTACCTTTTGCAGAGAGAATGGACTTTCTCCATCCTTACCTTAAGGTAAAAATAAAACTACCATTGAATTAAGGATGCATTCATTGAAATCTTCCACAGACTGTCTACCTTACTTACATAGCTTAGTTAATACAAGAGAGGCTCAAAAGTATTTTTTTACGTTGTATGTCAGAAATTATGAAAAAATCAAATGAAAATGATGAGTTTGGCATGCACACTGTTTTCTTGTCTGCATTAGTAATGCAAATGAGAGTGATCATGGTGCAGTGGTTTGAGCATTGGACTATGGCTCTGGAGACCAGAATTCAAATCCTCAGACATGCAAACCTTTAGCAAGTCACACTCTCTCAGCCTCAGACAAAGGCAAAAGCAAACCCCTTCTGAACAAATCTTGCTGAGAAAACACCATGATGGATTTGCCTTAGGGTTGCTGTAAGAAGGAAACAACTTGAAGGCCCCCAACAACAAAAAGCAAGTAATAAAAATATAGAGTAGAATGCATATGTTGTTTAAAATGTAGCCTTTCATTTTCTATCCTATATTTAATGCATCAGCATGGCTCAGAATTAGTATGAGAAACCCTCCAAGTGTTTCCACTGTCAGGTGGAATAACAACCAGCTATTATGTGGCTTGCGATACATATGCTGCTCCCTGAAAGAAATCACACAGTAAGGCACCCAACACATCAAACCTTGGATGCTGCATGCCAGCTCTTCCCTAAAGGCCTAGAATGTTCCTCAAATTTAAGGGCAACATTCACTTTTAAGTAAAAGCTCTTCAGAAGAAAGAAAAACAATCAAACTCGCAAATGTCAGCTTTACATTTGAAGTGGCTGTTTTAACAGCAGAGAAGTATGGTTCTTGCTTGCCCTTCTTGCTCTTGCTCCATTTATCCTTTTAAAAAGACATCATTAATTGAACATAAAAGCAACAAGCTGGCTGCAGAGATAAGGGCAAAGAGAAAGCAGTGGGTAAAACAAGCACCTTCTTCTTCACTCTTTCAACAGCTACCAGGGAACTTTTTCTAATAACAAAACTGTGAATGCTGTAGTGTTAACAGAAATGTAAACCTGCAAGTTGCTTATTAAAGCATCACTTACCTCCTGAAGGAAGCTTATCTGTGATTGTGCTGAAATTGTGGAAATCTCTTTCCCTGGAGGGCAACCTCATGCTCTTTTAACAGTATTTTCACCCCATGTTGAAGGCCTTGTTGAGGCAGTTTGAGGCATTTTACCTCAAAACAATTGTTTGTTTCTATTATCATTGATCTGGAATGTTTATTATTGTTAATAAACTGTATCATGATTAGTTTTAATTTGTTAGTAGCTGTCCTGAATGGAGTGTAAACATGAAACAACCAGGATATACATTTTTACATACATTTTTAAAAGTATTTGGGCAGCATATTAACAACTATGGAAGAGGGGTATATGCAGTTTTGTCCAGTCATTTTTTAATTATTTTTTATGAAGAGAAACAGAAAACAATAATTGATCTACAAACCAATAGATTAATACAATTTTTTCATATTAAAAAAAAGAACAAAACAAAACAAACTTCCATCCTTCCCTTGTTTGAACCACATTTCTTTCTAGTTATTTCTTAGTGACCCTCATTCCCAACTATTATATCTATGATGACATGCCTCCTTATTAATTATACTATTCCTTACAGTTTTTCTTCCTCTCTTATGCTTAACTTATTTCAGTTCTCTTCTATTGATTTTTTTTAAAGAACTCAAGTTACATTCTTTCTTCTCATACTTTTGATCCTTCATTCTATGTGTAAGATCCGCCAACATAATATAATCCATAACTCTCTGAAACCACTCATCCAGTGTTGGTATTTCCTGTCTCTTCCAAAGTTTTGCATATTCAATTCTAGCTGCAGAGATCATATACAATATTATTTCTTCATATTTCTTATATTTTTTATCTATCTGATGCAGCATAT
This sequence comes from Iguana delicatissima, assembly GCA_948472985.1. Classification (NCBI taxonomy): domain Eukaryota; kingdom Metazoa; phylum Chordata; class Lepidosauria; order Squamata; family Iguanidae; genus Iguana; species Iguana delicatissima. The sequence continues at coordinate 45,684 of CAOKZL010000197.1, read as the reverse complement.
TCAACAAAAATATTTCAGGGGTTAACGGGATATCTATTTGTAATACATCCTGCATTATTCTGTGCACCTTTTTCCAATAACCTTTTACTCTGTTACAATTCCACCACATGTGGTAAAAAGTCCCATTTTCTTTTAGGCATTTCCAACAGTTCTTATTTTTCAATTTGTACATATTACCTAACTTTACAGGGTCAAGATACCATCTGTGTAACATTTTTAGATAGTTTTCTTTCAGATTTTGTGGCAAAGTAAACTTTTGAGTATTAATCCAACTTTTTTGCCAATGTTCCAAATCTATTTCATGCCCGATATTTTGGGCCCATGTTACCATTGTTTCTTTTATTATCTCTGTTTCGGTTTCTCTGTCCAGTATAAATTTGTAAAATTGAGCTATTGAATGCTCTTTTTTTTAAATATTATTTTTTCCACACCAACAATGCAAGAATGGTTACAAAAGGTTTTGGAATTTGTTATCTTAGAAGACCTCACTTGTAGTTTGAAAGATGATAAGCGAGAGAAAAAAGTTAAAGATTTGAGATCCATAAAAAAATTAATTGAGGAGAATTGGATTAAGATTTGTAATGAGGAAGATAATTGAAGGAGATTGAAAATGTAACAGTTAATAGAAAAAGTTCATGTTACACTATGATATAACAATTTAATGGGGCAAGTCTTCAAAGAGCTTATAGGTAGATAAGGAGATCACAATGAGATTGGTTGTATAAGGCTTGAACAAGAGGTGGGGGGAAGTTAAATTTGAGTTGGAGGTATTACAAGTAACAAGTTTTATAAGCGTGTTTTTATAATTGTGAAATGTATTATAAGGTAATTGTAAATATTTTGTTGTGATTATTAATTGATTTAATTAAAAAAAATGTTATTTTTTCCCAGTCATTTAACTGAGGATTTATTTCTATCCCTTCTAGTTTCTGATCCATTTTGAATCTTTCCTTTAATTGCAAATGTAGGAACCACTGACAGTTTCTTCCTTCCTTTGACAGCTCCTGTCTTGTTTTTATTCTTTGTTCACCATCAGGGTCTGTTACATCCCTATACGTTAACCATTTGGTTATTGATTCCTTCGACCTCCCCATTAGCGCCTCCTGGGGAGATACCCATAGCGGTATTTTTGTGTAAATCTTCTTTTTCCAAATCTTCCAAATCCCGTACAATGGCCTTCTAATATGATGATTTAGAAAATCTTTATCTATCTTCGACTTGTTGTACCAGAGATAAGCATGCCATCCAAAACGCAGCTCTGCCCCCTCTAGTTTTAACAGTCTCTCATTTCCTAACTCGATCCAGTCTTTCAGCCATATCATGCCGTTGGCGATAAAATATAATTTCATATCTGGTACGCTGCATCCTCTTCTTTCTTTTCTATCAATCAGTGTTTTCCACTTTATTCTCGATTTTTTTCTAGCCCAGATGAATTGTGTGAGATCTTTTTTCCATTCTTGACAACATCCAAAATTTGTAATAATAGGTAAATTCTGAAACAAATAATTAATCTTCGGCAGAACCATCATTTTGACTGTTGCAATTCTGCCCATCAAAGAAAGATTTAACTTTGACCAACCTTGTAGATCTTTCTTTACCTCTTTCCATTTTGTAATGTAGTTATTTTCATATAATCCATTGTTTTGTTTACTAATGACTATTCCTAAATATGTAACTTTTTTCACTTCTTTAAATCCAGACATCTTTTCCAACACATCAATTTCTTCCTTACGTATATTTTTGGTTAGGATCTTAGTTTTATCTTTGTTAATTTTAAATCCCGCTAATTCTCCAAATTCGTTACATATCTCTATTAATCTTAAAAGACTTATTTCCGGATCTTCAAGAAAAATAACAAGATCATCCGCGTATGCCCTTAATTTGTATTCATCCCCCTTTATTCTAGTTCCTTTTATTGTCTTTTCTGCTCTTATTTTTCTTAACAAAACTTCCAATATAATTATAAACAATAGGGGGGGAGTGGACATCCTTGTCGTGTTCCTTTATTAATTGATATAGGATCTGTCTTATCTCCATTTATCAAAAGTTGGGCCATACAACTCGAATAAATCTGTCTAATCCAATTTGTAAACTTCTCCCCACAATTCATTCTCCTTGTCAGTTCAAATAAAAATTCATGCTCTATGTTATCAAAGGCCTTTTCTGCATCAACAAAGATCGCAGTTTTGTCCTGTCATAATTTCTAGTTCATGACTGAACTGGAAATGATAGTACAAGTGACATCTGTTATCACAAAATTGATTATTTCCTGACCTCAAACTTCTAGAAAGCAGATTTGATATGAATCAACCTGCAAGAACAGTCAACGTTACTCTGCTTCTGGTTCTGCTGATGGAAAGTGTTCTGTTGCTGAAGAAAACTTCACTGGATTCCCTCCTTTGTCATCCCCCCCGTAAAAAAATCGCATGGTAAAAGAAAGATTAAAGAAAGAAAAGTAAGTACCAACTATTTTGTACATAAGGAAAGTATGCAACAATGGTCTGGTATGGCAACTGGAGGATGAACTTTTGAAAAGCCAGCAGAGTCCTGCCACACCTTAAAGTGTATTAAATATAGGATGAGGATTTTTTTTCCAGTTGGGGTAGCCAATTGGTAATTGGTACCACCTGAGCTTGCAGTGCTGCCTTTCACTCTGTTGCCCCCTCCAATGTGGAAAGAAATGGAAAGAAGAAGCAACAGAATATATAGATGATGGATGACACAGTTATCTGTCTGTAACAGATAAGCATGAACCTGCATCTCAGTTGCATGACATGGTGGCAAGTTCAAGGCCAACAGTATAAAATGGGGTTCAGTGAGAGAATGGTTGCAGAAAGTAACCTTATGAAAGGATAACTCATAACTATACTTTCATTAGGTACTATAGTGATGGTATTGATGATGATGAGAAAACAAGTTATTGCTAAAAGAAGAAGTGATACTTCAGTATTTTTAGGAATGGCTACATGAGCATTACTGTGTTGTACAACTGTTGGGTGCTCATTGTAGAAACATTATTTTAAAAAACCTTAGTGTCATTGAATAATGTGGGCATAGGAGGAAAGAGCTGACATCATTAACATACATCCCTGTCTGAGAAATGAAGTCTGCAGGAGGATCCCTCCTCTGTGTCCCACCATTGGTGGCAATTCAATGTGGTAGCAGTTGCGTAGGGATGGGGGGCAATGGGGGCAGTTTGCCCCCGGTGACAATTTGGGGGGGCATCCCAGCTCATAGCTTTTACCCTGATTTCTGGGGTCCCTTGGGGGACACCTCAATGTGCTCCACATGATGGGGAATGGAGACTAGCCAGAGCACAAGCAATAGCAATGCGAGAGGCAGGGTAACCTAGCGGGGTCATTTTACCCAGTTTTTACGGGATCAGGCCAAGCCAAAAACCAAACAAAAATGTCCAATAAATGATTTTATTGAAGGAAAGTCTCATGCAGCCGCGCAATCACTCACACACTCACTCAAGACCTATTAAGAAGCAAAAGAGAGGAAACTGCGTAGGGGAATATTGAAGGGGTGTAGCTGGGGTGATACTGCACCTTTGTCTTGAAATCCTTGGTCCGGGAAAAACAGCAGAGAAGTTTGGCTCAGCATGGAGAGGGCTGAGGGGAGCAACAGTCTGCTGGGATGACCAGGAGTAATCCAAAGAACTGTTAAAAAACTGGGACTATTTGTAGGGGGAAAGGTACCTGGAGGGCTAATCCTTTCCCGGGGAGAAGAAGGGATGTTGGAGTGATACCAAAGCTCCACCATGGTAATTTCCTTCATGTGATGGGATTGCAAGGTGTTGCCAAAGTCTCAGGATCTTCGACTGTGTTAGTTTGTGGTGTGACTTCATGTAAATGGTCCTCGCCTGACGGAATATTTGCTCAACTTGGGGCAGACACGCTAATCCCCTCAAGTCAGCGTCTCGGGGCTGAGGACCCTTTGTTTATTGTGGGTTTACACATCTTGAGGTCTCCTGGGACTACATGACTGGGGATTTTACTGGCCTGACCTGGTTTTCGATCTTTGACCATTGCTGCCTACGTGCCCATCCAGGTGACCTCTCAGGCACATTGAATCATATTTTAATATCAAAACTGTAGACCCCGGGATAGGGTTTTTCCAGTGAGATAACATAGCCATGCCCCTGTGTGCTGTGACCATGCCTCCATGCACTGAGGCCACACCCCCACACACCATGGCCATGCCCCCATGCAGTGTGGCCATGCCCCCATGCACCAAGGCCATGCCTCCGCACCATAGCCCCACCCCCTCCAGCCCCTCTTCCACACACTTCAAGCTCCTCCAGTGTGGGGGAGGATATGGGAGAGGACCTTCTCAGCTGTAGCAACTCAATTCAGAAATGCCCCCCCCCCGGAGGGCCAATTGGTGCCAATATTATTTTCTTCCTGACATCAAGAAATGGCTTTTTATTAAAGTCTGTAGGGATTAATTTATGTGTACCTCATTTTTAATTGTTGTAGCCTTTTAAGTTGTTTTAACTTGCCCTCTTTAATATGTTTTTAATGCTGTTTAAACTATTTTATTGTTTTAAATCTGGAATTGTTTTAAAATATTGTTTTATCTAAAATTTCAGGATGAATAGTGAGAGAGGTCACACTGGCATCCTCCCTACCTTGTTACAGAGACAATTAAAACACTTTTATTTCAGCAGACATTTAATATATGGTCATTGCCTGGCGGAAGAAAGGTGTGATTTGTTAGTTATTCTATATGTATTTTAACTTTGTTTTAATTATTACTGTTTGTTTAATTTTGGGTTTTAACTTTTGTATATTATGATTTTTTTAACTATGTTTTCTTTTTAAAGTATTGTAAGCTGCTTCGAGTCCTTCTAAGGAAAAAAGCAGGATATAAATGAAGATGATAACAACAACAGTTTTAATAATTAAATAAATTAAATAAAATTAAAAAATTAAAAATGGGACTTCCGGGTTTCATGGCGGACCGCGCGGTTGTGCAGAGGCTTTGCAGCTGAAACCCAATCACCCAGTGTGGGCTAGCCGACATTAACGGAGGAAATCAAGATCAGCCAGAGTACCCCCTCAGTAAGGGGGGTCCGGAGGGTCTCGAAGGGGGCTTGATCGAACTCGTCGGATGGAAAGATACAGCGATATTTCACTGTATCGGAGGTACGGTGATGGGGGGAGCCGGAGAGATACCACAGCCGCGCTGGGCAGCCACTTTGAGAGGCAAAGGGATGCTGAAACCTTTTTTAAAGAAGCAAGAAAAGACAGGAAATTTTGAACATTTAACTTTCTTTTACGAGGGATCGCAAAGACCTAAATAAAATTAAAAATGCATCACAAGCAATCTTCAGCAATTTTCAACTTACATATAATCATCCATTTATCCATATATTACTTTTCTGTGGTAAACCATTCTCAAAATAACTCACAAAGTCAGACTAGTTTAGATAATAATGAAACATAACATTTCAAACTGATTTGCCAACAATAGATACAACAAAATTTAAATAATCATACAAATATTAATACAAATAAACAAAGGTTAAATAGCTCACTTAATAAATCAAATTGCAGTGTAATACATGGGCAACTTCTGGCCTTTCAAATGCTGTTGGACTTCAGTTTCCATCAGCCGCAGCCAGCAGAGTTAATAGTGAAAATGGTGAGTTCCAACAACTTAGGGAGGGCTGCAGACTGCCCATGATTATCCCACTCAATAAAATGAAGATACTATGGAGGTAAAGAATGGTGTTTTACCACATCAAAAAATAGAGCGTGGCCAGAATGGTAGCACCATCTCAAAAGAATTATATCCAGGCTACATATACCAAATCTTTGACTGTGTATTTATAGTGCAAAACCTGGTTAGCTGGGAAGGGCCCAAAACTAAAATAATCCATTAGCTTGGCTTATTCTTCTGTAAGTGTGAGCAGAATTATCTATATTTGTCACCACAAATATATTGTGCTACAGCATAAAGGAAAAAGAAAAGTGACAAAAAGAGACAAGTAATTTCAAAGATTACAAAACCACTGTGCACACAGGCAGCAAAGCAGATGAGAAGTACAAATATTACAGATAACTCGCCTCATCCTACATCATGTGTCTTGCTAGAGTAAATGAGAACTTGTTTTTCTTTTCCTTACAGAAAAGTGATTTAAAAATTACATATACTTAACTGTATTTTGTCTTTTAAAATGCTAATAGAAGTATATATGCAAATATTAATGGAATATTACCAGTTTGGTTGCTTTTTTAGGTACATGATTTCTCTAAAAAAAAGCACACTGTCTGTGCTGGCAACCATTCAGTTCTGAAAATAATATACTTTGGGCATATTTTCTTTTTTATACGAGGAGCATTCATGTAAACACATATTTACAGTTGTTAAAAAGATTTGCTTATAATTCAGTAGACTAGTAAGAGTAACAAATGTATTTTAAGTTTTTGCATATTATGAATTTAATGTTTTATATGAACCAGTTCAGGTATAAAATGACACTTATGTGTTCAATATATGAAGTTCTTATTGCTTGTTTTTATTTGGCCTTGTAGATGGCAAGAATATCTTGGGGTAGTTCTGAGGATGGAGACAGGTGTTGCATTTTGCCACAGAACAGAAAATTTAGTAGCTGTGAGATTTAAGAATAAAAAGTAACTACGTGACTGTGAGACTTTGGAAACCCTGGTTTAAATGTAGGATTAATCTGAAGAGGAGATTGGCTCTGTCACAAGCCACAGAAGACCCCTCTACATTATATGCAAGGAAATTATTATACCTGAGGAAAAGTTCTTCCTCCAAACTAGAGAATCTCTGTATTATAATAACAAATGTTTATATTCTGTAAGTAGACATTAATTTAATTAATTTTTCATTCAGGCCAGTGAAATGAAGTATGATGACTTAGGTTGTTCAGGCTATAAGCCTTAAGCCAAGCTGCACTTCCACCTGTACCTATTTTTTTCCTCTTCTGAACTTATTACACAAACTGTGTGTTGTGTGGCAACATGCAAACTCTGCTTGCTTCTACAAACTGACAGGGAGATTGACTAAAAGGTCTAATGAAGGACAAAAGATGAGGGAAGCCACATCTGCACTATTCAGGCAGCTCATTTTGTTTAGGGAGACAAATGCCATCTCCCAATTTATTCTTAAAAACCATTAGCCTGTCACTTGGGACAACTATTCAAAAGCAGAAAGAGGTAGTAGCAGTTCTCTGTTATCACCCTATCATTCTACTTACTTCATTGTCTTCCATAAACATGAGGAAAACATAAAGTGTGTGAAGTGTACACATGTGCATACACATACAACATGCTACCTTCCATATTTCTATCTATATTCAGTACCATAAAATGCCAGTGTTTCCCCTTAACTTTGTGATTGAATTCTAGCAGGGCCTTTCCACACTATACTGTTATAGTGCTATTATTCCACTTTCAACATCCTGTAGAATTCTGGAGCAGTTAGCTTCATACAGGACTGCGTATATGGATCTAAGAGAAGTCACTTTTCTGTCCCTAATGGAAGTTGAATTTTTTTTACCTGTCTTTTATTGCTCTTTGCCTCTAGTGTTCACATGGCCAAAAAGGGGAGTGCCTGCCTTGAAATCTATCAATGTCATTTTAACTGACAGCATCTCAGACAGAATATATGCCTGGGACTTTACCATCATCACCATTTTTCTTCCTGTATAATTTTTAACATCTATTGAGCACCTTGAGATGTGTCTTCAGTTTTCCGCTGCTCATTGTTACCCTGTAAACTGGGGGTCCTGGTAGGGACACACAAATACCAGACCAAATAAGCAAAAGTTGGGGAAATTAGCTTGAGCACACTCATGGCTAACGAGAGGCAGGGCAACGCAGCGAGATCTTTTATGCTATGTATACTGGTTCAGGTCAGTGAGGAGGCAAGCAGTTCAAACAATAACAATATTTATTAAATAAATATTGAAAAGTAAAAACACAAGCACACTCCTAACTAAGAAAAGAAAAGAGAGCAAGAGGTTGAGGGAAAATAAACCATACGCCACCTGTCCGAAGTCCTGGAGCAGCCAAATTGAAGATGGAGAAACCCAGCGTGGAGACCGAGGGGAATCTGTGGAGCCGAGCGGCAGTGAGGTGAGGGTGAAGATCCAAAAGGAACTTCGAGTGATTTCAGCAAGAGTGTAAGTGATTTCAGCTCAGTCCAGTGAGAGTCCTGAAGAGCTCCCAAAGTGGGGCAACTTTTATAGGGACAGAACTATCGCAGGCTAGTCTAGTTTTTGCAAGAAAACTGAGTTTTGGTCTAAGGACAAAGGCTCCGAAAGGTCGGGATTTGCATGATTGAGTTATGAACCGAATTGACAATGGTATAGCTGGTATGCAGATGGGGCTAGCTCGGCCGTTAAGTGCCTGGCTTGCCAGGATGCTTTCGCAGGCAAAGAGTCCTCTTTGTCTACCAATCAAGGTTGTTTCGGGTGGCTACCCCCTGAAGAGGAACTGGCTATATCTGGTACTTTACAACTATCGCCCATGCCTAGCTTCACGTTTGTCCGGCAGTGCCTAACAAACACTCAACTGATGGCGGGAAAAGGGCCGAATTATGATATCAAAATGATATCTCAGTTCACCAAAAACCAGACCAGAATGCCGTAGTAACATCATACTGGGGGCTCCTCAGTTTTTGATTCCATTGAGTTCCAATACCATATATCTGTGTCACATCTTCGTTACAGTGGCTGCAATTGTTTCTGGACAAGTGAATTCAGAAAGTGAGGCTGGAAAATTCCTATTTGATGTCATGGGGATTGGTCTATGAAGTCCCTCATAGTTCTGTTGTGGTCTTTGTGCAATTTAACACTTACATGAAATTTCCAGGAAAGGATATTGAAACTCTGTAACTTCATTCCACTGTAATCCAGTAAACATGATCTACAATGCCCTCTGTACTTTCACAAGAGTTTGGGGTGCAGAACCCTCACAAAGTGAAAACCATGAAAAACTCCTCTCTGCTTCCTCTCCCATTCTTTTCCGAGGCTCTCCTCTTCCAGTTCCCATGCAAAATGGAAAGGAAGGTGGAGGAGAGGGAAGCCTCACATGAGCTTTCTTTCCCCTCTCTGGGGCTCCTCCCTTCCAGTTCCTATGCAAAATAGGAGCAAAAGAGGATTGGGGGAAGTTTCATGCGAGTTCTTTGCACTGGGTCAAAATACATAGGAATGAGAGGGCGAGCTCTAGAGGCGGAAAAGAAGGCTTGTGTGAGGCTTCCCCTCCCACTTCTTTCTGTTTTGCCTTGATGTGAGTTCTCCATGCTGGGGCAAAATGCATAGGAATGGGAGGAAGAGAATGGGGGAAGGCAGGCACACTTGCAAATAATCAAATTCCCAAAGGTCATATCTGCAAATGTTGAGGGAGGATTGTAGTTCTAAATCAGTGTCTCCAGTCAGTACTGGGCTGCATGAAGCTTAATCTGAACGATAACGAAATGTTCCTAGTCAAGCATAGGAGTAGGGCCATTTCCACACTAGACTGTTATAGTGCTATTATTTCACTTTTAACATCCTATGGAATCCTAGGGTTTGCAGTTTAGGGAGGATGTTGAAAGTGGAATAATAGCACTGTAACAGTCTAGTGCAGAAATGGCCTAGATCAGAGAACAGGAATTCAATTAGTGCTATATGAGTTAAGACTCCTTTTGAAGAATCAGCTTCACACTTTGAATGTACTTCTGGATTCAGCTCTGAAGTGAATCCAGGTTTTGGTGGTAACCAAGAGTGTGTTGGCTGGCGTACCAAAGGTATCTGTTCCTAGGCCCTTTCCTCAGCTTACCTGTGTCTGGCGTGGTCACGCAAGGATCACGCGAGCAGCCTCTTCCATGAGGCTCTCACATCCCCACTGCTTCGGCTCTGCAGGAGCTGCCTGCCAGCCAGCAGGCAACATGAGGGCTCCACCTCTTCCTTCCACAGTGCAGCTGGGTATTTTCCCAGGCTGTGCTGGAGGAGGAAGCATGAGGGCCATGGGTCCAGAGGTTCCGCACATATAGTAAATGCGTGTGGGTCCCCGGAGTGATCATGCACCATTTTCGGCTAAAAGCCAAAAATGATATGGTGCGCAATTGGCGCCTGTTGGCGCTGGCAGCATCTCATGATTGCAAGGACGTCATCTGAAACACTCCTCGCAATCGCACGATGCTCTGGAGGCCCTTTCGCATGACAAATGCCATGCGAAAAGGGCCCTAGAGTTGTTTTAGCTACTGTGTTACACTCTATGTAGTACTGCCTGCCTCTGAGAAGAGGTTAGAAACCTCAACTGGTACAGAACCTGCTGCCAGGATGTTGAGCGCAATAAGTTAAAGGGAGCATGTAATTTCCTTGTTACATAGTTTCACTTGTTATCTATCTCTTTGGGACACAGTTTGTAGTGTTAGTTATGATTTTTAAAGCCCTACATAAGTCTGGGCCAGGCTACTTGGAAGGCTATTGTCTCCCATACGGCCGCTGGATTTAACGATTTTCAAGAGTTTCCTTTCATTGTGTTTGCATTTAGATACATCCCCTTACATATTTCCTTTCTCCCTTGATGAAATTCTGGAGTAGCCCTTTCTGAAAGTTAATTTGGCCTGATGTAATGATTGAGGTCAGACACATCTGTAATGGAATATTATGGACTCTTTCCTAGGTAATTCTATTATTAAAAGCAGTGCCAGAATTAATTAACTTGAGTACTCGTTCTACTGCTTTTGATTCTTAATAGTTTTCTTTCTGCATATGTTAATGAATTGTTGAACATTTGTTATGTGTACATCTTTATTATGCAGATAAAAACTGTGGTTTTTTGTTTTGTTTTTGTTTTTTAACTCAGAGCTGGCCCTTGTTTGGTGCTATCACAAACAGAGACCCACTGAGTGGGAAATCAGAAAGTCTTCTCAATGATTAGCAACTTCCTGTCTCTGGAACTCCTGACCAAGGAAGGCTAGTCTGGTTCCCACCCTATTCTTGTGCCCACAGGTGTTTGTTTGTTCTTTTGTTTGTCTGTTTGTAGAAAATTCAGACAGGCTTTTGGTGTTCAGACTGGTCTTTCTTTCTTTTTTTAGATGAATGGATACTCTCACTTCTTTTTATTAACATATTGAACAGAATTTTTAAATATCTTTTTAGTTTTTAATTGTATTTCTTTCCTTTCTTAGGGTTCTCTGTTTCTAGATCAGACTTGGATCCTTCAAGTAGAGGACTTTCCTTGGTGAAATACAAGTACCACCCTCCATCTTATTAGTGATTGTTTATTCAATATCAGTACCATTTTGATGAATCGGTATTGCTTGTATGACCTGCCACATCTCCACTGAACAATACGAAGATCCAGCAAGGGACACACTGTATACACAAGTCCCAGATTTCTTCTTCTTCTTTGTTTTTAATTGTATTGTTCAGTTCCTTGCAGAAAGCGATTATAATTTACCTGATGGACGTGGTATTATTGTCATCATTGTGATCTGAAATCTGTTCAAAAATAACTTTCAAGACTGAAAACCCATCTCAGTTACTTCCACGGCTAAAGAACACTGGCCAGCCACTGTACTCTTCCCCTTCTTATTTTGTGCATTTGCTCCTTTCTAAAAATGAGAAACAAACAAACTCAAAATATTTCATTATATACCACAGTGGTTCTGAACCTGTGGGTCCCCAGATGTTCATGGACTTCAGCTTCCAGAAACCCTGAGCATTGACCATAGTGGCTGGGGCTTCTGGGAGCTGAAGTCCACGAACATCTGGGGACCCACAGGTTCAGAACCACTGATATACCAGCACAAAATATGTGAGAGTGATTTGGGAGAGGGCTAAGTTATAAAACCACTCCTAAAACTTCACTCCCTTAATTTCCATTGATATATAATAAGAATCTATAATTGGCAGATTTCTTGCATTTCCTTTAAAACATCCCTATTTCAATGAAACAGTGAACAGAGATGAAATGTCATCCCAATGGAGAGAATTAGTGGGGCAGTGAAGATTCTGTCCCCCATATATACTACTGTATATACACTCCCCCATATATACTCCTCCATATATACGCCCCAATATATACTAATCCATATATAGTCCCCTATATATACTCTTCCATATACACTCCCTCATATATACTACTCCATAAATACTCCCCCGTATATACTCTTCAATATATACTCGATATATACTCCCTCATATATACTCAGCCATAAATACTCCCCCTTACAAACTCCTCCATATATACTTGGCCATATATATTCCCCTATATAAAATCCCTCATAAATAGTCCCCCATATATACTCCCCCATATATACTTCCCCATATATACTCCCCAATATATACTCCTCCATATATACACCCCCATATATACTACTCTATATATATTCTCCATATATACTCCCTAATATATACTCCCCCATATATACTCCCCCATATATACAGCCCCATATGTACTCCTCCTTATATACTCCACCATATATACTTTCCCATAAAAACTGCCCCATATATACTCCCACATATATACTCCCCCATGTCTACTCCCACAAATCTACTCCTCCATGAATACTTCCGCATATCAACTACTCCATATATACTTCTGCATATCTGCTCCACCATATCTACTCCTCCATATCTACTCCCACATATATACTCCTCCATATCTACTCGCACATACATACTCCTCCATATAAATTCCTCCATATATACTTCAACATATATACTCCTCCACATATACTCCCCCATATGTACACCCAAATATATACATCCCCATATATACCCCTCATATAAACTCCCCCATATATACTCCCCCATTTATAATCACCCATATATACTCCTCCATATATACTCCGCCAAATATACTCCTCAATATATACTGCCCAATATATACTCCTCCATATATACTGCCCCATATATATTACCCCATATAAACTCCTCCATGTATACTTCCCCATCTATACTCCCCAATATATATTCCCCCATATATACTCCCCAATATAAAATCCTCCATATATACTCCCCCATATAATACTCCATATATACTCCACCATATATACTCCCCCATATATGCTCCCCCATATATACACCTTCATATATGCTCTGCCATATATACTCCTCAATATATACTTCTCTATATATACCCCCCATATATACTCCACAACATATATTCCCCCATATATACTGCCCCATATGTATTCCTCCTTATATACTTGCACATATATGCTCCCCCTTATATATTCCCCCATATATACTCCCAAATATATACTCCTCAATATATGCTCCGCCATATATACTCCTGAATATATACTCCTCTATATATACTCACCAATATACTCCTGAATATACTCCCCATATTTACTACGCCATATATACTCCCCCATATAAACTCCTCCATATATTTTCATCAATATATCCTCTTCCATATATACTCCCCCATGTATACTACCACATGTATACTCCTCCATATATACTCGTCCCATATACACCTCAATATATATTCCGCCATATATATTCCCGCATATATACTCCCCCATAAATACTCCTCCATATATTCTTACGCATATTTACCCCATATAAACTCCCCCATATATGCTCCCCCATATATACTCCTAAATATATACTCCCCTCATATATACTCCTCCACATTTAATCACCATATATATTGCCCCATATATACTCCACCATCTACACTCCCCCATATATACAACCCTATATATACTCCCCAATATATACTCCAAAATATATACCCCTCATATATACCCCTCGTATATACTCCCCAATATATTCTTCCCAATATATACCCCCCTATATATACTGCCATGTATATACTCCTCTCTATATACTCCCCCATATATACTCCCCCATTTATAGTTCCCATTACATTCTTCCCGATAAAAACTCCCCCATATAAATTTCACTATTTATAATCCCCCATATATACTCCCGCATATATACCCCATATATATACTTCCGCATACTAACTCTCCCATATATACTCCTCAACATATTCTCCCCCATGTTACTAGCCCATATATACTCCTCCATATATACTCTCCGATATATACTCAGCCATATATACTCCCCTATATATACTACCCCATATATACTCCCCCTTATTTACTCCTCAATATATACTTCCGCATATCTAATCCTCAATATATACTTGCGCATATCTACTCCTCCATATATACTTATGAATATCTACTCCCCCATATCTACTCCTTTATATATACTACCCCATATATCCATATATCCTCCCCCATATATCCTCCCCCATATATACTCCTCCATATATACTCAGCTAGGAATACACCTGCATATATATTGCCCCATATATACTCCCCCACATATTTTCCTCATTTATACATTTATACATACTCCCCCATATATACTCCACCATATATAGTCCTGAATATATACTCCCCTATATATATTCCTCCCTACATACTTCCTCATACATACTCCCCCACAGATATTCCTCCATATATACTCCCCATATATACTCCCCTATATATACTCCCCATATATACTCCTCCATATATACTCCCTCATATATACTCCTTGTCAGGGTCTCCAGCCCCACCGGCCCCGCCGGAGCCTCGGAGGCCGCCACGGAGATGGCGTCCGAGGCCGAGGGCACGCCGGCCTCCTCGTGAGTCGCGGCAGAGGCCTCCCGCACCGAGGACGGCCAGCCGGCCGCCGACGGGGGCTACGCCGCCACGGAGGGGGCCGCGGAACAACCCACTGCCGGGGACAGTCGCCCGGCCATCCCCGCAGGTCCCACCACTGGGGGGGAGGTCACAGAACCTACCGCTGCGGCAGACAGCCATCCGGACATCAGCACGAGTCCCGCCGCCGAGGAGGAGGTCGCTGAACCACCCACCGCGGAGGACGGCCGCCCGGGCACCGCAGCAGATCTCGCCACCACGGAGGGGGCTGCAGGACCTTCCGTCGCCGAGGGGGAACGCCCGGACGCCGCCGAGGACCTTACCGCCGGGGAGGAGGCCATCGGGCCCCCTCCCACGTGGCGACAGCGACGGCAGGCCAAGGAGGCCGCCCGACACTCCTGTCGGCTATTGGAGCGTCGGGCGGCAAGCTCACAGCTGGCTGATCACGCGCAGCTGTGAGGCAGGCAGAGGACCTGCAGCTGCGTGAGGGCTGCAGGATTGGTCGGCGCCGATCCAGGGGCCCATTTAAGGCCGGAAGGAGGACAAGTCCGGCACGGGGCAACAACCGTCGGGATTCCTGCGCCGTCGGTCTGTCCCGGGACCTGTGCCTGCCATAGCTCCGTCCGGAGGAACTGCCAGCCAGCTGCCTCTTCGTTGCCAGGGTGAGGAAACCCCTTCCCTTTGTTACTTCGTTTGCCTGCTGCAAGGTCTGCTTTTGTTTACTGCACTGCTGGCTGGAATTCTGAGGCTGGCCTCGGCCTGAGACCACCCTAGCCTGCCCGGCCCCGCCCTGCCACCGACACTCCTCCATATATACTCCCCCATACATACTCCCCCATACATACTCCCCCATACATACTCCCCCATATATACTATTCCATATATACTCCACCATTTATAGTACCCCATATATACTATTCCATATATACTCCACGATTTATAGTCCCCGATATACACTCCTCCATATATACTCCCCCATATACACTCCTCTATGTATATTCCCTCTTATATACTCCTGCATATATACTTCTCCATATATACGCTGCCATATATACTCCCGCATACGTAGTCTTCCATATGTACTCCCCCATATATACTCCCCCATATATACACCTCCATGTATAATCCCCCATATATACTCCCCCATATATACTCCTCCATAAATACTTCCCCATAAATACTTCCCCATATATACTCTCCCATATATACTCTTCCATATATACTACCACATATATACTCCTCCATATGCACAACCCCATATTTTTTCTAACCATATATACTCCCCATATATACACCTTCATATACACTCGGTCATACAGTCCTAAGTATATGCTCCGCCATATATAATCCCCCATATATACTCATCCATATATCCTTCCACGTATAAACTTCTGCATATACAATTCCCCATGTATACTACCCCATATATTTTGCCCCATATATACTCCTTCATATATACTCCTACATATATACTTCTGGATATATACTTCCGTATAAATACTCCCCCATATATATCTCCCATATATACTCCTGCATAAATACTCCCCTTTATATACTCCTCCATAAATACCACCCAACATATATTTTTCAATATATACTCTCCCATATAAACTCTACCAGATATACTCCCCATATGAACTCCCACATATATACTTGTTTATATATACTCACCTATATATTCTCCTTCATATATACCCCCATCTTTACTCCCCATATATACTCCCCGATATAATCTCCTCCATATATTGTCCACAAATATACTCCCCCATATATACTCCCCCATTTATACTCTTCCCTATATTATATTCTTTCATATATATTACTCCATATACTCCTCCACATTTATTCCTTCATATATACTACTCCGTATCCTCCCCCATATATACTCCTCGATATATACTCCTCCATATACACTCCCCGATATATACTGCCCTCTATATACTCCTTCATATATACTCCAGCATATATACTCCTCCATATTTACTCCTCGATATATAGTCCTCAATATATACTCCTCGATATATACTTCCCCATTTATACCCCCCATATATATTCCAAAATATATACAGCCCAATATGTACACCTCCTTATAAACTCCCCCATATATATTCCCCATATATACTTCAGAATATATACTCGACCATATACACTCCTCGATATGTAGTGCCGAATACAAATTCTCTACCATATATACTCCCCCAGATATACTCCCCCATGTATACTTTTCTATATATACTCACCTAAATATACTCCCTAATATATTCTCCTTCACATACACTTCCCCATCTTTTCTCCCACATATATACTCCCTGATATAAAATCCTCCATATGTTCTACCCAAGTATACCACTTAATATATACTCCGCGATAAATACTCCCTATATATACATCCCCAGCTATAATAACCCATATATTCTAACTAATATATACTCCCCCATATATGCTCCCCCAAATATACTCCTCCCTATATACTTCCTCATATATACTTCCCCACATATATTCCTACATATATACTACTACATATATACTTCCCCATATATCCTCCACCATATATCCTCCACCATATTTACTCCCGCATATATACTCCTCCATATACACACGCCCATATATACCGCCCTATATATACTCCCTCATATATACTCCTCCATATATACTCCTTCATATTTACTCCTTGATATATACTCCCCAATATATACTCCTTGAAATATACATAAATACTCCCCCATAAATATTCCAAAATATATACAGCCACATATGTAGTCCTCCTTTTAAACTCCCCATGTATACTCCCCCATATATACTATCCCATAAAAAATCCTACATATATACTCCCCCGGATATACTACCCCATATATACTCCCCCATATCTAGTCCTCCATAAATACTGCCCCATATGTACTCCTCCTTAAATACTCCCCCATATACACTTCCCCATACATACTCCCCAATATATACTCCGCCAGAGATACTCCCCATATATCTTCCCCGATATATACACCCTAATTAAAACTTCCCCATATATACTTCCGAATAAAATTTTCCCCATATATACTCCCCCATATATAGTCCCCCATATATACTCCCTGATATCTACTCGTCCATATAAACTCCCGCATATCTACACCTCCATATATACTCCCTCATATATACTTCCCCATATATACTCCCCCATATATACTCCCCAGTATACATTCCCCCATATGCACTCCCCCATATACACTCGCCGATATATACTCCCCAATATATACTCCTCTATATATACTCACCCATATATACTCCCCAATTTATTCTCCTTCATATATACACCCCCATCTTTACTCCCCCATATCTACTCCCAGATATAAACTCCTCCATATTTTCTCCACTCTATATAGTTCCCCATATAAACTCCATCATACATACTCCTCCATATATATTCTCCCATATATAATCCCCATACATACTACTCCATATCCACTCCCCTAAATGTAATCCCCCACATATACAAACCAATATATACTACCCCATATGAACCCCCCATATATACTCCCCCACATACACTACCCCTTATATACTCACCTATATATACTCCTCTATATATGCTTCCACATATCAATTCCTCCATATATACTCCTCCATATATGCTTCCACATATCAATTCCTCCATATATACTCCTCCATATATACTTCCACATATCAACTGCTCCATATATACTCCTCCATATATACACCCGCACATATACTCCTCCATATATAGTCTACAATATATACTTCCCTATATATACTCCTTCATATGTACTCCTACATATATACCCCCATATATAATCCCCTGTATATACTATTCCACATGAACTCTCTGATATATACTCTTCCATATATACCTCACCATATATACTCCCCTATATATACTCCCCCATAAATATTCCTCAATACTCTTCCGTATATACTCTGCCATATATACTCCCACATATATAATCCCAAAGGTGAACTCCCCCATATATACTCCCCATATATACTCCCCAAATATACTCCCTCACATATAATCCTACTTTTATACTACTAAATATATAATCCCTAATATATACTCCCCGATTTATGCTTCTGCACAAATCCATCCCCATATATACTCCTCCATATATAGTCCCCCATTTATACTCCCCCATATATATTCATCCATCTATACTCCCCTATATATACTCCCCCATATACACTCATACATATACACTCCCCAATATATACTCCTCCAAAAATACTCCTCTTTATATACTGTTCCATATATACTCCCCAATGTATACTCTGCCATACATACTCCCCCATATATAATCCTCGACATTTACTCCTCCATATATGCTCCCCCACATATACTCCTACTTATATACTCCCCTATATATTCTCCCACATATACACTCCTCCATATATACTCCCCAGATATTCTCCCACATATAAACTCCTCCATATATACTCCCCAGATATACTCCCCATATATACACCTCCATATATACACTTGTATACATACTCCTGTATACATACTCCTCCATATATCTTCCCCCAGATAAACTCCTCCATATATACTCTTCCATATATACTCTCCCCTGTATACACCTCTGTATACACTGGACCATATATCAACTTCCATATATACTCTCACATATATACTCCTTCATATAAACTCCTCCATTAATAATCCCCCATATATACTCCTCCATAAATTCTCCCTGCTATAAATTCCTCCATATATACTCCTCCATATATAGTGCCCCTTATATACTCCTTCGTATATATTCCCAGTATATACTCCTCCAAATATACTCCTCTATATATAGTTCTCCTTATATACTCCTCCATATATACTCCCCCATATATACTGCTCCATATATACTACCCCGTATATGCTCCGCCATATACACTGCTCTATATATACCCTGCAATATATACCCGTCCTTATAAAGTCCTCTACATGTAATCCTCCTTGTATACTACTCCATATATACTCCCCCATAAATACTCCTCCATATATAATCCCCAATATATTCTCCTTCATATATACTCCCCATATATAGTTTTCCATATATACTTCACCATATATACTTCCCCACATATACTCCCCCACATATACTCCCCTATATATACTTCTCCATATATACTCGCCCATATATACTCCTCCATTTATGCTCCCCCATACATACACGTCAATATATACTCCTCCATATATAGTCATACTTATATATTCCCCATATATACTCCTCTTTATGTACTCCCTCTTATATACTCCTACTTATAATCCTCCATATATACTCCCCGATAAATACTAAACCATATATGCTTCTCCACAAATCAATCCCCATATATACTCTCCCATACATACTACCCATATGTACTCCCCCATATATACTACTCAATAATTATTCCTGCATGTACACTCCCCCATAAACACTCCTCCATATATACTCCACAATCTATAATGCTCCATATACACTCCTCAATAAATACTCCCCCATATACACTCCCCCATATACACTCCCCCATATACACTCCCCCAGATATACTCCTCCAGATATACTCCGCCACATATAGTCATCAATATGTACTCCCCCATATATGCTCCCCGTATATACTCCCCCCATGTATACTCCTCCATATATACTCCCCCACATATAGTCCACCATATGTACTCCCCCGTATATACTTCTCCATATATACCGCCGAAATTTACTCCTCCATACATGGTCCCCCATATATACTCCTCCATATCTACTTCCTCATATATACTCCTCCCTATGTACTTCCCCATATATACTCATCCATATGTACTCCCCCATATATACTCCCCGAAATATACTCCTCCATATATAGTCCTCCATATATACTCCCAAATATATACTCCGCAATATATACTCTGGAATATATACTCCTCCATATATAGTCACCCATGTATACTTCTCCATATATACTTCCCCATGTATACTCCTCTCTTTATACACGTCTATATATACTCCCCCATATGTACTAATCCATATATTATCCACCATATATACTCCTCCACATTTTCTCCCCTATATATACTGCTCCATATATACTTCACCCTATATACTTTGCCATATATACTGCCCTACATGTAGTCCTGCATATATACTCCCCATTTATGCTCCTCCATATATCCGGACCCATATATGCTGTTCCATATCTGTTTCCTGATATATACTCCTCCATATATACTCCTCCATATGTACTCCCCCATATACATTCCCCCATATATACACATCCATATATAAACATCCATATATACTCCCCCATATGTACTCCTCCATATCTATTCCACCATATAAACTCCAAATATATACTCCTCCATACATACGCCTCCATATATACCTACCATATATACTCCTCCATATATACTACCCCATATATACTGCCAAATATTAACTCAGCCATATATACTCCTCCATATAAACTGCACTGTAAATACCTCTCGATATATACTATGTCATATATACCCCTTGTTGGTGGCAGGGCAGGGCCGGGCAGGCTAGGGTGGTCTCAGGCCGAGGCTAGCCCCGGAATTCCAGCCAGCAGCACAACAAACAAAAGCAGACCTTGCAGCAGGCAAACGAAGTAACAAAAGGAAGGGGTTTCCTCCCCCTGGCAACAAAGAGGCAGCTGGCTGGCAGTTCCTCCGGACGGAGCTTCGGCAGGCACGGGTCCCGGGACGACCGAGGGCCAGGTATCCCGACGGGTTTTTGCCCGGTGCCAGATTTGCCCTTTTCCGGCCTTAAATGGGTCCCTGGACCGGCGCCCCCAAATCCTGCAGCTCCCGCGAGCTGCAGGTCCTCTGCCTGCCTTACAGCGACGTGAGCAACCAGCTGTGAGCGCTCCGCCCGACGCTCCAGTAGCCGACGGGAGTGTCGGGCGGCCCCCTTTGGCCTGCCGTCGCTGTCGCCACGTGGGAGGGGGTCCAGTGGCCTCCCCCCCGGTGGGGGGCCCCGGCGGCGTCCGGGCGTTCCCCCTCGGCGGCGGAAGGCCCCCAGCCCCTCCCGTGGTGGCGGGTTTTCAGGGCGTCCGGGCGGCCGTCCTTGCGGCGGGCGGCTCCACGACCTCCCCCCGGCAGCGGGACTAAGTTGGCGGCCAGGCGGCCCCACCCGCGGGGTTCCGGGCCCCCCCCAGGGCGGCGGCCGTCCACGGCACGGGAGGCCTCTCCACGCCGCGAGGGGGCCCGGCGTCCCCTCGGCCTCAGGCACCATCTCCACGGGGGCCTCCGAGGCTCCAGGGGGGCCCGGGGGCCCCACATTTTCCCCTCCCATGGATGCTCCCCCCCGGGCGGCCGGGGGGCGGATACCGGGGTGAAAGGCGCAAACCCAGGCGGGGAGCATAACCCCAGGCGTTTCCAGGACGTTCCTGGGGCCCGTACCACGCCAGTCGATCAGGTACTGGAGACGGGCATGGCGGGGGTGGGAGCCGATCTCTGCGACTTAAACTCTGCCCCCCCGTCGAGACAGGGGGCCCGGGAGGTGCCCTGGGTGACACGGCGCCCCCCTGCGGCCGGCTGCGCGCGAGCGGTGGAACCCGGGTGGATCCGGAGGGAGCGGGGGAGCTGCAGATGGAAGGCCACAGGGTTGATTAGCCGTGATCGTGAAAGGGCCAAATAACGCGCATCCAGCTTACGGTTGGGGCGGGTGGCCCGAGGAAACGGGTGGACAGCCAGACCTGCTCTCCAACCCGAGGGGGCCCCCGGCTGACGGGGACTGCTGTACGTTTGTACCCCTCTTTGGCTTCCTCGAGCTGCTTCCGTAGGACAGCCTGCAAGGCGTGGAGCTCCTGTAACCACGGGGTCGGCACTGGCACAGCCGATGGAACCCCGATGGGGGGGAAACCATCTCGGGTGGTCCCGGGGTGGCCAAAAAGGGGACTTTGGGTCGAGGCGTGGACCGCATTATTTTTGGGGAATCGGCCACGGAAAAGAAGGTCACTCCAGGAGTCCTGCTGGTAGCAACATAGCAGCGAAGGTATTGCTCCAACCGCGTTGGTTTGTTCCGCGGGCCCATCTGTTTGGGGTGGTGGGCTGAGGACAGGAGCTGTTTAATGCCCAAAAAGCCGGGAGAAAGCTCCGCCAAAGCGGACCGTGAATTGCATCCCCATCTGTGACTTTTCCTTTCCCGGAGGCCCACCCGGGAAGACGTGCTGCAACCAGGCGGGCGGCTCCTTGGCCGGGGGGAAGCGGGCACGGCACGAAGTGGGCCATTTTGGGTAAATAAGTCCACTATCACCAGATGGTAGTGTGGCCCTTGGATCCCGGTATTTCAGTAATAAAGTCCATGGAGCCCAAAGCGCCAGGGACTAGCTGGAGTGGGAGGGGTTGGCGCCCGGTAGGCCTTCCGGAAGGGTATTTGGCCCGGTGGCACACAGGGCAGGAGCAGACATACCGGTCCACATTTTTCCCGACCCGGGGCCACCAGAATTCCCACAACCAGGTACAGTGTCTTAAAAGTCCGAAGTGCCCGGCCAACTCCCGTCATGGCAGAGGCGGAGGACCTCCTCGCGGCAGGGTCCGGCTGGCACAAACAGCCTGCCGCGGTGGAAACAGTCCCTCCCGTCGGGACCAGGGGGAGGGGGACCGGCGCCCATAGCCTCTCCCGGAACGGCTCCCCAGCCTGGGCTGCACGTATGCGCTGCGAAAGGCCGTTATTAACGGGGGCGGGTTCTCAGGGCCAGGATAGTGGACCGAGCCTCGAGTTCCCCGGTGGCGGCGTACTCGGGCTTCCGTGAAAAGGGCGTCCGCTCGGGTTGGACCCCGGGGGGAAAACCAGCCGGAAGTCGAGCGGGAGAAGAATTGGGCCTCCGCATCTGTCGTGGGGTCAGTTTGCGGGCAGTCTGAAAATCCCAGGTTACGGTGGTCCGTCCGCACCTGTACTGGATGCTGGGCCCCTTCCAGGAGGTGACGCCAGGCCCCCAAGGCCTTTTTCACGGCCAGGAGCTCCTTCTCCCAGATGGTGAAATTTTTGTTCGGGAGGAGTGAGCGGTGGGAGTGGTAGGCGCACGGAGCAGTTCCCCCTCGGGGCCCGCGGGCTGGAGCAGGACTGCCCCACGGCCAGTCACGGTCCCCCAGAGAAGGCCCGCTTGAGATCGGGGTGTTGCAGGATCGGCCGTCGCGAACTGATTTTTGAGGCGCTCGAAGGCCAGCTGAGCCTCTCCCCCCCGGGAATGGCGCCTTGCCCCGGAGAACCCTGGTAATGGGCGCCGCCAACGCCGCATAGTCAGGGTAACTTCCGGTAAAAATTCCGAACCCAGGAAGCGTTGCAATCCTTGCGGCACCCTGGGGGCCCCCACGCACGATTGCCTCTACCTTGGCCGGATCCATCTCGATCCCCCTCTGCGTCACCCGGTAGCCCAAGAATGACCTCCCAGAGGTCGAAAGGGGCACTTCTCCAGCTTGGCGTATAGCCGGTGTTCCCCCAGACGCTGCAAGACCGTGCGGAGTGTCATCATGCACCTGTTGGTTGGGTGAGCAGATGAGGAAGTCATCTAGGTAATAATCACGAACCGGTCGAGCAGGCGCGGAACATGTCGTTCACAAAATGTTGGGAAAACCGCCGGAGCATTGCATAGCCCAACGGCATCACGGTGTATCCTAAGCCCGTATCGGGTTTGGAACGCCGTCTTCCATTCATCCCCCCCCTCGGATGCGCACAATTATAGGCCCCCCGCAGGGCCCGTTTCGTGAAACCCCGCATGCCGCGGGGTTCCCGAAGTTCCGGGATGAGCGGAGGGGGGAACGGTTGGATGGTGATCCGATTGAGGGCACGGTAGTCATTGCAGAGCCGGAGCTCCCCCACTTCTTGCGCACAACAGAACAGGGGCCCCTGCCGGAGATGTGGAGGGGGGGACAAGCCCCCGGCCGGTTCTTCTCAGAAAATCCCTTTGGGCGGCCAACTCAGGTTCGGAGGGCGTGATCCGGCCCGCAGGGATCGGGGCCCCCCAACCAGGTCTATTGGGAGTCATAACCCGGGGCAGAGGAGATGGTCGGCCTCCTTCAGGTCGAAGACGTCCGCATATTCCTGGTACTTGAGCGGAACGTACCCAGGAATGGCCCCTGGGCCCCCGCGCGGCCATCAGGCGCTCCGGCCAGCAATTTCCCGGCAGTAGGGGGGCGCAAACAGCACCTCGCGTCGTGACCAGGGAATGGGGGGCGTGGGCGAGAGCCACGGCATACCCAGCACCACTGGGAAGTGGGGCGGTGGCACCAGGAAGCGGATCCGCTCACATGCCCTGGATCTCCAACTCCACTGGGGCGGTCTGGTGGGGACCGGTCCCCAGCGCAGCAACCGTCCATCAATCGCTCCACCGACCGGGCCTCGGGGAGCGGTTCCAAAGGGATGAAGGTCCCGAGCGAACTGGGCGTCGAGGAAATTGTTGGATGCGCCGGAATCTTCATGGCCCCCACCGGAAACCCCCGGAGTCGCCGAACGTCACCGTCGCGGCCACTAGCAGGGGATCTCGCTTGGGTTCCGATGAGCATCCAGGGCCTTGGTTACAAGCTCCCCCCGGCCCTCTAAACCTGGGGTAGGGCGTTTTCCCCACCTCCCTGCCGGGGCGGATTTGGCAGGGCACACCCAGGCAAATTCCCCCGACCCACAATACAAACAGAGCCCCGCGCTGGCGACGCTCCCTCTCCTCCGGGGGCAGGGGGGCGGCCCGCCCAGCTGCATGGGCTCTCCCAAATCAGGCGGACTACTGGATGTGCCGGTCCTGGTAGGCAGGTGGCAACTCCCGGGGCGCGGCAGGCCCGGGCCGGGCCCCGACCCTAGGCTGCGTGCCTGGCACCGCTGTCCGGTGGGCCTGCCTGCGCCTCCAGCCACCCTCTCCCAAAAGGGGCCCGTTGTATACCCTCCGGGTAGGGGGGGGTAAGCTGCGCGCCAGTTCGTCCAGGATCTCGGCTGCCAAACCGGCCCGGAAATGGTCTTTGGGGGGCGGATTTTAGTCCAAGTCTTGGGCCAACAAGCAAAAGGCAGTGGTGTATTCCTTCACCACCCCCTTTCCCCGCTGCAGCTGGCGCAGCTGGCGGCTAGCGGTCTCGGTCCGCACAGGGTCGCCCCAGACCTCCCGGAAGGCCTGCAGGAAGGCCACCAACTGTCAAGGATGCCACTGTTCTGACGCAGAGGGCGGGCCCCCTGGGCAGGGGAACCAGACAGCAGGCTTATGATGAACGCCACCTGGGCCCGCTCGTTCGGGGAAGTCCTGGCCAGTACCTGGATGTACAGGCGGCATTCACAATGAAGGTCTCAGATCCGTCGGGTCCCCTGAGAAGCGCTGCGGGACAGCAATCGGAAACTTCCGCGGGGGGCCGGACCGCTTGCAGCTGCCCCCCCTAACTGCAGGTTCTGCAGGGCCTGGGGGAATTGGTCCCCCTGGGTTCAGGTTTTGGTTCTCCTGCGCTTGGGGAGCCACCTGGGGCCCCCAAAGGGCCGCATTCTCTCCCTCCATCCTGCCCGGCAGGTGACAGGGCAACAATCTGTTGGTGGCAGAGCGGGGCCGGGCAGGCTAGGGTGGTCTCAGGCCGAGGCTAGCCCCGGAATTCCAGCCAACAGCGCAACAAACAAAAGCAGGCCTTGCAGCAGGCAAACGAAGTAACAAAAGTTCCTCCGGACGGAGCTTCGGCAGGCGCGGGTCCTGGGACAGACCGACGGCGCAGGTATCCCGACGGTTGTTGCCCCATGCCGGACTTGTCCTCCTTCCGGCCTTAAATGGGCCCCTGGACCGGCACCGGCCAATCCTGCAGCTCCCGTGCAGCTGCAGGTCCTCTGCCTGCCTTACAGCTGCTCAATATATACTCCTCCGTATATACTTCCCCATATATACTCCCACATACATACTCCCCCATATATACTCCTCAATATATACTAATCCATATACACTCCCCCATATATCCTCCACCATATACACTCCACAATAAACCCTCCTGAATATATACTCCCCCATATATACTCCTCCATATATACTGCCTCATATATACTCCTCCAGATATACTCCCCCATATATAGTCGTCCGTACATAATTCTCCATATATACACCTCCATATATGTTATGTCATATATACGTCTCCATATATACACCCCAATATTTACTCCCCCATATATACTACTCCATATATACTCCCCAATGTATACTCCACCATATATACTCCTCCATGTATACTCCTCCATATATACAACTCCATATATACTCCTCCATATATACTCCCCTACATATAGTCATCCATATGTACACCCCTACATAAAGTCCTCCATATGTACCCCCCATATATACCCTCTATATATCCCAAAATATATTCCTCCATAAATAATCCCCCATATATACTCCTCCATATATACTCCCCCATATATACTCCTTGATATATACTGCTCCATATATACTCCTCCATATATACTCCTCAATGTATACTCTCCCACATATACTTTTCCATATGTACTCCCCCATATATACTCCTCTATATATACTCCCCCATATATACTCCTCAATATATACTCCCCCATATATACTTCTCGATGTTTACTCCCCCATATATACTCCTCTATATATACTCCTCCATATAGACTCCTCCATATAGACTCCTCCATATAGACTCCCCCATATTTTCTCCCGCATACATACTCCTCCGTACATAGTGCCCCATATATACTCCCCATATACACTCCTCCATATATACTCCCCATATACACTCCTCCATATATACTCCCCATATACACTCCTCCATATATACTCCCCATATACACTCCTCCATATATACTCCCCCATACATATTGCTCCATATATACTCCCCCGTACATACTCCTCCATATATACTCCCCCGTACATACTCCTCCATATATACTCCTCCGTACATACTCGTCAATATATACTCCTCCATATATACTAATCCATATATACTCGCCCAGATATCTTCCACCATATACACTCCACCATACACTCACTTCAATATATACTCCCCCATATATACTCCTCCATATATACTACCCCATATATAGTCCTCCGTACATACTTCTACATATATATTCCTCCATATCTATTCTGCCATATATACGCCCCCATATATACTCCTCCACCTATAGTATTCGATAAGTATTCCCCCATATATACTCCTCCATATATACTCCCCCATATACACCTCCATATATACTCTGCCATATATACCCCTCAATATATACTCCCCGACATAAAGTCCTCCATATATACTCTCCCATTTATACTACCCCATATATACTCCTCCATATATGCTCCCCCATATATAGTCCTCCGTACATACTTCTCCATATATACACTTCCATATATATTCTGCCATATATGCGCCTCCCTATATACTCCCCCACACATAGTACTCGATAAGCACTCCCCCATATATACTCCTCCATATATACTCCCCCATATATACACCCCCATATATACACCTCTATATATACTCTGCCATATATACTCCGCAATATATAATCCCCGACATATAGTCCTCCATACATACTCCCCCATGTATACTCCTCCATATATACTCCCCCATATATACTCCTCGATATTTACACCCCCATATGTACTACTCCATATATACACCCAACAAATACTCCACCATATACACTCCTCCATGTATACTCCTCCATATATACTCCTCCATATATACTCTGCCATATATACTCCCCCATATATACTCTTCCACATATATTCCCCCACATATACTCCCCCATATGTACTCCCCCATATGTACTCCCCCATATGTACTCCCCCATATATACTCCCCCATATATACTCCTCCATATATACCCCTCCATATATATATACCCCAATATATACTCCTTCATAAATAATCCCCCATATATACTCCCGCATATATACTACCCCATATATTCTCCCCCATATATACTCTTCCATATATACTCCCCCACATATACTCCCCCATATGTACTCCCGCATATGTACTACCCCATATATTCTCCCCCATATATACTCTGCCATATATACTCCCCATATATACTCCCCCACATATACTCCCCCTATGTACTCCCCCATATATACTCCCCCATATATACACCCCATATATACTCCCCCATATATACACCCCATATATACTCCTTCATATATACTCCCCCATATATACTCAATCATATATAATCCCCTATGTGTATTCTCTCATATATACACCCCCATATATACTCCACCATACATGCTGCTGCATATATACTCCCCCATGTATACTTCCCCATATATACTCTCCCATATATACTCCTTAATATATATCCGTCCATGGATACTTCTCCATATATACACCCCCATATATATTCTCCATCATATATACACCCTGATATATACTCCCTAATATATACTCCCTTATATATAATCCCCCATGTATACTCCCCGATATATATTTTCCCATATATGCTGCTGCATATACACTACCTCATATATACTACTCCATATATACTACCCCATGTATACTCCTCCATGTATACTCCTCCATATATTCTCCCCATATATACTCTTCTATATAAACTCCTCCATTAATACGCCTCATATATACTCACCCATATACACTCCGCCCTATATACTCCCCATATATACTCCTTCATATATACTCCTCCATTTATACTCCTCCATATATACTCCCCATATATATTCCTTCATATATACTCCTCCATTTATACTCCTCCATATATACACCTACATATATACTCCCCCATATATACTCCCCCATATATAATACCCCATATATACTCCTCCATATATACTCCCCCATACATACTCCCCCATACATACTCCCCCATACATACTCTTCCATACATAGTGTCCGATATATACTCCCTCATATATACTCCTCCATATCTACTCCCCAATATGTACTCCGCAATATATACTCTTCCATATATACTCCCTCATATATACTCATATATATATGAGTATATACTCATATATACTCCTCCATACATACTCCCCATATATATTCCCCCATATATACTCCCCCTGATGTACTTCCCGAAATATACTCCTACATATGTACTCCTCCATATATTCTCGCCTATATTTACTCTTGCATATATTCTCTCCCATATATACCCTCCCTATATACTACGTCATATATACTCCCCCATATGTACTCCCCTATATATACTCCCCCATATATTCTCCCCATATATACACCCCAATATACACTCCTCCATATATCCTCCCGCATATATAGTTCCCAATATATACTCCTATGTATACACTCCCCCATATATACCACCATATATACTCACCCGTATATACTCCTCTATATATATGCTCCCCCATATATACTGCCCCATATATACTGCCCCATATATACTGCCCCGTATATACCCCCTCATATATACTCCCCAAATTAAACTCCCAAATATAAACTCCCCCATATATACTCCTCCATATATACCTCAGCATATCAACTCCCCCACATATACTCCTCCATATATACTACCCCATATATACTCCCCAATATATACTGCTCCATATATACTCTCCCATATATACTCCACCATATATACTCCCCCAAATTTAAGCTTTGATGTATACTCCTCCATATACACTATATATATATATACTACCCTATATATATTCCTCAAATATATACTTGTCCATATATACTCTTCCATATATACCCCTCAAAATATACTCCTCCATTTATACTCCTCTATATATACTCCCCCATTTATATTCCCCCATATAAACCCCTCCATATATACTTCCCCATATATACTCCACCATACATATTCCCTCATATATATTCCCTCATATATACACCTCCATATATACTTCCCCATATACACTCCCCCATATATACTCCTGTATATATCCTCACCCATATATACCCCTCAATATATACTCCTCAATATATACTCCCCCATCTTTACTCCCCCACATATACTCCCCTATATAAACTCCTCCATATACTCTCTCCCATGTATAATCCTCCCTATACTCCCCATATACACTCCACCATATTAATTCCTCCATATATTCTCTCCCATATATACTCCCTCATCTACTTCCCCATATACACTCCCCCATATATATTCCTCCACATATACTCCTCCATATATACTCCCCCATATCTGCTCCCCGATATATACTCCTCAATATATACTATTCCACATATACTCCCCCGTATATACTCCCCCTTATGTACTTCCACAAATATACTCCTCATATGTACTCCTTCGTATATGCTCCTCTATATTCACTCCTCCATATATACTCCCCCATATATACTCCTCCATATATTCTCCCCCATATTTTCCCCCAATATATACTCCCCCATATATATTACTCTGTATATACTCCTCCATATATACTGCCCATATATACTCCACCATATACTCCTCTATATATACTGCCCAACACATACTTCTAAATATATACTCCTCCATATATATTCCTCCATATATACTCCTCCATATATTCTCCCCCTTATATACTACTTCACATATACTCCTCCATATATACTTCCTCATATATACTCCTCCATATATATTTCCCCATATATAATCCCCCATATAAACTCCTCCATACATTCTCCCCAAATATACTTCCCTATATATACTCCCCAATATATACTACTCCATATATACTCCTCCATATGTACTCCTCCATATATACTTCCCCATATATCCTCCCCCATATATTCGCACCATATAACTTCGCCTATATATTCTCCCCTATATATCTTCCCTCATATTGCCTCCCCCATATATCCTCCCCCATATATCCTCCCCGATATATACTCCTTCATGTATACTCCTCTATATATACTTCCCCATATATACTCCCACATATAAACTCCCCCATATATACTGCCCCACATATTCTCCTCAGTATATACTCCCCATATACACTCCCCCATATATACTCACCCATATCTACTCCTCCATATATTTTTCCACATATCCACTCCTCCATATATACTTCCCCACATGTGCACCCCCATATATACTTCCCCACATGTACCCCCATATATACTCCTCCATATATACTGGCCCATTTATACTCCCCCATATATACTCCCCCATATACACTACTCCAGATATATTCCCCATATATACTTCCTCATATATACTCCTCCAAACATACTGCCCCATATATACTCCACCATATATACTGCCCCATATGTACTCCCCTATATATATCCTCCATATATACTCCCTCATATACACTTCTCCAGATATACTCCCCCACATATACTCCCCCATATATACTCCTCCATATATACTGCCCGATATATACTCAATATATACTCCTCCATATATACTCCCTCATATATACTCCTCCATATATACTCCCTCATATATACTCCCCTATATACTCCCTCTTATGTACTTACCCATATATACTCCCCATATGTACTCCTCCATATATCCTCCCCATATTTACTCCCCAATATATACTCCTCTATATATACTACTATATATATACTCCCCTATATATACTCCTGTATATATACTCCCCATATATACTCCTCAATATATACTCCGCCATATGTACTCCCCCATATATACTCCGCCATATATATTCCCCCATATATACTCCCCCATATATACTCCCCCATGTATACTCTTCCCTATATACTCCCCCATATATACTCCCCCATGTATACTCTTCCCTATATACTCCCCCATATATACTCCCCCATATATACTTCCCAATATATACTCCCCCATATATATTTCCCAATATAAACTCCCCCATATATACTTCCGCATATCTACCCCACTTATACTCCTCCATATATACTCCCCCATATATACTCCCCATATATACTCCCCCATATATACACCCCAATATATACTCCCCCATATATACTCCCCCATATATACTTCTGCATATCTACCCCACTTATACTCCTCCATATTTACTCCCCTATATATCCTCCCCATATATATTCCCTCATGTATACTGCCCGATATGTACTCTCCCATATATACTGCCCCATACATACTCCCCCATACATACTCCCGCATATATACTCCCCCATATAAACTCCCCAATTTATACTCCCCCATATATACTCCCCCATATCTACTCCTCCATATATACTTCTGGATATCAACTCCCCATATATACTCCTAGATATATATGACATCATCCAGCCCTTGGGCTTGGTCCCATGTGGTAGTATAGTTGCTGTTACCAAATAAACCCTTCACCTTGACCAAAGAGTTTTGAACATGACACATACATGAGCCAAAAGAGTCAGATTTGTACACCACAAAAATCTGAAAGCTTTGTGTGTAATGGTGACCCTGTGATTTCACACAGCATTTCCAGTTTCATCTGAGCCCATGTTAACAGCCAACTTTATAGGGGGGAAAAAATTAGGAACATTAGATTCATCACTCTTATAATGATGATTTATAAGCCTTTGTTCTAATTTTGTTTTAGATTACATAAAGAGCTTCTGCTATGGTTGTCTGGAGATGGTTTTTAAATTGAGTTATTCCTATCCTTTCATTTCTCCTTGATATCTCCTTACCGTATGTCTTAATTTTTCTACTCGTCACAATTTTGCCTTCTCCATTTTTTCCTTATCAGTACAATTGTTCAGCCACAGTTTCATCTTAATAAAGTTTTGAGATCTGTATCCATATAATGGTACACTGGGCCGTCCACATTTGCAGGTTTAACTCTTATCGATTTGAATATGTGAATTTTTGAACTTCTGCCCCCCACTTCAAGTGCTTTCTTTCTTGGGGAACATTCTCTCTCAGCAGCCCACCTCCATTCCTCCTCCTCCTCCACCAGCTGCTGCCTCTCCAGTTAAGGATGGCTCACAGCCCAATTTCTCAGCACCACAAACCCTCTCCCAATGACACCAACACACCCAGGAAAGGAGATGGGTATGAGAAAGGAAGTATAGGGTCACTATGCTGAGCCACACCCTTTCCTCTCTTTTCTCTGATCTGGTGTGGACCCTAGGTGCCAGCTCTTTCCACCATGCTTTGGCTCCCTTCCCAGAGACACACACACAGGCCCTTTTCGCATGACATTTCTGATGTGAAAGGGCCCCTTGAGTGTTGCGCTCATGTGAGGAGCGGTCCACACGACGCACTCACATTTGCGCGATGCTCAAGGTGTGATAACTGAAGCCCCTGTCAGAGCTGCTGATGACGAGCAGCAGCTGCTGGGCCCTTTGGCTCTGGTTGGAGATGAGTCCTGCAGCCCAAGAGCTCCCCCTGCTGCCATGGACCAAGCAGGCTCAGATGTTCCTCTGCCTGCTCCTTTAGGGCAACAGGGATCCAATTCTGAAGATGTCTTGGAGCCTGTGTCAATCAGCCCACAAAGAAGGCGGAGACTCAAGAGAGTTGAGCAAAGGGAGGCTTCCTTGATTAAGTTCAAGAAGCGGTGACTTAGCTATATAACTGCCTGCCTGGAAGCTTTCCTTTGCTTGTGGCAAACTTTCTACAAGCCCTCTCCTTGCCTGTTCCTTGCTTCCTGTACCCGGCTCCTGATACCTTGGATTCATCTCGTGGCTCCAGACCCCTGGATTTTGGACTCTGACTACAGGTTTCGCTTGTTGCTCTGGCTTAGGTAAATGGATTGCCTATGAGCAATTGCTTGCTTTGACTCCTCCTGGTGGAACTTTGCTATCTCTCCGACTCCCTTCTCCAGGCTGGCTTGCAGCCCGGGTCTCTGACCTTGACACAAGGGTCTGACGTGGACCGTGCACGCATTTTTTCATTTTCAGCTTAAAGCCAAAAATTCTATGTGGTCATGCATCACTCCGGGGCACCATCTGCACTTACTTGGCGTGCGGAGCCTCGGGAGCCAGGCCAGTCGCACTTCCTGTCCAGTGCAGGCTGGGAAAGGTCCCAGGCTGCACTGTGAAAGGAAGAGGCGGGGCACTCAGGAAGCAGCTGCGGAGCCGATGGGACCAGGATGCGAGAGCCTCTCGCTGGAGGCTGCTCGCATGAGCCCCGCACTCCAGCTCGGCAAAAGGGTAAGGTGCAAAAAGGGTCACAGACGCCCATTTTGATATTTGTTTTTTTTTTCATTTTTGCAGAGGTCCTGTACCCCTAACCCTAGTGAATGCGGAGGGCTGATTGTATTTTTCACAGAGTTTCAAATGCTTGATCCTGCTTTTGGGTTTTGAGATCTTTGTAGAGCAGTGGGGCTAGAGGATTACCTAATGCAACATTCATTTTCTACCTATGCTATTAACTTAGCATAGTTGCTCTCTGGTACAACACTTGTATACTGTCTGGGCATACAGAAAGCCAAAGTGATCTGAATGCTGGCCTAGGAATCTGGGAGACTAGAGTTGGAATCCCCATGGAAACCCACTGGGTGACCTTGGGCAGCTCACCTTTTCTTAATTTTAGAACAAAACAATGGCAAGCTCCTGCTGATCAAATCTTGCCAAGAAAAGTTTGTGATAAGTTTTCTTTAATGTTGCAATAAAGGTACACAACAATAATAACAACAACCTGGGCCTACAATAAAATGTTGCAATGAAACTGGACTTCTAGCCTTTTAATGCTATTCAGGTCCCCCAAGGAATACGGGAGAGGGGTTCTGAGATTAGGAGATGAAAGGAAAAAAAGTATTTTCCTATATCCAGGCCTTTCCCCTGCTGCACTGAACGGTGTCTAGAGCAAAGATTCCCCATCCTGGGGTACACCTATCCCCAGAGGCAGGGGTGTGCAAAAATAAATAGAAGGAATAATAGAGGAAATAGTTTAAAGTATAAGCCATTCTCAGAGGATGTTACAACTTGATACCATTCTTGATTGCCTACAGTGCTGACATTCCTGTCCTGGAACCTTAAGGGTGCCAAAATCCTGTAGTCAAGAATACTGAAAGAGAAAGGAGTTCATGACAGATGGGAGTTTCTTAAAAGTGAGATACTGAAGGCACAATTGAAAACTATGCCAATAAGCAGGAAAAACGGCAGGTGTCTAAAGAAACCAGAATGGTTGACGAAAGAACTCTCAGCCGAGCTAAGTGTTAAAAGAAACATGTATAGGAAATGGAAGAATTCAAGCAAATAGCCAGCATATGTAGGGAGAAGGTCAGAAAAGCTAAAGCACAGAATGAACTCAGGCTTGCCAGAGACATTAAAAACAATAAAAGGGGCTTTTTAAAATATGTCCACAGCAAAAGGAAAAACAAGGAAATGATAGGGTCACTGTGCAGAGAAAATGGCCAATTATTAACAGGGGGAAGAGAGAAGGCAGAACTACTCAGCACCTTCTTTGCCCCAGTTTTCTTCCAAAAGGATAGAAGTACTCAACCTGGGGGGTGGGGAACAGATGAGGAAGGGGGGGAATGCAGCACAGAATAGGTAGAGAAGTAGTACAGGAATATCTGGCTAAACTAGATGAATTCAAGTCTCCACGGTCAGTTGAATTACATCCAAGGATATTAAAAGAACTGGCAGGAGTCATTTCTGAACCACTTGCAATAATCTTTCAGAACTCTTGGAGAACAGGAGAAGTCCCAGCAGACTAGAGGAGGGCAAATGCCATCCCCATCTTCAAGAAGAGAAAAAAAGAGGACCCAAATAATTATCACCCAGACAGCCTGACATCAATACCAGGAAAGATCCTAGAGCAGATCATTAAACAGTCAGTTTGTAATTACTTAGAAAACAATGCCATAATCACTAAAAGTCAACATGGATTTCTCAAAAATAAGTCATGCCAGACTAATCTTATCTCTTTTTACAACAGGGTTAGAAGCTTGATAGATGAAGGGAATGCTGTAGACATAGCATATCTTGATTTCAGTAAGGTCTTTGACAAAGTTCCCCATGACATTCTTGCAAAGAAGCTAGTAAAGCGTGGGCTGGGCAGGGGTACTGTTAGGTGGATTTGTAATTGGTTGATCAACCGAACCCAAAGGGTGCTCACCAATGGCTGCTTTTCATCCTGGGGAGAAGTGACTAGTGGGGTGCCACAGGGTTCTGTCCTGAGCCCAGTGCTATTCAACATCATCATCAATGACTTAGACGAAGGAGTAGAGGGCATGCTGATCAAATCTGCAGATTGGGAGGAGTTGCTAATACCACAGAGGACAGGATAAAATTTCAAAATGACTTTGACAGATTGGAGAGCTGAGCCAAAGCTAACAAAATGAATTTCAACAGAGAGAAATGTAAGGTCCTACACTTACGGAGTGCACAAATGGGATGGGGGACACCTGGTTGGATGGCAGTACATGTGAAAGGAATCTAGGAGTCTTGATAGATCACAAGCTGAACATGAGTCAGCAGTGTGATGAGGCAGCCAAGAAAGCCAACGTGATTCTTGGTTGCATCAATAGGAGTTTGGTGTCTAGATCAAGGAAGGTAATGGTACCACTCTATTCTGCTTTGGTTAGACCTCATCTGGAATACTGTGTCCAATTCTGGGCACCTCAATTCAAGGAGGATATCAACAAGCTGGAACATGTCCAGAGGGGGGTGACCAAAATGGCAAGGGGGCTGGAAGCCATGCCCTCTGAGGAACAGCTTAGGGAGCTGGGTATGTTTAGTCTGCAGAAGAGGTTAAGAGGGGACATGATAGCCATGCTTAAATATTTGAAGGGATGTCATGTTGAGGAAGGAGTAGACTTGTTTTCTGCTGCTCGAAAGACTAGGACAAGGAGCAATGGATTCAAGCTGCAGGAAAAGAGATTCCACTTGAACCTCAGGAAGAACTTCCTGACGGTCAGAGCTGTCCGGCAGTGGAATGTGCTGCCTCGGAGTGTGGTTGAGTCTCCTTCTTTGGAGGTTTTTAAGCAGAGGCTGGATGGCCATATGTTGGGAATGCTTTGATGTGTGCTCCTGCATAGTAGGGGGTTGGACTGGATGACCCTCGTGGTCTCTTCCAACTCTATGATTCTATTTACACTGCGTTCTATTCAAGTTGTCACAACCTTAGCCCCACCCACACTAGGTAGCTTCTTAAGCCTTGCATACACACATCCTTCTCTCCCTCTTCCTTCCTCATCCCTCTCCCTGAGGAGAAAGCCTGGTGGAGACATCCAATTTGACCCCAAATCCATCTGAGGCAGGGATGCACAGCATCAGTTGCACCATCCTGTGCCCTTGGCCAGGAGCAAACTAGAACCTGAGTCCAAAAAGAGAGTCTAGTGGTAGCAGAGCATAATGGAGTAGAGAGGCTCACACAGGGTGGCTGGCCTTCTGGAGGTGTGGGAATGTCTCAGAGCTCACAAAAGCTATGTGATGGGCTTTTTTTCTTTCTCAAAGAAAAGACATGGTAGCGGGAGGGTACAATTGATGGAAGTGGACTGCCAAGGGATATACAAGTGAAAAAAGGATGGGAAGCACTGGCCTAAAACAAGGACGGAGGCCTTTGGGGCCAAAGGTCAAAGGCTGGTCCCCAAAAATAGTACCACATTTTAGTTTACAGCTCTTCCTGTCCCTAACTCAGGGAAATTCCATGAACAGGGCAAGTTAGTTTTAGTTATTTATTCAATTACTTTTTGAAACCAGTGAAGTGAAATTCTGTCAGGCTGCTTATGGCTGTTGAGCACTGATTTCATAAGTAGCATGACAATGTTTTTTGCCTAGATTGTATAATGCACACCAATGGGTAGTATAGTAGCAAATACATGGTTAAGCACACATTCTGAGAGCAAATCTAAATGTATGCTATAATATTCAAAAGCACTTTCACGAAACACCCTGAATCTAAATGGCAAAAATCCATTTAAGGTGATACCCACAATGCTGTCAGGACAAATTATTTACTAAATACCCAGTGAGGTGGTTTATGTCCATGTAATGGCATCTTCATATTAAATTAGCATTTGACATAATGCTGTGTAATATTATAGCCACATATTTATCCTTTGATCTCTTGTCTTCTGAAAGCTAAGTACAAAGAGACAATTACTCTCGGAAAAGCAAGTAAAACAGACAAATAAATTGACCAGTGAAACCAATCGCAAAACCCTTTCCCAGAAGGCCATTGGCTACATGCAGTCCCCACTCATCTTTTGCAGCCCCCTAAGGCATTAATCTCCCCAAATGTGTCTGGAAGCCTTCCCATCCATTATTATGGTGGGTGGGCAAAAAATTATGTTAAAAATATCCTGAAATGCTGTCCAGAGCAATGGTTTGCCTTTGAATCCCTAACTACCATCATGTCAAACCATGAAATACCAGCCAGAAAACATCTGAGAAATACAGAAGTAGAATTCTGATAAC
Source organism: Iguana delicatissima (assembly GCA_948472985.1). Taxonomy (NCBI): domain Eukaryota; kingdom Metazoa; phylum Chordata; class Lepidosauria; order Squamata; family Iguanidae; genus Iguana; species Iguana delicatissima. The sequence goes on along the minus strand of CAOKZL010000197.1, from coordinate 6,878 downwards.
CTCAGGGTAATATTTTTGGCTAAAATCAGTGCTGAAACCCATTACAGGGTAAACATTGGCTCTCAGTCCTATAGTAGTTTGCATAAATATATTTGAAACTGTCAACCTCTTGAAGAACAGCTCAAAATGCCTTTCTTTTTCCTATAAAAATGTTGAGACATGTGAGTGATAGTAGTGGATCTCTCAAGCAGAGTGATCAATTGGCAGGGCAGAAGGTGAACAACAACTAGCACCACACCCAACCACATGTAGCGTCTCACAGAGAAAGATAAAAACCTTAGTTTCCTTTGTAAATCCTATAATGTAGCATCACTTATAATATTTGCCCATATTGAAATATATGGTGTAATGGAGGAGAGAGAAGGAAGAAGACCAAAAAAGCTGTAGATTAGAGTAGACGAAGTGAAAGGGTATGGCAAAACCATCAAATAGGAAGTCGCCATTATGTAAACTAGTTATTTGGTCTGTAAAAGTGCTAACTTGAACAAAAAAAGACTATTTTTGCTGTCCATAGGCATTCTGCTCCTATTTATGGTTCACAGTTCATGGCGGGTTAACATTTGGCAGTCTGGTGGTATGGATGTTGGACTATGGTTTGAATCCCTATGCAGCTATGGAAACCCACAAGGTGACATTCAACAAATCACACTCCCTCAGAGGAAAACAATGGCAAACCCCCTCTGAACAAATCTTGCCAATAAAACTTCATGATAAGGTTACCTTAGGGTCCCCCTAAGTTAGAAATTACTTGAAAAGCACACAACAGCAACATTTGCTTGAAACGCACTGTGTGTCATCTTGGACCACTGCCTCTCTCTGCATCTAACATCTCAGGCCATTTCCGCACTAGACTGTTATAGCACTACGATTCCACTTTCAACATCCTATGGAATCCTGGGGCTTGCAGTTTCGGGAGGCGCAAACCGATTGGCCCCTCCCGAAACTGCAAGCCTCAGGATTCCATAGGATGTTGAAAGTGGAATCATAGCGCTATAACAGTCTAGTGCGGAAATGGCTTTCAGTCTACAATGGAAGGGGAGATAGTTTGCAGCCACTGGAGGAAAAGATATAATTATAATATGTACTTGTAAGTTTAAAATCTGAAAGCATTTGCCTTACAGTTGGTGGGAAGGTGCTGCTTGCAAGCATGACTTGTCAAGTAGTTTTCTGCTTCCTTCCAAAAAATAGGAAGGCTTTCTCCATATGGGGTTACAAGTAAAGTAGATTGCTCCAACACAGGCCTCCCTCTCACTTATGACGAGAAAGCATAGTCCTAGAAAATAGGAGCCACTGGGCTTGAAGACGGGAATTAGAGAAGCTCACTGAAACCCCTGACAGCCAATCTGTTATTTAGCATTGGTACTGCAGCCTCCTGGAACACAAATGAACTATGTCACATAGTGTGAAATGCTACATACTGAGTCTGCTATTTTATCCACAGCTATAGATAATAAAGTCATAATTCACTGGGAAACCAATACCCTTTGCTGGGTGTGTCAGGAAACCATTATTGTAGTTAAAAGAACAACCTTCCCTTTTTCATGACTTGTAAATCAAACACAGAATTTTGCTTCTCTGTTCCTCCACCAAAACCACAATATCCTAATGTTAGCAATTTAAGCTAATTAATTTTATTAAATGCAATGGTCTGAACAATACTTAATTTTCAATCCAGCCTTCTGCAAATGTTTACAGTAGATGAAGATGTGCCACTTGCAGTCAGTGTTAAAGAGAATGTTTGCTTCATGTCCATACCACTCAAGTTAGAAAAAAAGATGGCAGGGACAAGGAAATATTTGGGTAACCCTGCAATGTTTGCTACAGATTTAGTGTCTGTTAGAAAAAGTTCTTAGACTGTAATCCTATATCCACTTTCCTGGAAATGAGTCTGACAAGAGCTTAATTCTGAGCCAACATATTCAGGGTTTCATTTTTAGCCTTCACTTCTAGTAAAAATTATAAGCTTACATTTAAAAGCTAACAATGCATTGCACTACAGTTTTAAGGTATGGCTAAGTCATAATATAGACAATTTTTGGCATGTTGGATGAGTTCTAGGTAAATCTGTTCTGCATTTAGTTTAACACAGCTAAAGTAATTATGGACATGAGTGCTTTAAAGACACAGAGACAATCATAAAAGTGTATGAATTCATATTAATTCCATATGAATAATGCATAATTCATTCATTCACAATTCATGGAAAATTCCAGGCATGGAAACATTTAAGACAGAAGACCAGATGAATCCCATACAGATCTACACACAGGTCTAATATATGGATGAGTTACTTAAAAGAACATGTTTAAGGTTTAAATGAGTATGGCTGCACTTAGAGAACTTAGCACAAGATGCATGTTTGGCTCAAACCTGATTGGGCTGGATTATGACTTCTGGGTTCCTGCTGTTCTTGGGAACAAACAAACTAGGGCTTTTAGTGAGTGAAGAGGGGAGAAGTATGGTAAGACAGGGGGAAATTACTGGACTGCAAGTTTAAAAAGCTCTATTAGAGTTTAGTTCCAAGCATCTTGCAGCCAGAATGCTTGGTCACCATGGGAAGAAAAGTGTATAAACATACAGGCATACATCAATTAACTTTTTTTTTAAAAAAAATAGGTTCTTTTTACAAAGTCTTTTTAGGTCCACCAAGCCCCATTTTCCTGCTTATCCTCTGCCTGGCTGAATTTTTAATCAGCATTGGCATTGGCAGAATGGTGAAGGAAGGCTGGAGAAACACAGACTTACATTGCTGGGTTGCAGCCATGCATAATCAATGCAATAAACCCTGAAGTGGAAAAGAATGAGATTCTGTCCAACCTGATCCTACTACAGCTGTATGTGTTTGCCTACAACAGGCAAGGTAAACAGGAGCTGCCTCCAGAATACCTTACTGAGGATGTATGAGCAGCAAAACAGCTAGAGAAGGGCAAAGCAGATAAGCCTGTCTCACCAGCTATCCCCAGAAGCTTAAAAAAAATCCATGGATCTGTAAGTCTGAGTACCAAAATGGAAATCAAAAGAATGGTGTAGACTTGGGAAAACAAAAATCATTTCTAGATGCATTTTGGAAGAAGCATTTAAGAGGTCTCTAGAAGTTTCAAAGTATTTCTGTTTACTTATGCAAAACTTCCCTGAGCTGTTTTTTTCATTTCATGTATAATGTTAGGTTTTGAACAAAAAAATTTGCTGAAACACGTTGAGCTGCTCTACAGAACCTATAGGAACCTATACAGCCTTATCACACTATGCTGTTACATTGCTATTATTCCACTTTAAGTGCCATGTGGATTCCTGTGGAATCCTGGGGTTTGCAGCTTAGGGAGGAGCCTTTAGAATTCTCAGCCAAAGAGCTCTTGGGCCTCAGTAAACTACAAACCCCAGAATTCCACAAGATGTTGAAAGTGGAATAATAGCACTGTTAACAGTGTAATGTGATGAGAATCTAAAGTCCTGGTGCCAAAGTTTTTGTTAAAGTGACGCCCTGAAACACATCTATATCATTAACTGAGGTATACCTGTATGAGGATGGCCACTTTACTCACATACTACTCTGGCCATCTCAAGTCCCTTTGGTCCCTGTCTTCTTTGACATCTTCCTTGTGAACCTGGCAATGATGCTTTTCAGTGGTACTCCAGGGAAGGGCTACACTTAAGCAGTGTGTACATCCCAACTAACAATCAGATCAAGACAATGGTTATCCATGGCTCTGTCTCCAGAAAAGAACTGTATAAGTTAAATCCAAATTTACATGACTGTAAAGCTCCTCTGCAGCAGTTCTTTGCTTATAACAACAAGAAGACGTTCCGGAGGGTTCTCCAACACCTAGATACAGATGTAGGGCACACATGGGCAGAATCTGTAGCCGAGAAGGCACATCTGATATTTTTAACAGCATCCATTCCACTGGTGCAAGGACATTGTTGGATGCAACTCAGTGACTGAGTTTTTTACACTGACATAGTGGCGGTCTTCTCTGGTACTCTGATGGGAAGAAATGCCTCTTACCTTTATGATATTAATGCCTTTATGAAGACAGCATTGGTTCCACAACCATGGAACTACTGCGTAGTAGATGCTATTACAATGCTTACGAATGGAAAACACCAAAATAAACATATGTATGCCTAATATTCTTGAACATAAAATTAAATATTCTAATAATCCATGTGAGTTTTTTTCAGAAAAAAAATTATTTCTTTAAGCAGTGCATAACAAACACTTTTTTATATATATTTCAGAAGATGAGTAGCTTTGAATATTTTAAAATATAGCTATTCAAATCAGTATGGCAAAAATAATGGCTATTTTTCTGTACTGGCAGTCCCTGGCATTTGAATTGTGAATGGTAGCAAGAAAGCAGTATGTGCAAATGGCTATTCTTCCGTGTGGCGTAGTGGTTTGAGCATTGAATTACAGCCCTGGAGACTAGGGCTTGACTCCCAGTTTGGCCATGGAAATGTACCGGGTGACTTTGGACACATCACACACTCTCAGCCCCAGAAAAACCCATGATAAAATTTGCCTTAGGGTTGCCATAAGGTGGAAATGACTTGAAGGCAAACAACAACATCTACTGAGTTCTATGTTGGTTCATCTTCCAAAAACAGTTTTTACACCTGACATCCACAAGGTGGCACTATACATGTCTATATACTGCATAGAACCCAGCTGAGTTTTAACTTTTCTCTGTGTTCAATTTGCAGAACAGCAGCTGTGTTAGTTTGTTGTTTTGTCAGTTTCACCATACACTTTGAAAAGAAGGGGAAGGGACAAATTAGAAGCCTTGGTTGGATTTCTTATCTCATTGATTTAAAGAAAAGAAAAAAAATGGGCTGAGGAATTTGATTAAGCCATCGTACTGGCGGTGAGGAGTTTGCTATTTTCTCCTTGTACCGTTATCTCCATATAAATTCTCAAACTTTTATTTGCCAAATTTATTTGTATGTTTTCCATGACAGGGCAAAAGAGTCGCTTTTATGGTTACTCTTAGCAAAGCGCTAAATTATCAGCTTCCTCAGCAGTACTGTCTTGATCCAACCTCTGTCCAATCATTCATGTAGCTATTTTAAACTTTTTGTTATTCTTATTAATGGGCAGATGTTTAAATCTAGTTCAGAGCTAAGAAGAAATGTGTTGCTTATAATGAGTCACTTTGACAATTAGTCACTTTTTTGAAGTCACCAACTGTAAGAGTGTTACTTTTTGTCTGTAACGGTCAGAGGAGTAATTGACCACTTTTCATGTATAATATAATGTTATTGGCAGTGATGTATTTAAGTCTTTTACTCCAAGTTTCAAGTCAAGTCTCAAGTCCTTACAAGATACTTTTAAATCAAGTCTCAAGTCAATCTCAAGTCTGGAGGCCAACTTTGCACCCCAGCCTGTATTACAAAATTTCTGGACAGAGTTGAATAAAATCAGTTTTAACAATTTAAGTAAAGTTGGCCCTCCACTTTTGTGATTTTATCATCTTGAGCTTTGGAAATGGGGAACAGAATACTTCTTACTTCCCATTTGCAAAGCTGAAGGCTTTTTCAGAAGTGGGGAATAGGATCATTCTTATTCTCCATTACTAAAAGCTTCAAGAGCTTTAGAAGGAAGGATCCTTCCTCCTCAAGCCCATTACCTAACACATTTGCTGTTTCCCTCTGAGATACGGACCCTGTGTGCTGGGCATGAGTCTTGCCTTCTGCTCTTAGGAAAAGTTTTAGAAAGCTCCTCCGACATGAAGCAGGGACAGGCTGCTGAGCAAACCTCAACCCCACTTCAAGCCAATTGCCTAACCCATTTGCTGTTCCCTCTGAGAAATGTGTCCACATTTTGGGCTTGAGACAGATCATCATGTGATCAGTAAGTTGTAAGGTTTCTGGATGATTATGTTGTATTACTGAACCAAGGGCAGCAAGTCAGTCACTAAAAATATGCAAGTCTCGAGTCAAGTCAGTGTGTAATTTTTGCCAAGTCAAGTCCAAGTCGAGTCACTAAAGTGACTTAAGTCTGACTTGAGTCCGAGTCAATCGACTCAAGTCTACATCACTGGTTATTGGGTATGTTGTTAAACATTCTGAGCAATGGGGGAAGGAGGAGGAGGAGGAGGAAATGTTGCCTTGTGCTGTGTTTGTGGGGTATTGCACAGCTACTAAGGAGCAGGAGCATTTGTGTGCAATGCATGTGGCAGCCACACAACTCCTGTGTGGATGAATGGGCAAGGGATACAGCCAGGATAGCCCCCAAGACTCTGATAACCAGACATAGATTTGTCAGACATAGAATGTCTGGAGAAGAAAAGCATTGTTTCTGCAAGTGATTTCTAAAAATTTTCCTCCTTGCTTTCTCTCTTCCTCACCCAAACACTGGAGGATCAACCACATCCAACAGGAGAGTGGAGTGAACTTCTGTTGTTAAGGATATAAAACTATGCACACTAATGTCACTTCTGCACTACACTGTTATAGTGGTATTGCTCCACTTTCCACATCCTGTGGAATGTTGGGGTTTGTAGTTTATTGAGGCCAAAGGGCTCTCTGGCTGAGAATTCTAAATGCCCCTCCTTAAACTACAAACCCCAGGATTCCACAAGATGTTAGAAGTGGAATAATAGCGCTACAACAGTGTAGTGTGGAAATGGCCTAAGAGTAGTAAACTATTTCCACTGAAATGAATTCAGTGGAATTTACTTCTGTGTAGACTTAGTACTGTAAACTGTAAAGGCTACAATATCCACAAGGTTCTGTGAAAACAATTTAGGTGCTTTGCTTAGGCAGCAATCCCTTATTAGCAAAAAGCCACCTGTTGCTTGCAGGATAATGTGGGCTATTGACTTTATACTTTTTGTTTCACCACACGTTGGCTTTTCAATCTGAGCTGCAGTCTGACT